>JAWWEE010000010.1:13118743-13185861 GCA_035221455.1 Xenops minutus | reverse complement strand
TGGAATACTTCCTTAGTTATGACATTGTTACCAAGGAAGGCCTAAACCAAAACCAAGAAAACTAAACCACCACAAGAGGTAATAATTTTTTAAATTTTTTTCTTTAGATATACATTGTAGCATTTAGACAGCGCATGTCTTCAAATTTTAGAAGCTTCTGTAGACAACTATTATCTTGAGAAGACTTCTCTCACAGGGAGTTCACTTGCGGGACTTCACTTACTTAGAACAGACTTCTAATTAGTAACAAAATTAATATTTAAAAAAGAGTCAGAAAAAATATACACACTGGAGTGTTTAAGAGTATTAAATGCAAGCAGTAAAAGACAGCACTGATCAAAATATTGCTTGAGCATCTCTTGGGTTACACTGGTTGCTGTGGGGCTGGGAACATGGCCATGCTGCACCCTGACCCTCAAGAAAGAGACAAAGGGCTACACACAATCCTCTTGCTCAAGAGAAGACAATGGGCTACAAGGTAAAAGCTGCTGACTCTCCAGTGAAGTCCTCGTTTTGGGCTCCCAGATGGGCCATGGAGAATGCCTGTAGCCCCCAAGTCCTAGCAGAAGGCCTTAGCTCATGAGGACAATTTCTTCTAGCCCTCCTGGATTCATATGAAAAACCCAACCCCAGGGCTCCATCTGAATCAATAGGGATTGGGAGACTAGGGAAGCGTTCAGAGTATTTAAAAGAAATATTTTGTTACTGCATTTCAGCTTCTTGGAGTGTGTGTGGCCACATCTCAGCTAAAAGAGATATGTTTGTGTACCTTGTTACTGTAAATATCTTTTCAGAGTGAAACAGTTGTGTTCCTTGTATACTGCCCTTCTGTGTACTTCAGCAATTTTTCACTCATCTAGACAGCAACGCAATTTTGAACTTTCCCAAGGTAGCAGTAATCTCCACTCTTCACCGTTTGTAAAATGTTCAATATGTCTCTTGATGATCACACACATAATGCATCACAGAGGATGTATCACTGCTCAGCGTCCACCCCTTTCTGCATGGTACCTCTCCTTGGAGAGGGAAGATAAGTTCAATATATTAACCTTACAGGGAATGCAAACACTTGTTTAATAGATATCACAGAAAAATACAGTGTAGGGGAAAGCATCCCACACTTCCCATGATTAAAGAGAACATGAATGGGAAAGGAACTTCCTTGACAGGGTCTGTTTTCTGAAGTGTGGCTGAAGCTCTAAATGAGATCTCACACATCCACAGGCAATGCTCCAACATGCAGATGAAATGAAATCTAACATTCCTAATGCAGCAGTTAATGATTTGTTGATTAAATACCACATTAGAATTTATTTGTAAAATAGAAGACATATTTTATATTTTTTTTCCCTCAGATTTAAATTTCTAACCTTTCCTTCTGGCAACAAATCTAGCTTGGATCCATTGAAGTTGTCTTTCTGTGGTGATACAAACAGAGGCAAAGAATATTGATTTCAGTGGGATGTTGAGATATAGCCATCTGTTTGCCAAGCATGATTACTTTCAATTCATTTCCAGTAAAGCCCAGAAACGTCACCAAAAATAGTCACTTTTTGATGTTACAGACAGCTTAGACTGGAGATATTTTAAAATAGCACAATTTCAAATTGTTCTCTGCTTGCTTTCTGAACAGTTGGCCCTGTGACATTTGGCCATCCAAAAAAATAAGCACAATTTTGAATGGCCTCCTTGCACCATCTACAGGATTTGGTAGGACATTTTGGAGGTCATGATTTTAAAAACAGAAGTCCTTACCTCAGAAGCAGTGCCAACAGAGGCAGCAAGCAGAGAAGAAAGGTCCCTGTCCTAGTTGGGAAATCAGTTGCAGCGAAAAGGAAATTTGTGTATATGAAACAGTAACGAGTCACAAATGCCCATCTCCTGTAGTCTGCAGCAAGAGGTATGAGCCTGACTCTATTCTAAACCCTGGAAACTGGGGAGTTACTTGGGAAAGTCACCAAAGATAGCAGACATTACTCCTATATGCCTTAGAAAATGAACTGCATGGCTGCCAGGCACCTTCTGTAACTTAAATCATTCTATTTGGCCCTGTGATTTCAAAATAAAATTTTGATACATCACAGAGACATTTAAGAAAAATCCTTTGTACTTCCATTTTACAAATGGACCATATTGCTTTTCATCTTTTTAAAAAGTTATTTAAATGTTTGTCCCCCAGTATCAACTTGTATTTTATGTCATTCTCCTATAGTGAAGGAAGTGCATCTTTTTAGTGTACAGCAAAGCAAAACAGCCTATGGAAGATGTAGGGTAATATAAAACTCTACAGCATATGCTGTTTCACCAGGGAAAGGAAGCTTGTCACTTCACTCAATACAAGTCATAGAAATACCATGGGATTTTTTCCCCCCCTCCAATTGGGCCCCAAATGTTCTCATGCTATACTTGTAATGTGCATTACTAGCTGATTAGAAGTGACATCAATTAGTCACATGTCTGTTTCTGATGGAAATAAAAATGAGCTTCTATACACAAAAATCTCAAATTCATCTCCACATTGCCTAGGGATTTTTTCTTCTGCAATATCAGTTATCGGTTTAATATAATATTGTTGACTTAACAATGATATATTTCAGGCTGAAGGCAGAAATGCATTTTGCATTAATAAATTGTTTTGAGATGGGCTTAAAGAATATTTCATTATATAAGAGAGGCAGCTATAAAACCTATTTGGTGGTCTTTCAATCACTGCTACCTGTGGCCTATTTATATGGATAGCATTCATCAGTATGGCAGGAAATATTAAACAAGTGCTAGACAGTTATTAGCTCTCCTCAAGCAGAAGTCTTCATACCTTCTATTCGTATACCATGGGAAAAATTCATTTGGTGTTTTCTTTCTTGCAACTGTTCTGCTGTTCATAATTTGATGGAAAATTGATTAATCACACATTTAACTCAATGCAAGATCTTCTGCACTGTAATAAATTATGGCCATTAATCAATAAGTACAAAGTAATTCCAGGAGTCTGGAGACATGCTGGTTTCTAATAGAAAAACTTGTGCTTAGGCCTTCTTGCCAGTGACCACTTCATCTGAGGTATTTTGCACCTGCCTCAATCCAATTAGATGACATAATTAATGAATCTCCGTGCAGTTGCTAATTTGTTATACAAAAGGAAGAATGTTTTGGCACATCTATTAAGTCCTGATGTACAAATCTTTGCAGAGGGGGGAATACTAGGAACCCAAGAGGGGAACCTACAACCTCTGCTATGGCAAAAGAAATGTCTGTTTATTCCAGGGCACTGAGTATGCAAATTCCACTGAACTTTAAAGTCTGCGTGTTTCCTTCTCCCAGGTTTAATGGGAAACTAGCTGTGTGCAGAAGTCGTCCATGCCATCTTGCTTCTTTTATGACAAATTAAATGGTATGATTAGAGCAAGTATTCAGGAAGTGCTGTTTCCCAGGCAATCTAATCAATGTGTCCTTGGTTGAGTATCAATTACAGTTTTACATATCGCAATCCATTTGCACCTGTTATATACAGCTAACTTATAGACACTCAATAGATTTTAGTGAGAGAAAGAGTGTGAAGATAAAAAGAACCAGTCTGCTGCTAATTCTGTCACTAGGAGACGCCATGAGCAGATTTTATTTAGAGACTTTGAAAAACAATTAGCTGAGGATTATAGGACTAAAAGGCCTTTACTAGCTGTACCTGGAAAATACTTTGCCCATTTAATGCCTTCTAAGCTGTCATTGTGCTTGAACTTCAGTCCCAGTGATTAATGAAAAGCTGCAGGGCACAGCTAGAAGCTAAAGTCTCAATTATGGAAAAGCAGTAACTAGTTTAATGTGCTGATGCTTTTATACTTAAACTGACAGCTGTGAAAAATGGCAATATTTCCAATCATGCTTTAATAATTTATCATTAATTTATTGGCATGTCCAACACACTTTAGTCCTACTGTTCTTTTTCTCCTTTTAGGTTCATGGCATTTCAATACCGAAGAGCAAAATCTGTTGCAAATCTCTAAGGACGAACCTCCTTATGGTGCCTGAGTGATTACTGTTTGCAGGCAGTCAGTATTATCAGGTAGTCCACAGTTTATCAGCATAGATACAGCATGAACATTTTTGTGGGCTGTGATACGTGAGCATGTTTCATTAGCTGCTGCTAAATTGCTCTAACTCCATCCACTTCAGTGGAGTTAGAGCAACTGAGAACATAGATGGCTTTGTGGGACTGAGGGCAGTCAGCCTCACGCAGGCAGTTTTCGTTTGTCAGCCCAGCAAGCTCCCTGGATGGAGAACAGGAGCTGTCTAAGTGCTCTAAATCAAAAATTAAATTTAGAAAGTGTCCTTTTTGAAGAATACAGGCACAGTCTCACCTGCTATGATATCTGTGGAAACATTATTATGTTTAACACTGAACAATTGGATCGGTGCAGCTAAGTCAATTCAAACCAGCTGAAGATCTACAGTCCATTTATTTTTGAAATATTTTGAATTTTTTCTTTGTTGTTTTGGTGCTCCCTGCTTACTCAGTTTCTCCTGACTTAGTGTATGAACAAAGGGAGAGGAACAAAATCAAACAATACAACCTTGTTTCAGTACAAAATATATGCTGAATTTAGTTTGTCATGGTTCATGGCTGTTGCCAGGTGTGCTGCGGACTGGACAAACACTCAGAAAGACCAACAATTATGAATTTCAGAGTTCATTACTAGGATTTTTTGATAGCAGAAATTAACCCTATTTTATTTTCCATCTGATACTCCAGTCATTTACAAAATCTTAGCCATCCATGCATGAATGCCTCTGAATACTTCCTTTTCTACACAAAACCTCAGTCTTATTTATACTTTTGCATATATTTCTCTTTGCACAATGGCTGACACTGCTAAGGTCTGGGTAGAATTTGCTGCAGTTTTTTATTGGATCTGATGACTCCTGAGCTTTCTTTGCAAAGCTCATGTTGCCCTAAATGGTAGCTGAGCTCTTCTTGACAGCCTGGCTATGCGGATAGTTGTCAGTTCCTGGACTGAAAAGCAGACTGACCAAACAGTGGGGAAAGTTATTCAGAACTGTTTGATGTAAACGACTACAAAATTGCTATCTGGCTGTCATTCATGAACTGACTGAATAGGAGAGACATGGCTATGAAGGAATATTAATACCAATGGATGTAATGGTCTAACAAGTATAACATATTATATTTCTGGACTGTTCAGAAAAAGCTGCAGTGTATCCAATTTGAATTGACATGATGGAAAAGTGGTTTTCTCCATAGTTTGAGAATTTGCTGTTTCCTATTAAAAAAGAAAAAAAAAAAAGAAAAAATATCTTTGCCTTTGTTTGTATTTGCTTTTGAGATTTTTTTGTTTGACATTTTGATCATTTTGTTCATTCTTCTCCATGCAGACAGAGTTTATACTAATTAGTTAACAGTTCAATTATTATCAAAGGGAGTTTTGAATGAAAAGGAACCAAGTTCCCAGCCCTGCTCTAACTACATGTTTGAGCACTGAGTGTGGCACTTCATTAGGAATCCTGGAAATGGGCTAAGGAAAGTGAGTCATTAAGAACACTTATGTCTACTACTGTTCCTTAAAGGAATTGAGTATCTCCTTTGGGAATTGCTACCTGGAAAAGAAGGCTTATTCTAATCCATATTATCTGTCATGCGGTAGACCTAATACTGTCTTTTAGCAACATATGAAAGAGTGGAGAAATACAACACAGCATATACAAGTGGCTGGGGATACAAAAGGTACGTCTGGGTTTGTGATGTTCACATCTGGCTATTGCTGCATATAGAGCCAGTCACCAGCAATCACTCTATTACCACTTAGCTACCCTCTATTTTTCAGGCTTCTAGTTTGAAGCTTGATTACAGCAATTTGGTGGATATATGCAAACCAATTCCAGCTACTAATTGAAGGAATTCTACTAATTAGAAAAGGCTATGGAACAAATAACAATTGCCAACAAGTATGAGGTCATTCTCTGTATGGAACACCCTTTGTAAAGTGACTTCTATCTTAAACAAATTTATCATTAGATTTTTTGTATTGGAGACAGACTTTGAAAAACATTATTCATGTTGACATTATTGCATGTCTAAGAATATTTGTCATTTTCGTTAAAACCCCAACTGCTGAAGCTATGTGATCATTTAAATCTTAGTTTTCATTAAGAAAAAATACAAATTAAATTTCAGCTCTTGATTGAGAAGCCTTGAAAGCATGTATCCCAAAGGCCCAGCTTGAAAAGAGAAACAAAAGAAAAAAGAAAAGGATAAAAATTTTAATTTAAAAATAATTTTTCTCAAAAGTCTCAATGTCTATTGAGAATGAGAGTGATTTTTGGCTTTCAAAGTTAGCAATGCTTTGGCACAGATGTGAATATAACTGCTACCATAGATTAGTCTATTCTTTTTAGTGCAACTAAATGCAAAGTTGCAAGATTTGGCTCTGGATCTAGTCCCTCTAGAACACCTTTTCATTGACATATGCTCCCTATTGATTGGTTCAAGTCCTTGGTGAGACAACCATTTAAAATATGGAGAAATCAGTGTTGCAAGACATTCCTTTAAAGTACCTTATCAGAAATAGTCAATGCTTTCTTAAACTGATTTTTAAATAGGGAGATGTATAATTGGGTAGACATTGATTATCTAGTCCTTGTCTCAACACCCCAGACCTTCTCTCTCTGAGAGCAAGGCTGGTAGCTGGCTGCTGGAGGACCACTTCTCAGGATCCTCTCTATGGGAGGAATGGCTGTAATGGAACATTATCCCATTTTGCTTCCAGTATAAGGTACAAATGAAACTGTACCATTTCTGTTATAGCAACCTTCTGTGTTTCCTACTGTGTGCATTTTTACAGGAACACGTCTAACTTATATATGATATTCCGTGTGTTTGCATTAGTCTTCAAGCAATAAAATAAAAAAGCATTCATTTCATGTTTGTCATCTTAAATACACTCTGTTAATAAGCTTAAACCTCTTACAGTTATACCTGTGCTTTATCTCTTCACAAGCAGCCCTATGCTTCCTAAAAATAGTTCCTTTCCACTATGAGAGAATATCTGCTGCTGAATTGGATAAGAATGTTGTCCATTCTGCAATAGAGGGATTTGTCTCACTTTCCCACTGCCTCAGTGAGGTATTTTTAGCAGCTATTAACATTAGCTTAATCCAAATATTATTTACAGTAGAAGCACCAGGTATCTTAGTAATGTCATTTAATGCATATAAGTCTAGAAAATGCTGAAAATTCAGTTCTATATGGACCTTTGATAAGGTCAAGTATTTTCTATCAAAATTCTGTGGTTCTGGAATTCAGTACTAGGTGATGAGTCTCAGGTGCTGTGCAGGTACACAGAAAGCAATGTATTTAGTTGGTGTGATCTTCCACAAAGTTGATGTGATGAAAATAAGAAAAAAATAACACACTGTCAAGACTTCTCAGCACCCTCACTGGCAGAGACTGCTTAAGAACCTAGTTTAATCATGATCTTTGTCTACCATAGCCAGCACTGAGTGTTTCTGTGGGCATTGCTGTCTGTCTGCACTATTTCCATGAAGAAGCATTCCTACTACTGAAAGTGTTGTCTTGGTGCACTTTTTAGATTGGCCTAAGCTGTATTATAATATCATGACAAAGTACCAGTTTGTCTTTTGAAGGTGTCAAAGTACCTTACAACACAGATAATATACTCTGCAGCTTGTGCCAAATGCTGCCAGATTTCCTAGTGACCTACTTTCACTGGAAGTCAAAACCACTTAGACACTTTCTCAGACTGTTATGTCACAGTGGGGTGAGATGTACACCTGTAGTTGTGCTAGGGAATCATGCTTTCAACTAAAATACCAGAGAAAATATAACAGAGAGGAGGTATTTTGATTAATTTCAACAGATCAAGTTCAACTGCTTTACATGAGATATGAGAAAGTCAAATTCAACAAACAATAGAAAGCAAAGGGCTTTGTAAGATAGTGAGTAAGGGGCGCTGCAGGTGGGAGTCAATGCATCAAAAAACTCCAGCCCACTGCAGTTTAGCCTCATGTCACACACAGCTTGGTTTGGAACAAGCTTAAAAAGTGTCAAACCAAAATACCATTTATGTAAAGAAAATCAGATCTTCCATGTTAACTTCAGCTGTGTTGCTCCCTGTTCATCACACTATTCCTCCAAACTCTGTCTCTAGATCTCAGGTAGAAGTTGGACTTTGGTGCCCAACTGGAAAACAACATTTAACCTTTCCTAACTCCAGAGACACGTTGGTTGGTTTGGACTGTGGTGATAGGAATAACTGGGGCCTCTTCTTTTTCTGATTGCCAGTCCTGGACTTCCCAGCTTCTTTGTAGCCCAACAGCTTGTCACTCCCATAGTGACTGCACTACCTGTATATTACCTTGGTGTAACCATAATATAACCTCACCCTTTGCCCAGATTCCTGGTGAGGGATGGTGGAGACTGATTTCTCCTGAGCCCTGACCTGTGAATCTTATACAGATACTATTTTGTGGCAAGAAGTGAAGGAGCAGCCAATTATTCTTCACCTTTTCTTGCCCCCCTTGCCCTTCCCTTAAAAGTGAATCTAGCCTGGAATAGTTCACTAAAAGTCACATTTTATATAATAGTTGTTCAGAGAACCTTTTCTTTTTCTTTTGTGCAAGCTGAAGTCATGTTTGGCCACGCTGTGACACTGAAGCCCATCCTGGATGAATAGAAGCGATCATGTTCCTGGCCCACATGTCCCTTGGAGTGTTACGTGCTGGCTCTACAAGAAAGAGTCTTGCATGGCTTACATTACCAGGAAACATTTACTGCATGACAGAAAAATGAATTGTTTTTTGTTTTTAAAATAAAAAGATGGCATTGAATCTGCACAATAAGTCAGGGCGCTCACTCATAGAGCCTGTAATGGGGGGATACAATCTTAATTGAAACAGCAATGGTGGAAAGTGAGAAATTGTCTTCAATAAAGACTGCCAAAATACTCAGAAGTCTGGAGATAATATGTGCTCTGATTGAAGTATTGAAGGCACACTCACAGTATCAGAGTACTGCAATGGAAAAGTTCAATTTCAGATGTCTAGGGCAGGAGCAGATCGTTTGATAGACCCTCTTTAGGTGTATAACAACTTGGAAAGTTATCTCCAAGTTTTGATAATCACTTTGCCTTCTGAGACTGCCAATCTATTTCTTAACTGTTCTTTTTAGTGTGAAAAAGACTCCCATTTCTATTCTCTGCCCTACATACTTGGGTCAGGAAGCGAACATCCTATTTTTACAGCTTTGAAGCAAAATGGATATATAAGCAGCTGATTTCTTCACAGAATCCTTCTCAGACATTCTTTTTTTTTTTTTTTTTTTTTACAAGAGGAGCCCTCACTATTTCCCCAGTCTCTACCTTAAAAGAAATAGGGCAACACAACTAAGAAGATTCACAGTTTTACTTGCTGAAGGGCACAGTAGTCAATGGGTTTCAGCCTTGGCAGGAACTGCTAATGTTATTTAAACTGTGGCCCAATTGGAAAAAATGGTTCTTTATTTTTTTTTTCTTTGAATAACAGATAACAGAGAAAGAAGATACCTTAATGAAATGTTCTGAATTTCCCACTAACTGTGAATGCAGCACTTTTTGTTTGAGGACCACGTTTTTTTTGACAGATGAATAAGGTTTTGTTTGTTTTGAACAGTCTTGTTTCAAGAACTCATGGAAAGCACATTTGAATCTTTCTAATTACAACTTCAGTTTCATTTTTGAAGTAGGAAGAGTTCTGAAGAAACAAGATTACAGGGACTAAATCCAGTTGGGGACAAACGCAGCCAGCTCTGGATGAATATTTTGTTCTTACGGGATCTTATTTGCACAGATTCTGTTTCTTTGGTAAACTGAGTTACCTATTCAGCTTCAAGGTACTTTTTCATAAATCGCATAACAGAATATTCCTTCCAAGCAATTATTTTGAGGAAAGAATAGTGAGGAGACATTTTGGGAAGGAAATTAGGGGAGCCAGTTTAATATATGCAAACACAACATATGACAGTAGCATTGCTTGCTGTGTAAAACAAGTAATTCAGATTTATATATTGAAATCTCTGTTAGTAGTTAATCTGCTTCTGGCCACCTGCAGAGGAGGAATGGAAAAGGTTCCTTTTGATCTCTTTTGTGAAATGACCTTTAAGGGTGAAAAAAAAAATAAAAGAAAATAAATGTGAATGAACCTTAAAAGGTTTGGGACAAATATTCTGTTGGGAATTGTTTGGTCCTTTAAAAAGATGTCCATATAGGACATAAAATGTATGAAAGAGAATAACATCTGTGCTTTAGGTCAAGAAGGCTCATCACCCATTAATGTAACTCAGCTTACTTCTTACAGGTCACTGAGACATGGTGTTAGTCTGGTAGACTACTTTGTGAGTGTGCTGTATCTCAGCTGAGAAGTACAGCTTCATTCCATTGAATATGGAAACGAAAGTGGGAAGGACAGTAGTTTAAACTCTGCTGTACAGTACATCTCTTCTTGACAAGGATTGTCATTCAGGAGGAGTGTTTCTGTGACCTCTATGTGGTATATGCATCCCTGTGCCTGAACTCTTTGTTTTTGTCTTGTACCTGACTGTTGGTTTGGGTCCATGTCACCGGTAGAAATACAGTTTTAACCATGATTTATACCCCCTTCCATTTCAGTGGAAGGGGCCAAAGCAAAGCTCTTTCAATCTTCCCTGAATCAGTAAACATTAAAGATTTTCCCATGCATGGAAATAAAACTGAGCACTTGCACGTTCGTTATCTTTGTGCACAAATGAGGCTAAATGTCTGAAAATCATGCTCATGACCTCTGAGTGGGCAGAGATAATTCTGCCTATTATACCTCTCCATTTTTCTGTGATGCTGAATTTCTCAAACTGTCTGTAAAAGCCCAGGTTCCCCTCTGACCCTTGCACATACCCAGACACCAGGAAGACATATGTCTTAACAGATAATGGCTCCATTGTGTGAATACTGTCAGTATCATATCAATGTGACATAAATATAGCAAATTAGCCGTATGTTACTTACATCAGAACTGCTTCAGCTCTTTGTGTGGAATGGAAAAGGTGCAAGTGAAAGCTCTCTGAAGCAGCATGAATCTTTTCACTTTTTTAACAGTGATTCTGTAAGAAACCGCACCAAGTTTTAGGTTTGGTATTAATTCAGGGTTATTTTTTTTCTCCAAAGAAAGAATTAAGATTCACGTGTCACCTTAGCACTGGGAAATTGGTACTTTGGCAAAATTTTCCTTAAGGAATGTTATCGCCAGTCTTGGCCAGGCACAAGTGAAAATTAGACATTTCTCGTGCATATCACTGTGTGCTTCTGTCCCTGCCACTATCATAAAATAGCATCTTTCTTGACTAAACAACAGATTAGTTAAGAGAACTCTTTGCAAATACATTTAGTTTTAGAGACTCAATTGAATTCCTTCTTACCATGTCTTCATAGATTTCAAAAAATAGATGCATTTAGTCCTCTGAAAAAGAAAATTTTAATTGACTGTTTTTTCCTTCTAGGCATTTGCAAGGTGGTACAGCCATTGCTAAGGGATAATGCTCTTTTTTTCACTCAAGAAGTATTGCAAAATGATATTCTGAGAAGTATTAGAAAAAAACAAATCCAACATTTTTTTTTGACCAGATGCACTTCCCAGTTCTAGATAAACAACAGTTTTATCAATACCAAAACATATGAATAATAAGAAGATATCAAATAAACTTTGACACGAAATGTGCTCTGGAATTTGTAATTTTTAACTGGAGTGTGGAGGTAACAAGTGTTACAAAAAAGGTTCATAAGTTTTCCAGAACTTATATCCCCCCCATTTAAGCACAATTCATGGAAACAAGGGATGTGCTGATATCTGGTTGTGTGCAATCAAAAATGACACATTGATGGAAAATAAATTTAGGCAATTTTTTTTCCCAGAAAATAGCAAATAATGAATACATGTGCTCTGTTTTTTTGCAAACACTTGAATGTTCATTTCTTAAGTTGCATTAGTTCTCTCCCTGCCCCCCTTTTCTGGGAACATCTTTAAACAATGGTTTTCAACAAGTCACTTTTTTCAATTTTTCAGCTGTAAGGTATCAAATTGCACCAGTCTGGTTGCATGTGTGTTTTTCTATAACAAGTCAACACTGAATGCATGAACAAATTGCTAGGGTGAACATTTAAAATCTAAAGAGTAGAAATAAAACTTTGCAATAAAAACCCCCTCCAATAGTGATCAGCAGACTTATAATATGGCCCTCTAAAATTGTAAATACTCTTCTGTTTTCAGAGCAGCTCTGTTATGATGATGTAATTTGTGTGAATTTTGCCAGAGGAGAACTTTGCACAAATATGTTGTGGATTAGTTCAGTGACTTTTTCAATATGTAACATTATCCATGGAAGTGTTTGGGAAAGGGCAGAACTTCACAGAGCCATTCTACCCTTCCAAAATACTAGAGATGTTATGCAAACATTACATTGACATTAGGCTTTATTCTTACTCTTGTCCTTTACACCTTAACTCTTCAATCATCTCTGACTCGTGGCAGTGATTACACTCACTTTGGTGGTATGTTGATGTTAATGAATTAAAAGTGTAATTGGTGCCTATTAGAGGTCTGCATTTCTGTGATATCTTGGCTTCAGATCTACAGGAGCAATGTGACTCAATGAAGAAATATAAATCTGGTTAGACAAAAGGATTGGTCTTCTCATCTCAGAAATTATGGCAAGCAAAATTTGTGTGTTTGTGTTAGACCAACAACACCTGTATCTTCTTCCTAGTAATGGGAGCACAAAACTCCTGTATATCCCTTGGTTTTCCACCAGCTTCTTCACAGAAGTCAACAAAAGCCTCCATATCTATTTGCAAAGGCATGAAATGCTGACAGAACCAATCTGCTGAGAAAAAGAGTGGGCTACACTTGTTTCCACAAATACTGACTCACTGGATAGTGGGTAACCCCTACAACTAAAGGGATGGCTCTTTGCTGCAGGGACATGCCAAATGCTCTGAAGGAAAACTGAGTTGTTGAGTTCCCTGGTGCTGAGAGGAATTGTGACTGGTAATGAAGGAAATGTTTCTCAGTCTTGTCTGAGAGAGCATCATCTTAGTCACATCTTTTTATAACTGCATATGGTTTAATTGCTAGGTGTCTTTGAACGGCTATAAATATGCCAGTTTTTAATATTTTTTAATACCTTTGCTTGCAGATTATCCTACAGTGTCAGATGTTCAACTAACCTGCCCAGCATAGCCTATACTCTACCTAACTCCCTGTCTTGAAATGATTCGGATGGTATTTGAGATGATGATTGGAATGATACTAGTATCTCAGGAGCCTTTGTTAAAACACCAAAATAGATTGGATGATGCTGAAAAGAAGAAAAAGAATCATGAATACACTGGCTCTTGCACATTGCATAACATAGTATTGAATTTAAATATGATTCTTAAGTACTCTATGGATTGACTTGTTCAATGATTGCACAGCTTCTGACCCCAGGGCTTCCTGGACCATAACAAGGGATGGCCACACTTCAAATGGTAATAAAAATGGTAATAACAATCAGGACAATAAAAAATTACCAATAGTTTGTGCAGAGATTATTTATTGGAATTTTAAGACTTGTCTTATTTTATTGCTGAGAAAAAGTAAAGGTTAATTTATAGCCCATTTGTATTTTCCCTGCTCAACCAATTGTACATCTTCACTGTGGCTCAAAGGCAATTTTGCTGCTGCTTTATTGAAACAGAATTCGTGATCTAGAACCTGCTCCTCACTGGCACTACTCTGCCTGCATTCACTTGAAGTCAGTGGCGTGGATACTGGTGTAAAACTGCAGTAACACCCTGGTGGAACAGGTCTTCAATCCCCTTCATCCATGCAAATTGTGTAGACCTCAGAGAACTGAATATTCAGACTTTGTATTTATGCTCAGAAAGGGGAAACCACGCCCATGGTTCATTCGCATAATAAATGTGATGGGAAAATAATTCTGTGGGGACAAACATTGTTTGGTTTGTCATGAGACAGACTTGACAGTTACTGCTTTGTCCCTTTTGTGCCATTGCAATGCAGTTATATGATTGTGTCATAAATCTGAAAGACTGTTTTGCAAAGTTCGTATCTGTGCTTGCTACCTTTAATATTAATAGGAGAATATCTTTAAAGTGAGTAAATTGAGAAAGTGGCTGAAACTATAGTTTATAAAAGAAGATTAGTGGGTTTAATATGCACTGGAGAGTAAAAGAAAAATCTTATTACTGTATGGAGAAATTACCTCATAAAGAAGCTAATACAGCAGACTAGGGAGTAATTTTTAACAAGGTTTTTATGATGCACAAGTGTAGGCAAGTTAATGAACTTATCTTTCTAGTTATTTTCAGATTGTAACAATGCATTTCTTTTCAGTTCCTGTGCTTTAAAAAGTAAAACACATTTAATCACTTACAATAAAACTAACTCATTAGTTTGATAAATCAAGTAAGATCCTATACTGCTCCTGTTGTGGCAGTGCTGCTGAGAAACTAGATCAGGTGAAAACATTAAGTATAGAACAGAGCAAATGACCAGCTTTATTCATTACTGGAATTAAAAGGTGTCACACTGACAGGGAATGTTCATTTTTGGAAAGACCTGCTCTGGCCTCAGTAACAGAACTTAGGAAATAAAAACGAAAATAGGGATTCAGGCCAAGATTTTGCTTTAACAATTCCGCTCTTTGCAAAATAGCCATGTGGTCTTTGACATTCATAAAACAGACATCTGAAGAATGTCACATCCAACAGCAAAGAAACCACAGGGGGGAGTTGGTAAATACAGAATGTCCATCTGTCAGCACCCCAGCATGGCATGCGTAGGTATTGTTTAGGAGGAGCATGTCCACATTTTTCTGCCCAAATGCAAAAGACAGACTGCTGAGTAAAACAGTTCAATCTTTATATTGATTAAAGAGATGTGCTTTCTTACCATACAACAATGACTGTACTCGAAATTAGTTCAGCAGCACTCTAAAGGGAAGACTCAAGAATGTCAGACTCTCACTGCAGGTTTTAATACAGACGTCCTAGAACAGAAATAATGTGGACATACCACAACAATTTGACACTTCAATAGGGCATTTCATCGAGAGTTTATCAGAACCTCATCTAGACCACAATCATGTAAGCCACAGTCTTGTTGAATGTTAGTATTATTCACAGCTTCCTTCATGTCACGAGATGGGACAACCTTCCCAGAAGCACACTGAAGGGAAGAGAGGAGTGTTCTGAGAAGACAAGTTATTGCTGATTGACTAATTGACATAAGCAGATGGGATGGTTGGATTTCTCCTTTGCTGATGAGAACATTGTTCCACAGAGATGTGGAAGAACTGTCTGCAAAGAGTGGCAGAAGGAAGATTTCTACTATTACAATACTCTGAGTAATGAGCAAGCTGCATACTGCTCAAGGCATTCAAATGTCTCCACACCCTTGTTAAAGGTCAAACTCAGCAATCTTTACTGCACTGAACCAATTAATCTAAAAAAGCTTATGGTTTGTGGAAAACTAGAGCTGTAATTATCACAGTGCATTCACCTTGGGATGAAGAAGTTTTCCCAAGTCACATTTTTGGTATGCACTCTGACGATGAGCCAGTAAATACAGCAAAATGAGTAATTTTCTATCTAGGGTTCACTTTTTCTTCAAAGTAAATAACCTCAAACAGTTCTTTTGAGTTAAGGTGCATCTACATACTGTAAAAAGCACAGATCTGAATCTGGCTAGAGATCTATAAAAGGGTCTATCCATCCATCTCTAAGATCTTTGGAGGACCTTTTGAAAGAATGTCTGACAGTGATTTTCCTGCTTCCCCATTATATGGCGGACTCTGCTTCTCTCTTTTTGGGGCACAGCATAACACTGAGCCCTCCTTTGAATCTTATCTCTCTACAGGCAATTTGGACCTTGAGGGGAAAAAAAGTTCTTTCTTCCTTTACTTTTTCCTCCAGAAAATGTACTTTTTTCCTCTGAGAAAATGGTGCAAATTGCTAAAATGTGGTGTGTAGAATTATTTGTAGGATGAAGAATACTATTTCCATCTTTCTGATTCTAAGACTCACTTTCCTCTGCCTTTTTCCAGCCTTAACCTAAACATTTTGATGCTACATATTTAATCTTCAGAGCTGGCAATGGGTGTTTAGAATAGATGATCCTGATATAAATTAAAATTCAAATAGCTCCCAAGTTCTCCCAAATTCAAGCCACCTCAGCAACTACGGCTGGTGTGACCTTGACTCTGGTGTCTGGAGCTGACCTTTCCAGGTGATTGACACCAAAACTGCTGAATGCCTCTGAAGTGTAAGCTTGTATCAAAACAACATGATTCAGTCTAATCACCCTTTGAGAAAAAACTTCTTGAATCAGAATTGACTGAAAACTGAAATAAGCAACTGAAAAAGAAGAATGGGAAGAGGATTTGTTTTTTCTTCACTGGGGCTTGACTGTTATGCGCTCATAACAACCCAAGTTTATCTCCCTCTCAGTGACCCTTTGAATTAGTCTTTCAGTGAAAATTTTATACGGGGATGAGATCCCACCACCATCTCTGTCTCTCTGTGATACATCTGTACCCTTTATTTCATCTTGACAAAGACTGGTCTTCAAAACATTTTCTCCTGCTTTAAAAAGGAAATAAATTGGTAATGATGTTTTTTCCCAAATTAAACAAAAAAATGAAATCAGACTGCTGATTAGCTAAAAATGGACTCAGTCTTGATCTCAACCAGCTCCTACATGACTTCTTGTACTTTAGATTTGTTTCAAAAAACAAGTAAAGTATTGCAAAGCAAACTTGCTCAGTTTTCAAGAGCAAATAACCTAAATAGATGTATTCTTTATTTATTATTATACATATTTAATCTACTATCAATAAAGTAAAATTATTTTTACTGCAAAATGTAAGTATCTGTGGTATGTAGCAGATATTGATCATCTGTGATTAGAGAAACCCGCTGTGTCAGATGATGAATGACATACCTGTTTGCAATTCCAAACCTTTACTGAAAGATTTTAGTTGTTTTTCTATAAATGTCATTGGAAACCAATAAAACGGCAACACTGGTGTGGCAGGAAAGGAAAAAATGTGTGAAGAGAATGGGCCAGCTTCTCCTCTCAGTAACCTTCTGCAAATGTAAAGTAATTACAGTGCAGACCAAGAAGTTCCTCTAGATTTATCTCACTCCTTCATCTTTAAATCAGAACTACTATTAGGACAGCATTTGCCCAGGAACAAATATTTTGATCAACAAAAACCTCACTGTGATATTTTTTTTTTTTCACACTAGCTGTTAAAGCAATAGACTGCACAGATTAATTAGTCAGGACACAACTTTGAGAGAAACTTTAACAGACCTGTTCCAAGACCGGTCATCCCTTCCAAAAAACAAAAGGTGCATAATTAGATCAGATAGAAATAGTGCTTGAAGTATCATAGGAACATGCTTTTACTTTAAGTTTAATGCACAGAAATATTGAAAACCAACCTTTTCCTTTTTTTATTTTATTTTGTTTATCTCAATATTCCTGCTCCAGAAAACAATGGTGTGCAAATAATTTCTCAATAAAATGAACATATCAGCCAGATAAGCAAGTAAAGCATATCAGTTTTGCCTTGCTTTTTTGAACCTGCAAAAAAATGAGTTCAGTTTGAGAAGTGGGCAATGCCTCTTTCAATCATTATTTTCACCTGAAGTTTTGGCTGTCCAAGAGGCAGATACTGGTTTCCCAGACAGAAATTGTCAAGTATCATGGGGAAAATGGCGAACATTTTCCACCAAAGTTTGCTCATATTCTGGGAAGTGATTGCTTCTGCTGGGCTTGCCTCATTTTTGCATATGTTTTGCACGAATAGCTCAGCTTCAATGGCTGAAACCTTCTCAGGAAATGAGATTCAAAGAGCTGTGTTAAAAGCTGTCATCGAAACCGTCAGGTCTCAGTTTGCAACAGGGGTGTATTTACTTGCCTGTGTTCCCAGTGCACATGCTGGCGGCCGGGGGGGAAGTTGTTTGTAGGATAAATGGATGGTTCGTGGCCTTATCCAGTGCAAGGAGGGGATGATGCCAGGCAGCTTCACTGACCACTCATCTCTAAATAGCATTGTTTAGCTTGGAACAGTAATGACCAAGACTTAGGAAAGAAAAACACAAAGTGCTGTGATTTAATTTATTGCATGCCCCCTCTAAACTTGCAGTCACTCCCATCTCTGTGATCCAACCATTCTGGTGTTGGAGGGGGGTTACTAACAAGACCCTTCCAGGGAACAGTTGGGGGCACCACTTGTACTTGCCAATTAGCCATCTGTCACTCTGACTGATCACTTTGCAATAATGATATAGTAGTGATCAATTTAGTGATATTTCTGGGAGGGGAACTTGTTTGGGCTTTACCTTATAAGCCAAAGAGAAAACCAGCAGCACATCTTGGGAGAATGCCATGGAAATTTTGTTTTGTGTTGCACAATTCCTGCTGGAGTGCATTGTGTAGCAGGAAGAGCTGAGCTCACAGAGTCAGATGGCGAGCTCTAGATCTAATGTTATCAGGAATATGACTGCCAGAGGAAGGAATTTGTCGTGTCAACACAGTGCCCAGAATTAGGCTGTCAGAAACCAAATGTGGAACAAGGATAAGAAAACTTTTAACATTGAGAGCTATAAAAGAATGGACACAAGCCTGGGAATAAATGTACTCAGAGGAGGAGCACAGAGCAAACTTGAACTCAACCATTGTTAAAATGTAAGAGAACCTTTGGTATAGAATAAATCTAACATGAGAGTCAGAGGAAAAAAAGTGTGAATTTCACAAAGTCAGAAATTAAATTATAACAGACCTTCACAGCTCTGAAATCTCACTCCACAGAAAGAAAAGGGAGACTTGCAAAGGACAGGTGGCCATGAAAAAATAAAACCCTTTCATGTAAACTGTGCATCCATAGTAATGCAGCATAAGGCAAGAACCATATTGTTCAGAGCAGGAGTGAGCACCGCACAGCCCAGCACACCCTATCCCTTGGTATCTGAGGCCCTCCTAGTGTGGTGGGGCTTTAGCCAGCAGGCCCTGACAGATGCTGCGGGGGGATGGGGGAGCTGCTTTAGTGAAATCTGATTCTTTATCTTGTTCTCCAGCTTTTCCTGATAAAACCAGTTCAGATGCAACGGACAGCTGAGTGCTCTTGCCCCTGCCAGTAGGACCATGGCCAGGGCTCATCTCACTGCGGGGCGACCATCTGCTGCCACTTAACAGCACAGGAAACCACCACTGAACAAAAGCATCCACTCCTAGAGCATCCCACCTCCTGCAACAAAATGGAGGGCTAAGGGAAATGCTACTATATCACATACAATTTACAATGAAGAGAGGACAGCAAACATTGTAAGTGAGTCTATATGGTAGTTTTCCCACTGGATGCCACCAACAGGTACAAGAACATTACTATGAGGCTTAATACAGCCCAGGCAGATACAGGGGAGTGAATAGCAACCACAGTGGTGGAAGGATGGAGGAAGGGAGAGCGGCCACCCCCATCTGCAGAGAAACCCCTTTGCTGTGATTAGATTTGATGTTGAAAGAGGCTAAGCCTGGTGTAGGAGCAGGCAGGGTGATGCCTTTCAACAACATCACTCCTCAACAGTGCAGAATTTCCTGGTGATCCTCTGCACGCCCTGCACAGTATTTTGGTGTTTCTGTCAGTCCGTGTACACATTCACATGCCATATTGTGTTGCTGCCTGAATAGGGGATAGTGAACACATACTGTGGACTTCACTCATCCAGAGATTTGCCTGATTATATATCTACCCACCATAAATTTGCTTTCTGCAGACTTCTTTTGCTTTTTTTTTTTTTTTTTTTTCACAAGAAAATTTGAAATCTTTATTTTGAATCAATGCCATGGGAAAAAGGTCTTTTATATCATAGAAGATTTGAAGTGAATAAAGAGGTGTGACTTTTGGTTTACTAAAACTCCCCTACTTTAACAAGAAGGTGTTTTTTAAAAGAAATGGTAAAAATTTTGAACTGGTTAAAACTTATCTAGGATGTATGCCAGCAAAGAAATACCTAGATATGAAGTTGCCAGCAACAAAAACATACCTATTTATTTGCATTTTGACTTGACAATCACCTGTTTTTCTCAGAGAGAAAAACAAAGGCTTTACTATGGAAAAATATTAAAGGATATAGAACTTCTAAAGAAGGGGGTAAAAGGATGCAGATGCACATCCTGAATATAGGGGAACACTCAGTCAGTATTCCTACCTATAGTGCTTGCTAACATCATGTTCACACTAAAAACAGACCTTTCTTGAGAATAGTCAGAGAACCTGAAATTTCTGGAAAGCAGGCTGGTCAGCCAGGTGTGCAGGAGGTGTTCTGGGGAGGCCTTTCTAGAAATGAGCTCTTCTCAGTGGCAAAACTTAACCAGATGATCAGGGTGAAGAAACACTTTTCAGAAGCATCTTTTATACTGGAGTACCATTTAGCTCAGGTTTAGATATTTGACTTTCTTCTGGCATAATATTCAATCTTCCCTCTGAGATGATCCCAAGGCATGATGCATCCTCAAATACCATGTAGGCATTCTGTTGGCTGTATAGGGCAGATCTTTCGGATGGGGGCTTGAAAGTGTTTTGCAGAAAAGAGAACACCTCAAGTGACTAGCTCACTTTTGGCTTTCTTGCAGAAAGGGCATAGTAAGAAGTCAAAGTATTTGATTACCAGGTGTTTATTACCTGTGAAGACATTACGTCAGTTCTGTTTTTTGACTGTGACTTCTTAATTTTATCAAACAGTAAGGGTAGGAGGACCCCGTACAAAAGAAGAAAACGTGTTCAGGGATAGAAATTCTGACAGTAAAACTCTAGGATCATTAAAGATCTCAACCGGGAGTTTATATTTAGCTGTTAATGTTATATTTAGCTGTTAGTTTTCAAATATTGTTGAAGACTCTCCTCACCACCCCATTCATCCCCTCAGGAAAGGATATGTGTTTGAAGTACAAACTGGTTGTTCATATGCCATTCAGACCAGGGTGGGAACTCCACCTGCTCACAGCCTTGCTCTGTTAAAAACTACTAATCCTCATAAACCCGACCTTTTTGCTTTTTTTCCATCTCTAATTTCCTGCATTCCTCACACTCTATTCTCTCTTTGTGTAGAAACTCATCTTGTTCTCTTTTGAACATACTGATTCATAAACATATGTTCTAAGTTATCTCTCTTGTCTCTGGTAACATATTCCACATGTTTACATGCCATTTTATGAAATAGTTTTCTTTAACCTTTTTATTTGCCTCAATTTCCTAATGTTCAAAATATATTCTTTTCTTTCATGTTTTTTTCTTAATAAATATATTGTACAGCTAAACAATGATGATTTTAATCAAAACCAAAACCACAGAAGGCCTAATCCTTCTTTGACACATGAGGCTAAATTCTGTCCTTAGTTACATTTGTGCAACACCAAAGTAGAAAAAGCTGTCAATTTTCACAGGATTTTAATGTTGGCAAATCACATTACTTTATGGCTAAACCTTGATTTATAAAGTATCCAGGAAAAGCTAAGAGATACATTAAAAGAAATTTAGAATTTTTTTTCTAAACTGACAAATTTAAAAATTATGTTCTGATATAGTCTAGTTGGAATTGTGTCTGTGTTGCAAGTGTGCAAGTGTATACGAACATTTGTTGTTATATCTAAGGATAACCATGCAAGTTGAATATCCCAAACACAAAGTACCCTGCAGCTGAATTCTTGTCTTTTTTCATTAGTAAGTTATTCAACTTTAATAATAAATACACTAGTAATTGCAGCAGGCAGAAAAATGCACAATATAGAATTTCATAAAAGCTTCATTAAAAAAAGAATAAAAAGCAGCAGCAAATAACCCAAATGAAATAGACGCAGTATTTAAAACCCCTGCACAGATATGCTGCAGAGGGAAGGACATGCAATGGGAGAACAGAAAAAGGTCACTCCGCTCCTCAAATATTAACAGAAGATGGTAGAGTATGACTGTCACTGAAGGTGGAATCTGGTGTCATGTTTTTCTGGTAAAAACAGGAATTAAATTGACCCTGCAAAGACACAGTCTGTAACTCTGACTTAGAAGACTCAAGAACCAACAGATGATTAAATAAGTTTATCAAGATTCAGTTAGCCTGTTTTGCTTAACTTTGCTGAGGGAGGCAGTCCAGTGCCTTTACAGCCTACTGTCTGTATACTCCAGTAACAGGGACACTAATACTCTAAACTGGTCCTGTTGTCAAAAGCAACACTCAAGCAGATAAACTGCACAGCAGTAATTGTGTATTAAATGTCAATTGAAGCAACTTAAATTTTTGCTAAGGAACACATAGGTTGCAACCTATGCTTCCATTTATCCAAATCCTATGTGAAACCAGTCTGAAATCCAATTAAATGAATATCTGATAAGAGAATGAAGCTATTAAATGCATAAAAATCTGCCAAAATGCAATGATTGCCTTACCAGTGAAATAAGATGTGCTGAAAGGATAAACTTGTGGCAAACCAACTCATGGCGTGTACTGAACATGTTGTGGAACCCTCTCAAATGAATATGCGACAAAGGAATAAACATGAAAGAAATACACTGATTGTACACTAAAGCTGTGCATTTTAGAGAGATTCACTGTATTATCTTCCTTATTCATGTGGATAACAGGCTTACTTATGTCTTCAAAAATAATTCTTTCTATCACAGTGCAACAATTCTAAGCATAGTGATAAATAGAAAGTATGAAAATGCTAATGTATAAGAGCTGGTGGAATTTTAAAGGATCAGGACTGAGCCAAATTTTTAGATGAGATTGCTTGACATGGAAAAACCTCACTGAAGAAAAAAATGAACACAACAATATATGTATTGCACATTTATAGTTTAGTAATTTGACTCTGAGATTTACGAAAATCCATATCAGAGGTTTTATCCCTGTTGTACAGCTTACATGGTTTCGGAATCCTTTGCAACTTATGAGCAACAATATCTAACAGATTTATAGTTTGCTTTTTTATTTTTTTTTTTTTTTGCACTGTAATGTAACTTAAATTTAAAAGTGAAATTTGAAACCTCAGCTGGAACAACCTGCTCTTCATCAGTGAAGTAAAAAGTATGAAGAAAATGGTATTAAAAAATTTTATTTTTAAAAGGGACAATGCTTTCCTTAAAATTTAGATTAAAAGAAGCAACCACGTGGTATTCTGGGTAGCACAAAAATTATCTGCAGATATATCTGTGTAGCCCCCTCCCACGTCCCCTGCCACCCTCCAGATCATACCTCTAATGCATCATTGTTTCCTGATGAACATGAAATTCCTGGGACTCCTTAAGACTTAAAGGCTGGATGTGCTGGCCGTGACTGTGTGGAGGTGGACTCCAGCTGGCTACTGATGGGTGAAAGCCTCATTAACACATCCCTCAGCCTCCACACTTCATACTTTGGTGTCATCAAATGTGTGAAGCAGTGAGGTTCATGGTCAGGTATTTTGAATTTAAATCGGAGAAAAGCATCATTCATATATGTAGGTTTCTTGCCTTGTCCGAAAGATACATTCATTATTCACATTATAGTCTGGATTTTGTGATATCCGTGAACCAGAAAAAACCTTATCTCATGGTATGTTTCTACAGCCCCCACACTGCATCCCAGCTGGAGCTCTGACAGAAGCCCTCATCAACAAGCCATGCATGAAGAACTGCACTGCAGAAACAGGCAACAATGTCAGGTGGAGTGCCATGAGTTTCTGCTACAGTTTGGAAATATCAGAGTAGGCAAATGTTCTTGGATGCCTGAGTAGATCACAGGGTGGCTATGAGCCACAAATACGACACAGGCAATTGCTTTCTTGTGTGTCAGGAAAGATGTTTCCATAGGAAAGGCAAGCTTTGTGCAAAGTCCTGGTGAGAACTCACCCATGCCACTATGTACATTTCTCATTCCTCAGGTTTAAGAAAGAAAAAATCCATTTGAATGAGGACAAACAAAGACTAAGTCGTTGATTAGGGCCATGGAGTGCCTATAAAAGAAGATAACAAGGAGGATCAAAGGAAAGCTGAGAGGGCAATCATCACTTTCAAGAAAGATAGCAAGGATGAGCACCAAAGGAGGAAAAGAGCTTTTGAAGTGAAAGGAAAAAGATGATAGAGAACACAAACCAATTCTGTGCTTTTTTTTCAAGAGGAAGACCTCACCATCATCAGTGTAGTAACAAATATCACTCGGTGCTTGGTCAAAAATGGTGAGGAAATCTTACATGCTCTCTACATCTCTGCAAAGCTCACATAGAGAGAAGCAAGCCCTTTACTGCACCTCTGGCATCCCCACAACCAAGTGAATATCTGCGATATACATGCCCTTATATGCCCAGCCTGAGCATACAGATGAATTTACAGGGATGCCCAGCAGCTGTGTCCAGTGCATGGCCACCAAGGGCCAAGGCTGGAAGCTGCACAAGGCTGCTGGAGATGAAAAGAACCATAAACATCTGGAGGTACCTGAGGCTAGGAGTCCTTTTCTGCTGCATGGCAGTGTCAGGACCAAGGGAATGTGAGGAGCATTGCAGAGCTCACCATCCTAATCCCCTGTGGTGTCAGGGAACAGTCGTAAGAAATAGTATGTGCAGACGTTGCCAGTGTTTTGGAACACCCACTGCTGTTCTGTCACAGACGAGAAGAACCTTCCTCTCGATTTCCCCTGCTCAGGAAGCTGTAGAGAGCAATGAAGTCACCTCTCAGCCTCCTCCAAACTATACCAGTGCAGTGCCCTCAGACAGTCCCTGCAGGACAGGCCTTCGAGCCCCTTCATCAGTTTTGGTACCATTCTCTGGATGCACTCAAGAGCCTTAACATCCTTTGGAAATTGTAGGACCTAATTTACAGGATTGCATTCCTGTACTGTGTGTCCTCCCCCCTACCCCCAGCACGGGAATTAGTAGCAATTAGTACAGCTAGAGCATATTATTTCAGGGTGTGCTAATCAGCATGCATTTATTGGGGGTCCTTTGCAAAGAGGAAAACAAGGTCTTAAAATGCACTGGCTACCAGTTTGTTTGCAAGTGTTATTCAAAACATAGGTTTTAGCTTATAAACTCCACATCTTTTGAAATCCTTGAACCTTAAAAACTGTCCCACTTTAGGACAGAGAGAATTCTGAAGCTATGAAAAATCATTGAAACCTGAAATTATCCTTACTTCATAGTCTCACTGTATGCATTTTATAATCTGGTCACACACACATAATAAACAATTTTTATTCTTGCCTGTGTTGCTGAAGAAAATATGCCCAATAATCTTTGTTTTAGTATTTCTGATTATTACTTTAAATCACAAAGCCATCATTCAATTCTTTCTGGCTAGCTCTGGCTTCTGAAAAGAAGCACAGAAATGGAGAGAAGTGTGGTTACCCAGAGCTGCTTTATGGAGGATTGGCAAAGCTGTATGGAAAGGCTTGGAAAGCATCTGCTCTCACACTACTCTTGGCTTCAGTTAATATTCCCACTATTAGTATTTCAGCTTCATGAGAATAAAAAATAAATAACACTCTAAATAGAAAACAAACAAACAAATAAGCTAAGGTTCCTGAGTTTCCTCCTCCTGTCTGATCACATCAGAAAATCTGGCTTGATTTTTCATTCGAACAGCCTATTCTGCACCTTTCCAGATCTAGTAAATCTGTCAGCAGTAGGCTTAGGTAAGGACCTGTTTCTTCTCTTCTATAGAAGTGAGAAGCTTTTTAAGTGTGAAAGCTGCAGGACCTGCTCTTGAAGACAGTAGAAATTCTTCAGGATGCTGACCAGGAAAAAAGTGAAAGAAAATGATTCAGGCTGGAAGGCAGGAAAATCATGACTCTCTTGAAGTAATACCTTTTAATTTTGAATAATATAATTACAGATAGTAAAATGCTTGCTAATGTCTGCGCTGTGCTACTGGGGTAGCTTTATCACTCAAGTTTGCCACCATATGACTTTGCTATGGCGGGATGAAATCTGACCAGCTTTGAGCTCATGGCCTGCTAAAGCCACCATTTCAGTGGAGAGGCAGAGCAGACCCAGGCTACAACTGTGCTAGACTGAGCTCACCCAAAAAGAAGGGTTGAAGTGTTCCAAGGGAATCCAGGAGTCACTGCCTAGGCAGAATAATTCAAAGTAAATGGCATGCCAAAAGGATTGCTATTTTTTAATAAGTCATCAGGTTCTTATATTGCTGTGTATGAAGTGAGGCTTCCTGAGCAAAAAAATGAGCAAGAAGGATTTATTTACATTTATTTATATTTGATGCTTCAGGAATGGCATTGACTACTATTTAAATTGCTTTGAGCTGTTGCTAGTCCTACAGATTGACATGCAGTGTTCTCACACCATTGCCTGAGATAAAGATTTTATAAAAAATCTGCTTCATGCCGATGCAGAAATATTTGGTCTTAACATTTGGTTTTTTAACATAGAAAGGAGTATGTATATTGAAAAGAAGTGTAGCACATGAGAGACTTGAGATTGCTGAGTGATTCTCCCCTTTCTCCCATCCTCTCCCATCCTCTGTCTCAGCTCTCATGCACTGACCTTCATCTTGGAGCTGAAACTTAGGTTGAGTTCTACTGAGCCTCTCTGAGCCGTCTGTCAGGTGAGAGGAAACTGCTTCTGTAGCAGACTGGCACAGAGGTATTTGTGCTCATGAACATTGTTGCATGCTCCCTACTCAGGTGCAGCATACAAACCCCTGGACTGCACAAAACCCATGGATTTTTTGTGCAGGGATGGGCATGAGGATGGGCTCCCACTGCTCAGCATCTACTTAAATTTTATGACTGTGGACTACTGTGTAGCCTGGGGCGACTGTCATTGGTACTGCTAAATCCAGTAAGTAGGAGACGCTCCTGCAAAACTTGCCTGCTAGCTGTTGGATTTTGCTGGAAGTAGACAATGTGATCCAGTGGAGCACCATAACAGGGTCATCAGGATAGGAACTGTACAGCTAGCACAAATTAATTGTGATATTTGATTTCTCACTGCTGACCCTGACACATACAAATATTTGGCAACAGCTATAGATTACTTCTCAAAATGGACTAAAGATAAACCTCTACAGGATAAACTACCCAAAAGTGTTGAAGGTCTCTGATTGAATTCATCAGATATTCGTGTGTATCCTCACAAATCAATGGCCAAAGCAGGGAATTTGTCAATCAGGTAAGTGAGGAAATACATTAACAGGTGACAGACAACAATTTGCCAGGACACAGAACCCTAGAGCCAGCAAGCTTGTGAAATGGCAGAATTGAACTGTGAAAGACAAATCACTGAAGGTGGGGAGAGTGTCTTCATTATGTCTTACTCTCACCTGCATCTGCAGAGCAAAGTCCAGATAATTTTTTTCTTTTATTCTCTGCTGCATTAAAAATGTGAACAACCTGTTAATATACATTACAAATTCTGTTACTGCCTCACTTTAATAGCAAGATAACAATCGTGTGCCATTTACATATTTTGCATTTTATTGCTCTTGCATAATTCATCATAAGTAACACAACATTCTTGTCTGGAGAAGTTCTGCAAAATTCAAGAAAATGGAAAATGAGCTGTAATACAATCAGAAATAACAAATAATATTGAGGTATTTAGGTGAAAGAAAACGAAATTAAACAAGAAGTAAGAGGCATGAGTGGAAGGCAAAGAAAATGAGATGATTACAGTGAGGCATAAAATGAAAGTGTGGACTAGAAAGTGACATCCTACAAAAAATGGGAATGCTTGGCTCACATATCATAGGCAAGATGGGTTTAATGATGACTAAACTGGATATACTGCAAAAGAGTGATTGTTATGGAAGAACATGTTTCATGAAACAATAGCAGTGCTGAATCTCTTAGTGAAGTCTGTAGAAAACCGGAGTCATGACTGAGTAGATTGTTTTTCAAAGAACTGTAATTTTTGAGAGTACTAAAATTGTTCCATCTCACATTAGTATAGCTGCAAAAGATAGTCTTCAGTGGGATAAAAGAGCAGGATTTTATCAAGTTTTCTACATTATAATCACCTCCACTTGTTAATTTTGACATGAAAACACTCAGACAATGATATTTAAATGCTCTTCTTTGGATCAAAATTTGATCTCATTTCACATCTGGGCAAAGTAAACTAAAAACACACATACACATAAAATTTTTTATTATCTAGTAACTAGAACTGCTAGACTGGAAACAGAATGTAGTTAGCTGGTTTCAATTCCCTTCTGCCTTAAACACAAGCCAGGTTTGAGGAGATTGTGATCCTAGTAAGGGAATCCTGAATGTCCCATAAACAACACACAGGTTTAGACTGAACGTGATCTAACTCTGAAGAGGCCAAAGGGGTTTATGGTGGTAGCTGAAACAAGTTAAATATCAGTAAATTTGGCTTTGGAGAGGACAACAGTGATAGGTTTGTAATTTCCTTTGATTCCATTTCCCATACAACTGTAAACCTTGCGTTGAACCATGGGAGGGACCTGGTCATAAGCAAGTCACAAGCAAACTGTTTGGAATTCCCTGGCTCAGGGCTGGCAGAAAATCAAGCACCACACACGTTTCATCACTGGAGGATCTCTTCTCTCTGGGGATTCGTGGATCACATCCCTTTGCGTTTGTGGTCACGAGTGACCTGGCCACTGAGTGAACGATGTACCATGTAGTAGTATTAAGAAAGGATTGGTTATAACTTTCTTCTAATGTCATTTAATGGCTAAAAATGAAGAACTGCACACTGTCATGTATGCATGAATCACAGTCTGGGAAACTCTATTTTGATTGGTAGGGGAATATATAGAGATGTTGGATACCACTGAATGATGATAACTGATGGCAAATCTGACATCTAAGAGCCATTCACAATACATTGATACATAACCCCATGTTTAGAGACACCCTTCCTTCCTCCCCCACCCCCAAAACAATCTGAATAATGAATCAAATGGTCTCAGGAGTAATTGGATCTTTTTCTGTGTAATTAGCAATTTTTTCTCTTGCATTATAATTTAAAGTACTGTGGTTGAATTGAGCAACTCATGTAATGAGTCATTAGACTGAGGCTTTTAAGGAAGTTATTTCTGAAGGTCTGTGGAGGCTAAAATATGTCTAAATTAAAAGAATGACAGGCTGCAATCACGGCTGTAAAATAAAGGTGCTCAGTAAGCAGTCCTATTACAATCAGAAAGAAAAAGAAGCAGATCTCTGTCTTGGGCATGGAAGCAGAGGAAATGATGAATACCTTAGGTAACTCATTCTGTGCAAAATCAATCTTTCACTGTCAATTTTAAATGAACTAATTTGTTCACAAATCTGCTCAGTCAGTTTGGAAGCATACTCAGTTCATCCATATTAGCAAATCCTTTAATCTTGACTAGTCCACTGAGTAAGAAATCTAGAAATGTGTTAATATGACTGGACATATGTAGTAGGATAAGAATTGATTCTTTTAATTAGTGTCTATTCAAGTTATAGTTCCTTCTTTTACTGAACTATTGACCCACTGATATATAAAGAGATTACTGTTATGACTAAAATACCTTTCAAAGTTATATTTAACTCTTTCTTTATTGGTTAATGTGAGATAGAAAAATAATCTTTGAGTTATCAAAAAATAAATAATGTAGTCTAATTTAAGGTTTCTTTCAGACATGTTCCTATTAATTCTGGAGATTCAAACTGATATTTGAAATTTAAAAATCATAAGCTCCAAGATATTTCTAAAGGAGTGATATAATCTTTTCTTCCAATTTAGATGGAACTATGAAATTCTATTTGTAACACTATTTTGATATCAAGACAGCCAGCGTTTCACCCACCACGATTCAGCGACTGAACTTGGAGGTAAATCCCCACTGAAATTCATTGATGACAAAAATATATTCTTAACAAAAAAGTTCAATTAAAAAAAAAAAAAGACAGAAAGAGAAGACTCCTGTTCCTCTCATTCCTACTCTGTCATCACAAAACTCAGGCCTGAATAAGTTAAACTCTGGAAAACAACTGTGTATAAACTCACTGTACTTTTCAAGCAAACAAGATTATGCCAGCTCTTGCTCACCCATTGAGAGGGGATAAATACTAGAAATTATTCCAAATAACCGTGCATTTGCAATAGGAAGCAATCTTGTAATGATCCCAGCATGCTCTTTGGTACAAAAAATGAAATGTGGCCAGTCAGTCACATTTACTTGTTGCTCTTCACCTTACACTGTCAAAGTGTCTCTGCAGTAGAGTGGTCCCAGGCAGATATGTTGTCCCAATGCTGAACATCTACACCCTACTTGGGTAGCACATACATTATTAGTATTATCAATATGGTTGTGAACAATGGGTGTTTAGATGATCTTTATTAATCTTAGGAATAATTGGAGCTGCAGCAATAGAAAAATGCCTCAGCACTCTTCCTAGGTGGAAAACCACTTTTTCTAGCTTTGAGATCTTAGCATAGGACTAGACTTTTAAGACTTTCAGTAAGTTATTTAAGTGTAACTTGAGTATGGAAGCAAAAGTGAGCAGGTTGCTGACTAAACCATGGACAAATGTCAGGTATTGAAACTTTCTTACTGCAAAACAGAAAGGCAGATCCCTCTGCTTTTTCTGAGCCTGGATAATCTTAATCCTGCTGCCTTTGCCAGATCTACTGGACCACTAAGGTATGGTGTTGACCTGGAGTTTTGCACTTACCTGTCTCTTGTAACAGCACGTTTTGCTTGCAACGGTCTTTAATTAGGTAAGTATAAGTAAGCAAAAAGAGGGGAAATTTTCACTTAAGCCGTCCAGTGTTTCTATCATCAAATTTTCACTTGAAGGGCATTCCCAGGCAATGCATGATAGAAAGAAGATAGCTGTTGCATTTTGAATTCTGTATGTTTGGAGCTTTCTGAGCATCCATCTGCTTCATTTCGGGCTGTGTCTCTCCTCTGTTTTCAATGTGATGACTGTTTTGCTCACCTACTTTTTCGGTAGGCTGAACTGAGCTGCTGGGGCTTGACTGGTGGGAACCAGCAGATTCCTGTCACTGAAGGTAGCAAATTAACAGTGGCTTTCCCCAGTCTGCTTTCTTACTGAATTAAGGCTGGCCTTTGCCATCTGAGCTGTTGATGTGTATGAGCTCAGAGTTTCTTGACTGGGTATGTAACCAGTCTGAGAGGAATTAGGACAACCATAACCAGCCATCTCATGTGCTCTTGTTCTCTCATGTTATTATACAGTGGGTGTTATGGTCTCCCCAGTTACTGTTTAAAGTTTTGGCCAAAAGTGTCTGTATAAACACTCAGCATTCATTTATGTTGGTGGTATGACATTTTTCCTCTTAATTTACCTCAGCAGAAGACATTTTCTAGACTTTGGCTCTCTAATTTGTATCTAAGTTACCCTTGCACCGACCCCCAGTATCCACCCACATCCTGTTTTTAAAGTTCAGGTCCTTGAACACCAGGATTAGAAAAAGTACACATTAACAGCTGACCCCTGATTTAGTAGATTACCACAAACACATAAAAAGGGAAAACGTTTTCTCTGCCCAGTGCTCCTTACCCAGCATTCCAGTTTCAGTCTGTTTTGGGGTCTGCCATGTGTCCCAAGTGTAGCAAGGACCAGGCAGGGCAGGCCCAACACCCTGCTGATGGTGGGGATCTCCTCCTGAGAGTCCCACTGGTTTGAATGGGAGCTTGTGTTGAGCAGTGGATTTTTGTTTCCTGATCAAAGTAACTGTGGAAAATTCTCCATTTACTTTAATGATTATTGTGACTTCACAGAGAAGTACCTGATTCTGCAAATAGTTGTATGAAATGATTAGCCTTTGCAAATGCCAGGATACTTAAAAATAACTATGTTGATGTCATATATTTCTCTCTCCCTATATGTAATTCTCTGTATATATTTATATGTGCGCTATTTTTGCATGATCCTGGTGGAGGACAGGATAGTGGCTTGGTTTGGCTCATTTAAAATCCTAACAATGTTGGCATTAGATGTGACAATAAAAGTAGTAGTAATAATAATAATAATAATAATGACATTTTTAATGTCTAAATTATTGCAGAACCTGAAAACACTTAATTTGCTTCCAAGGCACATGTACAGAAGATGAATGGCACATCTCTATCAGCCAGTGCATTTTGATAATTGATCAAATTTCCATTTTAATTAGAAAACATGCACCCAAAGTGGGTGGGATCACAAGATTCTATCAGCTCAGTTTTTCTTAATCCCCTGGGGTGAATATAAAAATGAAGTGCCTGGCCTTTCACTAACTCTGAATTCAAGAGACTGCCTTGACCATTGCTTGTTCAGTTTATCTGGGAATGTCTTTTGTGCTGTATGCTCTCTGATTGTCTGAAAATGCCTTTTAATTTCCTGAATACATATATGTATACAATGAATATTAATCAAGAGCTGATTAGTATCTCTTCTGCCAGCACACAATAATATTTTATCAGGGACAGATTGTATCTGCAATTGCATATTTAAATTCTATCCCGGAATAGTGCATGAGTTTGACTGAGTTTAGACTAAAGTCCTCCACTAAAATTTGTATTTTCTCAACTATAAATAAATTTTGCTAACTGGGAAAATGAAATTTAAAAAAACCTTGAAACACTTCTGCCTTTTGCCTCTGGTAAAACTGTTATTTCCTTACTTTCAGATATTCCAGCCAGCAGAGCTATTGGTGTTGCAGGTGCTATATATTTGGCTAAAATCTTCTCACCAATCTCAGTTTCTGGCATGGAAGGAAAGACTCCTTCTCCAAGGGGCACAGAAAGATTACAGAGCTGATGGTTATGCCCAAACCTTGCAGCCTTTGCATGAGGTGAAGAAAACAGAGGAAGTGAACAGACTGTCCACCTGCTAAAATTGATGCTGCAAACTGCCCACAGGAGAAGTGCCAAGGAATCCAGCCTCATATCGCCTGGGGAATGAAAGACCTCCACTGTGGCTCTTCAAACTCTGCTCCTAACCCTGCCCTTCTGCCCAGGAAATGCCATTTGCTGTACATGCTCAGTAACTGCGACAGCTTTGGGGAAAGGGAGAGTAAGGTTTGTCTTTTAGTTTCTTCATAGTAAACTCAAACTTTTACTCTGCTTACCTCAAAAGACTTTCTGTTTTGTATCCTCTGGTGGCTGTGGATCTGCCTTGCATGCAGGATGACAGATTGAGTGCTAATTCTACCACCTGTAGACCTTGTTTATTTCAAAATGTCACTTGTTTTTTATATCTTAACTGCCAAGAGAGATGTTTTCCCAGGACACTAAAAATCAGTCATTATTATAGCACAGATATTAAGCCCCCCATGTTTCAAATACATCAGTCAAAGATGTCTGTCCTACAACTGTACAGCAGAAAGGGCAGCATGTTATTAGAGAAAAAGAGAGAGAGAGACATACCAAGGGAGCCAAAATCATAATCTGGATATATCACTGCACCTGTCTGGATGCTGTAGGACCCATGGCAGAGTCCACATACTATAACGGAAGTTTCTGTTCTCTGTGATCATGTAATTGCTGCACAGTAATTTCTTCTAGCAACTTCTCATAATGTTTCATCAGGAAAGAATCTGGGCTCTGAAACCTCCCATCTTTGGGTTTGAGTCGTTGTAAAAATTCTGTTTTTCCAGAATGATGATGAGTTAAAAACATTTCCAGAAGCCCAATTCCTCGCCTTCCTCAAGACTATTTGCAAGCTCTTGAAAATGCATCTAGTCCCTATTAGGCACATCCTAACACCTATTTTCAGAGTCCAATGATGAACAGCATAGGAACACAAAAGGCAAGAAGAGAAAACTTTCTGAGGGCATCTGCTAGGCCCACATTGGCTGTCTTGGCAAGGCATGTCAGGACGCATTGGCAGTGCGCAGTGAGGCTGAAGATTCCCTACTGGCTGGAACCGAGTCATTTGCCAGGCTTTCCTTGTCAGGGAGAGTTAAACCAGTCAGTGATCCTAATTCTAACACTGTTGTTGCAGCATTCCAATTTTTAATCGCTACATGACTTGTCAGGTTGAATATGAGCCACAAGAATAAAATTTAAAAACCTCCTAATAATGAGGGTGTCAAAGACTACCAGCCTTTCATATTTCTACCATTACCTTTCTGTTTCTTAGAAGTGGAACCAAGGTGTAAGTGCCCTTGTTACCAACTGACCTTTTTTTTTTTCCATTTCCTCCCACCAACAACTGTTTTCCTGAAGTCCAACAAGACAGTGAGTGTAAGTAGCACATTCCTACACCCCACTACAGTGTTGGGGGAGCTTCCTTCAGACTTAAGAGTATAATTTAAAAATGGGATCCCCTTCTTCCACAATTACAAAACAATATAGTTGAAAATTAGGTAAAAAAGATAAAGCTGATATATGCCTTCGTCCTAGGGTGGCAGTCTCTTTTTTCTGGCTGTTTTTCACCCCAAGTTTTGAAACATGAGAGAAGTGGATTTCTGGCTGTCAATGAGCATAGTCTTTGGTATGTCACAGTTTTGCATATTGCCAGTTTGTCTGTTAATGCTTGAAATTTGAAGTAATTGTAGACAATTGAAGCAAGCAAAGTGGGAGACAGCCAGAAGTGAAGGGCATTTTTCAGGCTAGCAAACTGACACACACATCTCAGTATTCCTTTCCTCATGACAGAGGGCGCCTGGGACAGATGTGCTTCAAGCTGTAAGTTCCTGGATGATGACAAAAAAATCAGCTTCCAGTAGGCTCTGAGTTCTCATCTGCAATTGAACTAATTTACCATTCTCATCGCTGTGAGAATGAAATACAATAATTGATTTCAAAAGGCATCAGCATGCTAGCAAATACGGGCTGCTGAACACTGGCCTTTTACAAAGAAAAATTAGCTTACTCTTAGAAGTGTTTCAGTTCACTGATTTCTTCTTGTTTGGTTGTTTTGTTATAGAATGCTTAAATTCACAGTACTTTCCACAAAAGAAAATCTGCACTGGAATCTCTAATCACTGCACAAAAGGCAGGATCAGTTGACTTCATCTTGAATTGACATTACAATACACAATAAAATTGCATGCAGGAGGAGTTAAATGCAGTTGTCTTTAACACTGATATCAATATACAACTAAAGCAATTCAATATTTAAAAAAAATAATATGTGGAAATTAAGTTCAGCATCAGAGCTGAGTAAAGAAAATGGCATCATCCAATTAAAAGTGAAAAGACATGGTGAATCTATCAGTGTCTGAGATTATGTAGTTTATTTTAAAGGCTGTTGTATGCTGCATATTTTACATTGAGCTCACTGACTGTTGCAAAATGTTATGTTTTCAGGAAAAAAAAAAAAAAAAAAGGATTTGTTTGGGACTAGGAAGACAAGATGGAGCAGGAGAAACTGTGGTTCCAGAGTGGCAGCAGCTGTGGTAGAGCTGCCTGTCTATCAGCCCACGCAGCTTCTGGAATCCATCCTTATCTTCTCTGCAGTGAGACAAGAACGAGAACTCTAACTTCCAGGCTCATTTGGGGAAATATCTCTGGAGCCTCTCTGCCATATCAGTGTTTTTCCTGGAAGCACATTGGGGCTCCAAGGAACTCTTCCTGGCTCAAAAAAAAAAAAAAAAAAAAAAAAAAAAAAAAAAAAAAAAGCTGTCCTTTTATTAGTAGAACAGAGAAATTTGCACTGAATAATGTTCTGAGGTGTTGCTTTGGTCTGTCTGTTTTACTCAGCTGTTGTTAAGACCTCTATTCACCTCCAAAGTTGATGAGTGTTATTAAGTCTATGCAATCCATCCTTTTGTGAGATAGAAGGTACATCATTGAAGTGATAACACAAATAAGGTGTGACTTTACACAGAAGTAAAATTCATGGACACTTACATCTATTGCTACTTAACTGATGAATTATCTAGTGCAGTGACTGTTGTGCTCTGCACCCTCCCTGTTGCTCTCTCTCTCCTTTCTGTAAATATGAACTGATCTGGCAGAACTCATAAGGCTTTTGAATTGTAAATAAAATCTTTCACCAAGGAACATTCTTGGTTCTATGTCCCAGTTTCAGAAATATACACAACTAGGATTCAACAAAACTTTCCTAACCACAAAAAGTACCAGGAGAGGGGCAGAAAAGCCACATTTTCTTTTTTAAAACACATACTATGGTTAGTTTGAGTCTTTGTTCTCTTTTATTCTGTTCATCAGAGGTCGAGGAAAATCACACTTTTTCCTGAGTTCAGAAAAAGGTTTTATTTTTGTCACTTCTATTATGAGAAAACTGGGATGAATGTGATTTTGAGTTGGTCCTGGAAAGAGCTCATAAGTTTTGGTTTTGCAGATAAAAAATCTAATATTATCTTGGATAAAACATGCTTCTTATTATCAAAATCATGAACTTGTATAGATGTGAATAAAAATAAGATTTAGCCTTTTTAATCTTTCCTGACAGCCCAGGGTACCGGAACCATTTGCCTTCTCTCTGAACCACAACTTGGTTGAGATTTTCAAAAGAGGAAAACAGGATTAAATTTGATTAAGGGTTGCAGTGGTTCAGTGTAGGGTAAATTATTTTTATCCACCCTGATTTGGCTTCATGTTGAGAAACTAAGTTGATCTTGTACTTCAGCTACCCATGTTTTAGAACAACTATGTCTATACAGAATTTTTACAGATGACATGCAATTCTCCTTTATCAACTATTCAGTAAATTATTATAAAACATTTCAGGTGTTTATCTTTGACCTCAATTTCTGTTGAATATACTGGAGTAAAATATAAAAGAAAATGAACCCTACATTTTCTGTCATTATACAGCAAAAACTTGTCTAAAAAAACCTCTGTGCATCTCTTAGTTGCCTTCAATTTAGATTGATTATGTCTTTGTACTGAGGAGAGGGCCTGCCTGATAAAAGAATGGCTTAATCTTTATTTGCCCAGAGCAGTTAGAAAAATAAGTGAAGCAAGCAGCCTCCTGTGACTGATTTCTGCTCACTTAAGGCAATTCACCCTTGAAACAGAGAATAATTGTTCTCTGTCCTTTTTCAGATATTGTCTTCCCTTTCATGTATTATATCCAAATAATCTTTAAGATTTTGAACATTAAAGGAATACAGGGTGAATCAAAACCATGCGCCAGACTAAATTCTGCCTTCAGAGGCCTATACACAGTTTCCATAAAAGCCAATGGAAGCCATGCATACATTTAGGAGCAAAATTTGGTCCATAGCCTCCACAAATTCTAGAAAGAAAAGAAAAAAGAAAAAAAAAATAACTTCTGTGTCAATCAACAGACTTTGATCAAACTACTGGGTGTCAACAATATGACAATCTTTAGAATGGTACATTATCAAGGAATTTATTTCCTAGATGATATTCATCTGGACAAGAAACATGAGTCTGTATATGAAAATTCCCTACTGGAGGGTACCATTTGCATCTGTTCCTCAGTTTTGTGTAGATAAGTTAACAATGTTTTCCTTCAGTCCTCCCAGAGAAGGTAGACGACAACACCATCTTCTCTTTTATCTAACTGTATTTTTAAAAAGAACATTTCTTTTTTTCCTGCAGCTGGTCAAGTGGTTGGCAATGGCAACAAACTGTATGCCTTATCTTATTCAGAAGGAACCTAGCAAACATTTTATCTAGATTAGGTCTAGCCATCGTGTCCTTATCATGTCGGGCTGAACTTGAAACTGAAACAACTCCTAATAATCCCAAATTTAGTAATCCTTGTTGTAAATATTTCTCTATCAGTGTTACTCCAGTAACACTGTACCAGAGGTGGGTCATAATTTACCCTGAAACTTTCTTTTTCAGTGGCTTCTTCCTCAGAGCTGCTTCTTACAAATTATTTTCTATCAGTGGAACTGAAAACACACAGTGTGATAATGCAGACTTAAAGAACTGGTCTTGAGATGCAGAAATTTGTCATCAAGGAATAATTCTTTATTTTAGGATTGAAGAATGATATAAGGCAAAAGTAAACTTCCTGTAAGAAAAAAAAAAAAAAAAGGCAAAAACAAACAAACAAAAACCCCAAAACAGTTACAATCTAAAATTTGGAGAGAAATGGTTTTACATAGCTATCCTTAGAAAGTGGAGGCTGAGTACATGGTGAATATATTGGTTGGAAATGCATAATTAAAACCACAAATATCAAACTGTTCAGAATTATTCAGTTGTGGTCCTTCAAAAGCTGTAATTATACATCCTGCAAGTGATTCTTCTCTACTGCTTCATAGTTCAGCTCGTTGTACTCTATCCAAAAATATAAAACTTAAGCTTTTCACAGGAAGCATCTTCCAGTGTCTCCACTGGCAGGGAGACCAGGAAGAGATCTACTTTCATAGGTCATATACCTGGGAACTGACTCAAAGCTGTAAATAGCAAAATGGAGCAAAGATAAACTGCTGATTTATAAAAATCATGGATATTTGAATAGGATAAGGATTTTAATTGTTCTCTTCCTTTATTCCATCATATCCACTGTGTTGGACACATCTGTGCTGGGCAAATTTGTGTCAGCTAGTACAGTTCTCTGCAGATGATTTACAATCTGTATGTTTACTATAAATTTTACACTGTAAACTTCTGAGAGCTGCATGTTGCTTCATCATGCAAGGTTCTTTCAAATGCTCCTTCACAGTGAGCTAGCAGGGACCGATTATTTACCAGCTGACTCTGAGGAGGTGTTTGTAAGAGAAACCACTGTTTCATGTACTCAAGTATGCTATCAAGGAGACGCTGAGTTTTTGTATAATGATGGTAAAAGGTATAAATGTTACTCAACCTTAAACAAGAGAAAACATGAAGTTAATATTTGTCTCTTCATGAGTCTAGACCTGCAAAATGAGTGCACTTCTACATAAGTCTCTGAACAGATTAGAAATGGGTGTCATTAATCTTAAATTAAGATATAAATTCAGTTTCTTTTTTTTTTTTTTCTTTTTAAGAGTCCCAAATCAACTATCAACTTTTCAGCTAATCAAGCTTCCCACTGCAATAAAATATATGACATTTCTATAGGGACCAATGGTTCAGGGCATTCCTTGCTAAACTCCCAAACTGCATCAGAGCTTGCAACTATGCTATTTGTAGTTCTTCCTTTTTATAGTATTTCCTTGACACAGACTTCCTAAAATACTATGTCCTGCTTTATAAGTAATGGTTAAATAAGTAGACACGAATGGGCATGTAGTTCTGCAAAAATCCAGCTTGCTAGCAGTCCATCCTTTCTTAGCCTCTACAGTTAGAATTGAGATGTAGTTTTACTGTGACACACTGTGAGAATCTGTATCTCATTGTTGCTTAGATCATGGATGGGTAACAATAGCTTTTTCAAAGTTTCACAGACTAGCAAACTTAAAGTAGCTCCTTTTAATTGAAACCCAGACATACTTTTAGGTAAAAACAAAACTGAGCTGGCTTGAGTTTTTCCCAAGCCAAACAAAAGAGATTGGAACTTTCCATTGTTTTTGTCTGCCAACCATGCATTGTTAAAGGAATCGAAATAAAGAGGGAAAGGGGTCAAGGGTTATAGAGCTCATATTTCCACTCTACATGACCCCATCTCAGCTATAGTGGGACCCTCACGATCAGTTCCTGTTGGTCTAACGGAACAGCCATTTCTTAAGAAAAGGAATTACTGCGTACAGTACCTTTGTGACTAACAGAAGAATACCCTAGCTCTTCAAAGGTCCTTTCATTACAGCCCCTGAAGAGGACTCTGCCATTACTTTCTTGAGATTATAATGAAAACAGCTGTACTTGTACCAATTCCCTTTTTTATTATTTTTTAGAACAAAACAAGATTGATGTTATGCCACTTTCTGTTCTGTCATGAGAATAAGGTATCACAAATGCTAATAACTGTCACAGTAGCAATATGCACTACTTTGATCTTTTCACTATTCTTTAATTTGGGCAGCTGGCCACTGAATTCCTTCCTAAAAATCTGTGCTGCCTATAAAAAAAGGGAAAAATGGCCAACAAAATCAAATGTGCACATTTAAACCCATTCAGCTGACTAGTCCAATGCAAAGCCTACATGAGTAATGCAAATACGATACTTTGATTTTTTGATTCTAGGCACTGAAATCTTAATACACATTCTACTGACGATGGATTGCGGCTGAATGAGAAATACCACAAACAACCAATTCTCATTAAAATCTAAAGTTTGTAATCCCTTCATTCTTTCTGGTTGCTTTGCCAAAGACTACTTAAGAGATTGTTAAGCTTATTAATAAAAATCCAAAAGTAATTGTAAGTGATTTTTTTTCCTCTTATAAGACAGTAAAATTAAACATGCTCTGGTTGTTATTTTTTCCAGCATCAAAAGCAATGCAAGAAGGCAGGATCTGGCAACCACAGCTGTCAAGATTCCAAAACCAAGAAATGCAAACTCCTACTGTTCAGATTATTGCTGTAGTGGTAGAAACAGGATAGGAGCCTTTAATATTTCTGCTAATAAGCCAGAACAGAACTGTGTATTGCCAGGTGAATTTCTTTTTCTGAGTGAACTTTTTACAGTGAATCAGATGCACAATTTTTCTATTCTCTGCATTTCAGTTCAATCCCTGTTCTATCTTTACAACAAGCACTGTTAGCCTCTTGTTTACATGAATGCCACATTGAAAATGATAAAGTGACCAATGGTGCTCAGAATTTGTAAGTAAAGCTCTCTAAATGAGAATTTTGGATCCTAGCTTCCAACAATCATCAAGGATTTAGATACTTAAGATCTTTCCTGGAAGCCACAAGACAAGGTTTCGAAAAGTCAAAAGAAGCCTCATGGAAAATTCAGAATCAGCTGAAGACATAACTAAATTGTATAAAATGCTTTTTAAAATATGACTCTTCTGTTCATTAGTAAGTGAAATGTAATAATTTTAGAAAATTTTAAATTTAACAAAATTTGTGTGAAGAGGAATAAGAAAAAGTTCTACAAATACAGTCCCCAAAGTGAAAGCATCATGAGACAATATCTACATGTCCAAGTTAATTCACTGTTTTTATTGTTTTTATTCTTGGTTTCATTTCAAATAGAAACATGGAAGTGATAAGTAAGGAAGCAATAGAGAAATCGGAATTGTTATGTTAGTGAGTATCTGGGACACAAGATACTGCTTAGAGAAGAAGGAGCCTCCTGAAGTGTTCAAAAAGACAGGAGCATTGTAGATGTTATAAGAAGAGATTATAAAATGGAATATAAATTGCATAATGTGAGAAGCATAAAACAGGATGATCCTACAACCTCTGATGATTGTAGAGGAAAAAAAAGACAGTATAGGAGATGTAGATTTGCTATATTGTAACTGGGTTGGTTACATATATGCTTATGCCTGTGTTTATGTTCAGACACACGTAACCAAGGACATCTTGCACATTTGTGAACATATATGAGCTGAAATGCTCTGCAGGCTGGACAATTTTGTTCACATTGATGTTGTGGTTCTGCAGGCTTGCATTTTGAATGCAGCTTCAGTTTAGGAAGGGGAAGAAGAGAATGCAGCAGGGTGAATGGTGCCTTGCAAACAAGCCATTACAGGAATTGATTGTGTTGTATGACAGGGGTATCCATCACTCCTTCCCAATATCTGTGCACGTGATGTAGTTTTTGTCTACTAGTATAGTTTTGAGTCTGCATACTTCTTGCTTTAGTCTGAGGGATATTTTGTGCTGTAGACCTGGGTTTGCTGCATGAACAATTGTTTGCTGCTAGTGGTTTGGTTGTGCAGCAGAGTAGCTGCTTGGCTAGGTATGTTTGACATACAGAGCAAGTGGTTATGACTGTGAAAGCCTTCCAGAGGCCACACACCACTGAGCATCTATACTGAATGGTGCAGCTGTCTTACAGAGCTTGTAGTGCAGGAAAACTGGCAAAACGAAGAAGGAACATTATTGTGCAGCCTTGAAATGGCCACAATCTTTCTACAGATTCAACCTAATGAATGAGATGTGGAGCTCCTTGTCATTCCAGCATCAGCAGATTCAATTCATGGAGCTATTCTGACCAGCAAATTTATTGAAATTCATCCGGGGACCTTCAACCCCAGATTTTGCATCAGTGATTTAAGCTCAGAAACGCATCTTAGAATGTCAGAGATTAGTATATCAGTATAGATTTATATTTATAGTATTTATATTTATAGTATTTATAATATATTTATAGTATTTATATTTATATATATTTAGAGTAGTTAGTACTACTAAATCTTTGGAGCAAACTATCTCCTTTATAAACTATAGCAGAGATTATAAATGTGTGATGTATGTCCCAAAATACTCTCTTAAATCTACAACAGCTTATTCATTGTACTCTGTAGATATGTCTGTATCAATCCAGGCATTGGAGCAATGGAAGCTAGCAGAAACTAGGTATAAAAATAGGCAAAACAAGGGCTACAACAGAAATCAACATATTGCATGACTAAAGGATATTGCACAGAAGGACATAGATATGGGGCAATAATTCAAAAGGTAAACAAGGTGACAGAGATCCCATAAAGGGCTATATCTGCATAGTGTGCCCAGGAGTAGAAGAAGGCTAGCTGGGCAAGAGAGGTTCAAATTTGAACTCAGGGGATGTTAGAAGATAGTAGCCAATAGGGAAATTGATGTAACATAGAAAAAGAGTATTAGTGGGACCACTCTCAAAGCCAATGATTGACTGGAAGGGAAGGATATAATGATAGCAGAGCATTAAAGACAAAACTGGTAGAGTATCAGAAAATTTTTAGTTACCTTAGACTGCAAAGTAAAGAGACACATGCAGGACCTGCCTGATCATTCCAGCATTTGAGAACACATTTAATACGAATGCTCTCCCCCCTGCCCCCAACATACTAATGGCTTTTCTTTACAACAGTTTATTTGCTCCTGCTGAGATATGTACACTTGCACATGTACACACTGCCTCACACTTCTCTACAGCTAAGAATGACCCAGAAGTACCATATGATCTTCTGCTTTTTTTTCAGATTCTTGGAAAAATGCTCAAGGGAGGCAACATAGATCTGATATACAGATGCCAATTTGTCCCTCTGTCTTAACAACACAGCCAAGGTCTGACCTTCCCCAGTTTCCAGGGGTTTCTGAGTAGAGGAAGGAAAAAAAAAGCACCAGACTATTATAGATGAAAAGAGCTCTGAAAATGGAAATACGTTAATTAATATGTCATATATCTGTAACCCATTTGGATTTCTAGTTACCATTGTCAGCTTAAGATATCTGGATGAGGCACTGGGACTATACATACTTATAAAGAAAGGTGTATACATAGCTGTAAAGGAAGGTGTTGTATGTTTTTCCTAATAAGAGATTTAAATGATTTTTTTAATATTGTTTGTGAATCACTACTAAAGAAAATGGCAACTCAAGCTTTAGGAAAAAAAAGAAACAAAAGAAAAGCCTTTAGATGCCCACAGTAGGTGGCATCAGCTACTGACCTACCTACTAATAAGGCAAATGAAAGGAAAACAGCCTGAGAGGAACTAAATAGCAGAGAGCCAAAGTCTTGAGGGAAGAACAGGCAAAGGAGGCATACAGTGCTTAATTCACCCTGACTAAAAAGCTCTGTCAAACCACAAGCTGAAGATGCTACCATTACAACAGGAAAAAATAGTTAATTGCATTATACTCCTTTGACGGGAATACTGCTGCTACTGAATTGCTGAACATGGCTGAAACCAGAAAGTCTAATAAGAGTATTTAAGAAAATAACATATAGCCTGGGAGCAAGCACTAGGGCTAGTCAGGCTTCTGCTTGCTGTTATTGGAGCTCAGTCCTAGTGGATGATCTATGGGAAATAGATCTGAAATCAAATTAAGCAAGCTGCTCTGGCTTCAAAATCAGCACCTTACACAGTAGATAGAAACATGGGACAGAATAAATTAAAGACAAAAGTCAGAATCATAAATGTGTTCCTCAATGCATTGGAAATGTATAATGCTTATTAGAGTTACTAAACCCCTTTCTGCCTCTTAAACCCCCTTTCCTTAGAACCTGAGTACTTCTCCTCCACTCACTTCTAAGAAAAATAGATGCTTTTATCTTTAAAAATCACAAACTTTGCTCTTAAGCAGTTCACTGTTCCTTCATTTACATTTGCAATGATATCAGAGTTAAGGGTTTGATTAATAAATGTATTTGTATATTTACTAGTTTATGTATTTTGGATAATTGTATGTTATTAAGTTTATATACACTTATTTAATATATAGGTAAAGTCTGGTGAAAACAGTGTTCTGATAAGCCTTTTAAAGAACTTTGTTGGACAGTTCTCCGAGTAGTTCTGTAAGTCCATATTATTTTTGGTTATTTATTTTTCTCTGTTACTTTGGCATTTGACTCATTTTACATTTATAATATGCATAATTTCGTTTGCTTTTTAACTCTTAAAAACCAGAAAAAAGTACAATTTTCTGTAAGAAATAGAATGAAAACATTTTTAAGATGTGTATATTTTTATAGTTTTTATTGGCTTAGGAGACAAGAGGATTGAAGCATCAATGTTTTCTCGCAAGTTTCCCAGTTAAGAAAAAAAAAAAAAGAAAAGAAAAGAAACATCCATACAGAATTCTTGCCTTTTTGTTTGGTCAGATTCCTGCAATTTCTTCCCATGGCTTTGGTAACTTGTGGAAATTTCTCATATAGTCCATACCGTCAGCAAGATTCTTTCCCAGATTTCTCACCCTTTTTAATTTGTATCCCCTAGTTACCTGCTGTGTCCTTTCCTTCCCCCTCCCTTCTTCAATACTAATAGGACTGCTGGAACCCACCTTCTAAATGAAACCAGTCAAGTCACCTCAGCTTTGATTGCTTTATTCCCATGCTGTAGAAAGAAAGTACTTTGTTGAATCAAAAATGTTCTGCATTCAATTGTCATAAATAACAATGCACAGCAAAGAACTTAAGCTATCAACATAAACAATACAACATGAAAGCATGCTTCAAACCAGATGCTTCTTTATTTCTGCCCAAACAGTTTGAAAAGCCTATTAAAATGCTTCAAGTTGCTGTTTACAAAGGGTCAAATGAACATTTTTCAATGAAATGAGTCCCTTCTGGTTCCTTAATGATTAAATACAGTGAAACAATAGCCATTTCAAACAGCAAAAGAATATCTGATGATTTTTTTATTGTTAGGATTGTTAAAATAGGAGGAGTTGAAAAGTTCTGTGTGTGGTGACAGAAAAAATGCTCTGACAGCATCAGAGCCACTTCAAAGATTCTGAAAATTTGTCAAAAATCACTGCACTTTTCAAGTAGCCTTTTGCAGGACACTTGGGAAAATAAAGAGCATCTTTGCTTTGCTCAGACTAGCAAACAGTTTTTCCCACATTACCCCCAAAATGTTGTGTTGTGCGCCTGCCCTGCCACCTGCCGCCTCCCCTGCCACCCCAAAAAGAGCAATCCCAAACACAGATCTTCTCTCCAGGAGGAAACAATCAATCCAATTAAAATCAATCTACCCATGCTTTTGGAAAAGGGTTTTCTGTAATTCCCAAGATTCCAGATTTGTCTCCTGCATCTTGCTTCTGCTGTCCCACTCACCTGTGTCAGAATTCAGCCTAGTGTAGGTATTCTATTTGGTTCCATGTCATTAAAATCACTGTTCTTCTGAGTTTTTTTGGTAGATCTGCAACCTTTAGAATCCACTTTCGTCTATTAAACAGAACTGAACTTCACTGCAAAATATTCTCCCTTCATGCAAAGACACCCATGCAATTGGAAGGTCAAATAATGACATAAGACTGAAGTTGATCTTGTTTGATAAGAAACTCACCACTAAAAAAAAAAAAAAAAAAAAAAAAAAAAAAAAAAAAAAAGGGAAAAAGAAGTAAACAATACTTTGTTTCTAAATGGTCTGAATAAAATGATATTTCATTTCATGTTTGTTCAAAGCCTAGTCAGGATTTTGGAGAACAGACCTATCAGGCCACTGTACCTATGTTGCAATTCTATGGAGGAATACCACTTTGTAACTTCATTCCATATAACTATCCATGCTTAAACCTTGCAGAGCAGTATTTTCCTGTACAGTGGAAATGAAGTCAGCAACATTTCTGTTAAATTCACATTAATGTGTTGGGAAGTCTGATTTTTTGTGTAAACATACCCAGCATGCAACCATCAAAATAGTCAAGAAACAGCAATAACAGGTAATAAGTTTTTACTCTGTGAACTTCCTTAGTTACTCATAACTTCCTCATGTGCCAGAAGCTTTATAAGGTATGTAAATAATAAATGAGATTCTTATTAAACCGGATCAATTTAAATCAGGTATATAACAGTTTTCCTTAATAAATTGCAAGAGTATGATGATTTATGGTAGGTTTCACAGTGCTTCTTCTAAGTCAAATGCTTGTTTCAAAAGATAAATCCTTAAAACTCCTTGCCCCTACAGAGATAGGTTTATACTCTGGCCCTTGTATATGTGTGTAGTGGGGCAAGAAAATACAGGGAACATTCTTCCCTATTTTAAAGCCTTCTCAGACAGGACAGAGGTCTGGAAGTCCCTAATTCAGGTGAGGAAAAGGTCTTCTTTCCTATGCTTGATGCCCTAAAAGGGCCATGAAGTTTCTGGGAGATACTAACTATAAATCAGTCTGCAAGAGATAAAGTAGTTGGTGGTGTGCTTGTGGGGTTCTTCACATGTGGATTTACTTTAGGAGCTTTACAGTATCCATGGGACTGCTGTGGGACATGTAGAGTGGGAAAGGATTTTCAGCCTGTGTGGTGTAAGGCAGCGTGCAAAAGTCTCTGCTATTCTGCTAGAAAATTTACAGCAGTTCCTGTTTATTTGGGAGAGAAATAAGAAAAGTATAGAAAATGCTATATGCAAAAATGTATGAATATATGTATAAAAGTACATATAAAAAAAGCTTATAAAATTTTGGGTGCAGGTCAGGTGCATAGGTCATTCACCAGCTCCCCTCACTACCCAGCTGCAACTTTGTATTTGTAGACTTCCCTTCTTTTTGCTGCAGCTTCTCACTAAACCCCCACCAAGGGGCTCAGGCTGCAAAAGTCGGGGTTGGGTGGACCAGTCAGATGATCGCTTTTATTGAATGAAAATTAAGCAAAATGTAAGTAAGAAAAGGTCACAGGCGTGTTGAAGATCCCACTAGCCATAAGAGATGGATACAGTAGGCAGGCTGCCTCTAACAGGCTCCATTTCTACGGATAACAACTGAAGGCCATTAGGCCCAGCTCAGCTGCAGACATTAAGCTCTTTGCACTGCATGAACCCATGCTAAGTGAAGTGCATCACTGTAACTGACTTTCTACATGTCTACTTTAGCTTCCTTCAAGAGCTATGGGAAAAATAATGGTATTTGTTCATTATTGCCCCTGCTTTAACTCTCTTTATTACATATTCTTCGTCCATCCCTGTCTTTCTGCCTTCAAAAACAAATTTTGAAAGCACAGAGGAGATGAAAATCTGTAGGTTTTACATCATAGCAAAAATGTTTCCTGTCCTCAGGTACTATATTACAGCTTTAGTGGAATTGTGGAGTAAAATATTGGCCTTCCAAGGATTCATGCCAAGTTTACACTGTTAAAGTGAACAGAAATTTTGGTCAGGATCATTTGATATGTAGGGTATGATAAGTTTAAGTTTAGTTAGGCTTCTTTCCAAATTCCAGAAAGGATCTAGTGAAAAAATGAAGCATATTAAAGTTGTGATGGATCTCCACTATTTGACTTCTATTAATTCTAACATGATTATGTCATTCCAGGTTGCAGAAAAAGAAGGTAAGCATTGAAATGGCTTGCTTAGAGGACAGTAACAAGTGCTACTAATATTAAAAATAATTTAATAATTAAAAAAAATAGAGTGACAGAAGGCTATCAGAATTTACTTAGCTGAAATCAATTCTGCAAAATGATGGGCTAGATGATCCCCCCTTCTGATCATTTTATTATGATTCATTCTATGATTTTCTGATCTATTTCCTCAGTTTCTGTTGGAAATTAATTCATCATGTGTCAATCTTTGAATATATACAGGGCACTAAAAAAGTTTTCTCACAACTTTCTGAACCTCCCAGAAAGAGGACAGAAGTATCGGACCACCTCACCTCTCCTGGCACAGAGGATGTACAGATAGGGAACAGACAAAATGCAGTGTTAGCTTCTTTCATCCATCCTCCTTTTGACCCTTTGCCACCCTATGCAGACTTGCTAGCCAGCACTAGCTCAAAGGAAAAAAAGGGAATGGTATGTTTTTCTTCCTTTTATAAAAGTTACAGTACAGTCCTTGCATACACACTCACCTGTCTCCATTTAAATTGAAAGCCAGGCCTTTATGAGTTCACACCCAGTAACATTTCACCTATCCACAAGATCATCTTTCTCCTTGATGTTATTTGGGCTTATGGATATCTTTGAAAATATATCTTTGCACAAAACAGACCACCACATCTTCCTAGGTAGTTTCTCAGCACTTTCTGCACTGTGTATATCTGTAAATTGCTTTATTTCCCCCTGTGTTTCATAGAACAGTTAGTAAGATCATAAGTGGTGGCTTTTTTCCTCAGAGGTTTGAAAACACTGTCATCAATTGAGTTTTGGACTGCATTCACTTAGGTTTAGAGTCATGAGTTTCTCCTGCCAGCAGTCAGTTATTGTTTTCAGGATGTTCACTTAACATCCTATAGATAGAACAAAATTAAATCTCCCAAACTTCCAATATTAAGTAATCATTTCACAGCTGACCTTCTGAGATATTTGTGTAAGAATGGTTGGCCCACCCACACACTGTACATTAAAAACAGTGCACATCACTCATACTGCCTAAGTTGGCTGAGCTTTTGAATGAGCTACATAGATATGTACTCAAAGGATCTTCTATACATACAAACTCAACTGGTGTCTTTGGCAGCTCCAGCAAAGGCTGGAATATAAACCTGAACTGAAAAACTTGCACATACAAGGAGGAATCCAGTTCCTTTGCTAAAACAGATGTAAATCAGGAATATGCCTTTGACAGCCGGTGGTGCTACACTGCATGGGCAGGGAATCATAAGGGGCAGGGGCCATAACAGAGATCTGGAATACTGCCAAGCTGAAGCAATATTAGGATGATACCTCTTCTGCAATCCTATAGAAACCCTCATCTCCAAGTTTATAAAACCACAACTACAGATGCTTAAATAAAAATGAAAAAGCTCCTGTGCATTTGTGAAATCTGGCCTTTATTTTATATCACTCTCATGACAAAAAGTGTTAGAAAAATGTCTTAAACCACTACTTGGGGATTTCCTCCAAGCACTATGCCAGCTGCTCTCAGCCTCCATTGTGAAATGATGGGCTGCTGGCATAGCCAAAGTACTTTACACTCCAGCAACCACTGGATGCATAGCAGCCCTTTGGGAGTCATTACCAACTGGTGTAATTTAGGGCAGCCCTGAGGCAGCTCTAAGTCACAGTCTCCAGAAACTGGAGGCTATAAAGGTGGCATAACACCTCTCCTCTAGGTCTATAATCTGCAATAACATTTACAATACAGACTGCATCATATTATTTCCATGTTTAATTAGAGTAAAGAATATCAGGCATTTTACTTTAACACTACCCCGTGTGCTGTTACTGGCTCTGTATGTGATTTAATGGGTGATCAATCATTCACATATCAGTGGTGATATAAACCTGATGTTCATTTGCTCTTTCTGCCTTCATGCATGGATCTCATGTAACAAGAAAAGAAATATCTATGAGGAATGTGGTAGTTCTGCACTGCTGTTAAATCTCAGCAAGCCCTCCTAGAATTCAAGAAATAAGGTAGCATCAGTTTACAGACCAGCTTTTCAGTGGCACTGTTCCAAGTCTGTGCAATTGACCAGCATGGCTTATGCTTTGCTTTCATAGCCAAATATGTGATGCTTGATATGTCAAGTCAGCTGCCTTTTTCTGTTGGCTTTTTTTTTTTTTTTTGAGTGGATATTGTTGATACAGCTGTGAGAGAGTCCTTTCCCCTTTCCAAAAAATTACTACTAAATTGTATTAAGCAAAGCGAGACCCCCTTTGCTTGATCAGAACTTAACAAAAAGTGCCATGTCATCATTTTCCTTTCAGTCTCTTCTCACTACCCATCTGATCTGATGCTGCTGTCCACTTATATTTCAAATGGGTATTATCCTGTCATTCATCTTCAAATAAAACTTCTGTTGAAATCAACAGGAAAATTGTCTTTGTGAAATCTGAAGGATTAAACCTCTTAAAGTAAAAAATTTTAGATTTATTCAATAGTTTTAGGCCTGTGAACTGAGTCCATCTGAGCTCAGGAAGAAATGGGACCAAGGGCAGTCAGGGTTGGTGGGGTCCCATTCCCTAGGAAGGAGAGGGGGGAGGCACCTTGCAGAGCTGCGCTGGCGGAGCAGAGCTGCCAGAGTTGGAATAGTGTGTGAGTGTCTCTGTGCCAAGGGGATGAGGAAGAGGCTGGGCTGTCCCAGGTATGTCAGGCATAGAGGACACATGGATGTCATTCCTCTGTGTTACTCTACAAGTGTAGAGTAACACATGCTGCTCTACATGCTGCTCTAAAGGACAGCTCCAAAAGCTTCTCTCTGGGAGCAAGAGCAGGCAGCAACCTGAAACCTGCCAGGGAGTAACTATTTTGCCAGTGATGGCAATACAACTTTGTTGTAATCATAGAAATAAAGCAGAGGTAACAAGTGATGACTTCTCTGAGGTGCTTTCAACCTTAATAAGAGCTCCATTAATTTTTCATATTACTGATAAAGCAAATTAATACATATCTCAAAACAAGCAAAAGATAAAAAGGCATCAAAACCAAACTGAAATAATTGAATCTTATTTGTAGAGAATGCCATTAAAATAATGTAAATCTTCTTTTGTAAATTAACTTCATGCATAACTAGAAATGATTAGCATGGATATATACCAACCTCTGTGTTTGTAATTTTGGCACACCTCCTAATAAATTCTGGGTTTTTTTATTCACTTACACTCTGAAAATATTAGTCTGTATGAATACACAGTAACTCCGACAGAGAATTAGTGGGAAGACATGAGGCAGGATCTCCCTTCCATGGCAGGGATAAGAGGGAAATATTAACAGTCAAATATTAACAGTTCCACATAACTGGGAGCATCTGGACACACTTGAAATCATGGGCAGTGCATACTTTAGTACAATGCAAAAGTGGTGCTTTTAGATATCTACAGCATTGGAGTTCATGCCCATATCCCACAGCAGCAGGGAATTTTTCTAAGTCCAAAGAAGGAATAAGGACCCTTTTTAATGAACATTATGGCAGATGTAAAGGCCCCACTACAAAAATAATGATCTTCGTTAGCTTTACTTAGCAAAGGAGAGTGTGGAAGGAGTAAATGCAAATAAATATTACTAAATAAACATATATTTTCTTGGGACAATTTTCTAGACAATTCAAGCAGGTATCTAAAATCTGTGTTAGGATGATTGATGGGAGATTGATAAGAAAGTGGTAATAATCTAGTTAAATTTTTCAGAATTTTAGAATATGTTCTCAAGGAAGTGAAATAAAAAACATCCCCAGTTTGTGTAGCAGCTCTTACCTGAATTCACAAATATGTGTTACTTGCTTCCTGGAATAAAGACAAATAAAAGTCTGATGTTCTGTTTCTAACATATCAGTCCCAACAGCCTCCAAAAGATTTAAACTTTAACAAAATATTTGATAATGATAACTTTATTACGTAATTTTTTTGTTATTTAATAGTTAGAACCTTAGAAGTTCATAAACACATATCGGAATGCCATGATGAGTGGCTGGGGAATACTTGAAAAAGTCACAGGACAAAACAAGATCCGTTCCACCCATATCCTCTATTGCTTTTCAGACTTCAGGTAGTCAGAGCAGATGTGAACCCAGAGCAAGCACGGTCTTGCCATGTGCTGGGGAATTTAGAAAACTCTCTGTAGATATTTCTTTCAAAACTCGGACTAAAAAGCATTGCTGAAAAACCTCTTAGTGTCTTAAGAGCCTGAAATAATTAAATCCTCCCTCATATGAGGGACAGACTTTGTTTTAGTTCTTGTTCTTGTACCCTATGTAAACAATAATGTTTGTGAGGTAGGAATGGGTACTTGGGAATAAAAGGATAAACAGGAATATTAAATACTGTTTGTTTTGTTTTTTTTTAATTTCTCAGATACAGAGATAATGCTTTATTTTAATTAGGCACATTCTATTTCTTCCTGCATCAGTATTAAAGTTGCAAATTTATCTAAGGCAATTTAGTGTTTGAGCATAGAGATAATAATCAACATTTTCTGAAAGTAGCCAGGAGGGTAGGTTTCTGCCTAGAATTATTTACATTCTTTGACCCTTTAGGCTCAATTCTTTATCCAATCAAATTTATCTATTAGAATTTGTAGCCTAACTTGTTAATATCTTACACATTTGGCATTAAGACTGCAGCAGGATTTTACAAGTATCTGGCATATTCTTTATAGCACATCTGGTGAGTATGGATACTGTTCATTAGAATAGCTTTGCAAACTGATAACATGCCAAAGCTTTGACAAAAGTACTTATGGTAGATGTCAATCATTTTTCTTTGCCAGTTTAAACATGCACCTTTCTGGGAATAATTTTTGTCTATTCTGGCACATAAACATAATGAACAATAATGAACAATATAATGAACAATATCTTCAGGCTCAGCAAATGAATGCAGGTCCACATATTATGTATACTGCATGTGGATTGCCGAACAAATATAATAGAAGGAAGGATGATATTTATACATGTTATCAGGAAAAATCTTTGAGAAACATCAGGCCAGAAATTTACCATAAATTTCTGGTAATTTATGACTGTATGAAGGACAAGAGGACTGTGGACATACAGTACAGTTACAGCAGTCACTAGCATTGACTGTGTCTGGTGGTGCCGTTGGACAGATTTCCTCTCCCCCCCAAAAAGCTTCCCCCTGTACTTTTCTTCTTTTACAAAAAGATTACAAATTTCCTAGATAATAAGAAATGACTATACAAAAAAAGGATATAAAAAGTTAGATGGCTGAATTTGTGCATTAAAGAGATACAGCAATGAAATAAGCATAACCTAATTTCTGACACTCAGAGAGTCTTGCAGTAGTCCACATTTTGTTCTTGTCTTTGCCACAGAGAAAGGACTCTTAGTGTGAATGACAGAGCTGGAAATGGGCCCTCCAAGAAGGATGAGACACCTTTCTGATTTGAACTTTTGTCATACTGGGGGATTACACGTGAGATAGACTACAGATTCTCCTGCCTTCATTGCTTACTTGCATGTAGAATTTCATTTGTCAATTTCCTAAACTATGTTTCAATAGTAATTCCATGTTAATAATGAAGTGGGAAAAAAATAAATTCAAAAAGAGCTATAAATTTTCAGGAAGTTGCACAAAATAAGTGCAGACTATTTTGGTCTTTCACACAAACACATTGAGTTTCTTTTACATATGTACTGGTAGAACATTTCAGATCTGCTGAATACAGTAGGTATTTATGCTTTTATTTTAAATGGGGATTACAAATTATTCGCTTTTTGTCATGCACAATATGCATATTATGGTGTGGATATTGTATTACCAATACACTGTAACTAAGTACTTTGGCACTTAGAAAAAAAAGCCATTTTTGACCCAAAAGACCATAATAGAGCCTTTCAAGCTTGTTTGAGGCAGCTGCCATGAACTGAAAAAGTCATACAAAACAAGCTGTACGTAGAGCAATTTAATACGTAGAAACGTGCATTTTCAGTAAGATATGATGGCTGTCTCAGAGTATTTTAAATAAAATAATGTACTGGTCTTCTTTATCTTAAGATGGTAAGGAAGGCTTCAGATTGGTCCTGTCAATAGCTACAAACTTTCAGGTGAATTTACCAAAACACATTGCCTCTTTACTCATGAGGGTGGTACCATATATGTCCAATGTGAGCTTTTATGGGTATGTGAAAGTAATGCCTTAGCACTGAGAAACACTAAAAGAACCAGACAATCTAACTAAAATGTATTTTAAAGTATTTTTAGTGGTTTAAATAAAAACACATTCTTGTGTTTTTGTTTTTGTTTTTAATGTGGTTTCCAGTATGTTCCATCTTTTTAAATTTAGCCTATTGCGTCAATATTTTATATGTCATCATGAATGCTGTCCTCTTGTTAATGAAATAATGATTCAAGCCACAAAATTAAAACCAGTTGGTTTGTCAAATTCTGATCTTAAAAACAATTCTGTAAGATGATTATGGAGAAAATATATGGAACCTTGATAATTCATTGTTAGTAATTAACTACTGAGGCTGAGAGTTCCCTTCAGTTGCCCCAAACCAGAACTCTGATGCCATCTGGCAAGGCCTGGGGAGCCACCAGCCTCCTACGGCCAATTCAGAAGGAAATATGACTCTTACAGACTTTCTGTCATATTTTCCAGTCCACTGTGGGTGTTGCAGGTACCCTGCAGCACCATGGATGTTACTGGACACTCCTGTTTTGGCTAATGTATCAATACCTAAAAGTTTATATCATGGATTCTTAGTATGATTTGTATGAATATGGAATATGTGTGTGAATATGTGTTTGTATATATTATACAACCATTCCCTATAAATGTTCACAAATGTGTATGTATTGATGATCATATATGTTAAATAGCAGAGTAACTTCAACTTGCTATACAAATTATAATTTCCCCTCTAAGATTCTTTCCTTATCATTTTATTTTAGCAAGAGGACTGCAGCACCCAAAGCTCACAGTAATGCCTCTTCCACTGAATAATCATTAGAAGTTTTAAACAAATAATCAAGTGATGGAGCCAAAGCACACTGAAGTCAATACGAGTCTTTTCATTGACTTCAATGGGCTTTGAACCAGAGTCCAAATTCTAACTGTTGCTGAACATATTTACAACCACAACATTTTGTGTGGTACTGTTTATGGGCACAGTGGTGCCCAGTGATTGCTTGGGAAAACAAATGGAAACATATTCTTAGATGGTATGGCCATTATTTTTACACACTCAAAAACTAGGTCTTGTGGATCTCAGTTATATCACTAAAAATAATCTACTGATTCAGCTGTGCATGTGAGGACATATAGCCAGACAATGTCTCTCCAACCAAGAAAACAACTCATGCTGATGCTTCTGAAACCACTGCCAAAGAAAAAGAGAGGTTAGCATCAGTGTATTCTCATATCAAAATTAGAATCAGTATTATTTTAAGAATGTTCTTATAAATCGTAGTTGCTGCAAAATTTCTCAACAGAGTGAATTGATGTTTGCTGTTTCCAAAACTAATTAATCAGTAGTCACAGAGCATGCTAGTATCAATATGTCTGATTTCAATTTTAGAAACTACTGTGAACTTATTAAGTAATTTGCCATTTCATAACATAGGGTGTCTAAGTAATATACAGTGTTTCCAGCTAAAAGCTATCTAATGCCTGCTGTAGGTAGGCTGGGGAGGTCTTTCCTCATTCCCTACCTCAGATATGTAATACAATAACAGACATTGCACATTACAGTGACATTCCATTATGTTGCACAGCATCATATATTCTTAGCTCCCGAGGGAAAAAAATGACCAGTGCAAATTGAAGCTAGCCTGTGGACTTAGCCAATAATTCACTGGATCTCAGCCAAGTTTCTCAGCCAGATACATTCATACATACATACACCTACATAACCATGAGTTTAGGTGATTTTCAGTAGATTAACATCCAATTAAAAGTACATTTTGATGCTGTTGCAACAATGTAACCAAAATATTTATGTAAAACACATTACAAAAGAGACTAATTTCAATGTGCAGCCTTTGAAACCTTTGAAGACATTACCAGCCCTTCAAGCATGTTGACTATCTAGAGAATGAATTACTATATCCTTGTCAAATTTTAAATATCCTGCTGTTAAAAATATTAGTCACAGGAACTGCTTGTCAACAGTGTCACAGTAAAGTTCTTTAGTCTGTATGAATGGGGATAACTTGATACATAAAATCACGTCTCAGTGTATGGCATTTGGTGGTAGAGGCTGAGCACGAAAAGTTTCCTTGGAGCATTGGCAATACCCTGCCAATAGATATACTGTATGTGCCATTTAAACCAGCTGAGCACTGCTTTTCCTCTCCCTCCCTCCAGTTTTCCCATTCCCCAAGGGGCAGTCCTTTGGCGAACAACCCATTTAAGTCAAACAGCTATCATGTAAAAGTGAAGATGAGTAACAAAGCACATCCAAGGGAAGCAAGTTAAGATCTAGGCCCTGAGGTTTGAGGGGGGGGGGGGCTAAAGAAACTGAGCCAAAGAAATTCTAAAAAGGCACTTTTTTAGCTTAAAAAAATAAGATTAGAAACTGGCTTGTATGAGCCCAACTGTGATTAAAAAAATAAACCTTTTATAGTTAAGACAGGATTTTTTTTCTTTTTGTTCTTTGACTTTTCCTTGCAGAGAAAGAGGCTATCTTCACTTAATCAGAGCAAAGAAAGAGTGGCTGAGGCAGAAGCAGCATCATGTGGGTGAAGGTCAGGCCAATTTTCACCCATGTGATGCTGCTTTATCACTCATGGAACAAAGATTAAGGCCTTTCTTTTCTTTATCCTTTTGTGCTTTCCCCCATTACTTTAACAGATCTGAACAAATCCCAGGCAGTTCATCCAAAAGTTCCTTTTAGCTACATTTAGTTCAGATCCTCTAAATTCCACATAAGACTTCATGCTATACCAACATGAAGAGGATATAAAACTCACATGTGTAGGGAGAAAAATGTTATAGAAAAACACAGAAATCATTGCAGAACATGATGACAGCAAAGGCCTTTTCAACTGCAAGAAAGTAGGCACATCCAGGAATCAGAATTATCAGTATTATTATTCCTTTATTTTCAAAGGAATATGATTTTCTGCTACACCAAAAGAATGCCTAAATATTATTGTTTAGTTAAGATGAATTTAACATCATAAATATCTAGTTGATCTCCAAGGTTCTGAAAAAAACCCCCACCACAATACAAATACTCGTTCATTGCTGCTTCTGAGTAAGTGTAAAAATGTTGTATCACAAAAAATTAGCTTACATTGCATATGTTTACACATCTTACTGGTAGCCAACTTAATCAAACATATTATTCCAGAATTGCATCAACTGCAGAAATAGGTCAGGATGTAATTTTTACACAAAGTATCAGGGGACTGATTGAAAGGGCAGTTGTTGGATTTGACTGTGCTTTTCAATCCTTCCGTTTTTTTCAGGTGGGGGAAGCTGCCCTTCCTAGCTCAGTGTTTATCTCTGTTTCAAACAGGTTTCAGGAATGCCTGTTGATTAGTGCATTTATTTCCTTTATCAATCTCTTGATATTTTAAAACAATCAGTACAGTACATTGAAGAAAAATACTAGCAATCAGTTATGTAATCATAAGCACCAGATGGTATATTTGTGTCACAGGTCCCAGCTATCCATAACATTTACAACTTTACATTTACTGACTCATACCATTGAATATATCAAAAGGTATGGAAAATAAAGCAGTTAAGCATTTAATAAGTGAGATTGGCATCTTAATGTGATTCCTAGCATTATGCAATTGGTGTTAATACCCCCACAGTGATCAGAGTGTGTTTCCAGATTTCAGATTCCCTGTTTCTATGAAATCAGCGTAAATGCTGCTCTTCCCCTAATGTGGTTTCAGAGGGCTGGGGAGAGCCCTGCATAAAACATCAACTGAAGCATGGAACCACTGCAGATTTTCATATGAGGGACTAAAAGTATTGGCTTATCGTCCTGTACTATATGTTATCATGTATTAAGTGTGGGTCCCAAATCTTGTACAGCTTTATACTATTTATGTCTACAGTACTAAAATCGTGTCCTCCTATTGAAGTCATCAGAGATGTTATCTTTGACTCCAGTGAGTCCTGGTTTCTTCCAGTGAGTCCAAGGGAAATGTTTCAGAGGTGGGTCCATTTGAGTAATTTTGAGACATGCAAACCACTGATGTAGGTGTGAGAAGTATCTGAAAACTGCTTAGATAGGATAACATATAAATGTCCTCTTACTGGGTCTAATAGGAGGCTAATAAATGTTATCCATACATTTCTTAAGAGCATTGCACTCATATTGCTCATACCTGAATATATCTTCCTATACATTGTCAAGATTTCTGATGCAACTTGAAGGATTCTCATCATCTTACCAAAACAGAAGGTAACAGTAGATTTTTGGACTCTTGGAGTTTTAGACAGAAAATGCCAAAACACCAGGAATTTTCTAGCATTAACTCTGGTAAACAATTTGGGTTTAAAAAAAAAAAAAAAAAAAAGCTGCAAGAACCTCTCCTGTACCAGGCTAAATCCCACGTCCTTTCTTCAGAAAAGAGCTTTGACATGTGTTTCCTCTGGCTGTTTTTGTAGGCTATAACTACTTAGCTTTCATCAGATGACAATTTAACACTCTTGCTGAGATTCCTTGGCTGGATATTTGCAACAAAGTTTAAATATCTTTCAAAGTATTTAAATGCAGATAGAAAATACTAGATATTTCAATGCAAGTGAAGGGCTGAGAGCAGTGGCTACAACCAATAAGCCATGACAAACTCTGGGACTGAGGCTTTGCCGCTCTGAAGATGTTTCTGCCCTCAATCTACCTGTTCACTGTGTGTTTTTCATCCTCTCTTGGAGGAATATGTGTTTGAGTAAATGCCATGTGACAGTGTGGCTGCTGTGGAATTTATTCATTTTTCTTGAGTAGGAGATCAATTAATAATTACTTAAGGGCAGTCCTTATAGGCCATCTAGGTTGGCCCTTAATTAACCAACAAGACATGACAGGCAATGTATTTCTGGGCAATTTAGCACATCTCTTAGGGAGTTTTTAAGGCATGAGGCCGAAGGTCAAGTGACTTTAACCACCTGAGAAGTGCAGAAATCCCTTAGAAATGCACTGTCTAGAGTGACTTATTGCTGTTATTAAATGAAATTTGTGAATAAAAATAAGAGAGACTGTCAGCCCCAGGCACGAATAGGGCATTATTAACATGGATATGACATTGTTGACAGCTAATCTAAAGCTCCATTTGTGTCCTGAGCTCTAGAGCTATTTCTTTATACTGTGTATTAATACAAGGAAGGTATGGTCTTCATACACTTTTATCATAGCTGTCCAATAAGACCGAGTAACGTAGTTTTTGTTAAATTTGCATTGCACATTATATTTTGGGGGCTGAAATACAGCAAGTAAACCTGGTACGCCTAGCATCCTATTTTTGGACTAAATCATAGAAGTCTCCTGAAAGGACAAAGTATCCTTCCTAGGGTGTAAAATCCCTATTCCTGACATGCTCTCCCTTGCCATCCTGAGAGCTGCCCTGAATTTGTCTCCTCCCTGGCTCAGCTGCTTCCCCTGTCCCCTGCTGCTGGGCTCAATGTGCTTGATTGTCTGTACATGTCAGTGTGTTCAAGTTGAAGAAGTGCACCAGCAACATTCACATATAGAGATGAATAAACAGAGTCAATTCAAGCACCTTCATCTTACCTACATTTTTCTTTTTCTTTTCTTTTTTAATTTTTCTTTCTTAAATCCCCGCCCCCCCCAACATGAATGTAAATTTTTAAAAGTGCATACATGCTTTCTAAATACCTTGAATGAAACGTGGATGGTAACACTGCCAAAGCAGAGCTTGTCTCCTGAAATTTGGAAGAACAGAAAATGGACAAGAAACTGAACATCTGTTGTAAATATTATCTTTCACCAGACTGATTGTGTATAGATGTAGATATTTTGGCTTTGCTTATTTCTATTGGCTTAAATAATTCCTGGGTTTCTTGATGGGCTTGTTATTATCCTTATGCTGATACTTGTTCTGCCCTTTGTCACTTCTGTTTGTTGATCTATGGTAACACCCAATTCCAAAGATCAAAGTCTTCTCTTGAGAGAAAAAATGGCAGAGTCAGATCCTAACCTTACCCTGACCAGCAGAGCTCCATCATTTCTGTGGCAACTGCTGGAAGGTTTCACATGTGATCTTGCATTGACAGGAGGTTTCCAGCTGCCCAAGTGTTTTCCTGTTCCTCTCTTCAGTCCTGAAATGCAGTACATGTTGGTGGTGAGGAGGCATTCTATTTCTCAGGTGTGTGGCAGCCTGTGTAAGTGTGTTGGGAAGAGCAGGCTCACTGTCCTGTGCAACAGTGGTGCTGTCTAAAGACTGATGAATCCAGGAATCACTGGATTGTGTTGCCAGGAGGTTCTGACACTCACAGTGTATCTGTATTTTCAAGGAGACATAACAGCTACTTAGCATGTGGTGTCCAGTTCTTTTGCACATTCACAAGTACATCTGACATGTTATGAAAGTAATGGATTTACTGTGCATACCTCAAATATTTTAAGGATATGTGAGCACATATTTTAGTCTGGGAAATCCTGGGCAGCAATATGGAAGTACTGATGTGGATTCTTTGTTTAGGCTGTCAGGAACAAAAGTAGAGCTCTCCGTGCATGCAGATAATTTAGGGGAATTGTTGTGGGATTACAATGCAGAAATACTGTGTGTATTCCTAATCATTCCTAACTACAGGGGAGTATATCAGTTTGTCTTGGCATTCTTGGTGTCAAGATATTTTGAAAAGCATTGTTTTTAAGAGCAGTGATTCTATAAAGCTGGATTAAATCAGTGTTTTTAGTGGGGTGGGTGCACTGTAATTTGTGAAAAGTTCCATGTACTGCAGTTTGAACCAAGTAACCTGAAATCTAAAAGTGGTCTGTACCAGTCTAGTGCCACTAAGAGAAATTTTTTTTTAAAATTGCTAATAGCAAAAAATGCTGATATCATCTAGGCACAAGGCCTATTAAGTTTGACCTGAAAAATCCTGGTTTTTTAGAGCAACTTTGAAAACAAGTTTTCCTGACATTCTGACTGTCCTGAAACTGGTGATTTACTGTAAAACAGCAAAAGACATTATGGCATCACAAAGCAGATAATTCTGTGTTATAGAAAAAATGTAAGAGCAACCAAAAAAAAAAAAAGGTCATCATGTTCAGGTATCAATGAAGATAAAATTTTTATTTTTGTGCACCTGGAAAAACAAGTAATAAAAGTGTTGAAAAATAAAATAAAAATGCTTGATTCTAAAAAAAAAAAAAAAAAAGGTAATTAGTGACTCACATTTGTGGTTTGGATCATGCTGAAGGTGATATTGAGCCACAAGGAATGACTAATGAACTGTGGTCCACAATCCAAGATTTTCTGGGAGAAAAAAGTAAAAAATTAGCCCTTATGGTAGCAAAACTACCCCTGCAAAGGTCTGTACCTGCAGCAGCCCTTATGATCCCGCATGTTCTAAGACATGTAGGAACTGCTGTCATTTATCTGGATTCAGAATTAACTGGCCGTTCTCAACTATTTTAAAAATGATCAAAAGCATGCAAAAAAAAAAAAAAAAAAAAGAGGGGTGAAAAGAGGAACACACATTTCAGCACTCCTCACATTTTACTGTGCTTTGCCTCCCTGCTGTGTGATTTCTATGTTTTAGCTTCAGTACTGCTGTGGCTGCTATCTGTCTTAATGTAGAGGTTTATAGGTTTGACTAATCCTGTATCCAAACCTGCTTCTGCCCATATTTGATCAGCCACACCTGAGACTGAGATGTATAAGAGCCCTTGGCAGTCATCATAACTCCTTAATCAAGCAGAAATATCCAAATAATTTTTATATCCAAATATATTTTCTCTTACTTATAAATATTTGCTTTAGTGGGGCTCACAGGTATTGCTGAGCCCTTGCCTTGCAATCTTAGCTGTTGGCTCCTCCTCTTGTGCCTTTTGGCCCCGGGTGCAATCAGCAGCCAAATTCAGGTCTAGCACTTGGCGACTGCTAGTGTGGGCAAGCCAGAAAACTTTCTGCTATCTTTTACAACAAAAAGGAGTGTTAATATAACACAGATGTTCTCATTAAAAGGCATTACTCACAAGTGATTATTTTAAAAAAGTCTTAATGTGTGGTGGAAGGATTTTAGAACATGGCATTTGCAGTTAAGCTTAGTTGTTGTTTTTTAATATAAAATCTAATGTAAATTCTCCCCTTTCACTTATAAAATCCCCATTCTTTTAAAAAGTAAATTATAGAATTATGGTGAGCTGACCTACTGAAAAAGGGAAAAAAAGGTAGAGAAATCCATTACAAAGAGGAAAGATTATGGTTGAGTGTAGGAAGAGATAAATCAAGAAAAATATACCAGAAAAAAAGTGAAAAAATGGAATTCTAGAACACTGAAGAGCATGTTAAAAAAAATCATAATTCTGATATATTTGAAGAAATGAAAACATCATGATTGTTTTTATTGCATGACAAAATGAAGCCTTCTTTCAATTATTTGGTCTTGAAAAATTAGACCTTTATGCTATACAGAAGATATTCATCATGAATTATCTGCTATGTGTTTCAGTATTGACATATCTCCTACATCTCATTTGCAGTGCATCCAGTATAGAATCCAAATAATAACAGAAGAGGCTTAACACACTTTATCAATCCTGTTTTGTGTTAATTTCCTTGGGAAAAGCCTATTCTAGTTCTTTTCCTAGAAGAAAAACAGAACTACTTGCATTCTTAGAGGGAGGATTAGGTAAAATGTGAGCTAAACATCAATACCCTTTGGAGTTGAGGACACAAACTCTTGTTGGCAGCTAAGTGCAAAGACTTAATAAATCATGCACACGCACATACTTCTATATAATTGACATTTATAAGCCAAGGTAGTGTATTGACATATCTACCAATATCTACCATAGCAATTTTTCCGTGAAAATAATTCTATTTAAGTAACATTGTGTATGCTGGTGACTGTAGAATTTACTTCAATACTTTCATTACATGCCATAGCCAGTTCGCTAGATGGTGGATATACTTGCAGTAAGGCAAGTATATGTGACAGGAATATGTATGTGAGCACTCTCATGAAGGTTAGGGATGTTGTACAGTTGAAATTAAAGGCCACTTATTACCTAATTCCTTATCCATTATTTATTTGAATTAATTTTATGGCCACATTGCTAGGTTTGTTTGCTTGCACTGGATTAAGGTGTTAGAGAAAAATCTATTCATCACTGTGTGAAGAAAGAAAAAAACAACCCAACAATCAGAGACATTTGTTGCAATGATTTTTTGCTAAATGATGTGAAAGACGTAACTCTTTGAACTTTTATTTAGCTACAGAGAGTTTACACAGCTTTTAAAGATTTTTTTTTAAATAAAATAACTCATGCTTCCACAACTTCAATGTGCACCAATTATTTGTACTAACACTATTTCTGCTTTGAAACACAAGCCATGTTCAGAAAAGATTTCCTGTCTCTAAAGATGGCTTGTTAAAAAACAATAGAAACTCACTGAAACTAATTATTTGACACTTCCTTTCCTGATATCTTACAAAGAGTAGTAATATCCATATGTGCTCTTCACACATTTCTAAAACAATTTTTCACCATATTATGTAGTTTTGTGTATTAATAACTCTGTATTTCAAGGAAGCAATAGTTATCAGTAAAGGGTCTACATTTTTCAGGGGCATTTGGGTATCTTGGCCTTTATTTCATTTAGAATTTCCAAAGTCTTTCCACTGAAGTAACATTTACTTTTGAGGTGTGTAATTGGGACTCAGCATGCTCTGTTCTGTATTCTTTGATGTTCACCAGTGCTGTTAAAGAAATGAGTTAGAACTGGGAAACTGGTATCTGCTAGGGCAATTCTTAAACCCACAGGATGACTGTCTACTCATTCCTACTCTTTCTGTATATATTTGCAGCCCTTTTCCTTAGGATTCCTGAACTAAGGATAAAAGCAGGGTCCCAATTAGCGAGATACACAAGACAGTTTTTTAGAAGGAACTCAAAAATGCATAATAAAACCCAGCAACGAGCTGGTTAAATTCATACTCAGAGCAACTGTGGTGGTTTTGGTTTAGGGTTTTTGGTTGTTTTTTGGCTTCCCCCCAACTCCTTTTTTTTGTTGATGCTTAACTAAAAAAAAAATGTATCTGATGAGATGTTGATACTTCAGGGAATAATACCACATTATTTTTTCTGCCTCTGGTATAATCATTTGTCTCTTTAAATTGACATCAGCCGAGGCCACTAAGACCCTCACACCAAAAAAACTTGTGACCCTCTGCACTGCCATCAAAGCTTATTTTACACTTCCTGATCTGCTTGTTTTTGATCTGAGGCACAGTACATATTTTGGGGGCAATTCCATATATTATAGAAAACTAGTCATTGCTGTCCCTTCTACTGGCCTCATTTAAGGTGCTTTTTTGGACAATAAATTTTGCTTTCATTAGCATAGAAGAAGTAAGTGATGCAGTCCAGACGCAGTACTGACAATGGTTTTCAGTCAGGATTCCTAGCTGCTGTTTTTATGCTGGGAGAGGTTTCATAGATTGTGGTTTTTTTTGTATTAAGTTCTTCTGTTTAATCTCATCCCAAAGGTTTAGACTGTTCTTCACCAGGGAGTCATGTTCTGGCTTTGTCTCATTTAGCTTCTAATATGGACTACTGTGCATCGTAAGTTATTCCACAAGACCTACATTCTTCCTCTACAAAACATGTGCTTTTGCTCTTGCACCAAAATCACAGACCTGGGGCCCCTGGTTCTGAGTATCTTTTCGGAATACTCAGAAAACAACAGGGGGAGACTGCAGGTAAAGATCACCTTATTCATCAGCTTTACATGGATGTTCTCACAGAAGATGGAAGCCCGATGTAACAGGAACACAGCAGTGGACTTGCCAAGGAGTGTGCCTAGGAGATTCCTCAAGAGCAGTTTCTAGAGTGCTGTTTCCCATAGTAAAGTTGCAATCACACATTAAACAGGAGATGGCCCTCAGTGAGGTGCCTATGCTTGAGAAAACACACCTCATCTAATCTTATTTTTTTCCCCCCTGTGGTAACTCTGTTATTCTAATTGAGACAGTTTCTCCATAAACAGTTGTTTCATTTCAAGAAGCAAAGACAACTTATGCACTTACCCCTTGAAATGATGATATACTCAAACTCTGGCACAAGTGAGTCTTAACAGTTAAGTCTGGCCATTGCATTTATGAAACACTACAGAAATCTGTGGCACTCAACAAGGCACAAACTGCCTCCTAGGTACTTTTGACAACCCACTGGTCACTGATGTCCCTGTGCAAAACTTGATAGGAGACCTGCTTATGCACGGGAAGAGATTCAAAACAGTGTACTTTGCTTGGCCTTTTCTGCACATCAACAGGGTTGAACTCGTCTTTATGCCCCTGTTCTCTGCAGGCAGTGAACACACATTCACCACTCTCACAGTCTTCAGTAAAGGGGGAGTATTTAACTCTTCTCTTGGTCATCACAAGGATTGCTTTCCATGGAAAAAATTATCCAAGAATCTCCCCATCACTTTCAGAAAACTATTAGACAGAAATGGTGCCTGACAGGTAGATCTATACCTTATCCTTTATTTACTATTTTGGAAGCATTTATAAATCAATTTATATAGTATTTAGTGCAATGTTCTGCATAACATTTAATGTTATATTAGTTCTGTTATGCAAGTTATGACATTTGCTGTATTGTCAGACATTTTTTAAGACTAAATGATCTACTGGAGTCTACTGGAAGTGTAGGGACAGCCCCTCAGCACACAAAATGTGGTGACTGTTATGGTTAAATCTTAAGGAGTTTCAATTTTTTAAAAGGGGTTTTTAAATGACCATAACTCTCTAAAATGTTCTGCATTTTTGTTTGTGGGTCTGGCCTGGCCAGCTGGGGATATTTTTGAAAGTTTGAACAAAAACAGCTTAGATGCTAATAGATGAAATATAAGTAAAAACATGCTTCCTGCTTCTTTAAAAAATGAAGCTTTTGGTAAAAATAGAAATTCAGCTGATGTGACTTTTTTATGAAAGATGTGTTTGGAAAGGAAATAGTCTTCACCAAGGGGTGTGAACAGTCTCATTCCAAAGGAAATGGTTTTGATTTGTCTGAGGTTTTAAAAAAATTGCTCAGGACCTCATCTGAAGCCCATTGACGTCAAAGGAAAGATTCACAGCGCCTTCAGTGGGCTTGAGATCAATTGTGAACTGAGCATGGGCAGCTGTTTGAGGCCTTTACCTCACCTCCATCCATTTAGCATCTGATTCTTAGAATGTGTTTTGACTTGGCCTCTGGCTTTGGGATAATAGGTATAATTGCATCTCCAAAAGTAACTGCAGGTATAAACCAGTGACAACTTCTTTTTGTACCTAGATCAAAAGTCCAATCTTGAAGCCTTCGTGCCAAATTCTGCTATGCAGACAGCAGAGAATGGGACTTAGGGGTTGTTTCAGGTACTTATTGGTGTCCTGGATAATTCTAGATTATGAGTTTTCATGGCAACTGCTGGTCCTTCAGCCACCTCAGATTTCATTTGGGCAAAGCTTTGATGAAACAAAGGGTGCTGAAATGGACTTTAAGTTCCTCCATTTTGCAGCTGTGGAGTTTATTTAGATGAGCTGAAAAGAACATCCTTATAGGGAGAGTGAAGGGTACTGCACTTCAGATGACTATTTATGAATGTGTGAGATAGTAGCTGGGATAAATAGAGATGCTTTCTACTAATAAAATAAAGACAGCCAGATATAAACACCTACTTTTACTGCCTACTAATGGTACTTAATCGCCAGTCTAAAGTTGTGTCAATGTAAATTAATAAAATTACAGATACACTCTGCTGGCCAAATGTGAGTAGAAGGGAGTGCAGAAATATCTGTAAATGTTTTTCAGGTGAAGAATGTAGAAACATTGGAAACTCCACCTGGGATAAAGCTGTGTCTTCAAGTGTAGGAATTTCTGAAGAAAGGAGACCACATTAACTGGCTGGGAAAGGACAGATAGATGGGGAAGAAACTCTTGACTGAGATCCAGCATGATTTTTTCCATCCTATAATGTGGTCTGGGGGATGACAGCCAGCTGCCCTAAGTTTGATCAGACAGTTAGCTCTCCATTTGACTTGTGAGGCTGGGTGCTGGAGGGAGAGTAAGGTATCCTGTCAGTAAAAGACATAACATAAGAAAGACATATAAAAAATCCTCCCCACATCCCATTGTGACGACT
>JAWWEE010000010.1:13073364-13118688 GCA_035221455.1 Xenops minutus | reverse complement strand
ACTCTTTAACTTCCTTTAAAATCTCTACAGTGCATTGGTACCAACAATGACTACACTTAACTAGCTTCTGGAAAAAAATATGTTAAATCTCTTTTAAACAAGATAAATATTATCCAACTGACCAGAAAGACAAATAGAATATTTTCATTTATTTCCAATCAAGCATTGATGCTTTAAAAGAGCAACAAAAATTCTGAAGTAATTGCTGGTGATGTTGAAGCATAAAATTAATAAAATTAAAAAGTATCTCATTCTGAGACTACTAATGATTTGAGTTGTTTGGAATTTTAGTAACAAAATATGGGACTGAACTGAGGATAAAAAATATATTTGCTGATACTACAGATCTAACTATGAAAAGTTGCTAAGCCTATATTTCTTACATTGTTAGACTTGCCAATTTCATTGTTCAAATAAATATTTCTTGCAAACCTTACTTTTATAACATTTTCTTAATCCTGTCGTCTTATTTTATTTTACTTTATACAAATGTAGAATCTCTACAAAGGACACTGGTTCTGCACTTTTTCCAGATCAAATATACATAATTAAATATTGTTTCTTATATAGAAACAGTGAACAGTTTCTTATGACACAAACACCTGCTGGTAAGAAAAGCATCCTCAAAGGCTGAATTTAAAAAAAAAAAATAATTTCATTCTTTTTTATTTTCATAAAGACCAGCTTTCTCTTGACTTATCAAAAATTTTTTTCATAATTTTTAAATTTTCCTTTTAGACATTCCTTGATAACAGTTTCCTCTAAGGGGATGCAATCTAGAGATCTGTCTTGAATTGTGGACTGAGAGTGACAATGTTTTCATGTTGCGTGTGTGGATAGTCTAAAGCACTATGTGCAGTCGCATCTTGCTGTACAGTTATGCAGATTTAGGTCACAAGTCCTACTTAAATTGCATCATATATTGTACAGTTGTCCCGGATCCAATAACCAATTTAAAATTGAAAGTTAATACGTTGCATTAGTAATATAATACTGCCTATGAGATCATTTGTCAGTGTTAGCATAAAAGACTGATGATTTGATAACTGAAGAGTATTTATTATAGTGGTAATTTATACTATTATACTACAAATAAGAGTGTCTTAGCATTTCTGTAATAAATCCTATTTTCAGTGGTCTATTAGTTGGTTATAAAAAAATCACTCTGGGCTGAATTAGATTTATTGGATGTACAATAACAATAATATATTACCAAAATGTACATTTAATCCAGTGAGTAATACAGCCTTGAAAAACCCTTAAATGGGCATTAAATTAATCAAAATATATTATTTACATAGAGTTTGCAATATATCTTTTGGATACTGTCAATATTTTAAACCAAAGGTCTATAGGTTTGATGCTGATCTTATTTGTATAGAGATTAATAATATCTAAAAACACACTGGTGTCAAGAGAGCTACTCCAGGAAAAGATGATCCCTGATGAAAAATATCAAGGAGAACAAAATCAGATGCTGGATATTGAATTATTCAAAATCAGCTGTATAGGATGGGCTCAGGTAAGATGTAAGAAGCTGCCAAACACCGTGCATGCTGTCAGATGTTAAAAGACTTGACACTGAGTAAAAAGAGAAACTATATCAAGGGAATGACACTTGGCAATTTCTGTTTATCCTTGGCCATGTTTTATCCAGTCTGAATAGTTACCAGCAACAAAAAGGATGTCAGCACCACCTTTCCCTTGGCATGCAGGAATTGCACAGGAGTGCCAGGACCATATCTTGCCAGTGGCTTTTCAGTGTGTACCCCAGCAAAGTGGATAAGGGGATGTGGGAAGGAGATGGGCCCACAGAGGTGCTGAGCAACATCAATGGGGGTAGAGCACAGCATGTGCATTTTCCTTACATGCTGTGGTGCACTGGAGGCATTGTGCCTCTCTAAGGTATAATCCCTTCCAGAGTTCCCCTCAGAGTGATACCAATCCACATCAGCCTTTAATTAACACTGTGCCTAGGAGGCACAACTGAGCCTTTAGTATAGCCACAGGCTTTACATACACCTTAACTTGCAAATTGCAGATAAAAGTAGTTAATTTAAGCATAAACTGCCCTTTTTTTTTAAAAAAAAAAAAAAAAAAAAAAAGAGACCTTGATTTACACATGGAAGAGAAAGTAATTACATTTAACAGATGTCACAGCTCTTAAAGAATATTTGATAATAATTAATCACTAAGACAGAGAAAAAAAAGTATAAGAAAATTCAATCAGTTTCAGAGCTGCAGTCCTCTGAAAGGAACTTCTGAAAAGAAATTTTATTCTTTTCTGTTCTACTCTACTATAACCTATTCTATTTTTTCCCAGCTTTTGCACTACACATATAATTTTAACATTGGAGCATCTTTCCAACATACTACATTCAACAATGTGATTACATGTCATCGGCTGTTCCATCAACTATATTCCATGAAGTCAATCAGAGCTGTGATTTCTCAGCATCATGCAGGACTGCTAAGGATCTTTCATAATTCTCTAGCCACTGGATTTATTTTTTAACATAGACTTCATCAGAGTTTATTCTTATCATAGTGTTGAGAAAGTGAATGCTAAGAGAATCTAATCCTGATGCGCCCCTATCCCTTCCTCCACCATCATCAGGGCAAAGCACTGGGCTTCTATATTTATAAATATCATTTACTCTCCTATCTATCCATTTTTCTTAACTACTCCCTCAGCAGAGTGCAGAGAAGCAGAATCAGGATGCTCACAAAACCTTTGCTTGAATATCCAGCTCATGATCCTAGACAGACACCAGGGCACGTGCCATTTTTATGTTATGTCAGTGCATACCATGTGTGCCTACACCAAACAGTATCATATTTCTGTGACTCTGAAGTGTCTCTTTTTTTTTGTCATTATTTGCTCAACATTTTTATTCTTCTACACTTTCTTCTCTTTCAACTAACAGCTGTTAGCAACTTTTAGGTTAAATGGGATTATGGCCTGAAACACAAAATGTTTTACTCTGCTGTTCAAGTTTTTCATCTTTTAAATCACATATATCCAAAGAAGAAAATGATTTTTTTTGGAGTACACATCAAAAAAATGTTGGAAGTCATCAAAGAAAGTGGAGAGCTGAGCATATGCTGTGCTAAGGATGGTTTTAATCCTCTGAAAATTAGGGGCCAGATTCTCCCATCACTGATATCAGTGGGAACATTTCCCCTGACTCCAGAATATGAAAAATCAGGTCCTATAATAATAAACCATGACAGATATTGCTAGAGGAAATGTACAGGATATTTTTTTACTAGACATTAAAATATACATGCACACAACATAAGCCTAATGGACAGGTTATTACGTTATAATTTTTCTGAGAAGAAAATAATGAATGAACCAGAATCTGCAAAGATCTCTTTAACCTTTCTTAACATCAGGATGCATTTTGCTTCTTTGCTTTTATCACAGGAAGGTTGAGATTGTAACCTTATTTCTATAGATGCTCAAGTTACCTGGCATTTCTTAACTCCATTTATTTACAGTTTTACTAAATGCTAGCTTTTTTTGCTGTTGATTATAGTATCTTTATTATAAACTAAAATAGAAGAGGTATTTCAGTAAAAAATAGTGGAAAGGTATGGGGTTGGCCTTGCTAACTCAGAGCTTTCTCTATCAAATCATGAGGTTGGCAAAGCAAGAGAACAGCCATTTCTCTCCCTTTCTCTCACTAGGGCCAGCCAATGAGCCTTATCTCTCTCTCTGAAGTCAACACTAGTTCATTGTCACTCCACTCCTTAATGTACAAGAAATCATCTGTAAGCACAACCTGGGTCACTACAGACAACCCAAGCTGTGACAGAGGTGGCAGTGATGCAGTCAGGCTCTTGGCCTGTTTCTCTATACAGCACACAGTTCTTGATTTTTTTTTTTTTTTCAGAACAGCAACAGACAAACCTGTAGGTTCAGAACATAATTCCAGTCTACCTTCCCCATAATATACTTCAATTCCTTTTCTAGTGCAAAAAGTAATCTAGCTTTAAAGAAGTTTCTTGAAACATATAATAATGGGTATTGGATGGTCAAACCAGGTTTTTCTTCCTCTAGTACCCCACCCAGAAGGCCAGTCATATTGTCAGACCAAACAGTTATTAGCATACAGCAAAAGCTTGCCGCTCTGGGGATGTATCAGAATCAGCACTCACACTTTTCCTGCAAATACATGGTGGTCTACGGGTACAAGTTGTCTCACCTTAACGGACAGGAAGCTCAAGGTAAAATTGTATCTAATGGGGCTGCAGATTAATGAATAGTTGCCTGAGGGTAGCCCATCATCTGGAGTTGAATCAGTCATTAATAGCTTAGAAACCACAACCAAGCAAAGACTAAATGAGCATAAGAACAAAGAATGGAAAAGTAAGCTATTGAAAGCAGGACTTTCTGAAGCTCATGGGCCACTCATTTGACATGTTCACCATCTCAGATCCCAAGTGACTGAGTAAGACTGTGTGTGTTCAAAACCACGAGGGTCACACATTAATTCAAAACTGAGTAGAAAAAAAGAAAATCATTATTTCATTGATGCCCCTGACTGGGGAGACTGTGTTATTTGTGAGGGGAATGTTACAGTCTTCCACCCAAAAAAAGATATGATCTCTCATGGCATGCCTGATAATTTAGTCTTCCCAGGTTTTTGAATTATGCTACTGTATGTAGCTGAAAATTGTTCGATAAGCATCATTAAGTGGCCTGGCTTTAAACCAAGCCTGTCATCTAGTGGAGTGCTATGCTATTCCAACTTTAATCTAGATAACTGGCACACATAAAATAAGGAAACACAAATGTGACACAGCTGCAGCTAGTCTGGCGGAGCTAAAATGCTTAACAGTGTTTTATGCACGTAATATAAGACTGCTTACTGATGGGAGAATCCTATGTGCAAAAGAGTGACAATCAGATTGCTTTGATATAATTGGTTCTAAAAATGTTGGAGATTTAGTATTTATGGTGCCTGCAGGTTACAATGAAATGCTTCCTGCATTATAAGTTCAGTAGACATTTAAAATGCTGCAGAACTATGGACAACTTCACAAGTTACTGCTCAACACATGCAGCAATCTAGGTTTGCAGTAGAGAATGGGTTAAGGATCAGCAGCTTGTAGCAGGGCTTGTGACATAACTTAGACATTGGAGTGGTTTGCTGTGCAAACCATGTGCCCTTTCTGAATAATACATCTGAATGTGCCTCGATAACACAGTGTATGAATTAAGTTTACTAAATGAGAGTCAGTATAGTAAATTAAATAAATAGTGTGTGATCCAAGTGCTTTTGTCAATAGTGCATTGATTATAATGCCACATACTGTACTAAAAATCTAATAAATACAAAATGTCAGCTGGATAACAAGAGCATAAGTATGTTAAGTTCCAGCACTTGAGGCAGGTATAAATAACCTTATTTGTGCTCTAGGAATAAAGGATTTTTCCCTTAGGAAAAAAAATATACACTATCACTTCTCATTTCAAAGCAGGAAACAGGTGTCTGGTAAAGAAATCAAGATCTGCTCCTTTAATTATGGACTGAGAAACAATATGGAGGAAAATCAATTCTGGTAGTGGAAGAGTCAGATGAATAGAAATGTAAACCAGAAATTATTTGCTCAACCAAGACATACTGTACATATGAACCTGTTACTAGGACCATACTATGGACATATTATATACTTTGTGTCTCAAGAATTATCTCTACAAAGATGTAACATGCAGTTGTGATTACAACACTATCCGAAAAACTCTGAAGTAGCTGCTTGATTTAACATGGCATGTCTTTGGATACTAACAGACCATGGCTTTGGCTCCTTACTTTGCACTAAGCTGAAAAATATAGTATACAGTTGAGTAAATACCTATGCATAGGCTTGCTCTCCTGGGACAGTAATATCCTGTCATCCATGAAATGCTTGTAGGGATTTTCTGAGACTGATGGTCCAATCTGGAGGCTGATGTAACCTCTACAGCTCACACCAGACTGCACAGAACTACTCAGGCTGTCTAGACCTGGTACCACCAGCAGATGAGAAGGAATTTTTCCCTGCAAATCAAAGCTGCACAATTTACTCAAAATACTAATAGTTGTCACAAAGCTGTAAGGTAGCGAAGACAAAACATTGCAGGAATATTGAGAGCAGCTGTTGGCAGTGACAGCAGATTCCAGCACTATAGGCCATCTAACTGGCTTGTTCTTGAAAAGATTGTAACTTTACACAGCAATTCTCCCTGATTTCTCTTGGCTGTTAGGCACTGTCACCAGATACATTAAAAACTGCTGTTTGTTTTTTTCTTATTGGGTCTCCAAGATAACCTTCATAAAAACTTGTATATTTTCAAACTACATCAGGATTTTAGGACTCAGTTGATAAGCATCTATGACTAATCTGATTTAGGAAAGGATGACATCCAAGTAGGTTGATGATCAGCTTGCAGTTTGTGACTGCTAAGTCTCTACAAATACAGCATTCTCTTTTTCATGACCAGATCACCCTGCACTAAAACAAGAAAAGAGTCCAAGAAGCTGCAGACCCAATTATTCACAAGATCCTGATCCAGAAAAGTAAGCATTTGAGAACGTGTGAAATTTTAAGCATTTGAGTATTTCTACTAACTTCATCCCACTCATAAGTTATACTGGATCAGTCTCAGAGTAGAGCGAGATATCTGTGAGAATGTAACTGCCAAGTATTCTGCATCCACCCCTCCAGTTGGGCTGTGCAATGGTTTCCTTTGCACCGGAGTGTAGTGAGTTGAGCATCTGTTTGAAAGCTTGGGTGCTAGTGTAAAAGACTGGCATTTCCCCTCAATTAGATATATGTAGCAAATGTATGCTGGATGTTTCTAAAGATAAAGCATTCTTCCTCTAGGGTATGTGTGTTTGCCCAGAAAAGATGCATTCCCCACCTCTAGACTGGGCACGGAGTTTGGTGAATGTGTCTCTTTGCACACACAGACACGAATACATTTTATGTTTAAACTAAGTACATGTTGTAAAACACAGACCGAAAACTGATTACTTGCAAGGATGGGTAACAGTATGTGGCTAAAGTTTAGGCAAGCATGTAATTGTGTAATGAAATCACTTAAATGCATTGGAAAATTCATTTTCCTTTCACCCTTGGAAAAACTGATCTGCACGGAAAGAACTGGAATTTTATGTTGAGGTTTTAACTTCTGTTCCCTCAGCCTTCTTGCATACCCTCTCGCCCTTTCTGCTGGGCCTACAGCTTTTACATGTCTCTCCATGACTCTCTTCCTTTTGTCTGCCTCCTCAATGGCTCCAGAGTCCTAAAGAAATGTTCAGCTTTGAAGACTGGCCTAAAAAAATGGTAATTTTCCAGACAAAGGCCAGGTGTTACTTCCAATTCATTCAGTATGCATCCCTATTATCCTGCGGGTCAGCTCCCGCTGAGCGCGCTCCATGGGTGTTCCGACTGCGTAAGGCCTGTGAGATTTGCCCCGTGTGACTGAACTGCAGATGGCACTTTCATATCTCTTATTTTAGCAGCAGTCAATTTGCTAAACTTTCTTAATAGCAAGCTAGAAGGTGATTTCTGTGTCACAGCCTCACAGCTTTCTCACACCAACCAGAGGAAGAGGCGTATCACCCATCGTCAGAAAACGGGGGTGGATGTGAGAGCTCCAGCCCATGGGCAGGGTGACCATCAGCGAGCTCCCACTTGCCTGAGATCTGCACTGATGCACACTGTGCTACTACAGGGGGCATCACTTTGGCTCATTGTGCCTTTCCTTGCTCCCCTTGGAGACAGAGAATATCAGTTCCCCTGAAAAGAACTTAAATAGGAGGGGATGTGGGCCAAGCTTTGCAGAGTAGACTTCTCCAGGCACATCATTTGCCTACCCGGGCTGCACAGCTTCTGGATCAGAGCTGAACAGAGCCTTGTGACTACTTGCACAGGCATTGAGTCACTTGCCAGGACTCTGTAACTCCTTCTGGAGGCATCATCATCTGCGCAGATATGTCTTCCAAGCAAGGTCAGCTATTTCAAACAAACAATGACTGTGGATCATTGTTTACTCTCAGGACAGATTATTTTTTCTCTATCTCTACAACCAGGTTTACATAAAAAGGAGAAACAACCCACCCTTTGTCAATACTCCGTATCCAAATCAAACTAACACATTTGGTTTCTGCAAGAAAACAAAGTCAAGTTTCAGTTTCTAAATAAACCACTTACGGAGTCATTACTCTGGAATTTTGCCTTCCTTTCCTGCAGTTCCTCTCAGATGGAGTGAAGATTCATCTTAGGCAAGTAATGCTAACTGAAGCTGCTTATCTCCAGTTAAATCTGAATTTCTTTTAAAAAACTGCTAAACGCTGCTGAAATTCCCAGAAGTTAGAAGGTGAGATGTCATTCAAAACCTTTCTTTTGAATTCTCATTGCCTCAGATTCAGCCATTCCTGGTGATTCCCCTTACACTTTCTTGCTAGAAAACCTTGCACTAGTTTCAGTGATGGCTACATCAAGTCCACAGTATTTTACTGCATTTTATTGGTCAGATCAAGTGTCTTATTACACAGTAGATTAAATTAAACCACCATGTGTGATTATGTGACCACTAGAACACATGAATTTACTAGTTTTGTACTTGTTAACAGAAATGTATAGAATAGGGCTAAAATTGTTCATTAATTTCTTAATTTTGAATGAGTTTATTTATTGCTTCCTTCATATATTTTTACTATGTGCTTTTACCTCATAGACACAGTGAAACATGCCATGATTTCTAAAGGCTGAGTGAAAAAGAAAGAAAAAGAAAAAAAAAAAAGATCTTAAATGAAAATTTGAACCTCAGAAAAAAATAGTTAATTGCATTAGAAAGTAAAAAATATAGAGCCTAAATTCCTCTGCAAGGCATCCTAAATCTGTCATGTTATAGGGAGGATCTAGGCAAGGCAACAAAGGTGATGGAGAAGTATAATGAGTGGCAACAAGGATTCTGTGTTTACACAGACTCAGCAGAGAGGGTGATGGTCACATCTGTGTCTAGGCTCAGAGATTAAACAGAAGCTCATGGTTACAATTTAGCACAAAACCCAACAAACCCGTGTTTCAAATGTGAGAGAGGTGACTCCTGTGCACTGCTTTGAATGCAACTACTCACAGGTTTTGCTGAAGAGAGTGAGAAGAGATGATCAACTGAGTCCAGGATGGCAAACCACGACTTCACCTCAATGCGGTGAAACACGCATTGGAATGTGTGTCTTTAAGCGCGTGTTCAGATTTCATTACAGCCATGGAAGCCAACAGGTGCCTTCACATCAAAGTGTTGAGCAGAACAGAAACAGACTTGATCATGGGCTTGGAAGCTTTTCTGTGTTTCAAGCTGCTGAAAATGAAGGTGATATGAGGCCTGTAGTGACAAGGTTTTGAACATCTAAACACTATTTCACAAATTTTTTTTTCTCTTCTCTGTCCAGGGTGAGTTTTTAGTTTAGCCTTTAATCTTGTGAAGCAGAAATTTAACATGTCAGTGTTGACAGACTGTTAACTATAGCAGCAATGATGAAGCTTCTATAATATTAACCTTTCAAAAAATAAAACTGCAATAATGATGTTGTTTCCATTAGACCTTTCAGATCACTTACAAATTATCTGGAACTCCTACTGTTTATTTGTTTTTACTTTAGATTGTTGCCCCAAGCACTTAAATAATTGTAATAAAATAATAATAGAATTAAGATTAGATAAATTAAGTGGAAATGAAACTGAATACATTTTCCATGACAGCTGGCGAGTCCCATTCTGTGACTGCTCAGAAACAGAACTGGAATTTTTATGACAGTAGACAATAAGGCGATCGTGTACAGGATGTAACCCAATGCTCAAGAGGAGCAGTGTGCTAGTGACACATCAACAAAAACAAACTTGTTTCATTTATGTCCTATTAATTACCATAAATTACATAATCATGGACATCTGTTCTCCCTTTCTCATACATGTACCTATGCACAAATAATTACCACTATCTATTGGTCAGAAGAGCTGACAGTCTAATATAGAGATAAATAGATTATAGCATATAATTGTATGTAACTATACATATACTTTTATATATATATATACAGATATGACCATCTCTGTCTTACTTATTCCTGCATCACTTTGCAAGACATTTTTTTACTTCTTAAACTTCACATCCAAACTGTAATAATTTGTTCTAACTTGAAAAGTTGGAGGAACATTGTACGGGGGGGGGGGGAAAAAGAAAAAAGAAAATAATTTTTAAGCAATCAAAAATTAAGTCTGACAATATCACTTTAGTATTTAGTCATGATGGCTCCAAAAGAACCATCAAAAGATTTTTTTTTCAACCAGACTGTAAAGGTTCATCAGCTTTAAAACAGTTACATTCTTGCAAGAGAAACAGATGATACACAAATTACAATCCTTGGCAAACAGATCTTTTTTTCACATTGAGTCTTGAGTACTTAAAGATGATACTTGTTCCATGAAACATTTTATGACTGTCCCTTCTCTATAACTGTTTGGAACTTGGTGAAAGAAGCCAAGGGAGCTAACTATTTTCCTTGAATGCCACATCATAAAATCATAGAATGGTTTACATTGCAAGGGACGTTAAAGATCACCTAATTTCAACCCCCTGCCATGGGCAGGGACACAGTGTTTATTTTTGTGCCTAAAGTCTTACAGTTACATATCTTGTATATACAAATTAAGGGTTAGTCAAGAGCATAGCTCTGTTCAAAGTGACATTTTATAACAAAGAAATGGAAATACCCACTTTCATAAGGGTATTTAAGAAACATTCTTTATGTTGACAAATATGTACCACTGTGACATTAGTAAAAGCAAAAATTTGCTTTAAAAATATTTTTAAAGCTATGAGATCTTTACAGGCTACTGATTTTTAATGGGTTTTACTAATATTATACTTTTATAAATTTTGAAATATGAAATTGTACATATTAAATTAATTTTAAATTTCATCTTACCTAGTCAATGGGTCTGACTTTGTTCACATTTCTTTTAATTGCTGTTGAATGACAAGTAAAAAATGGTTTAAGATATTTTTACTACATGTGTCCTGGATAACATATCCTGGGTTAAATAACCCTGAACTGCAGGTACTGAATTACTGCTCCCACTTTCCAGAAGGATAACTAATTAAATCAATCTGTATGTGCCCTTGGTTAGAGGAATTCCTGCATGTGACAGAGAATTGCTGCTCCATATTCAGTTATTTCTAAAAAGACTATTAATTGTACATTAGGGACATTTTGAGAGTTACTTATTTACTCACTTTTCTGTCTCCACCTTTTTGATCCATGCACTGGGATTGTCACACCAACTGGGAGAAGCTGGGAAGACCAGAATGGTGAGCAAAGCTTGCCTTATTGAAAGTAAAAGGAACTCTTTCTGTACTGCCAAATGCTTATTGGGAAAAAAAGAGCACTATTTTCATACTGTCATTCATCAGTGTTAGCACTACTTTTATTTTGCCTTTCTACATATTTCTATTTTTCTTTCATCCACAAGATCTTAACAGAAGGATATCTGGGGAAGAATGTGCTGTATTAACTTGTTAGATAAAATAGTGCATAAATAAGCTGTCCCACACAGAAGAAAACAAAAACTTAACTACCATTCTCAGTTAATGAATTTGGGAATTACTCCACTTAGAAAAAGTGCCTCTACATGCTCCGAGAAAAAGTAGTTTTCAAACTGAAACTTTTTATTATTTTCACACAAAAAAAATCAAGAATTTATTTAATTGATTTCATTCCAGGTTTTTAAAGTATTTAAGGGATTAAAATTTTTATTTGAAACAAATGAACTTTTAAGTCACATTGCATATTTATATCTACATAAAAATGCATTTATTTATTTTTATTTTCAGTCTATATGGAAATGCTCTTAAAAACATGGCTATTCGTGCAGATTCATCTGTAAGTCAATTTAAAAAGTGGATTACAAGCCTTGAGAATGAATAAAACTGCATGTGTACAAAACTCAAAAGAGACAGAATTTACAGCTTTTTGCTTCAGTTCTCAGTATATTTTAATTTCGATAAAAAAATTCCAGACTAAAGCTTTGTGTTGCTAAGGCATCATTGCTTCTACAAAACATGCATTTTGAGCTAAGCCATAACTTAAAATGCTAAAGCTTTAGAAAAACATTGTTTTGGACATGGTAGTCTTGCTTTCTGCTATCAAGACATAGATCCATAGATCCATAGCCTGCCTACATCAGGGACACTGAAAACTCACAGCACTAGGACTCTCCCTGTGAAGACTGCAAGCCCAGTGTAATCTCCAGATCCCTCTTTACACCCAGTTAAGACACAGACCATAAAATTCTTGCATATGTTGACCATTTAATATTTTGTTCAGTGATCAATATTATGTAGTACCATATATTACACAAGGAAAAAGAAATAAACTTTGCCATGCAGCTGTGTGAGAACCTACTGGACATTTCTTCCCCATTAGTCAGTTGAGCAGAAGATTAGTGTGTATCTTGAGGCTTGAGGATTTAGATCATGTCCACTCTTTCTTTTTTCTTCTTTTTCTTTCTAATGTGCATCTGTTGTCAATCTCTAGTAATAATTCAATAATGTATTCATTTGAATCCTTTGAAACTATTTACATACTGTACTTCTGCTGTATTTCTTTGGGGAGAAGAAAACTCAGAGGACCAGCACTGAGAAAGTCAAGTCATCAGTCCCTGGTCCCACTGGGCCTGTGGAATCAAGGGACAAATTCTCTGTTGTTGTACACTGAGGAGGCTGATGACAGCAGAGAAGGAGGAAATGATTGGGAAATAATTACATACTATATCAGTTTATTACTCCTGAGGAACTGGTCCACTGCTTTAAAACAGTAAATTGTTGCTTTGCTTTCACACTTTCACATCAAGAGTCTGATATACACTGAAAACAGAAGACAATATCTGAGGTTATATTGTGGATTTTAAAAGCTAAAGGGGGTGTAGAGATATCAATATATAGCTATAGATATGGATGAAATAGATATACATGCATATATGAATTTTCTACATAATGATTTTGCTGAGTGAAGCAAAGGAGACTGGACTTGGTTCATAGTAATCCATGTCCCCATATTAGAGGCGAAACAAGAGGCTTTATTTTTATGTCTGAGTTGTCTTGCCCACTAGTGCAAAGGAAAAAAAAATCTGAAGTTAATTTACTGAGCCATGAAGCCTTCCTCCTCCTTCTCCCCTTAAAAGAAATTGTGCTAAAATAAGGACTCATAGAACAAGCAAGGAGCTGTGACTGGATATGACTGGCCTCCTTGACCTGGTTGAAACCAATGTTCTGATATATACTGTATGCTGCACACTTTACACCCATTAAAATCCAGACTAACTCCAGGGAAATCAATGTCATTTTATGGTGACTGAAACAGAATTTCTCTTTTCTAACAAAACATTTGCCAAGTCACATTGGTACTAATGGTGTAATTTCATTCCTTTAAAAAATGTAGTGTCTCCTATGAACATTTTTTCTGAATAAAAATGTTTTATCTCTTCCTTTAAAATTGATGTATTTGAAAGAACATATTTTTTCCTAGCACCTGCTTCATCTTTTGTTCCACAGATAATTTCTCATTACCCAGGTGTCCTCTTATGGACCTACAGAAAGATTGGGCCCAGTTTAAATGTGAAATAATCCTGTTGCTTCTATCTGATAATGAAAGAGCCCAGGATTAGATCAGATAAAAAACACTTGAGATAAAGTGCACAAGGTGGATTATATGAGAAAAGAGGATTTAGTGAAGAACATATCCACAACTTTTTGTTAACATAGAGAATGGTGGCTTTTGTAAGCAACATTTATGGAAACTCAACTGGAGGTTTAAAAGCTATGTCTTTTGTTGTACATTTCACTGCATACATTTGCTTTGTAGCTGGTAGCTTTAACTTTGGAAGCCATGCTGGGTCTTGACTCATGCTCATTTTGCTTAATGAAAAGCTAAGGATGTACTTTTACTCATAGATTCTTGTTTTGTTTTCTTTGAAGTTTATTAAGCTATCCAGTAAGATGGGAGGTTCATTAGGTTGTTATTATCACGGACGCAAATTAAGGATCTGTTCCCTGGGGAGTTATAACCTTCAAGTGGATGTCAGAGCCATACTTATTACAATATTTACTTAATTACCAAGTTAGTGCTCTTGTCATATAAAATACAAACATGGACTCTGCTGTCCATGTTAGACACATAGTCTCCACCTGGTGAATGTGTAAGATCCATGCATTTCATTTAAACACTCTTTCAAAATATGCACCAAATTATTTTGTAAACAGTTATGCAAAAATGTAAACCAAGAGCAATGAAACACGGTCATGAATTGAAGATATCAAGAATGTTCAAAAATGGTATACTATCTGATGCTACCATTGACATTGGTTTCACATCTCAGGACAACTTTAGTTTTCAACATCAGCAAATCATGATTTGACAAAGCACCTCAAAAGTCAGCATCTTAGGGGTGTCTTGTTAGGCAGCTGTTTGGACATCCTTGGGCTTGAGAGCACCCCTCTGTAATCAGATCAGGCTTTCCAAGGCTGGACCACGTATCTTTTATGAAAACTCTGGGAATTTCACTTAAGAGGCAAATTGCCATCACAAATGTCTGAAAGTCATTCTTTATCATGATTTCGTGTTTTTTTTTCCTTCTATTCAACATTTTAATTATCTAATGTTGTAAATTACAGAATTACCAGATCTTCCCTGTCTAGTCTTCTGACAATGTCAAGCCATATAAAACTGAAAATACTATTCCCTCTTCTCAGACATGACTTGTGTGAACAGATACGGCTTTTGGGAGTATGTCAACACCACAGAACAATGTCTCTATGTTTGGAAGATTCATATCTGTTTTTACTTCAGATGTCTGGACTTCATAGTTTTTTTGTTTTGTTTTGTTTTGTTTTGTTTTTGTTTGTTTGTTTGGTTTTTTGTCTGGCAAACTCGTCATTGCCTTGCCACTTACCATATAACTAATACCACAAAACCTTCATATTTTTTTTTGTATTTGATAGGTGTAACTATCCCTTTATTACTAATACACTGTTCAACATTGTCCATTCTCAAAGCCCTTTCTTCCTGTAAAGAAATCCTGTAATTATTTAACTTTGATGAATTCTTTCCTGGAGGTGCTTGTGTCTGCTCCAGCTATAGAAGGTCCCTCAAATCATAGCATGGGGACAGCTTCCATTGTTTCTATAAATTCTAAGAATACCCTTTAAAAATCTGGATTTATGCAAGCCCCAAATTCAAAGAAATAATGGTTACATCCAAGTCTCAAGTGTTTTCTGGTTGTCCCAGAAAGAAAGGCCAGCTTAATGAAGTAGTCACCTACCAATGAACATTCTGAAACACAAAATATTACTGGCCTGTTTTGAAATTTTCAACAAACATAGTAAACATTTCAGCTTAACAAAAAAATGATTTTCCAGTCTAAATGCTTCAATAAAACGTTCAATATTTTTTGGTAGGTCTATACAAACCATTTTCAATTAAAGTACTGAGATTTTGGGGAGCAGTATAAACAAAAGGTGCAAAACCTGTAGTGTCTCTCTTTAGTAGAAATTTTGATAGAAATATACCTTTTCCTAGGAAACTATGTATACTAAATACAAAATCAAACACTAAAGTGCGTGCTGTGCAATCTAGGAAAGTTTATATTAATTAGCAAAGAATTTTCATCACTTTTACTAAAAAAAGAAGTAAAAAGTAATATCAGTGTCTGAAAATAGAATCATATTTTTTTTAACTTGAGGTTTTTAAGAATTTGTACCTCATACCCTTTGCAAAGATACAATTAATCTGCTTTTCATTCAGCTGCATTAAAAACAGATTGCAAAACATTTAAAAAATAACCTTACAAAGCATTAAAACACTGTTGTTAATAACGTAATTCTTTTTTGCAAGGATAAAATAATTTGAAAAGTTCAAATAAACGAATTAGTTTCCATCTTGTCATCTAAGAATAATTAAAATGAGAAAACCCAATAATATCAGTTATACTTCAGTCATCAGGGATTCCTTTATAATTTTGCACAGGGCACTCATTAGTAAAGTTACTTATAGTTACATAAATGTTGTCAGAGTATGACTTTCACTCTGAAGCTTCTGGGGTTTCTCAAATGTACTCAAATACTGGGAGACAGAACAACATTTTACATAATCTGTAATAATTATAGTAAAATAATGATGAAAATATTCTCTGGTGAATTTTATTCTTCTACATTTTCTTAAAAATAGATCTGTGATTGAAAATAATCCTCAGTGATTATATCTGCAGAGCTGTTTAAGCTTTTTTATCAATGCTAATGAAAATATGGTTATACCTCTATGAAAAATATATTTCTCAATACGATGTGCTGTAAACAACATGTCTTTAGGCTATTTTTGACCTTTAACCAATGGGAAAGGTCTGTCTAGTTGATCTCATCTAACTACACAGCAGGTACAAGGAATTAAACCAATTTAGGTTGAGTACTGGTACAATATCAAGTATCAGACAATGTTTTCCAAAAGGAAATACTTAACAAGTTTGTAATCCACAATTATATTTCCCTAATGAAAGAGGTAAAAGGAAAAAAATCTGAACATGTTCAACAGTGTGGAATCCCAAATAAAAATCTATGATATCATGTTGTTTGTAAAAGTTGGCAAGAAGGTGGTTATGAGCAAATTAAAAGTAAACAATCTACTCTGGATATGCACTGTGTCAGACTGCTTGTAAGGTCATGCAAGAAAAGCAAAACATTAAATATCTGGCTCCAGCAGACTTAAGATATTTGCCTGACTTTCAAATCGAACTGTGTTTTTTTTTCAGTGGGAGAGCACAGAACTTAAGAGCTGAATAATACAGATTTTTTTTAAAAAATAAAATGGAGGGTTTTATGGACACTAATTAGGTCCTTAAGAGCACATACATAACCTAATGGGAGAACTTTGCTTTTGGTAACTGTACAAGCCTCAAATTCACAATTCTGGTTCTACTTCTTTGCTGAGATGGAGCCTGACCCCTCTGCAGGCACTGGGAACCTGGGATGTATGCTACTTTGTTAGCAAGCAGGAAATCCAACAAAATTATTCAGGAGCATATGGTATCATCATGTGAGGAATGGGTATTCCAGAGGTTTTGTGAGAATAAGCCGGTTATTTGTCCTAAATCCTTGCAAAGCCTATTCTGCTAGAAAGTGTCAGAAACAAGGGGACAGTTCAGAGGAGATGTGATCCAGAAGGACCATCAGCTTCCAGTGACCAGTTCTAATCTACATACATATTCAACTGAAATTTATTAAAAAGCTACAGGGCCAAATTCTCTAAAATGTGCAATTTAGGATGAAAGTTTGCAGACACCTTAGATCTTCTGCTTGGCATGATGTGGGAGGACTGTGATCCCCATGCACACCCAGGTCTCATCAAGCAGAGGCAGGAGGCTGCTGGTACTGCATTTTGGGTGGTTACCTTTGGATCTGTGTCTGGAATGGGGTGTGGGCTGCACTAATACTGCTTTTGTTACAGTAGTGTTCAAATGACAAAAATGAAATAGAGATAAATTTTACATTGTTTTGAACAATTTTCCTCATTAAAAACAACTGAAAATATTCCCGTCTGTCTCTGTCCATCCCCTGCTTCTGATATTTCTCTTGGGTAAGAATGGCCTTGAGTAAACACTTACTCAAAACTTTTTGTTAAGGAGGTACCTAATAGTGTTGTTATTTATTGGTGTATATGCTTAGAGAATATTCAAATGTTTAAAACTGGAAATGGAGCATAATGTAAGGCACTATAGAGCAGATGCTAAGCTTGAAGTGCTTTTAGGAATACATATACCACGTTTTAATTTCAACTCCTATTATTATACTAACTAGTCACAAAATGGCTTCCTATTTATGCAATATGTTATCTGTAATGTCACTTAAATTGAATAGATGAATGCCTTCTAATAATGTATGTTTACTTCATGAACTTGCGGGCAATTACATTGTAATTATGTCTTTTGTAGGTCTTTTTTTGCTGACACATAGTGCACCAGTGCATTTTAAGTGTAATTGCAGTTCTCCGTACCATTTAGGAAATCTGAACATTGTTAAAGGTTTGTAAATTACCTACACTTAGACCATAGGCAACTAAGCAAATCAAATGGCAGTGTCAGTAATATTACAATGTAAATTGGTGCTAAGCATAATCCAAGGTAGAAGCATTTTTACAAAAGAATAATGTTTACGTAGCACCTCAAATGCAACAGAAAACACAGATGCTCTCAAACTTGTAAAAATGCATATACCTGAAAAAGCACATACAGCATACAATTGACATGGCTATCAACTATCCCAAGAAGCAAATACATATTTACGCACACTTATTTGTACAACTGGGCTACACAGTCACCTTATGGAAGAGAAAGGTGCACCCAAACACTGGTGTATCAGAATGTCATCCTTCCTCTCCTTGGGAATAGTCCTTCACCAGAGAAGCAGGAAAATATGTTCTCAGCAGCCTGTAATGCTTGGGAGGGAGGAGAGAGGGAGACCATCCTTGCAGTGAAAACTGGATCCTGCCTATTCCATTCTCGCTAGACCTTGAACTCACCATCATGAAAGAAGGAAGCAACTAACCTCACAACCTCACTGACCACACTTGTTCCTCCTTCTATCCTTAGGGAAGAGGTATGTGCAGGAGCACTGGGCAGTGTGTCCTCATCATGCTTTTGTCTTCTCAACAAATTTATGGAGTAGATCCCCAAGTGAACTCAGGTTTGGAGCCCCAGTGATAGTAGATCATGATCCTTCCAGAAGGAGGAAACTAAAGCATAGGGAAGAGTATCCTTTATTCCTTTCCTTATTTCTGCTGACAAGTGAGATGAGATGACTTGATGAGTACTTGAGAAAGAAAACCATCTCTTGTCATTGGCATGAGGCCTTTACAGCTGAGACCCCCAGAACTGTTTGACTGGGGCATAGAATTACAAAATCAGGTTAATACATTTTCAATCTGATGCTTTAAACCTGTTCTCTGTGTGCTGTGCCATTATTCACCTCAACAACAGATATTTCGAAGCAGAGAATATTTTTATTTGCCCAACTTTTGCAAAGTTCCTGAAGTACAGTTACAAAAATAGAACCTTTTTCACTACAGACTTGATATATTGGTGTTTTTTCAAGCACAGAAACTTGGAGAACTGATAGTGGTTTTACTATAGGAATTTAAATTATCATGTACATGGACATGCCACTAGAGAATTTTTTTAAAGTAGATTTATGTCTCCCTATGAGGCTTGAGGGGATAGTGATTATTATACACTGAGAAATGTGCATTTAGCTTACAAAACCAATGTCCCACAGAGGTGACCATTCTAGAAAGACCAGCAACATCACTTAAGTAAATTAAATTTGAAGTACTGTCCTGTCACTTCATGCCTCTAGGCCAATCACTCACTGGTGGAGACATCTTAGTTTTGGATTAAACCAGCTCAACCATGCAAACTGTAGCCACAGCATGGGAATGAGCATCTGGGATTGACAGGTCACAGATCACAGCAATAGAGGCCACGAGTCCAATGACATAATTTTTATTTAGAGCAAAATCCTAGTGGCATTCTGGTAGAATTCAATCTTCAGTAAACGTTTATCAGAATAAACCCAGGGGGATGAATGCTGATCTTATTTGCCTTCCTTGCAACTTGAAAGTAGCAATGGAGTTCTACTGGTGCAAATCAGAATCATTTTCTATGTCTGAATGCAAAAATTGATATGATAAAATGGAAACAATCACATTGCCAGGCCCAGCACATAAAGGCATAGTAAGCTCTCAAATTTTGTCTATTTAGAGTTCCCAGGGATTTTTAATTCCTCTTTCTATTGGCGTTTTTAACTAAAAGTGAGGAGTACAGAATGCACAGTGAGAAATGAACTCACTGAGTTGCTGGTAGTCGTTTCTCTGGGATGAGCTTGGTCAGAAAGTCAGCAGCTTGCAGAACAATGGACACAAAGATTTTAACTGTGTCTGGCCTTACAAGGGGCAGCATGGAAAAGACACAACATCCAGTCACCTTAAGCAACTATGCATCTCTTCTCTTTCTTGGTTTTCTAAACATATGAAAATCAGGAGAACAAACTGCTTAAATTAAAGGCCTCTTACTACAGCCTTACTAGGAGCTTTTTGTCATCAGCTGAGATGGCTCAACCAGCTCTAGCACCATCTCTAGTAACTTCTGTATGATTGGAATTTATCAACCCACACTATAATTTAAAGAAGACAGTTGTCATTTGAAGTCTGACAGTTCACACAGGCATAATAATCTCATGTTCACAGGCCTTCCTGTAGCTCCTCTTCACCAGTTTTGTTTTCACCTTTTTATACTAAAAACAAAAAGGTTTTCAGCAAACATCAGTGCTAAATGCTATTCCATTTAAATGGACATAAATTATTCAACTACCACAATTATTGCAAAAATGTAACTTTTAATTTGGGGAGAAAAAAAACCTTAATTGCTACATTTTGTAACTATTCTTCCATACTCACAATGGACATAGAAGAGAACAGCAAAGAACTGAGGAATCCTGTTCCCAAACACAGCCCCTAAATTACCAGCTCGCCTATGAAGCTTTCTACTTTAATGCACTTAGGGGGAATAGCTCATCACTAATGACTTGGAAACACAGATCACATAGATCCTCAACTCAAAGTTGAACAGTAACCTGAGTCTTAAAATCCACATTATGTCTCCTTCCTCTAATACATATACAGATTTAAAAAAAAATAAAAATAATATTAATAACACCAAAATACCATATCAAGCTCAATGGTTTCCCTACAAACTCTATCACCTGTTTATCTCTCACCCTCAGTACTAACACTAAATTGGGCCTCATGAATTATTCATGAGGGGCCCTTTAATGGGATCATTTTTCCTGGCTAGCACTGACACTAATGCTAAGAAAAATCTCTTGACATTAATCTTGGGTTGAAGAAAGCCCCAAATACCTAGTTTTCTTTTGAATGTTCCCTTTCCTCCTATTTAACACCTTGCAGAAACCAGTCATTCTACAGCTCTGTTATGCATGAGCGTGGGCTTGGGAAGGTAGAAGGGACGATACAAGGTCATAGAGAGAATTTGTAGCGTTAGGATTGTCACATTGGGAACTCTGGGGTCTGGTCCAGCTCACATTAAATTTAAATGAAAGTTTTCCATTGCTAGTGCTGGATAGAGTCCCAAGACCTACCTTTTTTTTTTTTTTTTTTTTTTTTTGCATATACGCATATCATCTCTGAAGGAAATGTGAATATAGGCTTGAAAAACACAAGCAAGCTATGAATTTGTAACTGCATTATTTATCTAAACTGCCTAGAATTGATTAAAGCCCTTTTCCCCCCCATTAGTTTATAGCTATTTTGATGATGAAGTGATTCAGGATGTTTTTCAGGGCTGATTACAAGAGTAATGGGTTCTGGTCTTGCAATTGCAAATATGACCATTGATAGAGTCATAGTAAGCCAAAAGCAGCTTTTGGTACATCCTAAAGACAGAGTTATTTTTAGTTTATGCACTAAGAAGGCTCCTGCAAAATACTGTCCAAATTACAATCCCTCCCCTGAAGAAAAATCTCTTTAAGGTGTCCTATAGAGTTGTGAATTACAGTCTAAAATGTAGCTTATTAGCTAGTGCTGTATAATAGAGACCCCTCCAAGCACATTATTTTGGTCATAGTGATAAAACTACCTACTTCCCTCATTTTTCCTAAACCAAAATACCTAAAAAGCAATATATTTTTTTTTTTCAGTTGCAGCTTTCTGACATCTATAATGGTTTTGTGTCTAAATCTGACAACATTTGTAACAAACTGAAGTGACTGTTACTGCTGGAATGTCCTAGAGGCTTTTTCTGTCGGAGGAGATGACAGTAACTTTTCCCATGCAGATTAAGCTGGTGTTTACAGATTTGCCCTGGGTGTGCATTTTTATCCAGCTGTGATCAAGTAACACTGCCTGATGAGTGCCAGACACATCTCCTGATACGAAGGGCTTACATGCCCATCACTTCTGCCCAGAACATGGTTCTAATCTGGACACCACAGCAAAGTTCAGTTATTATTTGATTTTTATTTTCCCTTCATTTGTGCACTAAGACAGAGGACTCAGGAGGATGCATAAACCTTCATCATTTGAAAATCTTCTTGACACTTTACAGAAACTAGCATTATGTGGGTTTAAAAATATTTTTGTTCAGCCTTTCAATTCCTTACACTGAGCTCTATGTGAGGATTTAAAAACAATTAGAAGTAGGGTGGGTGGGTTTACAATTTAGGATTTCTTTAATTCTTTCTTTTTTCTTTTCCTTTTCCTGATGAATATGTTTATTTTGCATGCTGTAATAATCTGAAATATGGCAAAATATACCCTCAGTAACATATAAACTTTTTCCCATCAGTGAAAGTGTGAGGTCAAAAGATTGTTTGCCTTTGCAGGACCTGAAGCTATGTACACATTACAGAGATACTTTGAAAGTAGCAGCAGTTGCATATTGCTATTTTAGAACTCCTTGCTATTCGAGCTGGAAGGCAAAAAGTTCTGTCTCCTAATATCTGATTTCCTGTTTGGAACCTCTAATTCATGAAAAGATAAGAGGAAAACCCATGCCATCAATTGAATTTGAATTTAAAACGTACTTCTAAATATTAGCAATATTAACATTGTTTGCAATACTAGCAATTTACTGCACATCCGCTGTGTGGTTTGAAGCTGTTGCTAAAAACACATACATACACATACATATACTAAAGTAACACAGGTAAAAGGAGTACTTAAACTTGTGGATCAGAATCAGCTGTTTTATCAGCATTTCTACTGCTTTCCAAAACCAATTGATCCATATTCGTATTGACGTATGTGAAAACAACACTTGCCATTTGGTTTCCAGTTTGTTTCAAACTGCCACACGATTTGCAGACCCTTCCTGCTCTAATATTTATTCCAGTACAGGAAAGTATTAAGGAACTGATCCTCTACCCCATGCAATAGCCAGCTCTATCATCTAATTATCCTTACAATTTGCAAGGCAGTTTTTCCAGAAGCCAGTATGAGGAGGTACAGATTAAAAAATACTTAAAAAAAAAATTTAAAAAATTAAAATATTAAAAAAAAATAAAAAATCAGTGGTTTCTACCAAGAGCTGGTGTAGATCATTTTTATATTGGCCATAGAACTTTTATTTGCACTGAGGGCATAAAAGGTGCAGAAAACATGGGGGGAAAAGTGACTCCAGAATCTGGCGCACAAAATCAGTACTGCCTGCAAAGTGCTCCTATTCTTTTCTGACTGAACTGGTCAGATACTGGTGAGCTCAGAGGAAGGCTGAGTTACAGAAAACCTTTCACCTCTGGGTCACAGGTTCAAATTCAGACACTGATGATTGGAAGTCATTACCATGTGAGGGTTTCCTGGTGACTTACACGGAACATATTGGTGGCCTTATCCAGATTGAGCTGGCAGATGTCCATGTCACAAAAGACACTACATTTTTTTCTTCTTGGTGGTCGTATTGGAGAAAGGAATAAATGGGTATAGCCCTCCTCCTTCCCAACCCTTACTTTCATTAAACTGGCAGGTTGTTACAGAGGAACCTGCACTTGGCAATGGCAAGAATAGAGAACACACAATTTTACTCACTGCTGAGTCGATAAATTACAATATAAGCAGTAGGCCAGGCCAGTTTCAAGTTGCTCTGTGGAAGGCACAGTTTTTAAGCCAGACCATCGCAGGGGGTGAGAAGAGGCTTGCAGCCTCCCACATTACTTGCCTGTACAGAGCAAAAGTGCTATTAGTACTTCTGTAAATGCAAGCAGCCAGCTCTGAAGGCTGGCCAAGGATGAAGTCCATGGCTCCTCTCTCATTGCTAACCCACTCTGGGGTGCCTCCCTCTGCTTTGAGGAGTGCCAAAGCAGCAGGGCACAGGAATGGAGAGACTCACTGCAGTGCATCTGCACCCATGCCATAGGATGGGATAACAGCTACAGCCCCAGAAACCACTTGGAGCCTTTCCCATAACCAGCTAAAGCTGAGTGTACACTACAAATATTACCTGTATAATGTGAATGCCTTATATATGTTCATATACATGTTTATATATGTATATGTGATACCTCAGTGGCTGACAATTATTTGGCTATTTGATAAAACTAAGCTGTATTTTTAAAAGAGTTTATTAATTTTAGTGCATCATCCAACCACTACTTCATGGAAAGCCTATCAATTTTTAATGCTCCGTTTTAACTTGCATAGTTCTAGTAATTGTTTAACTTATAAGGAAAAAAAATTAATTCTAACCAGATCTTGAAAAAACACTAAGTTGCTCTTTGACTACATTTAAAAAATACACAAAGCTGGGAGACAGCTTTCCTGGGGTTTGTTTTTCTGGGTGTACTGAAAATTCAGTATCACGAAATCATACAATTGTAATTCTTTAAATAGACAACAATAACACTTACAGGCTAGATTTTAAATGAGCTGTGGCTAGTCACATAATTAGATTAAAATCTGGCTTTAAATCACTTCAGTATCAAATTTTATTCTACCTGAGGGCAATGAAGTCAATAAAGTTGCTCAAGCAGTCTTAAATTCATTACACAACTTTTTTTTTCTGCTACAGCTGTACCAATCTGGATCCCAATTCACATTAAAATATAGTTGAACATATTTGAGCCACTTTCTCAATTGATATAATATGCAAAGTTCAATTAATGGCTGATTTAGCACTCAAAAATAGTTATATTATATATTGCTGTCTGATTTACACAAAATCTACCTTTTGGAGCTAATCAGATGTGTCATTCAGCTAAGGATCTGGTTCAGAATCATTATTTTTTTAAAAGTGTCAGCAAGGAGCAGCACAGAAGAACACATTTAATTCATTTATTTCTTCATCCATTTCAATGAACATCAGATTTTATCCTTTTGTGCACAAAAATAAATCTCCAAAGAGACTTTTATAGCACTTATTGATTTAGAAGGATTTGCTATACTATTTAATTTTGATTTGTCAGGAAAGATGTGGGGTTTAGCAGTCACCTGTCTATTATTCACTTAGCTAGGTGCCTGTATGGGCTCTGCACTTTTTAAAATCCCTTTCAGGAGACTTCATTTTCACCTGCATGCACACAAGCTGACAGCTCCCTACACTCCTTCACTGTGCTGACAATAAACCAAGAATCTCTGTACTCATTTCATTGTAAACATTTTATAAGCATCCCATAAAGATTACTTCTGAACACAACAGTCGGGGCTAGATATGAACTTCTTTTCCCTGCAATGAAAGGCCAGTGTCTGATCAAATGAGCCATCCAGGCCTTAACATGGCTTTAAAAAAAAAAAAAAAAGTTTTCATCTCTTCATTGTATGACTTCATGGCATGGTAGTGCTGCCCTTAAACAAAACTTACATAAAAATGGTTAGTACAGCTGGTCAGAAAATGTGCTTGAAGTTTAGAATCACATATCATTGTTTATACAGATGACTATTTGGGATAGACTTCAATAGAATCTGACTTTACTAGCAAAGGAGAAGGCTTTGGCAATAGCATAGAGTGATCAGCAACAGCAACTCATATTTTCCAACTGAGATCAATGTGGACTTTAATCCATTAATGCAGACCTAAATATCACCAGACAGATATGAATAGATTACAGTGAAAATGTGAGAAAGAAAAGTCTGGAGTAGTTAGATTTAAGAGAGTTGTTTCATATTCCAGTTCATTTTAGTACTCTTCAGGAAAGCAGCCTGTTTCTAGATTTTTAATTAGCATACCCTAGATATGAACCAAAACCACTTTTCTGCTAACACAGATGCTTCTCTTTCTCCCCTCCCCCCGCCCCCCCACTTTTGAGCCTGCGTTCACAGAACTGGATTTTTACAAATCCTTGGAAACATGTTAGCAATAGGGTTTTTTTTTTGCTAACAATCACACCGAGTCATTCAGATGCCAGTTTGGGTATTTAGATACTAATGCCAGGCTCAGGAAAGGGGAAAGGAAAACGCCAAAACAACGAAAACACCACTCAGATTGAAAAAGCTTGCAGCTCTGTGCCTATTAGATTAGATTTTTATTTACTAAAAATAAAGATGACGGCACTATCTGCAAGCAATTTGGGTGGTCAAAAAACAATGGTGCCCTCTGGTTTGAAAACAGTGTTTAGTGTTTGCACTGTTCTTACTTGTCATAATAGATTTGGACAGGGTTCCTATTTCCTGAATTGACTGCATCTTTTCATTCTTTAAATTTCTAATGTGTTATGTCACATCTTATTGTATTTCATGGTGTCACTTTGCATTGTTTTGTATGATTGTTTCTGAAGTTGATGAAATACAACACAACAGCACATGACAAAAAGAAATAAGCTGTTGTTACACGGACTAAGTGTTGTAATTCAATATTTGTCAGATGCAGCACTCATTAGAAATAATCTCAACGTTTCAATAGTTCTAACTCCTTAATCAGTGAGAAACCTGTTCAATTTACTAGTTTATCATAAAGAAAGAACCTTCTCCTGGGAAACATAAGATTGCCATTATTTACTCCGTATCAGAGTATGCTGCTGCTTCTCAGCCTCTGCATTGCTAATTTATAATATCAGAATGAGATTTGAGACATACTAGGGTAGAGAATTTCTCAGAATGAAATAATGGGAGTATCCATTTGAGACAGCATTAAAGGCACAATGTAACTGTTTTGATTTTACACCACAAATAAGCACAGATCTTTGAGACTGTTTCCATTCATTATGATTGTCATGTCACTCAACAGAGAGAAAACTGAGGGCTTCCCCCCTTTCTTCACCCCCAGTTATTTTGTTGATAGCAATGCCATAAAACTGAGGAATTATAAGCTCAGAGTTGTATTCTGGTTAAGAATAGAGAATATGTATATTCTGAGAAATGAACCAATGTATTGCTATAAAATATTAGAATCTGTACTCCTCACAGAAAAAAGATTTCTATTAATTTTGCAAGTATAATTCTTCTCTGAGAAGGAACTACATGAATACAAGAAAACTGAGTAGCATTAAGTCATGATGAAAATGGTTTGGTTGGTGTACTGAGCTTTAAATTTGAAAAGTACTTGAGGAACTTCGAAAAATGTGTACAAACATAGAGAACAGAAACAAAAAGGCAAAATTTAGAGGCTGTCTTTCATTGCAGCTTTTCTTACTTCTGAATGTCTTTTTTTTGAGTGAATGAGACTCAAGTGTTTAGGTTTTGTGCTATTTTATTCTTATTTCAGATTTTTTGCTGAAATACAACAAATTTGTTGTAAAGAAATAGCTGTTTTATTTCTACTTCATTCCATTGTTCAGATCATTGCAAGACATGGGCTGTTGTTGCTTTTTGTCTCTCAGGAAAGAAGACAATAGAGAAGTTGAAGATATCATCTAATATTTGTGTTATATCAAGGAGGTTATGTTATAAAATATATCCACAAGCACAACTGAGAATGTGCCAGAAAATATACTCAGCCAAGCAAAGGACTTTGAAGCAAAACTGCCTGAAAAAATAGGGCAGAGGGCTGACCAGGAGTCATCAGGTTCAAACGTGTGCCAGGACATGAATCACATCACATAAGCCCAGCAAATAAATCTATCTTGCTCTGTGTTTACTCCCACGCTCCTTTCTTCCATTTCTTGTCCAAATGTATTCATAGCCACTTTAAGTCTATTTGTTCTTATGTCAAAATTATCATGTGAATTCAAGAGTTTTTGTTTCTCCCTGGTGTTTACCTCTTACTATCTGTACTTATAGATAGCAATTTTTACCCTTTTTATCCTCTGTTTTGCTGGGCACAGCTTCTTTTCAGACAGGCCATCCTTTCCTTCGATCATCATACTAGTCAGCATACCTTCACAGCTGTTGAAAAACCCCAGAACATCTGCACTTCAAGCACAGGCATTCAGAATTTCAGGTGATGTTTAACAACCACCTTGGTCAACAGCATAAATACCCTACTTGCTTCATTAAAAATATTTTACTCGATATATCTCTAAATGTTATTTTCCTTTTCTGTGGTCTAAGTGCACTGGTAGTTCATAGTGATTCTGTGATTGACTGTTACATCTAGGTGGTTTTTCTTTCTGTCATTTCCTACTGATGAGAGTACAGTTCATAGCTGGTTCTTTTCATTAGTCCTTAAGTGCATGACCTTGCAGCGCACGACCTTAAATTCCATCCTATTTCTACTACCCCAGTCTTCAAGGTCATTTAATTCTTCCTGTATAATATTCCAATCCTCCTCTGTATTCATGACATCTCCCAGTTTTGTATCATCAGCAAATTAATTAGTACACTCCTACTTTTTCTGCCTAGGCCATTAAGGAAAATATTAAATAAAATTAATCCCCAGACCAATCCTAAAGGAACTCTACTAGTAACTTTCCTCCAGGGAGAGAGAGAAATCCTTTCAACATAACTCACTCTCGTCTCTTGTTCAATCACTCCTTTACTTATCTTACAGTCCTGATACTTGCTCTTATCTTTTTCAATTTGACTAATAATTCCCCATGTAGTAATGTATCAAATGCTTTACTGAAGAGCAGAAAGGTTGAATCTATTGAATTTGTTTTATCTCAACAATCAAGTTGTCATTAAAATAAAAGGGGTGAGATAAGTTTATCTGAATGACTTCTAAAAAAATAAATTCATGTTTTACTTAATCCCATTTTCCCATTTTGATCTTTCTTTCATTCTCAAAGACTTGATTTAGTTTTTGGGTCACACACCTAAATTACATTTAATTTCTATTTGATCCTCAGTGCACAGTGATTGTTTTGGTTATTTTCTCCTCATATAACTGAGAAAGCTTTTGTCATCTCTTTAATTTGGTTTGCAAGGTCTGACTCTGCTCAACTTTTGTGAATTCTCTGCATCACTATCTTTATGAAGTGTCAAGATGCACATTTTTTGCTAAACTCTTCTTACATGTCCTCCATACCTTGTCAGGCTTTTATTATTTCTTATGGGCTGTATGAGGTTGTAATTTATCTGAAAAGGCATATGGTCAGTCCCACACATTAGTCCTCATGCTTTGAGGCACATCACCTTGCTTATCCCGATTCCAGAAATGAATCATAAATGCCCAGGAAACAGACATATAAAATATTAGGAGCCTGCTTTGTTTGAAGAACCACATGCTTTGATTAGGATTTTGGCTGTAGCCTTTAAGTTCCCTTAAGCTGTAACAATTTCTAAGTTGAATACTGCTCATGTGCATTCTGTGAATTGAGCAGAGCTACATCTCTAAAGGTTGTCAGTTGATGCCACTCATCCTTGTGAAGAGCAACACATCTACCTGGACAGGCAAAAGCTCAGAATAATCTCAGGTGTCAGGAATCATCTAGCAGGAATGTCAGAGAAAAATGACTTCTCATAAAGCCTTCCTAGTGGCATTTGATTTGACATGAACCCTGTAGAGCTTACTCAGTAGGCCAGATTGCAAAGATGCTTCCTTCAGCACGTTCTGGAATATACCAGAACTGCACAGAACTGCTTTATATGAGTATGAACAAGCTTTAGGTGCCTTCGCTTGAGTGGAAAAGGACCTATAAAAGGGGCAAGCAGGCACAACATTTCAGAGCAATGTGGAAGTGTTTTTACATGGGTGTTTCAGGTGACAACCAGAAATAGGAGTTATAGAATTAGCCAGAAGCTCTGGTCATTAAAATCCATGAAGATTTTGACCTTTGGAATAGTTTTTTCCTTTGTTTCTGTTTCTCCACATAATGACATTATTCTTACTCTCAGAACTAACTCATGCATGTTTGAATTCAGCATCTGCATCTACAGTTCTCCAGAATTTCTCTTGCACAACTGCTGTTCTGACTGTGTAAAAGTTCTGTAACAGCTCAAAGGCTGCCCTCTTCCAGCAGTATCTCTAACTCAGTGATGATTTCAGACTGTTTCTATAGTAAAATCTGTCAGTATAAGGAGCATTAAGAATATTCTATGATTCACAGTTAATAAAGCCAAATACAAGAAATTTTTTTTTTTTTTTAGGAAGCCTTCTGAAGGTTTCTTTTATTTCTCTTAGCATATTCTGTTTAAAAAAAAAAAATTCTTGGATTTCAGTGGTATTTGTATTGAAGAAGAGACCGTGCCTATTTACTCCATATTCTTATGCTATACGGAAACCAGAACACTACAGGTGGAGAGGAGGGATCTTGCAATAAAAGTGCAGAAGAATCAGTCATGCTGGCTAGACAAGATTTTTCATAGTTGCTCCTTTGCTCCAGCATTGGCAATTGGATGGAGAAAAACAGAGATGGGCATGCATAAATTAATTTTTCCTTTTGCATTCTTGATATTTCTGACTTACAATGTTACTAAGCTGGGAGTTGCCTCCAGGTCATCTTGTTTAAGAACCACTGATGGACTAAAACTACATGACTTTGCCTTATTGTTTTTTCAGTCCATCTATACTTTTAGCATCCATAGTTTTCTATAGAAATGAAGTCCACTACTGGCAGGATTTTCTCTATTTTAAACCTTAAAAGCTCATTTGCTGTGGGAGCCTTGCATCTCATACTGTGAGAAATAGTGAATGATGATTCCCTGTTCACATTCTGACATAACTCATGTTTTTTCATAGTTTTGTGTCATATCTCTCTTCTGACATGGCTTTTGCAAGATGAAGAGTCCTAACATACTTGAACTTATATGAAAGTAGTTACATTCTTCCCATCTCCCTTGTAATCCTTTCCCAGTTCTCCTACAGGTCAATACTGGACACAGTATTCATAATTTTTATGGCAGTTTTATGCAGGAGCATATCCCTTTTGATTTTTTTTCTAAAAATTCTTAACAATCCATTGTCAAAATTTATCATTACTGGTGTTTTCAGAGAATCATACAACTGACTTCAAAACCTCTTGCCTTAATATTTTGAAAGCCACTTTTACATACGCCTATTTTTCTCTATAAGTGTTAGAATATATCAGTTTCCCAAACATAGGCATGCAATGTCACAGACAAGGACTGGCTGTGTGTGTGAGTTCTGCCATTGTCACGTAGGCATGTCCCCCCTCAGATGAGTAGGTGTTTATTTTCAAGCAACTGAAACACATACTGAATGTCCTATACTATTTTTTTTCCCCACTTGGCTCAGAAATACTATTCCAAACCTTCACAGTCAGTGTTAGATCCATCACCCTTAAATAATTTTGGATCATCTGTAAACAGTTCCACTCTCTGAATCATCCCCTTTCCTTGATAAATGTTGTTTATGAATATAACAAGGGCACAAATCTTCTGTGCTTCTACTGGCAATCTCTCTTTGAAGTGAAAAAAAAGTAATTTCATTTCTGTCTGTTGTATCCTATTTTTATTTGGTTATTAATCCAAGCTATTTTCTCTTATTTTTAAAGAATTTAGTTTCTTAAAGATCATTCGGGTTAGGGATCTTTTACAAGGCGATTAGAAAAACCCAGATACAGTATCTTGATCATACAATCTTACCTCATGTTGTTCATAGAGCTCCTACAGAACTGTATCTATTCTCATGGAAACTCTATTCATATTTCACTAACTTACCTGATGTCAGTTAAAAATCAGCAATTTCCCTGTCGAAGTCTGTCTAGAAAAATAGTCTGACCCTTATAATTACGTCCTGTTGATTTTCTCTTACTTGTTGCAAAATCTTGCCTATTGACTCTTCAGTTCAAAATAACTTCTTATATTCATGTCCTGTGAGAGTAAACTTGGAAGAGTCTCCTGATAGTCTTAGTGCTAAAGGCTGATTCTAAAGTTTAATTTTTCTTTCCGACCATGACCTGACATTACTTTAATGCTCCATTCATAGTTTCAACACTGAGCTCCTGGCAGTCCTTTCAGGACTTTCAGCAGACTTTGCTGCACGCATTATACCAATCCTGAAGATGGCAGATAATAAACCAGATTTAATGCACTTACCCAACACCACACTGAGGTCAACCTGGTAGACAGATCTTTCATCTTAGCCAGCCACTCCCAGCATACACCTACTGTTAGTACTAAATTTGTTTCAAGAAAAATGAAATCAAAGCACATCAGTGAATAACAAGGGAATATTTTTATATTGATTGAGAAGCTTACTCAGTTTAAATATAAGACAGAAGTAGATACTAATTTTCAGCATGTCACCAACTTTATTGTCTTTGCTCTAACCCTCTGTAAAATATCTTTTTTCTTACTCATGTAGCACTATCATTTTTATAGATATTCAATGCCAGTGATCCACTGCTTGTATCACAAATTAAGAAAACCCACTACTATACACATTTCTGCTCTTCAGAAGAATGCAAAATGCCTATTAATTATATATCAACCATGCATATGCAACCATAGACATAGAGTTAAAAAGGAGTTTCATGATGGACACACCACATACTGAACTGAACGGATACTTAAATCCCAGTTGTCTGAAGAAGGGGGAGTTGAATGTCTAGTCTCTGTCTGTAATATCTTATTGAAATGAACAATACTGTGCACTTACAAAAGGAAAAAGAAAATTGCTTGGACAGGTAATATGAATGCCAGACATGTCAGTGATTGCTTTGCTTTGCCATTTCTGAAGTGTCAAGTTTTCAAATCAGTATTATTCACCTCTAATTAATATCAATACCCTGAACCCAAATCTTTCTGTAATTGCTTTTTCATGTGTATTTTCCATATGTTCTCACCTTAAGACAGTATGTAGGCTTGAGAGGCCTGAACCATTTATAGTTCAGCAAAGACCTTAAGCTGTACTTTTCAAGTTTTATTAACAACAAGTTCCAGTTCCATACTGATTTTCCTGCTGTGCCTACAAAAATGCCACAAGCATTTTTGGTGGATATTAAGAAATGTCAACAGTACAAAACCAATCCTACATTTTGCAGATAATTAGACCATCTGAAATAATTTTGAAAAGGTGGTTTCATTTGTGATCTGTGAGTAATTCACTTTCATGGATACATATTCCTTCTTAGAATTGGCTAGGGTAATTTACACATTACAAGGCTTCTAGACATAGTTGGCCACTTATCCAGTGCTAATAAATTGAAAATGTGTGTGCATGATTTAACAGAAAAAGGAAGATGTGAATGTAATGTGGGTAATTGCTGAACTACAGTTCTGCTTCTGACAGCTAAAGAATACATGAATAGAACTATCTGGAGGACACAAGTTACTTTGCAGCAACTTTCAAAATGTTGATTTTTCTTCTGACTGTTTGAAAACAATTATATGACCACTTTTGGGAAAATGCTTTTTGCCAAAAATCTGATTCCAGGCAAACTAATTCTAGAGGTTCAAGTGAGAGTCTGCATGTGGGGAGGGGATGTGGGACCACATTCCTCCTCCTTCAGAAGCTATACTGGACATTAGTGGAAAGCAAACCTGCCTGTGAAAAAAACCAAACAACCTAAAAGTAATATTTTATTGCAAAATATTTTTCTTTCAACAAAAGACTGATTTAATTTAAAAATAATTTCTGCTACAGCTCATTTCTGCCAGGCTGTTCATGTCACCAGCTACTGGCTAAATTGGTGTATCATTTGCAATGCCTAACTTTACAAAATGGATCTTCTAGATTTGGTTTCTGGTTATTTGGAATGAACCTTTGCAGATTTATAAAGGTTTTCAGTTTTGAAGAGCTCTCTACTTCAAAGAATAAACCTTTTCTTTATCACGGTCTGATTCCTGCCTCAAGAAGTCTGAGAGCTCTTAACAAAGGTGGAATTTTGTGAGGAAAAAAAGAAACATGGTTGAAGAATACAGAACTGCTGTGTGCCCTGGCATATTGACGATGCAGCAAAGTTTCTTCTTTTTTTCATATGTATTTTTTTCTTTCTCTTAAAACTCCTCTGTTTGAGGTGAGGGCCTTTGAGGTGGTATTTTTCCTTTTTTTTTTCCTTTTTTTTTTGTTTTTTTTTTTTTTTAATTAGTGGGTTGGGTGGTTCAGTTTTGGGGTTTTTTTCTACTTTTTTAGATTGGATTTCTGCCCTCCCAATGAGATTTTAAACAAACACGTATGAAAATTAAAAACCTAGACCTAAAACCCTCAAGCAGGAAAACAGAAAGAAATTGACCTGTGAGGGACAAATGTCACAACTAAAGAAGAAAAATCTTGTGAATTCTGTAACACTGAAATCATCTTGAAATTGCGTCACAGCTCAGAAATTTAGTTGTAATTACTGAAAGGCTCAGCAAATACAAGCATTGCAATTCCTATTAAAACAAACAATATTCCTCACAGTAAAGAGAAATAGGTAAAAAAAAATAAAATTAAAAATAGCCAAAATGCATAGGTATTCTTATGTCTACTGGTTTGCTTTTTTTTTTTTTTTTTTTAATAAGAGATTTCATTAAATATCAGCCCAGGATTCAGTGTCTGCTCAAATTTTGGACATCAGGAGAAACACCCATGAGGCTGGGTCATGTTACAAAGGCATGAAACAGGTGCAAAGAGTTGGAGACTTAACTCAGCAGCTTATATATTCCAATTGAAAGGAAAATACCTGTCAGAAGAAACATTTTTTTGGTTTTGTTTGCTGACTAAAACCAGTCTTGTTAAGATTTGTAGAACTAAAATTTTCTGTCACTCCATATAATTTTTGAGGCACTAATAGCTGAAACTATCTACAATTACTTGGTGGTGAGCTGACAGAGTATTTCAAACACAGCTCAGCCTCTCCTGTCTTCCTTCTTAATTCAGACATTCTGGAAATGGTGTCATTCTTACCACTCCTCCTATTATTTCTGCTCCACATCTCTGGCGGCTTCAGATCTTCCTGCCGCCCATCCAACACGGTCTTTTAATATCCCTCAACGACTCACACCAGCCACTGGCATCAGAATCAGCCCTCAGCAGCCCAGCACTACCTTGGAAAGTGAATGTCATTATTACCATTGATCGCCAATGGAGCAGGGGATCTGTGTCAGCTGAAAAGATGCTTAACTCTTCAGTATTGCCTCAGTTCACGGCGGTTTCTTTTCTGTCTCCTGATATTTTATTACAGCAGAATCATTTTAATTGGCACATGCTGCTGGAAACAAAACTGCATCTGTTGAGGGCCAGATTCTAGCACTCCTGCTCAGGTGGTACAAGTCCCTTGTTCTGGAGTGTGTCCATTGAAATCAAGAGATATGCCCAATTGTTAGAGGTTCATAGGAACACATTGTTCTGATAGGTATTCACTTTTATTCCATAATATGCTTTAAAAATACACACTGTACAAACCATTAAAAAAACTCCTATTAAAGTAAGTTTTGCCATAATAGAGCAGGGAAGCAGCAGGAAGGGAACAAAGGGCTACCCAGCACGACACTTATGCTAGCAAACACCAATTCACACCTGTTAACTGCTGTGAATAAAATCTTTGGAATCAGTTCCTCAAAAAAGTCAAAGAAAGAAAGAAAAACTGTTCACCATGAAAGGAAACGGGAACCTCAGGTGTGCTGCTGAAAGCTTACAGAGTCAGATCAGCATTTATAATCAGTGACTTCTGAGACTACCTGAAGGAATGGAAGGAGAGGACTTGGCAGGTATACAAAGTATATACAAGCACAGAAGAATCCGTCCTCGTAATTTTGAAGTGAAATGGAGGATAACCCCACCAGGTCCCGGCAAAGACACAATGTTCTGAACTAAAAGTTCAGCCAGAGCTTTGGTTCTGGGAGATAATTATAAGGCTGCCTGACCCAACTGACCCAGCTTAATGAAATGAGTATGTCTGAACTGAGGAGAAAAGAAAAATATGCAGTGAGCATCAAAATGGGGTTCCTGATCTGTCACTGCTATTCAGATTCTTACGAAAAGAGATGTGTCATTGTCAAAGGCTTTTCCATTAATAGATGTCAGCCTTCATGGCTACATGCAACCAAGCAGAGTATAGAAACATAACTGAACAAATTCGAATCTCATTTCTATGTCCACAAACCTGGAGATGGTTGCCTGAAAACTGCCACTAAATACTGAAGGGATTGTATTCAGGACATCTGCTCAATCTAAAGTCCAGTTACACATCCTTATCCTTGTGAGGATCATGCACTTGGGGAATACTCCATCAACATAAACAAGCAGGACAAATCTGTCCCTTCATTATTAATATTTCATTATTTGGAATAGAATGTTCTTGCAGAGAGAACCTATGGGTTTATATGTCACATATTTTAAATCAACTTTACACTAGCTCATGTCCTAAAGTAAGCTTAAACTAGAAAAATTCAGCTGTGGAAGCCTGGCTTGGTGAATTTTCTAGTAGTATGGGGCTGCCTTCCACTGCATACCACTGAGAACGGATTATATGGCTTGTGTATCTGCAACCCAGCAATTCTTGGCTCCCCATGTGGCCCAAATGGCGTGTTCACAGATGACACAGCATAAATCCTGAGGTTGTATCCCATTTTCCTTTATTTACACACACATGCAGTCTTAAACAAGGGATGCTTCAGCAGGCAAGAGCAAGGTACAGTACTTAATGTGCAAATTCAGTTCACCAGAACTCCAACTAAAGCACGTCAGCCTCAAGGGCTTCTGTCTCAAACAGTGATCCTAAGTTCTCCACAGAAGGAAACTTGCTGAACTACATTTTTCTGAACTTTAAAGAAAAAAGGTCCTGATTCTAAACTGAATGAGGGAGTAAATGAATGAGAACTTCAATGAAAGCAAGGAGTGGCCCTGGTCTATTCTAGGAGAGCTATAGAGAATCCAGACAACGAAGTCATGACAAGAAAATGTTCCCACTTTTTTTTTTTTTAACTCTTTTTTTGTAAGAATGTTATCTATCTCAGTGGCTTTATTCTCAGCAGCAAACCTTAGACTGGTCTTTGAGGACTCTCTTAAACAACCTTCAGTATGGATGTAAAAAGGAAGCAAACCAGAACAATCAAACCTAAGGTTTACTTTTTGCCATATTTCTAAGCTACCTTTTTGCTTCTGAGGCCCCTGCCTTCAGTCTTTTCCCAAGTCAGTTTAATTCCCATCTTTTTCCCTCTGGATGATTCCCTCGCAGCAGGCAGAGGCACCACTTCCAGGCAACTCCTGCTGTGCATCAGTTGTTCCACTGTAGCCTTTTTCTTGGGGCTCCTTTGCATGGCTCAGCCTTCCCAGATACTTTGGCCTCAATTTCCACGCTTCTGTGTCATTCAGTGGTTGGCTACAGTGAATCTCATTTGGTTGCAGGTTGATCTGCTACATATTCTGCATAATTTTTTATTTGGTCCTGGAATCTGCCTGGGATCTTGCATTTTGAGTCCTTCTTTTCTTTTCCTGGCAATTAATGAACGTTTTCAAATTGCCTCATGTGTTATAACATCACAAGTTGCCTTTGTTTTGCCAAAAAAAATCCAAAATAATTAGTATTTAGCTGTTACATATCTCCTGTTTTCCTTATTTTTGAAACTATGAGCATCTGGGAAATTATGATGTTCCCCTTCTGGTACAGCAGACCCTTGATGGAGTGACTCATGCAATCTCACAAACTTGGGTCCAGCCTTATGTTAAAATTGGAAACTCATGGCTCTGGCAAATAAATAAACCAAAAAAAGCTGGGGAAAAACCCTGGTCTTTTTAGAAGTTCAGTTGTCACTACACACTTCTGTAGATAAGGTCGGGGACTGCAGATCAGGAAAGAAATGAAGTTCAGAAGAGATCGATCAGGCTCTTGGCTGTTCTGGTGTTTACTGGATACTCTAAACTAGAAGACTAGTCATGAACTAGCTCCAAGTCAGTTCCTTTAAGCCAACATAACTTGTAAGCTCTGCCTCATTCACCTCCTCATCCTCCCTGGTATACCTACATCCTTTCCTCTCATGTGAATTTTTTCTGAGGGAGAAATAAACTTATTATTGCATGTTCTTGGAAGAAAATCTGGGAGAGTGGTGAGACAATAGAGGAGTGGAAGCCCAGTCTGAATGGGGCCATAAGGATTATTAATCACATATTTGTGACTCGATCATGCAGCAGAGGACTGTACGCCAGGGTTGTTGCTGGAAACTGGATGGAGTTTTCCTAGACTCTACTTAGATGTAGTGCATAGATTTGGTTCTCTAAGACAAGGGCCAATCAACAGCTCAACACATTTTTGGTGTTTCTGCAAGACACAACTGCAAGGTTGTCTTTGACCTTGAGGTAATCAGGATTTTGTCCTTGAGGTGAGATTTATTAACATTGCCTGGCTTCTTTTATTTGCCAGGCCAAAATTTGTCCTAACATCAGTGGAGAACTTTTTTTATCTTAACCCAGTCCCTTTACATGACTCTGCTTAAACATGTAAGGACAACACATGTTCACACCACTTCTTTTGCAGGTGTTAACATTTTTTGTCAGGAAATATAAAAATTATATTACTAAATTGTATAAAATAAACGATTTGGAACAACTAAGCAATTTAAGAAAGACCATAAAAAAGCGACCTTCAAGAACATTTTCAAAGATACTCCTTTCCTGACTAAATGTTTGAGGAAAATGCAGGTATTTCCTTTCTGTACTGGAAGATTCAAAAGGCAAATAGAACCGTAGTAATTTTAATAGTACACAAAGTAAAGCTGAATATCCTGTCTCATTGTCTCTATATTAATGGTATCTTCTGATATTAATTCTAAAAAGTCTAAGAAAATTAACATTACATATTCATTAGCAGATTACTCAAATGATTTATAATCACAGAAATACCTGTAAGTACTGCTGAAAAATTTTCCATTCATTTGAGTGGGCACAATAGCATAAAATCACACAAAGTCCTTCTCTAGTTTACTTACACTTCTCACCAGGTTACGTAATATTTTCATTCTGCCACCAAGTATATCTCACTTCTTTTTGCCCTTAGGATTCTTCTACACAATTTCAGTATGCTTGCCTGAAGGAGGGAAAAATCATCTATATAATCAGTTCAAATTTTGAAAATATCTTACAACTCATCCTTTTCACATTAAAATATATTTTTTGGGGGAAATTTTATTCTGTAAGGTCTCAAAAAGAAGACCTTCAAGGCTCAAGGACTAAAGGAAAGACACTCTCACAGTGCAAAGATTCAGCTGAAAATTTTAATCAAGACTGGAAGTGGAGTTGGCAGATTGATTTAAATTAGGCAGGCCTGGCTCTATATTGCAAAGTCTATGCTTGCATATCCATTTTTTTTTTACACCAGTGCTTCTTTTGGATTCTTAGATAAAAGAGAATAAAGTGGGCATTCTCTACTTGATGCAATTTCACTATACAGTGATTCCCATCAATGTATAATTAAAAGTGGATTTCCTTTTCCCTGTTTGGCTGAGATGGGGGAGGGTCTGCATAAACCTGGTTGATGTGAAGTGAACAAAGAGAACTTTCATGAGTTCTCCTGCAAACAGTCTATCAGTTACAATTCCTAGTGTTCACACTGCTGCACTGTTCAAAAGGAGCTCTAAAAAAAAAGTCAAGCAGGGGGTCCAAGAAAAATTCAACCCGCATGCCAACTAAGGGAAAGAAAGAGAAGGCAGGAAAAAAACCCTAGCTTTTGTTGTAAAAAGAACTAATGAAGCTGCTCTTAGAACTGTCCACGGTGACACAACAAGCCTGTGCACCCACACACATTGTGAGAGTGCCAGTCACCCACGGTAATGAGAAAAGGAAACACTGTGGGCAAAGGAAATATATGAATACATTGCTTTTATGGTTTAACTGTAGGGAATCACAATGCTGGCCCACAATATCTTGTGCCAACTGCCAAAAGTGGTAAAGTAATACATAAGGTTGTCTACTTATATTTTTCTTACAGACAAGATGGACTGGTGGGGGGTAAATTCCCATTATCATTATAAATTGCTAATTAAATAATTATCAATTAGATGGGCAGACAGAACTCATTCCAATGAATTCCTTAGAGGGCTTTCAGTAAAGAAAAACAGTAATTTTGATTATTTTTTTTATCCATACTTCCTGCCTAGGGGCTCTAAATAGAGATGATATATGGCGTATCCCATGTTAGACTTTCACACAGTATATCCCATGTTAGAGCTCAGGGACAAACACTGAACTTTGGAGCATATATAGATCTTTTTTCAGTTTTTCAGATAAATGGCCTTAATTTCATGATATTAATTAGAAACCCAGGGTTATTTCCTAAGGAATAAAAAGAATACTTTACAGACTTTTACATGGCTTTGAGAAATCACTTTTTTCCCAAGTAACTGACAGTATTTTCTATTATGTCAATGCATTTTCTTTTCCCTTTTTTGCATAATCCAGAATTTTCTTTGAAATAATATAGTAAAATATGTAATATAAATGTGTATAGTGATAATAGGACTGAACACAGTGTAAGGAGTATTTTTAATGAACTTTGCTCTTCATTAACACCAAAACCAATGCAAAATTAAACCCTATGCAGGTAGGTTTTAGCTGTCAAGTTTTCAGATCAGACCCTTGGGCAAAAAGCTGTTGTCACAGTACTGAGCAACTGAATTGATCCTGTCTCTTCCTGTAACCCTTACTTGTGTAAGTCATTTTTTCCTGAGGAGAGGGGTCCCACTGGCTTTAATAAACTTACTCATCTATAATCAGCCATTACTCACATGTGCACAGAGTGGTTTCACCCACACTTTTTGTGTCCTAAATCAGTTTTCCAAGACAATTAAAAGCTGCAATGATGTGCAAATGCTATTTAAGAAAGTTTCAGTTGTCAGCGACAAGGAATATTTTCTAAGAACAGGAGTTCTGCAGACTGAACTGAAGAGTCACACTAATATTTTGGGGGAGAGCTCTCATTGCCAGCAAACACCAACAAAAAAGTGAGGAACGGAAATAGTAACATGAAAGATGGACTTTTAATTCCAAAGCCAGGGACATTTAAATATGAATGGGTCTTGTTGCCGTCCTCTATCTTTTGTCAGGAAATATGAAGCTCTGGAAGTCCTTTTGTTGCCTTCTTTGTTAGTTGTATGAGCCTGAAAGGAGTTAGATGGCTTGTTTCATTTTCAACCCCCATCACAATGAGGCTCTCAAAAAATGAATGCTGATAAATACATGAAAATGCTGAAAGGTTCATGAAGGATAGAAAACTTTCTTTTTTATAATCATTTGGACTTACCAGGGACAATAATAATGAAAAACAAAGAGCAAGGTATATTTTTGAGGTTTAAAAAAGGGAACTGACTTGTAGCATGAAATTGAAGTATCATGATAGGAAGATAGATATTTGAGAACAAAATCAAGTGATATAAAGTATGGTTAGCAATATGCACATCTTTTCCATCCTATTTTGCTATTTTTCCGTGTTAGTTTCTGGGTGATCACAGAACCCCAAAGTAAGTTCCTCATGATGATGTTCTCTAATGTGATTTACTTTGAGGAATACTTAATGGAGAAAGGTTCCTACTACATTTAGTTATTGAGTTTTTGTTCATGGTTCAGGATTGATCCACTTGAGTCTTTCAGCAGGGAGTAGTTTTCCAGTGTGGCACAGCATGACTCCAAATCAATAAGGTTAATAGATGTGGTGGCCACACAGTCAGAGGTGATGTGCCTGGCATTTTCTGTGCCAATGAAGAAAATTTCTGATGACGAGATGTCATTTTTGTGCCGGCAGTAATGTCACTCTGATTACCTAGAGCACATAGCAGTTAGTAAGTTAGTAAGACTGTAAATGGTCCATTAATCTGAATTATCTTTACAGGAACTGTTTCAAAAATTTTGCTTGCACCCAAATTACTGGCACCTCTGTGGTTCCTGAAATGCCAACAGCATACTTGCTATATAAAAACAACATTGCTGTGTAAAAGTGACTAAATGAGATTGGCTAGCCTGGAACCTCACTCTGTATCTCTAAACTCTCAACCACACCTATAAAACCAGCAGAATCCCACCCTTTAAAAAAGAAAAAATAGTTGCAAGTTGTCTTAAAATACAAATACATGAGCAAGGGGGAAAAATATACAATGCAAGATACCACTGGAAAAAAGTAACAATGTGGATGTCAAATCTACTGATGTAATGAGAGTGTGATATGTTGATCTTCCTGCAGCTCTAATTTTCTCTGACTTTTTAAAATATGCAAACTCTTAACAGTGCCTCCCAGATCATTAATGGGTACACATTCCCAGATGGCCTGCATTGCGAACAAAGTGTTGGACTGGACTGGAAAGAGAAATCTGTTTAATATTCCAATATCTAAATGTCAGGAAGGTGTCATTCAGGGTGCCACTGAAAGATGAGCTGAACAGAATACAATTTATGGTGACTTTAGTTAACAAATGGCATTAAGGGAAGAATTTCCATAATTAAATCATTAACTAATATGAAATATTGATTTCCTCTCTGATGTTCCTGTATTACCGCTTGTCAGGCTTGCAGTCACTCAGTGCAGTCACTACCAGCAACAACAATAATTTGCATTATGATAACACTGTCGAGCACTATCAAGCATAGAAAACAGAGCAAGCTACTGTGTGCATCAAACCATCCCTGCCCCTAAGAGTTCATGGATAAAATTTTGATGAAAAATAATAGGATGGTTTCAAAGGACATCTGTGCAAACAGACTGGATAAAATGATGACTTGTATTAGGAAGCTGCTTCCACGCTGGCTTCCTCACACTCTCTCTCTACTGCGTGGTAACTGATTTGGAGCTTCTCCTAGCCATCTTTACAGGGCTTCTAGATAGCCCATTATCTGAGGAGCTAAATTCTCTGGCATTTTACATGAAGAACTTCCATTTTCCAACTGCACGATTTTGGGGGCGGGGGGATTGGCCACTTTTTATATATAACCCTTGCCCAAGGGAAGTTGAGTATATACTGTGAAAGAAATATAGCACATTAAATAACAATTTCACTTACATTCCAGTATGCCGATTAAACATGTTAAATAGTGGAACATTTTAAGTTACCTTGAAAATGCAGAAGGACTAAGGGAGGCAAGAATAAAAAAAAATTTTACACTGAAAAGATCCTCCTTAATTGAGTTGCAATCAGTTAGTATTGATCATTAGTCCTTTCTTTTATCAGCATAATGAAGATAATGATGATAATGATGACGATGATGTAATGTGCAACACTTAGATCACAAAGAGAGGATGGAAAATTGTTTAAATATTTGATGATAATTCTTTCTTGAAGGTGATACAGGCTGCACAACATTGTATAGTACCCTCAAATTCATGGCAAAGCTTGGAAAGAAGTTGAACAGGCAAATTTTTTTTATACTTTCCCAGGTCTACTCTTCAAGAATTGGTCCATTCTGCACAAAAATGGAAAGGGGCTATATTTTTAAGAAATGCCTTTTTTTTTTTTTAAAAAAAATATTCTTTTCTACCTTAGTCTTTCAGTACGAAAGCAGTTCTTTTGCCAGTTAAACATTCAAAAATCATGTCTCATTTGAATAAATTAACATATTTTGTGGCAAAAATTAATTCCAAGGAAGGAACAATAAATAGGAAAGCAATTTAAATTGTGTATTTTACCGGGGAGGGGGGAAAAAAAAGAAAACCCAACATTGTCATGCGTATGACAGCTCAGCTAATTTGATGGCCTTTGATGTTAATTTAGGGTTTACTTTAATTTCAAAACATATTTTTTCACTTAATAAGGGAAACAAAAGAAACTTTCAACCAGTTTGTTATCTGGGAATGTTTTGGCTTCTCAAATGTGAGAACATGATTGTTTTTATTTCCAGGAGGAGATAATAACACTGAAGCAATAAAAAAGAGTCAAGGCAGCTTGCACAGCACAGGAAGTTCACAGCCAGAGACTTAATTTCCCACACAATGTACTGTGCAATGGGCCCATTAACATAGATGAATAGGCTCTTTAAAGGTTTTTTTTTTTTTTCCAGATATGCAGCTGCCGCTGAATGGTGCTATGTTAATAAGGTACTCACTTGCCTATTCTTCAGGTACTCTGGCATTCTCTACCTAGGTAATCTCCATATAGGAAAAGCTATTAGGGGTTGTATCTCCTACCACACCTTCAATTATTTTAACACCTGCACTGATAATCCAGGCAAGGTAAATTGGTAGGGGGCTGAGGGTCTAAGTCCATCCTCTTTCCCCCCAAAGTCACATCTCAGGGGGAGGGGCTGAAGGAGAGAGGGGAAGGAAAAAAAGTAAAGTCACTTTTATTACACATCAGTAGGAACATTCTGAAAAAGCTTTCATGCCTAGGAAATTGTTATTTCTTCAAACAACTGACAGCCTGCAGAGGAAACTCTAATGGAAATCCAGCTCATGCATTGTTATGCATGGCCCTCATGTAGATACATGGGGGTGGATTAAGTTAGCTTCCAAAGGGTCTATTGTGTGCAGCATTAATTTGCAGTGCTCTTGATATTTGAGTTTGAAGGTTTTACAACCTTTGTGTTTACTTAGATGCACTGTATCCTAGGTTTGTTTATTTCCTTCCACAATCTCTTATTACCCAGTAAATGTTACATTTATCTTTATTAACTTCAATTCATTGCTGTAAGTCACAGAAAAGGAAATAATTACAACCACCTTCGAATATATCAGATTTAGAGGAGAAGAGTTTTTGCTTTTTTTTTCTTTCCTTCCTGGTCAGTTCTGGCTTTTCCATCTGTTAAAACAGGGGCCTTCTTTATAAAGACAGTGGAATAAAAGCATAAGAACTGTGTCATTTATTATTATATGAATACTGATCTATAAAGAAATATTCCCCTTGTCATGTGTGACAAATAAAGAAACGAACCAGTAGTCTTCGAAGAGAATCTGACACTGATGCAATTGTCTCTTGCTACACAGGGATATAAGAAATAAAAATGCACATACTACTTTTCATCATCACAAACTTTCCACTGTTTCTTTGGAACCCATTATAATTGTTGCTATAACATACAGCTCTTCTCTCAATATTAATGCAAAATACAAACAAGACTTTTTCCATGCTGCCTTCACTTGTGTTCTTGTTTTCCTGTAAAGATTCACATACACTGTAGACAGGCATGTTCGTAAATTCAACTTTTCAGTGAGGTTTATATTCAGAAGAACCTAATGGATTTTTATTTGAACTTGTCAGGGATATCTAGGAATGTTAGTTTTTCAACATGGAACTAAGAACTCAAAGGAAGCTATGATCCTAATTTGAACTAAAGGGCTCAATTGACTAAAAATAGCTTATGCTCGAGTAACTCATGTGTGGCTCCTTCCCCTCCCCCTTTCTATGGAAGTCGATCAGTTAGACATTTCTGTATTTTAATAACACAAAATGGTTTCTTGTGGAAAGAAATAAGCATCTGATTTACAGCAATTAGGGTCTGAGTAGCAGTAAGTGCACAGTTTAATAAATTCCGCACCCCGCCCCC
>JAWWEE010000010.1:13052901-13073264 GCA_035221455.1 Xenops minutus | reverse complement strand
TAGTTAATTTGAATTACTAGGAAATAAGAAGAGACACGGGTGTGAATCAATGCTATCACAAAAATCCGTGTCTTCAAATGAATAGTTAGACCCTGGCTCCTGGCAGATCTATGGTGCTGCAATATATAGACACTTCCCCTGGTACAATATAGCGATTCTGCCCTTGCAGTGTTCCTAATAGCATCCCTCACCTTTAGTCACCATTGGGTTGTACTCAGAGATTTTGTTTTTCAATGAAACTACAAGAACTAGAGAGCACAATATGTTTGCGTGGTTTTTTTTTTTCCTTTGGTTGTTTTATTTCTATTTTTAAGATAGATAACTCAAAAGTTTTTCCAAAATAGAGCAAAGAACTGAGTAAATATCATATAGCCTATTTTTCTCTCATAAAAGCTGGTAGAGCTCTTCCGGTCGCAGTGTCCATGAAATACTCCCACAAGTTATTGAAGATTGTAATATTAAGATAAAAAAATACGCATACCGGCCATTAGAAGGGAGAGTGGGGGCCAGGACTTAGTGCTGCCATCAGACAGAGATTACAGGCTTTTCTTTATTACTTTTGTAATTGTGAAAACATTTTTGATCCCTGATCTCCTTTCTAGAACGACACATAATATTCTGTGGGTCTGTTGACAACAAACACATGAAACAGCCTCCCATCTGTATATTTTTTGAACATTAACATATACTCTGTGTATATACTTCTCTAGCAAAGCAGCTTTTTATTTAATATATGAGGTATGAATGTACTTAACCTACTGCATGTTAATTCTGTGCATTTTTTATAGCCTCCCCATATTCTTCAAGAGGAGTCATTTACAAAGCATGCATTATACACCTGATATTGTCTCCATTTTTTAATCTGTGTCTTCTTTAAGCCATCATTCCAAGAAATTTGTGGTCTGAAATTTGGTAATGAATGCTCAGTGTATTAAAGAAGGAGTCTGATTTGCCTTTGGTTTCAAAGTGTGCACAGTACTTTGACTAGGTCTCCACCAAGCCCTTGACAAGCCAGGGAAGGATAATCTACTCCAGTGCTCACAGTAACTCAAAATGTTCACTGTTCTCACAACATCATGGGGAGGTGTAGGATGAACCAGACCAATTCCCATCATTATTGAAACCTTCCAAGTAGGTACGGAGATGTCTGTATCACCTCTTTCCCACCGTTCTGGAGCCAAACAGGAGTAGGCAAAATGAACAGCATTTTTAATTTTTTGCACCCTTTAAAGACAAGAAACACTCTATCTCATAATCTCCTTCTGACTCATACAATATTGAATATTGAATGAATACCTGGAGTTACCTGTGGTAGGAAGGAGATGAAAGTCAACAATTTCCTGATCAGAAAATGTGCAGGTAGCACTAATCTTCAAAGCAGGTTACACTTCCAAGGTCTCTGAATATGATCAGTTGAAATGGGGAAACCAGGAGGACTTGTGAGGGGCACTGCACTGTACGGTGGAAGAAGAGGAAGATAAGCTACACAAATTGTATGTCTGAGATAGTAAAAGACACTCTTCAAAGCTGATAAGTGGTCAATCAGAAGTTTGTTACTAGCCCAGAAAAATTATACGTGCTCTCCAGAGGGTAAAAATGATTGGGAAGAAGCTAGTCAAGTGGAAGAAAAAGTTTAATGAGAAGCACTGTGAGGAAAAAGTAAACATAAAAAGAGGGAAGCAGAGAAAAAAAGGTCTCAAAGTGGTGGAAACAACTGGAGAATAATAAATATCTCTGCGAAGCAAAGCACAAATTGTGGGAACAGAGTGCATGGGTGACAATAAAAAACAAATGGAGGGCAATAAGACGATGCCTGCCTCATCTGGAGAATGACATTACTCTGTCAGAAAAAGGGAAAACCTATTTTCTTTACATTTACATGAATTATAATAAAATGTGTAATTCTGTCTCTGATTACTCCCTTCTGTGTTCATATACTCATTGCTCAGTGTCCTGAGCATCTTGTTAACCAGGATAAATCATCACAGAAGCCCACCAGACACCGACCTGATGAGCACAAGCCCCTTCTGGGTGCACCATGCTGCAGTCACACCATCTGCAAGCTGGAACTCTCAAAGATTTCACCAAACAAAAAACAGGGAAAATAACAGTGATACCAGCCAAGCAAGAGGAGTGCTAGCAAGGGCCCTCTGCTCACCAAGGATATTAAGGCTCTTGTGTTCTGCTTAGTTTGGAGTCTGGATGTTACGACATGCCCACAAAAAAGGACCAGACTCTTTTCCCTCTCTTTTCCCTGTATGCCTGAGCATCTCTGACATGTACACCTATAGGCTTAACTTCAGTCCTGCCTTCTCCAATCTTTGTAACAGCATGCTCTGAAGCACAACTTGTTATTAGTCAGATGGGAAAGAGACAGGACCAGATTCCCTAATTGTTTCTAATGGCCTTTCCTGGTGCACTGCAGAGCCCTGCTACCCTCCATAAAGGGTAGGCTGTCATGAGGTTATCGTTGTGTAGTATGGGACTGATAGATCACCCCAATTTTAGATTATTTATTGTTTTTTTAAATGGAAAGATGTAAAAGCCATCTTTTTATATAATAGAGAAGCTATCAAATGATATAGTTTGAGCTGGGTTTTGGTTTTTTTTTTTTCTTTTTTGGCGGGTGCTGTTTGTTTGTTTTTTAAATAGAAAGTGGTTTTTGGTGTTTTAAAGGGAAAAAAATGCACCTCAGACTCAGAGCACTAGCAGTTTTTGGGATGTATTCTGATAGGAAACCTCAATAAATCACTGCTTATTTTTGCATCCCAAAAATTTGATGCCTATAGGTACAAAATGGGCCTGTGTTTCTTTCCAGTCAGGACTACCTCCACACACAGGCCAGGACCAGTTACCTTCAAATGAAAGCTTCTTTCCCTATCACTGTTCTTCATATAATGGAATATTGACCCCAATTAGCCTTGGTTTCTAATTGTACCTGACACAGCAAAGGCCTCTGGTGAGGGACAGTCCCCAAACCACGCACTTTAAAATGCAGTGTGGGCAAAATTCACACAAAATCCTGCACAGGAAGAGGAAGTTTAGATAACTCATTTTCTTCCCTACCAAAGGATACTCCAATAACTTGATTTCTTGGAGACTAATGAAAATTACAGGACCACGGGTGGTTTTTTTTGCCTACTTTATTCCTCTGTAAACACAGACTGAGTCATTAACAGGAGAAGGAACAGAGTGATCCCAGCAGTCTGCATCTTTAACACTGGAGTCTGTATCTCTATCTCTCTGCTGCTCCTTGAGGCAGCTCTTAACAGCCACCTCCAGGATGATGTGGCTCAGAGACAACCAGTCTCGTTGCTGAGCACTGTGATTTTTCTCTGCAACCAGGCAGATTGTTTAAACCATCACAGAGCAGGGGCAGAGCCTGCAAGAAGCTGAGGTAATAATTTTTGCATTAAATATCTGGCAAAAATGTTGGGCTGAGAACAGGAAGAAGGGACACAGAGAGAGGGAGGGAGAGAGGAACTGCAGAAAATAACAATGAAAAATGAAGAAACAGTCTTTTGAAATAAATCCAGTGTTTGTTGGGAAGGTATGACACTGCAGGAAGACTTGAGGCAGAGAAGAGAAGGCAGAAAGGCAGCACATCTTCATTCTGCACATTTGGTTCTAATGTGCTCTTTCGCCTTTATCTTTTTTGTTGTTGTTGTTGTTTCTCCAGCTGGCTGCAAAGTTTTGCAAAAGACTCCCACTACCAAAGCCAACTAAAAAGTCAGGGTACTGCAGTGGTGCATCTTATCTATGGACATTTTTTTTTACTATTTTGTTTTTCTGAGATGGGCTGCTAAGGAAATAAAACCCCATGTAACTTCCAGCAATGAGAAGTGATTCAGTTCTTTTGCTAAAAAAAAATAAAAACAAACCCCCTCATTTTCATATTTCCATATTTAATTTTTGCACTTGCATGTATGTTTCTGTTATCTTCCAGCCACATGTTGCTATTTGTCTCTGTAGTGAAGGATTTTTTTTCTTTTCTTTTTTTTTTTTTTTAACTGTGGGCTATGTGAAGCCTGACTTGCATGTAAAAGATCCATGGGGAAAAATCCTCCCATCCTCACTGAACTGAAGAGACCTGCCATGCTGCACGTTTTGTGGGAGCACTCCATGCTCACCACCACCTCGGGCAGCACGTGGCACAGAGATGCAGCACCACACCCCACAGACCAAGATCGTGTGGCCAGTGCAAAGTCCCACAGAAGAGCAACAAGCACGGGCAATGGGAGGCTGAAAAAAACTAGCAGCCACTTGGTCTTCCAAAAATCAGTCATATTTGGCCAACTAAACAGTGTTTAACATTGAGCCAGCCACTATGTAACTTCCACGGAGTACTATTGCCAAACCTTGAGTAGAAGGAGAGCTCTGAGATTTACGAGACCATTCCAGGCAATCTCACTGCATTTAGACTGTTATTTATGTTAGTCACCCTTCAACTATCTGACTTTCAATGAGATTCAAGCCCCTAAGATATTTGGGTGCTTTCAAAAAGGTTACATGCAGTCACAAGCAGGCAGCCAAGACTCCTGCATTCAGCTATAATTAGCAAGGCAGCTCATGGTTGCGATAGTCTTAACTCAGAGGCAGCAGTGCTTGGACAGACATCATTTCTGCTACGCTTGCTGGCAGACAAGATTTCAGACAGACTCTGGTTATGATTTAGTTTTGGTCTACATGTTCAGTGCTCAGTCAAATGCTTTGTGCAGCCAACACAGTGACTGCCTTCGACAGGAGAGAGAGTAAATGCAATGTTTTCTGTTTGAACAATATTTTGGTTGTTGATTCGCCAGAGGACCACAGCCACTTATGAACTGCTCCCAGACTGCAGACAGCTCTGGTTTGTTCACATGAAGTGTATTCAATGAATTCGTCCTGTAAGTTTGCAGAGGGGACATACCTCCAGCTCCAGTGTCCCACTGTTTCTTCTGGGGCCATCATGGGGCTGCCAAACCCACGAGTGTTCCTGCTCTCTGACAGGCATGTGCTGCCCCAGAAGCAGAAAAAAATGTTTAAAACAAGATTTTTTTCAGCCACAATGACAGAGTTAGAACTCAAAAAATACAACAGTGCATGTTATGCACTCACCTGGCGCTGATCTCCCTCGCATCTCACTCAGCTTTCTGTACCTTCATATTTACAAATCGTCTCTCCATGGCACACAGATCCAGCCAAGTCACCAAAATGCAGTTCCCAGTGTTTGTGAAGTGACTGTTGATAATGTATGAACACTATGATATCTTGTACAGGAATTGCCATGTTTTGAAGTTAAATAGCCTAGAAGTAAAATAAATATGAAAGTGAGACTCTGGAAAAGTATTTGAAAATTAAGAAAAAATTAAAGGGCTTTTATGAAGTTTCTTCAACTTCTACATGTGAATGTACCTGCAATTAATATTGAATTTAATGAAAAAAATGTGGGTTGCTCCTTTTTTTGCTGCAGGGGGTGGGAGGAGAGGGAGTGTTTGTGTGTCATTTGGGACTTTGAAGGTTTAACTAGCCTATTCCTACGAAAATTTTGAAATTCAGCCAAAGACATCATGGTATTATGCACTTTTCTCCTGCAACTCTATTCATGTTCTATGGCAAATGTAGCATTTTCTTTCTGGAGCAGTTAACATAAACAGTCTTGGTTAAGAGAAGCTTTTCTCCTGGAAAAGATAATCTGCCTTCAAAATTATAAGTTAAACAATGGAGTGGTCTAATTGATTGAACATTTACAAATTATAATTGAATTTGTGCCAAACTGTGTGAAAAAAAATCATGTTCCCCGCTTCCCCGTTTATCCCCCTTATTTTTTTTGTGTGTGTGTGTGTGTGTGTGTGTGTGTGTGTGTGTGTGTGTTTGTGAACTGAATCTTTGGGAATTCCTTTCACTTGATGCATCGTTGAGGTGCTTAAACACATTGCATTATGGCAGACTGTCACATCACTGTTTCACCCTGAAATACTGGACTTGACACATGACTGGAAAAGGAAGTCAGACAACCCCAAATACAGAGTTATGCTTCTTTTGAAACTTGATATTCTAAAGACAGAGTTTTCACTTACTTAATTCCAAGGGTGAGGGGTGGGGGTAGGGGGAATGAAAGAAAAGAGGTTTAAGTAATTATAATGCAGTTTTTTAGGCATTAAAACGAATTTGCATGAAAATAATAGTGTCTTGATTATCCTGTTTGTGAGTGGAGACAGCCAATACCCTGTAAGTACCCATATTTATTTTGGTAAGCCTCTGTAAAGTAGTTATGGAAGGACAATAGAGGAGGCAGAATCTGACCCTCCAAGAAACAAAATGAAATTCATTGGCCTATTTCTGTGCAACAATGTCTTGAACATGAGGAGTCCGAAAGCATGAACTTTTACCTGAACCCTTGATGTTGATGAAAATTTAGCCTATGAACAAGCTTCTTGAGAAAATGTTTCTTCCAACAGACACATGATCTAATACTCAAACGAAGACCTGAAGAAGTTTTGGGGCTGTATTGTGTATTTACAAAGGAAGAATTGCATATCCGTTGAAATACAAAGCTTAACTTCTAGAGCTGTGCAGCATATCCTCCAAAACAAAGGTATCAACAACAAAGGTAAGAAATCTTAAAATTTTGTTTTCCTACTTATAAAAACCAAAATAACTAAAAAATCTTTTACTATGTTCTTCAACTTAACCGGTTTTTACACATTAACCTGCCACATTGCCCAGACAAGTCCACTGAATACATGCAAGACTGAATGAGATCACCTTCGACTCTAACCAGAGCATCAGAACTTCTTTGCAGTGATTTTGTCACAAAAAAAAAAAAAATTGTCAAGATAATGAGTAACCTTATTTCAATACTGTAGTGCAAAAGGGTAGGAATAGGACTGGGAAATTCTAGTTTTTTATCTTTAATCAGCATGCAATAATGTGGATGAGTAATTAATATGGAAAGAAGAGTGAAGATGGAGTACCAGAGTTTGGAGGGAAAAGACTGCCTTCTGGACAATATTGCTAGCTTAAAATTACATACCAGTCTCAGTTATTTAGTGTTTGTCTGTAACAATGGAGGATATGCAGTATATTGTTTAACAATAAAAAGACAAGGTTTGTAACCCTTAATAATATCAGAATACCTGAGAATGTGCCACACTATCACACACGTGCATTTAATGCATTGTTTCTATTATTGTCATCAACACTTAATTCATGACTTTTAAACACTTTGAGGTTAACAATAACATTTGCTGATATTTCTAAAATATTGTACATTTTGGCAAGCTTTACAGAGCTCTTGTGCAAGAAATGAGAGGTATTAAAACAATCTTAAGTCTTCCATGGATTCTAAAGAATATCTGTTGCTTGAATACCCCATGGCATCCTAGATCCAAATTTCATGCCAGTTTATTCTCTCCTTCCTTCCATCTCTGAATCATCTGTAAATTACTCTCCCTCACCATCAACAGTTTTCTTGTGAAAAAGTCCTGCCTCTTACGCCCACCTCAGAGCTTCTGAGCTTATAATATGCATTCAAGGCCTCATGGGACTCTCTAAAATTTACACAGCTGTGGCAAACAACTTCAAAATTAACCACCTGACCTTCCCCAAAATGCTTAAAGAGCTCAAATTCCTTATTGCAGACAAAAGAATCAAATACATTTGGAGGCCCTAGGGCCATGATGTTTTTTTAGCTATCAGGCATAAAAAACCCTCCCTCTACTTTTTCAGAGGACTCCATTTCACCAGTGCATTTTTTATCTGCTCTCTGCATTCTACCCCATCTCCCATCTCCACAAGGTAGTAATCTCTATTACAGGGGCAATAAATGACCATTGAGGGAAGAGTGGTCACATTTATCTGGAAGAAAAAGAGGTGCTAAATTAATACCAAATTCACAGCTGAGACCGCATCTTAGACTTTGCTGTGGGCAGAATACAGGCTACAAACTTCACTGAGTTCCCACAAAGTGGCACATACCTCTTGTATCTTTCTAACGTCAGTTTAATTTTAACACACTACGGGATAGGGCATAAACCTTTACAATATTTATTCTGATTTATAGTTAATTATTACACTGAATACCTTCATTTCTATCTCATCTTAGGATTAATTTTGTATGAATGAAACTCCTAAAAAAAAAAAAAAAAAAAGTAGTTTTCCACAGAAATTTACTTTCAAGATGGATGTAGAACTGAAGAGCAGAAAGACAAACTTGGCTCTCACCAAGGAGCAGCTCTAGGGCTGTTTTGGGTACATATCTCTCCCGAGAAGAGGCTGTTGAGAACTCAGCATAGATCCTTGTCAGCTTAAACATGTTCCATCTACGTTAAAATACAGCAAATTCATGCAGTGGGGCTTTGTCCCTTAGCAGGGACACAGTCCTTGTCCAACTCTAATCGGCTCAGTAAAATAGCACTGGTTTCTTTGCCAAATTGCCTTATAAGGCCACAGCAGGGTCTGGATTTATCCATTACCACAGGGTTTAATGATTTTAAGCACAACACTGAATTACACCTCCAATTGCTATTCCCATCTGATTAACACTGAAAAATGCAGAAGGCTGGGTACATCTATACAACACTGGTAAATGGACTAACACATTGAGCCTTAGCATGCAGTACCTAATCCTCATTCAACACTTAACTCATGATTATTTACTGAGTCATCAAGAAAGGGATGTGATACAACAGCCTATAGAAGTGAAAAAATTGTCTTTCTTAAAAAAAAACAATAAGTATTTGGAGCACTTAGGAAAAAACTTTTAGGAAATCTGTTACTGAAGAGATCTCATGTAGATGTGACTTCCACTACCCACACCAAAGGCTCACCAAAGTTATGATGGTGCAAATGACTACTCAGGAATGGGAGAAATGAGTTCAAAGCTTTGCCCTTGGCCACAATCTAAAGGAAAATAAATGTAAAATTCAAAGAGATTATTTTGCAAAATAATTGTCAGTTTTACCATCGTGGCATAACTGGCTGCAGTTCATCCAAATGATCATCAGCTATTCTAGAAGTTTATCTAAACTAGACATACAGTCATTAAGAAACTTGGTGAAAGGTAGGGTATGGATGTAGAACAATATTACCATTTTTAAATTACTAAAATAGAGCTTTGAGCTATAATAAGAACCAGAGCTAAAAGTTGAAGCCCCGCGTTTTTTTATTTTTAGTTTTTTTTTTTTTTTTTTTGTTTTTTGTTTTGTTTTGTTTTGTTTTAGGCTTTCATGTTGACCTCTGCTCTACACAAACTTAAATCTGTTTTGCATCAGAAGCTGCAGGGACAGAAGAGTACATGGGAAAAGGACATGTCTGGGAGTTTAGAGAGGACCAGCTAAATTTTTTGAGCTCCAGTGGGATTGGTGACGTAAGAAACAAACAGCAGGTGAGAGGAAGGATTTAAATATAAATAAGGACACTTTGAAGCCATAGGTTTTTATTGATCACATTCACATTTACAAATCAAAGTCTCTGCATTTAGAAAAATATTTAGCTAAGAAAGAATCTAAACCCCATAAAATACCAAGCAGGGAAAGAAAAAATATTAAAGGCATGGAATCATGTTGATAAATATTCCCCAGACTGAACAAAAATCAACTAAATACTCTATTTTCTTTAATTAAAAATCACTGAATTATTTAAGGATGTCTGACTGAATTAATTATTGAAGACACATCACGATCTGCCTAGTGGTGGGATTAGTGGTTGTTAAGATCTACCCATTTGGACCTAAATTAAACCTCCAATTAAAAAAAGTTAATAGAAATTCAACCCCACAAACAACTTAAACACTCCATGCTTTAAAATGGTTAAATATTTTAGTTCACACAATTCATGCATTAGTAAAAAGAGAGCGCTCATTTTCCTTTTTCAGTCGTCAATGTATACAAAGAAACTATGTTCATTTAATGGTCATGGTTTAACAGCACTTGCCGTCCTACTAAAGGTGATGTTGAGGCTCTATCCATGGGATCAGAGTTCAAATAGCAGCACATTCAATCTGGAAAAAAGTGGTGGTTACAATAGTGTAATAACAGTTACAGGTAACAACCTGAAAAGCTGAAACCACTGAAACATGATGGTTTGCAGTTACAAAATATTTGTGTGTTTTACCAGAATATAACCCACTACTGTGCCGATTGGGAGAAATAAAAATCTGCTGGGAAGACACAAAATTAGATCACACCTCCTCTAAATGAAAAGAAATCCAATCTTGCTGAACTGAAATGTGACCAATCTGATAGCATTTCTATCAGCTCATTTATTTAAAACTCAACGTAGAAACTTTAACAAACACTAATGCATATGTGCAGTTTGAATCACCAGAGCAGACCTGTAGGTAGGTCTGAACAGACTTTCCTCTACAGGGAACCCACAACCACACTTTGCCAACAGAGGTGTAGATTCACTCCACCAACTGTACAAAACATATCTTACTGACAGGAGAAATAGAAACTGTGCAAGATGCACATTTAGCCCAGTTGGCCTTAACAGTGACCAAGTGGATGACTGGAAATTAGTGCAAGCAAGAAACGAACATTTAGTGATATTTACCCCAAAAACTTTGCTAACCTCCAAAAATTTGCATCACAGAGAATTCCCATTAGCAGATCTTGCTGGATTTCTCTTCCACAAACTTCTCTAGTTGCCTATTGAACCCCCCCCAAAAAGGATCACACAGCATGAGGGGTCCCACTGTTCAGAACCACTGTGGTCCCCTCTGAGGCTGTGCACATTGCCTTCATTTAACCACCACACTTCTGGTATTAGAAAAAATAGTGGGCATTTCTTCCTCTCCATGGCAATCATGATCTTCTGAACCTTTTTCTTATCTTCTTTGCGTTACCTTTTTGGCAGACTGAAGAATATGGTCTATGCAGCTGTTCCTTCTGTAAAGGAGATGAAGTTAGGACTCCAGGTGCCCAAGGCTGCTCCCCTGCTCCAAGAAGGGTGTTCACACCCCTTCACCTTGTATTGAAGGATTTGCCTCATATAGGCTGACTTATTCTCCAAATATTTCTGTTTTTCCCGATTAGAGAGTCTTGATGACATTTCTAATCTAAGACCTAATTTAGATACCAGGCAGCTGTTTTGAAGGAGACAGAGTTAGATCAAATTGCACTAAATTTATCAGATAAAGATCTCAGAGTTTCTGTTTAGTGAGATATAGAAATTTGTCCATTAATGGTTGCTATTTGACAGTTGTTTCTTTTCATTACATGAAATGAGAAAACAGAGCCAGTTCATTATGAAGATAGTGATAGTTATAATAAGGCATGTACAGGCTGAATCCTACAAGTGCATGCAGGGAAACTAATGTATAAAAATGCAACATCAAAGAAAGATGTGCAGGGAATGGAGAGAAGAGAAACATGTAATGAGCCAAGTCCGACTGAAGTCTAAGATAATTGCTTAAGGATTACAGAACTTGGGAGATGCTCTCCTATAGCAAGAATAGAAAATGGATTTAAATAAATGGGACCCAGTCAATCTGTAACCACAGTGTAAGGACCAGGATAATTTTCCCTATTTTTCAAGTGTAGAAGCTGAGTCTCTGAATAGAGCTAGCAGTGCCTGTCTCTCCCAGAACTGATCAGCCTGATCTGGGATCAGAACTGAGCCAACTTGCTCTTTCCCCAAAAGCCTCTTCTAAGTATTTTTCATATTAACTCTGTGGCTAGAGAGAACTTAATAACCTGTCAGTGTGAAATAATTAACTTTCCTAATGGCAAAGACATGGAGTGGGACTTGTGGCCCAATATAAGGTCTCGCTGTTTGTGCAGTGTTAAATAAGCTGGTTGATCAATGGTGCTCTGATGATTTATTAACACCATGCTGCCAGTGAGAACTCATGCTGAAACTTAGGATGAATCAAATTTAACTTTAAAATACTGAAAAGAACCTCAAATCTTTCAAGGACTTCTAGAACTTGTTGTATATTGCTTGTCTATTAACACACAAAGCAAAACACATCTAAATAATAAGGAATGCATCTCTTTCACCAGTTCAAAGTACTGCCAACAGCAGCAATAGCAAATTGTGTTTTATCATGCTTTCTTGCAATTCCACAAAAATAGCTTGATATCCCAGTGTATTAAGTAATTCCTATGTTGTGCACTAAGTTTCTCTGCTTTTCAAAAAAACTTAAATCTATTTTCATTTGAATAGGAGTACTTTGCTTTCTCATTTCAATGAACAGTCCAAATGACCTGAAGTCCTCACTGAAAAAAAGGCCATTATTAAAACAGCTGAAACAAAACACTACAAAATGTATTTTTCCTTTCTCCTGAAAGATTCATAGCACCATACTGCTCTGGTTAAAATTGTTATTTATAAAATTTGATTCATGAGTTATGCCTCATTTCAGGTGACAGTGCACCCATTTGGTAAAGACTTATTTAGCAACTGTCTGCTACACCAAGAGAGGCTGCTGTTCTCCTTTACCTTTAAACATATACACATAAGCAGCATTGCAGTGAAAACTAATCCATAAACAATTACCAGCCATTAAAAATCATATGGGAAACTGTTCTGATTCACAGCTTTGTTATCTATTTTTACTTTGGACTATCTCTTGTCTAATCCCATAGACCGAGCACCTATTTCTAAATGGAGTGTCAGAAACCAGTCAGATGTGGCTGGTTTACGCTTATACAGAATTAATTCCAGTCCATGCACTCGAGACGGTTCCTCAACGTGAACTAAAACATAAACTGTGGAGATGATCACAAGCTTTAATTTAGAAATTCAGTCCTGCTCCAAGCTAAAATGCAAAGGCAGACTCAGCCTTTGGAATGTCATCTGGACAGAAACTGACTCAAAGCAGTATGGAGCCCGTAATGAGGTGAGGAGACGAGGCATTTCCAGAAGATGCAGTAGAAGCAGGTTTTGGGCCACCAGGAGCCATTGTTTTGTTGCCATGTCCTCTTAGCTATGTCTGCACAGATATGCTCTGCAGCTCTTGGGTTTGCATTCTGGCTGAAAACACGCAAAACTTGCTTCATACCACATATCATACTGTATGTGAAAGCTATCCACATGACAGACAGTCTTCCAGAGACAACAACAATCTTCAGGTGATGCCAACAAATTTTACTGACTGAATGTGTGTGGTGCTTTGCTGAGCCCAGCCACTCAACACAGTCTGCTGAGCAACAAGAGTCTCCAGCTCTGCTATGCTCTGTCAGCTTTCCTAACTGCTTCCAGAAATTAGTTCTGGAGACTTTGCTGATGCATTTACATGAAAAGACAATGCACTCTTCAGCTCCCTGATACCTGTATTAGATTATACTCACATATCATGTTCCATGAGAGTCCATGCACATCTCAGGCATCAGGGAGTTTTTCCATGATCCCAGACTACAAAAGTCTATGAAGGCAGCAACATGTAGACTTTCCAAGTCAGCTTCAGTGGATTTTCATGCCTGTGTGATGAAAATGAACATTGACCTTTTGCTTGTCACCAGAGACCTGCTGTATCTGTGATGCAAAAGAGGTTATTGTTCCTCTATTAGTTTTACTCTGAATAGATAGACAAGGAGAAGAGAAATTTAAAGGCAGAGAAAGAGGAAGGTCAAAATATACCAAAAAAGCTCTAGAAAAATTTCTGGAAGAATATCTTTTTTTATATAAAAGATTGAAGGTAATAGATTAGTTTGTTTACGCTCTTTTGACTTGAGGGATTGTATGTACATCATGTGAACACAGCATGCCACTGCTGAGGATTTTGGACCCAGCTAATTTTTAAGTGTAATCTAGACCACGAGAACTCCTGCCCTGAGCACTGTCCCAACATCCTTGAATTACCAAGGTCTGAAAAAAGTTTTTGAGTGACCTGTAGAGGTTTGCACATGGATGCAAGGCTTTTTTTTATGGGGATCCATTCCAAAGCATGTTAAGGTACTTACTTACTATGTAGACATAGATGTTAAGCCTTATTAAAAAAAAAAAAATATAAAAAAAAATCAAAGAATATGGAAGTATCATTTAAAAGTTGAAGAGGATTTAGTACCAAATCTTTAGTCCCTTATGCAACCAATTGCTACCTTGGACTTCATAAAATACAGTAGAGCAGTTGAACTGCAGGCATGATAACTTGTACTTCAAATCTACCTAAATGTAAAAAGTAATAAATTACAGTGAGTGATCCTAGCTTTTTAACTGGCATTCCAAGTCCATTTGCCTTTCTAATGCATTTTGAAAAAGATAAATTCCCAACACTTTAGCTGCACATAAGCTTCTTGATCCTTTATATTATTTCCTATAAATAAAAATATAAATGCTTGTGGTCATGCAAGTGGTACTATAAATCTAGTCATGATACATTTCCCCTGAAAATAAATATGACTTTCTTTTAAGATGCAGGACAAAAAGGTTCTTTCTTAAGGACATAAACACCAGATAATCCAAATAGCCACTTAGCCCAAAAAGTAAAGACATTGCTCCTCACTGTATATATGGTCTCCATGCCAAGCAAAAAGCAAGCTCTTAGTCAAGAATTTTTTAAGGGCGGAACTGTGCTATTGTCAGCCCTTTCCCCATATTTTCTTGACACACGCATTCTTCCTGTAGTTTTTCTTGTCTTCTGGCTTTTGTATTATGCTAACATAAGATCTTAATTTCTTATCTCCAGGGCTGTCATGTTTCATAGTAAACCCCAAGGTATATGACATACTTCCTAGATATGACATAAGAAAAGTCTCTGGACCGTTTGCCTTTTTTTTTTTTTTCTATATACCATATATATGGCTGTGACAATATTATTATAAATTATCATATTTATTATGGACACAGCATAGCACAGAAAATTCCTTAAAGTGTAGCCAGCACCTACCTATTTTAACTCCATAACATTAAAATGCGATCTTGAGTTTGGACCTTTCCACTTGCCTACCACTGTAGACATGATGTTCTGAGAGTTTAATATATTAAGCATATTAACAGTTGATACCTAAGCACTCTTACAGAATTTACTTTCCGTGCATAGAGTATCTCATTTGGAAGTAAAGAAAAATTAAGAATGAAAATTATGAGAAAGATTTTTTTACAAACAAAAGAAATAGGACTTGGTTTTAGGATCAAATAAATATTATGCAAAGGAATGTCTGTGTTCTGTGTCAATTACTTACTCTACTTTGAACTTATGTTCTCTGCTTCACAATTGAAACTATTCTTTCCCTCTAACTGAAGTTGCCAAAATATAGTCTTCATCAACATTGATTCAACACATCATCATCTAAACCAAGGTGATAAAGCTGGTATTTATATTGTCAAGGGACTGATTACAGATGATGGCAATGACCATCTCAAAAAGTATAATTCTCTGCCACAGAGTATATCAGTATTTTTCTTAATTATTTCTGACATTTTACCTATTACTCCAAGGACTTTCTCAGAGGGCGGAAATAAAGGGGAAAAATGGGTTTTGTGCCACAGATGAAGAAATACATCTTCTGTAAGTAATTCCCAGAAGAAATCTTGGAAATCTTATGGGGTCAGGATAGAGGCAAGAAAGTAGCATTTGTCACCCTTGCTGAATTGGTCATCTAAACTTACAGTAGCACTAAAGCTGAGTGACTTATCTGCCACCCCTTAGGGAGGAAGAAAAGTGAGGATAAAGAAGTATCAGGAGGAAAAAAGCACACTGTGAAAGTATCATCTAGAAAGCTGCCTAAAAATTTTGATCTTTCAGCTACTTATCTCCTATCTCCCTATAGTGGATGTGGACATCACTTCTGTTATTAGAAATCACACAGAGCAAAAATGAAGAATGGTACAGCTGAGGTTATGGCAAGAGTAAAAGTTCACCAAGTTTCGGACAAGAAAATAATATCTGAGAGTGACCGGGAGAAAAATGTCCAGCTGAAGTGTTGTACAGATGCAATACAAATGGATAAGGATCACCATCTACAGGGCATATTAAGGCAGGATGAATGACAGGCAACCCACAAAATCCAAAGATGCACATGAAAAAGGTTGTTACAAGTCACCGCTTTTGACACGAGTTTGATGCAGGATGGACAAGTGGGTTACAAAAAACAAATTGCCATATAGCTTTAGAAAAATTTCAAGCACAGTTGACTGCTCAGCTTAATGACACCATTATTAAACTCAGGATAAGTAAAACAGGCTATAACAGGACTTCCTATTCTTATCTTAAAAACATGCAAAGACTGCAGCCATCTGAGATTAATACACAAAGAACTCATCACTTGGTTTACAGGTTTGGAGCTAGTTTCTGTACAAACACCCTACCCTCATCCTCTGAAACCTCCAGCATCCCACGTTGGTGACCCACAAGCATGAGCATGATTAGCGAAACATGAGTTTGACATAGCTATTAGACCTATTTTATCCTGCATTACACAAATAAAACTAGCAGCACCCCACAGAAGCTCCTACATATAGAAATGGATTGTTAGGTATAACAGGTTTTTTAACATGGGCTATTTAGGACATACCAGGAGCATGTGAATTATTCTGTGTTTAACAGAATTAAACATCTGTCCTTCAGACATTCACTAGTCAGGTGGTTTGCCCTTAATTTACACTCAATCAGAAATGAAAACACCTTTTTTCCTCTAATTCTAGTGTTGGTTGCCTGGTGGCCTGCCTTTAAGAAGGCATTTACTACCTACCTCTGAGAGATAGAAGAGGAAGGGTGAGTGATTTTCATGCTCTGGCACTCATTGTAGGCTGTTTAATTTGTCAGGACTACTAGGCCATGGTTTTGTGCTTTGACAGGTTTTTGTTATTCCTGCTAATCCCATTTCTGTTGTGTAATGTGCGTGGCAGCATCTGGTGACAACAGAATAGAACACCTAATTGTGAATGAATACAGAGAGCCCTGTTCTGCCACATTGCCTGTTGCACTATTTTTGCATTTTTATGGCTGAAGGTGGGCTTCCAGGAGCTGTGCAGCAGACAGCCCATCGTTGTAATCAAATTTGCCATTTGCATGTGTGTGTTCTCAGTAGTCTTCGTATTTCTATGGCCCTCAGGATTCCTTGAGCTTGGCTTTCTGGCTCCCTCTTCTGAATGGAGATGATGATCTTACATATTTATTAAAAAACTTCTCTTTAACTATTAAGTCACAATGTGAAATTGAAGGTTTTAAGTGCATTTGGGTGTCACTAAAAGGAGCAGTATGTAAGGAGAGCCAACACAGCACCTGCACAGCTGTTGCTGCCTCCACCAATTGCATGGCTTAATTTGCTTGCTGGACACAAGGACCAGTGGCTGCCTGGAGATTTCCTCTCGACCTGAGCAATTTTTAGCTGTTCTACTCCATTATGATTTGCCAGTGACTCACTGACTCCAGATCCTATTCTACTTTGCCACTTGATATGTACTAGGCATAGAGAGCAAGCCTGGAAGCTACAGGCTATGCTCAGCATTACTCACAATAGACAAGATTAGCACCTTGTATGAAAATGGGACACTGACCATAAATACTTCCAAGTGCAGGACTAGGATATCTATTTTTAAATAGTTGTCTTATGGATTTTGGGGGAAGGAGATCAGCTCAATGTCTTTAAAAGTTCCTAAAGGTAGATTACTGATTTAATCAGAAGTTGATACAAATACTCTCCTGGTAGGGTTCTAATCAGATGACTCCATCACCTTTTCAGGCACTGATGTGAGGGTTACTGAATGGTAGTTCCCTGGGTCCTTCTTCTTGCCCTTTTTGAAGATGAGACTGACATTTGCTTTCTTCCAGTCCTCAGGCACCTCTCCTGTTTGCCATGACCTTTCACAGATGACCATGAGTGGCCTTGCTGTGGGATCCACCACCTGTCTCAGCACTCATGGATGCATCCTGTCAGGGCCCATAGACTTGCAGATGTCAGGTTTGCTTAGGTGTTCTCTAAGCCAATACTCCTTGACAAGAGGACTTTACACATTTTCAGCTTAAGCTCATCTCAGTCAAAAGAATTAGTATTGCAAAACAACATTGACAAAATTCACTGCTCACATCAATCTTGCAAAAACTTTCAAAAGATTAATTAAAAAAAAACCTCTAAAACCCAAGAGATATGAAGTATATGAATGACAACACCAAAAAGGAAAACTTTAAGGAGAGTGTTCAGAATTTTAAATTAAAAAGCAAGCTTCAGTTTTCTCCTGGTAACACTTGGTACAATTTTCCTCACAGTAAACAGCACAGCTCTTCTGTATTTACCACAACAATATGGAATCAAAACACAAAAAAACCTGTTGTATGCAGAAACCAAGAAAAGACCTAAAACTTGTGCAAAATTTAACAGATTACTTATACATTTTTCTAACTCCTCTGTATTATAGGATGTTGAATTTACTAAGTTTTAAAAAGGTGGTCAAATAATACAGTAAATATGAAAGCACTTTCATGACTGAAGCATGAGGCAGCATACAATCCACACATGAAACTAAGATCTTATGCTTCCCCTTATCAGCTACAGTTCCATTCTAAATTGAGTTCTAAGAAACATAAGATAGTGTGAAAGCAAAAATATTTATGTACGCTATGCATACAAAATAGACAACCAAGGGAGAAATGTTCCTCCTTATCAAAGACTTGTATTAGATGTATCCTTCTTCTAAGCATCTGTGGACAACTTCCCCAGAAAAGATGCCTTTCATCAGCTATGGGAGCTGTTATTCGTTATCATCATCTGTTTATAATCAATGAGAACAGTTGGATGCTCAGCAGTCTTGAAAATTGAACCAATTATTTAGGTCAGTAGTTTTTAACCTTTTTCTATTTGTGGACTCTTAAGCATTTTCCAGTGAATGTGAGGCACTGTTAGAAGTTTTGCTTGTGTAGATAGCTGTCACTTTCTTTGGCACTTACAAAAACTGTCTAGAATTTATCCCTTCCCTTTCATCTCCTTATGAAAATATCTTCAGACTCCAAGCTGAAAATACCCCAAACCATATTAGTCAAATATATACACATTCTTGTCTAAATTAAAAAAAAAAAAAAAAAAGGCGGTTACCTGAATCTAAGTGTTTTAACCACCTTGATAAACTGTGTAAACAAAACTTTCTCAAACCTATGTTATTCTAGTTACAACCCAGGAAAAGTGCAGTTCTGCAAACATTATTCTTAGCCCTATGGAATTCTCTCTGTTCCTGGCTATCATGCACTGGCCTCCATCACGTGTCAGCACATGTTTCTTTCCTTATCAGTGAGCTGTGCTGTGAGACCAAGAGAAATCAGGTAGGAACAAGCATCTTTAACTAAGAGCTGCTACCAAAAATATTTAAGTAACACTCTACTCTAGTAGCATTTTTCATGCTACAATCCTCACAAAAAATGAAAATATAATTTTGAGCAGAGAGGGAGGGAGAAGAGCAGAGAAACAAGGGATGACCCTAATTCAGTCATAACAGCACAAATTAAAATGTCCCAGTTCCCAAGCACGCAATATAACCAAGCAGGATGGCTTGGGGCTGCCTTGAGAAGGAGCTCTGACTGAGGTCTAACCACAGGTAACTTCTGGAGTTCCACCTGAAGGTACTTTCCTCTGTGTCTGGTGACTGGTAGCAGAAATTGCTTCTGTCACTCATGCCACTTGTGCAAATGGTTCTGTTCACACATATTGCTGCACCACTACAGCAAATCCAACCAAATCCAAGGATCACACACTGAATAGAGATTTGTTTGTAAGACCTCAAAATATTTCTAATGTTATTTTGGTGTTCACAGTAATTATTATAGTTACAGGTATACACAGCAATTACTTATATTTGATCATATCTCCATTAGGTTAGAGTACTGCAGATATATTTGTACAGCCAATGTGGAGAACATGGAAAAAGTCACATTAAGCAGAGCAGGCTCTCAGGATTCTGAAGCATCTCAACTTCTGGTCTCAGCTTAGGCAATGAAGCAGCATACCTAGGTCAGCCTTGTGTTGGCTTTGGTAATGCCTCACACGAACCCTCTGGGAAACACTCTGAACCAACAACAAACGAAATACTTCAAAAACCTGCTGAAAAGATGCCTAAAATAAAGAAAAGGTCAGGAGGAGGCAAGACCCTTCCTGGTTTTAATGAAAAAAAAACGTTTAGGCCAGACTACGGTATTTAAATTAAATCTATTTGGTTTTTGCACAGTTCGAATAGATGCTTTTTAATTATTGCTAATTGTTTAAGATATTGTTGTATCCCCCTGAAGATTTAAACTGAATAAATTTAATTCCTTTAAAATATCCTTCAGCTACAGGCAATACAGTAAGAAGCCCCATAGGTCTGGCAGTAAAAATAACCATAAAGGCATAAGCATTTAAAGGAGGAGAGCATGGAATACTTCCCACTAGACTGGAGGAAGGAAAGGAAAGGAAAGGAAAGGAAAGGAAAGGAAAGGAAAGGAAAGGAAAGGAAAGGAAAGGAAAGGA
>JAWWEE010000010.1:12942421-13052801 GCA_035221455.1 Xenops minutus | reverse complement strand
AGGAAAGGAAAGGAAAGGAAAGGAAAGGAAAGGAAAGGAAAGGAAAGGAAAGGAAAGGAAAGGAAAGGAAAGGAAAGAAAAAAGGGGGGGGGAGAAAAAAAAGCTATGTGTTTTGGAGACACAAGAACCAAACCATGAAACACACAGTTGAAATATTTAGGATGACTATGAAAAAGGTCTATGTTCACTTGTTAAGGAATGCGCTAAGGCAGACTAAAGCATATGAATGGCCCTTTCACAGGTCACAGATTCTATTCAGTTCTTGGACATTGTTATTATCCGACAGAAATAGATGGGCCTAATTAATATTCTGCACATACCTGAGAGAACATTCTTAAGGAAATCATCCTCTGGTGGTTTAGGTTTGTTGTATTTTAGGGATTTTGGGTTTTTTGTTGGATTTTCTTGGGTGCTATATGCTTTTTGGTTTTGTTTTTAACAAACAGCAAACATTACAGGTAGCAGCTGGTTAAAAAAAAGCAACTATAAGTACAATTTTGGTGTTAAAAGTTTAATAAAGAGTCTACTTCTGAATATATTTGTTTATGCAAAGAATTGAATTTTTTTTTTTATTTTAGTAAACAGTTTTGTCATGTAGATTAAAGCTGAACTGCACAGTCATTTTGAAAGCAATTATATTCTTGGCACTTTTCTGAACATAATGTAACAATTACCACAGCAAATGCATTTTATCAGAGCACTCCAAGCATGCAGCAGGTTAACATCAGTGTTCAGCAACTTCAGATAATATTTCTAAGATGCTAATGTTTAGCCAGTTTCAAATGAGCAAACAGCTTCTGATATGAACTGAGTTCTGGTCTTTTAAGATAATGTGGTTATATAGGCCCCAATCTTATATGTAGTGGAACTACTATTCCCCTTACAAAATCCTGTTAAACTTATGGGAGTATGTGCAAGAAAAATCCAAATGCAGGGCCAGCTTCACAGCAAGAAACATAGACTGATTAGAAAGTTAACTTTCCAAGAAACATAACATGCTGCACAGCTGGGTGAGGCTCTCGGTGCTCCCTCTGACTGATGTGGGGTGAGCTGCCCCCTCGTACAGCTTGTCCATTTGCCTTTGCAAGCATCAACTATTCACTGAGTGTCCCTTCCTGATACCAGCCGCTGCCCTAAAATGATTTTGTTATTAGTCTAAGCTACACTGAATTTTAAAGATACGTGGTTTGGTTTCAGTTATTTGGCTCTTGCTGAACAATCCCAAAAAGCATAATCTTATTTTTTGAGTCTTGGTTCCCCTCACTGCTAGCCCTTGTGGGAGTTTTGCGGTTGACTTCACAGAGAGCAGAAGTAGCTGGAAAAATGTATAATCTTCCAAAGCCATCCAATCTGTATCACTGCATTTTGAATTCAGGACACTGCTTCAATACAGTGACTTGTTGTTCTCATCTTAAATGTCTGGATGGCATACAAATATAGATAAAAGTAGATGACTAATTATCACATCTATTCTCAAGGCATGCATGGAGGGAGGCAATAAAGAGGAGGGGAAGTTTGTGGGTTACTCCCACACATAAATCCTCTATGTGTCAATGGGTGAATAGACACTACTTTAGTCTATTGTGCAAAACTGTTTTACAACAACAATAAGCTGAAACAGAGAAGAAACTATAATAGAAAGGCAAATATCAAAATATATCACTACTAAGATGCCGGCAGGTAATCAAGTAATTCAGTTCTCTAGTAAACCCAGAAACAGGAGTCAAGTGTTTTGTGCTCAAATCTTAATATGGCATATGTGGAAAAAAATTCCATTGAAATAAATAGACCTATTCATTTCAGAGACAGTGAAAAAGAGACAAACTTTCTTTGTCTTGCCACTTTAGAGCCCCTTGATAGCATTTTCCTTTTTTATTGTCTTTTAGATATAGGTGCCCCTCTGCTTAAGTATCACCAAAGCTACTAGTAACAAATACCTAAATATATAACAGATGCATAAGTGCATCTTGGGATAAATACATTATGGACAATTAACTGTCATCATACCCCTCAATTACATTTTCACCCGCTCCTGTAGTGTACACCTGTGGCTTGTTAGTAATGCAATAAGTGTTGTAAAGCAACTCTAAGGTTCAAAGGTAGCACCACAAAAATCTGTTTTCCTCTCTTTTCTTAAATGTGAATTAAATAAATGTGAAAACAGAGAAACAAACACAAGAAAAAAAGAACCCTACTTTTTCTTTTAGTGGCTGACACTGTTGAACAAGAGAACATTTTTCACTTTCCTCTTACATCACACAGGAAAGATCATCTGTATGAAAGACTGGGCCTGATTCTGAATTCATTAGTGTGGAAATTAACCCAGAGAAGTAGCAATCAAAACTCACTTTAGCACAGTTTGTAACATTATTTTAAATGTCACATTTCTCATCTGTGAGGGTATAATATAATGACGACAAAAATTATTTGAGAAAATTTTGTAAAGCACATAATTTTTAGCGAAAAGTAAAAGACCTTTTTTGAAGCACAACTGAAACTGATACACATCTAGGCTACAGTATAATTAAGTCTGCAACTTTGCGAAATGGATATTTTTATAAGTTAAAGTAGCTATCAGATATCCTTACTATAACTACACTTAGATCCATAATAGTTCCTACAAGGATTATTTGTTATTAAATATGTGAGTGGCATAATTCAGTAAGCTCTGTATATGACATTGATAGAGTGCCTGTAAAGAAAAATATTAAACAAAAATATACTGTACAAATGGTCTTATAATTGTAGCTAGAGGCAAATCCAGCACTGAAATACCCCTCTCAGTTAATATCCCAAGCACATTAATACATTTGTGTGGCTGCAATATTTGTTTATTTATTAGTCTTATGTGGTCAACATTAGGGTTTTTTTATTCGTATCCTGAAATTTTCCAACCTTATTTACTACCTCCCTCTGTCAATATCTCTGGACTACTGCACTACTTGTTCAGGGAGGGAGCACAGGAAACCAGGGGCTTTCCTGTCCTTCAACATGAACAACGGGGTGATCTTTCAAAAGGTGATGTTCACTGCTCTACTGACATCGCTTGGCCAACATACAAAGAATCACCCGAAAATCTCACATGCCGGAGTCCAGATGACCCACTTCACAATCAGGCTGGCTGAAGCACCCTGGCTGGGACAGGTTAGGATACCTGTCCCTGTGTTGCAGGCTCTACCTCACACCCACTGCTGCATCCTTTCTGGAAAATGCATCCAGCAAGTCCCAGCCATGGTCCACTGAGCAAAACTACTCCCACAGAAATACATCATCAACCAGGAGAAGGAAATATTATTATTTTTGGTTCAAGACTTTCCCTGAAGACAGGACATAACTTGTCATATCTCTAGTGCTGATCCAAGACAAATCAGGCTATTAGGAATTGCCAGCTACATTGCCACTAACTTTTGTCTGACCTCAATACTGAAAGGGTGAATCAGCTGAGAAAAGCTAATATTAGCCATGTCGACTCAGGGACAGTGAGATGTTCATGTACTCACCAACAAATTTCAGCAGAGGTTCTTAATACTTTTTTTTTTCTTTCTTCTGGCAAAAGAAAGCCTTTTTTTTCAAGTCTTCACATAGGCTTTCCCAAATCATTTATAAAAGTCAATAACTTGATCTGTATAATGAAGAGTAGTACCAGCTGACACTCAGCTTTTCGCAGCTTCCTTTAATTGTGTTGGGTTTAGTTTGCCTGTCTTTTTAAAGCTCCGTGAAGGTGAGTCCAAGGATACAACACCATGGTATTCACAGATAGCATTCAAGAGCTGCATTTTGTTCTATGTCCCGAGTGACTTACCTGAGAGACACTGAGAGGCTGGAAGTTGGCCTGCAGAATTAATGAAGAATATTACAGGTGTTTATTTATAGGCAAGAATCAAATACGTCTGGCTTGAACAACAGTGACTCAGGGATTGTCAAATAGCAACATTTCAACATATGGAAGCAGCCCTGTAAAGAACTGGGTTAGCTGACTAAATGATAACAGTGACTGGACAGTCAACATAAGCTGTGATGAGTTGTATCATCTTACTTTGCTTAATCCATAGTCTCAAAAGAGTTTAATCACAGTCAGATGACATAAAGCCAAATATAAATTGCCTTGCTTAGCAATGACTGTCAGCTAACTTGCCTTTTTGCAACCACATAAGAACCATAAAGTGATCATCATAAAGTGAACCCTAGAAAAAGCAAGAGAAGAGATCTAAAGACAAATATTTGAAAACTATTAGGACTTAGCAGAAACAGGAGAGGAAGTAATTGTTAAATTGAGAAAAACCTTTCTGACACACACTGTATGCAAATCCTCTGATGTTTTGATGCTTTGTGGCATTTCTGAAAAACTAGAGAGGACAAAACACCAGAAAAATATGTTACAAATAATAATTCCGCATGATCCACAAACTTGAGTGGATGATCTAATTGGACACTAATTTCTAGCATTTTTTTTCCTTGGAAGTATTACTACTTTTGCTAAAAAGCTGGCACCATTAAAAACAATAACAAAAAAACACTGTTTGTCTTTCCTGTCTCAGGTTATTATTATTATTATTATTATTATTATTATTATTATTGTTATTAATGATTATGACAGGAAACACCCTAATGTCTATCATACAAGTATTTTTATTGACTAGCCAGGGCAAAATTAGTACCAGTAACATTTACATTGTTCTATAAATGGCCTGAGCAAAATCTCATAACAAATCCACAGTGTAGTCGGAACTCATCTGTTCTTTGCACTTCCTACTTTGCAGATGAGACAGTCTCAAAAGACAGGGTAGGCTGAAGACTGGTTGGACAACTCTATAAGTGAAGTCTCAAGACTCTTGTCATTCTAGCTGTCTAAATTACTTAAACAGGACTCAGAGGGATTTAAAGGGGAGAAACGACATGACAAACAATTATATTCTAACACACTATTTATAACAATGCCCTTTCAGATTATTGTTCCGCTCAGACTGACACATTACTGTAATCCCAGGGATGAATCAAGGGACTTAGAGTTAGATCATGCACAGCTTGTAGGCATAAAAAAATACGAATAAAGAACTGACATTCAGGAAATATAGAGCAACTCAAGGATAAATTCTGCTGGGATGAGCTTAATTTATCAATGTCAATAACAACGGTGAACACATCGCAAGAATACATGCATATTAATTGAAAATAACTCAGATTAAATCACTGCAGTTTGACATTTTGAGATAGGCACTTTATCTTTTCAAGAAAGAGAGCACTATAAAATCTTTAATCTGAAAACACATCTTAATTGCGTGTTATCACCTCCTAATTGCTTCTATATTATATTAAACATTTTGCTAATTACTAGCCTGATCATGGTGTAAATAGCTTGAGGCTAGAGCTCATAACCAGCTGAAGACAACTGGGCACAATGAGGGCCACAAAGAAGTTTATCACTTCGGTGTATTATCACAGACTTCCATCATTATCAGTGTCTATCACTCTTTATCTCTGCTTCCCTTGTGAGATAAAGTAGAGAGACAATAATGTAGATCAGAGGTTGGGTTGCATTTCAGTTAATCCATCTATTTCTAGCTCTAGATTTCTAATATTCCCTGGGGACAAAAGTTGTCTGCCTACTGCTGTCACTAATCTACTGTTTGAAGACTGAGGCCAGAATGCTATTTGCTCTACCACAAAACTGGGTAATGGAGGCGCTCCCAGACAGCTGGAAGTGCAAGCTACATCTGAAACCAAAGGACATGGATGAAATACGTTGCTGTGAGCAATCTACCCACTTAGCTTCAGATCCCGAGTAATACACAGATGATACATAGGGAGAATCAGAGGCAGCAGCTTGTGAATTCATCAGGAAAGAAAATTATTAATGTATAGGCAATAAAAATACTCAAACAAAACTGTCAGGTGACCTGGAAATGCAGACTGTCACTTGGGCAGCAACTAATAATTTAGGTACAGCAATTGCTTAAACAATTACTGTTATCTGAAATGAGGTCATCAAAACATAATTTTTACAGATTTTTTGATAGAGAAACAATTTTATCCAACATCACGTTCAGGAACTAAGTGACTTTTTGGGTTCCAAACTGCAAGGTAAAACATGGCTTTGTAAACAATTACTTGCATTTCCCAAAGAAAGCAACATTAAGTAGGAATAAATCAGCACAAAGGTAAACAGCTTTTCTCACCATCTCCTTGGCAGAACATGAGTTTAACCCATGCTAATTGCCGATGTGTAGTCTATGAAATTTGCTCTCTGAGTTTAAAATTAGATTTTGACTACAGCTACTTTTTCAGGGCTTGCTGTAAGATGCCAGAGACCCAAGATCATGTCTGTTAATAAAAGCTTACTTTTTTGTCTGTCCTTGCACTGTGGCAACAGCAAAAAAAATTACATCTGGAGCTTCATTTGCCAGACAGAAAAACCTCACGCCCTTTACTGAGGAGAAAGTTTACAACTCAGGCAGGAAGAAACAGACTGCAACTGAAAAAATATGAATTATAGATGAATTTAGGCCTGAGTCATGAGATGCAAAAGCAGAGCATTCTCAGCTTCAAACTGTTTTTGTATTGGAAGACTGCATTTAGTGAAATTGTACATAATTAATTAATCAGAAAGTAATGCTCAAATACAGAGAAACCTTCTACCTACTCCACAGAAAAGGATCCCTTATTGATGGGATAAGTGATGCTTTCTCCAGTGAGGCAAGAGGTAGTGTCCCCGCCTAGACCTTTGCCTTCCAGATCCCTCTCACACCTCCCGGACACAGCTGTGCATTGGGATTTTTTCTGCTCCAAGGGCTATCTTTCTTTACCTAAATTCCTATTTTTCAGGAGCAACATAAAGTAAGTTGGAGAAGTGGACAGTGTCCGTATCCATGACAGAGAGGTTGGAACTAGGTGACCTTTAAGTTATTTTCTAACGCAAACTATTTTATGGTTCTATGAAATAAGAAGTGCTAACACCATCCCTTTGCACTACTCAACTTGGTGCCCACCTCCCAGGGTCTAACTTTCTCTACTCCTGTGCCTGCTGCATCCCCTTGGCCATCCCATCTCTGCGGCCTCTCCCAAGGCAGCACAACTGATGGCTTTAGTGACATGAGCTTGAACATTACATTGACACGGATCCAGGGCTCTCAAAGACTGTGCCAAAGCTTAAGAAACTGGGCTTCTTGTTAAAAAAAAAAGAGGAATGAAATATATAGCACAGCAATGATGCACAGCTGTTTTATTGCCTGGTACAGGTAAAATTTTGTTAGGGAATATATTCTGTCTTTTAATGAGCCCAGAGCAGAAGGCTCTGGATTTATCTCAGCTGCCAGAATCCTCTCACTCTTTCAGGTTCCTATTATCTTTATTTCCTTCTTTCTTTGTTTCTAAGCTGTGTCTGTTTTAAGTGTCTCAGCCTCTTTCTTCAGCTCCAAAGTTGCTTTTATAGGTGCCTGTGTTCTCCCCAAGAAGTCCTTAATTTGCCATCTCCACTTCCTCTTATGGCTATGGGAAAGCCATGCTGTATTCTTGTTCTGCTTTGTAGCCAAAGTGAGGAGAGGGAGACATTTCCCAGTAGAACAAATACTCTGCCATAACAGGCTGGTGCAAGGCTGGGCTCCCTATGTGGTGGTAGGCAATCTCAAGAATACTTTGTACTGACACACAGGGGTGCACACAGCTTAGAGGAAAGGCTGTACCACACAACACACAGCTCTTCCAAGGGCTCATTTCTGCAGTTGCATTTTAAGCCCTTGCTACAGATGAGTTTTATGATATTTGCTTGTTTGTGTTTTCTCCTCTGTGTTAACGTATATTATCTCCACAGCCACTAATTCTTGATATAAATGATGCTAACCAGTAAAGTATGGTCCATTAACTTGATTTTTAAAAGTATCTAAAATTTACGCAGTGATTTAAATAATAATATAAATTATATTAAGTATGTGCAGCAGCAGAGGGTATGGCCTCCTAAACAGAATGAATTTCTCCTTGGAGAGCACTGATTAGTTCATTTTTCCTAATGAATCTTTCGTTATAGTCAGAAGTTCCTTTTTTTCTCCCTCACTGTCTCACTTATGAAGCATACATATGTATATATGTATGTTCCATTTATATATTTGATAGCTAGATTAAGTAATATTGTACTTCACCTCCAGAAAGGGCACAGCACTTCCCAAGGAGGCAGCTGTATTTCTTGGTGGGGGAAACTGAGGCTGAAGGACTCCACCCACAGGTCCTTGACCTGCTCAAACTATGGGCCAGCCACTTCCAAGCATGTAATTCATGGTTGAAATCCCCCCTGTGGAAAAGTGGATGGATACTGCTGCTTCTCTGAGTGAAATTTACCATTGAGGCCAATTAGAAAGTGTTACCCCTTTAAGACTAATATAGCTAGCATTGCTCCTGCCCTGCCAAAAACGTGCAGCAGATGGTTTTGCACTGCCTTCTCCAGGGTATAGTGATGCCCCCCTGTTCAGCTTGCCCCTCACTCTGTGTATTCACACTGTTCTTCCCCAGGGCAGGGTGAAGGAGAGAGAAGTCCCCCCATTCCCACATAAGTGCTTTTCATGCTCCTGGAAGACAGGCTGCCATCTGGCCTAATGAGCTTTGGAACAAACTGCCTTTAAGACAACTTTCCTTTACCTGCAGTGATGCTCCTTTGGCGGTTGTTTACCAGCACCCCTGTCATTTAGGCTGTAGTTTAAGATGCATCTTAGCTGTTGGTTTTTTCCCCTAGAAATACCAGTGTAAGTAGTGCTTTCCAATAAGTGGACATTAATTCATGCTGAATTACAGTGGGATTCCCAAGAAACTACATATGAATACTGAAAGAAATCATTATGATTAATGATATAATTTATATGTGCATGTTGATGAAAGAACCATAATCTAGAGTAAATTAGTAGAGATTTATGTACTAATAATTTTGTTGTGCTCTAAGGTCCAGATGAAAACCAACTAAGTGATGTTGTATTGACAGCCAGTTATATTAGCATATCTTAAAGGTATAGTATAACAGTATCAAATAAACAATTGCTAATGCATATTACCTCCATTTTACCTTTTTTCCCCCTCCCATAATCTATATTTATGGCATTGATAGGAATAAGGTTTCATCTCTTTCATCTTCACATATATGCCAAAGAGCCAATGTGGATGAGTTGACTGAAAACATTTAAACATAAAATGACTTTTAGAAGAGAAAAGTAAATGAACTGACCTGATCCATCCATGTACTTCTGAGTGTGTGAAGGCCATGTGGCTGCACGCAGAGAAGAGGAATTTCATGCCTTTCAGGACAGCTGGTGCAGCACTTCCCAAATCCCACAGTGCCCCAGGTCAGTGGCCAGGACAGCAGCACCCTACACACCCCTCAGCCACCCACAGCGCTGCAAATGGGGGCACCTTACCAGCCATCACAAATGCATAGCACAATCTGCCTTATCTTAAATGCAGTCTTTATTGCTTCCTGCAGATAATGCAGCCATGGCATTCGGGGAGAACTGAGGCTGTGAAGTGAATTCCTGTTTAGTTTTCCACCCAGGAAAACACCAGCAGAAGCACCTCTCTTTCTGGCAATATTTTTTCAAGTGCTTATTGCACAAGCTGGAGCACAACTGAAGCTGAGGGTGATATGGGCCTCTTCAAAACTCTGTGTGGCAGAGGCCATGTACCAGTGTAACACAGTCACCTTGTGGGGTTTGAAAAGCCAGCTGATGGTAAACACATAAAGAGCATTACTTAGTATTCTAAAGAGATGGTTATGAATTGTTTTACATTAATCACGAAAGCAAATGTTTATAAAATGCATCTCCGTATAACAACTAACTGATCGTACCTCTGAAATTCTTATGGAAAACAGAAAGCGGTATGTAAGTGAAATTATCTATTCCAATTTATTTTTAAAAACAAGGATAAATTGCTGACATAGCAAAATCTGCAATATTTTTTTCCTGGGGTCATCTTAGTACTTAATTATACTTTTCAAATATTTTGATAAAAAACTTGTATAATCTAGTCAAAATAGTCTTGTTTCTGCAATAAGCTACTTTATCAGTCTATAGTAACTCAGATAGAACTCCTTCCCAAGGAGTTTAGAGCATAAACTGTTTTCAATTTTCAAGAAGAAAACATCCCCTGAGCTATGTGTCCAAGACTGTAGTGATGTGATCCAACAGCAGTAGTACTACTGTACATTAGTAATTTAAACAAGATCCAGAATGTTTCCTCCTGTATCTTCCCTTTTATGTTAGATATTTAACTTTTTTGCTGCTGGGGACATACCTTTTTTGCAGCACAAAACTGAGTACTAGAGGCAATGTTTAAATTTTACACACACTTGGATATATTTGTTCATAACAAAACCTGCTGGAGGAATTAACTTTCTTCTACAGGGAACCCAATGTCAATTTACAAAGGAGAAATTACTAATAACAACAACATTTCCAATGAAAACCAGATTGTGTCTATGGATTTTGCCTAGCTATTACTTATGGAACCTGTAGCCACCACTAGACACTATGCAGAATACCTAACTAATTTTCAAAATCCTCATTTAAACCTTAATTCAAGGGAAAGACCTCTTGATCTTACAAAAGGCATTATTGCCGGAGATTAAACTGCTTGATGCTATGTATTGTTCTAGTTGTAGTCAAGAGGGAATATTAATTGAGATGTTCCATGGATTACAGTGTGTATTCCACAGTGGTTCACATGTTTCCTGGTGGTCTTTCCAACAGGAATAGCACAAATGAGGGGGATAAGATGGATCATTTTGAACCTTAGTTGTTAAGCCATTGTTCTGTTGTGCACAAAAGGTAATGCTTGGTTGATTTGCTTTATTTCTGTGCTGTTCTGATTTTTTCCCTGTGCACCTAATCTCTGCCACTTCCTCTGTGAGTCATCAGCAGCTGGACCCAGTGAAACCACAGGAACTAGCTCCTGGTAAAGAGCTCTAATGGTGCTATTACTCAAGTTCAATTCTCTTTAAGCCTAGTAGAGAAGCATCATGAGTCATATGGTACAGACAAGAGTTCTTTTGCATTTGCTTCTTTAGGAAAATCAAAACCCATGCCTTGCTTTTTCAGAGTGATTACAATGGGTGTCTCTTATACCTATCTCACTCTGCCTGCCCTTTGCAACAAGGATGAAGTGTCATTTTCCTTTCAATTCCTCATTATTTTTTCTTGTACTTAACAGTTGCACTGCCTGTAATTTAAAGACAGTTTTTAGAAATAAAACAAAACAAAAATTCACCATAATTTAGCTCTCTCCTTTCTGGTCGTTTTCACTGCACAAGAAGTGCAATGTGATTCACACCTCCGATTCAGCTGATTTGATTAGTTGTTGCTGCCATACACCTGCTGCTGTCACCACAGTAGTCTGTATTTGTGGCATACGTTCCCGCTGTCTGACAGAACAGGTGGATATTGTATAGTAGATTGAAAAGAATGGTTCAAATGGTAATTGTGCTGCACCCCTGCTTACACAAACTCAGCAAAAGTTGGGTCTATAAAATGAGTCTCATGATTTGCCTTCAGTAAATAGATTGGTTAGGTATCTTATTTTAAACTAAAGCAAATTTTTTAACTTCAGAAGCAAACAACTTTCTCAGATGAAGTTTACAGTAAAATGGCTGGAAACCTTTTATAACCCTTGTTCATTTCTCATTCTCAGGCACTTCTAGACAAGACAATTTGAAGACTTCAGAGAGCACTGGGGGATCTCTTTGACTCTTGGTAGGAGTTCCTTTCCTCTCCTTCAATTAAAACAAGTCATTCTTAACATTTAAAAATGGTCCTTATTAAAAGAATGTCTCAGTTATTATCCTCTCAGACTAGCATTTTGCCTTCTGAGGAAGTCTTGCATGCTGGTTGAAGGAGGTTTACTTGAATTGTAATGAAATGCTGCTCAGGGACAGATAGTCTGCAACAGTCCACAACACTGGGCAGCAGTGTTTAGAAATGGAGTTTATTGTTCAGATTGTTGAACGGAGTGAACTATATGGCAGCTGACAAAGATCCTGTTGCAAAGTGGACGGGTACCTGTGACCATACAGGTCTTTGAATTATCCCTTAAACATGAAATGGGAAGACCCCGAAATCCCACATGCTTCCAAGCCACAAGTATATCAGTGAAAAACTGAGGGACAGTACAAATACCATGTAACTGGTAGGAAGCAATGGTGGAACCAAATCCAGAAGATATGAAACCTCCCAAAGAGAGGTAAAATGAAATTGTAATCTGAAAATCAGGGGGTTTGTTTATTAGCACAGTTGTATTTTAATGTATTAAGAGCTCCAATACAGACACTCCCCAGTTGCAATCCACATACCACAAGTGGAATGCACGAGTCTTCACCCTGACATGTGAGCCCGTGCAGAGCTGCAGGCTGAGGCTGCTGTCACCACTGCTGCTGATGGCCGTACTTGGCAAGAAAACGTTTGAAAATCATAGTCCTAAGGGATGAACAGTTTTCCTTCCCATTCAAGATAATTTTTAGGCAAGTAGTGTGTCTCATCTAAGGCACACACATTATTCCTCCAGTTTGAACAAAACCAAATGTTTTGATGTTTTCATACCATAAATGCCATCTAAATACCAATTTACCAGCAGTGCCAAGATTTAAAATTGATTACTTCTGCCTATTCCTCCAGCTAGTTATTAAACTTGTAGCAGATTGTAAATCATGGTTTTGTAGAGGAAAAATCCAACAAATATTTGAAGACAATATTGTGCACATTTTTAATGTGCACTTTTTTCATCGTAACTGCTGTGTTATGGAAGAACTTATTTTTCTAAAAGCAAGAAAAAAGCATAACTAGATAAAACTTTAGGCAGACTCATTCTGCATTTTGGAAGTTTCCACAAAGTTTTATGGCATCTCCTTCAAATTAATATTTCATGAACCTACTTTCATGTGTTATCTTTAGAATGATTAATTTGATACTTTACTTCAGGTTTTACCTTTTATCTATATTGCCCACATTCATTTTTTGGAATCATGCTACTGATGATTTTTCAACTCTCAGGTACATAAGAGGATAGGATGGAACCAAGGAGCTTTCAATTTTCATCCAGTTCTAACAGATGTATTTGATTTATTGTAGAAGCTGGTTTCATATTCTTAAAAATGTTGTAAACAATTTGCAGCTGCTTGATTTTTTGATGCCATTATAAATATTCATGATCATTTTCCAAGATCTACAAATATAAGGTGACCTTAGGAAAAAAAAAAAATCAGACTTGGGTGGTACGGAGTGTTAAGTCATTGCTTTTTCACCTTTCTAAGAACTGCAAAGACAGCTGCAAAGTCTGAGCTCAACATCATGTACAGAGCTTCTGGGAAATGTATTGCCATGTATTTTAAACAGAAACAATGAAAAGTCACTGCACTAAAGCTATGCCAGCAGAGAGTCTGATGACATAGTTTGGTATAAATATAGTGGCCTGGCAAGAAGTCACTGCATTTATAATCAATAGCTCCGAACATGACCTTTAATCACATTAGTAAACATTTTTCAGCATGTCATAGCAGTTTTCTGGCCATAATAATAGAAAGGAACAGGAATGACTGCTTTAAAATGAATGGAAGAATGAAAACAAAAATAAAAAGAAAAGTAAAACTGCCAAAGCTAACTATTCTGTTTGCAAACCTATTAATTGTTCAGGAAATAAAACTCACACAAAAGCATAAAAAAAATTACATTGTGTCATATCATACATGATAGGATACTCTATTATCATAGCTTTGTGTAACTAGCAGGTACTTTTTGCTCACCCTTCAGCAAAGTTCTCTCTATTTCTTTTCCCCCTTGATATTTTCTGCTTTGATATTTTAACAAACCATCTAAAACAGGGGTGTTTGCATTTCAGCTGACATTTTCATGCTTTTTTAAGACAATTGTAGAGTGTACATGGAGACAGTAACTGCACCAGTACCACAAGCCAGTCAGATAAACTGGGGATGGAAAAGTAGGGGGTCTTGAAGAAAAAGAGAAGATGTAAGAAAAGACTGGAGAAGGTGAAATAATTCCACTCAGGAAGATGCAGGACTTTGAGTGTGTTGATCTTCAGTGGCACAGATTGCTTAAAGTGATGCTGAATTACACCAGCTTGCCTTAAACATTTGGGTCATCTGATAGGTAACTTAAGCATGGCCTATGGGACTCAGATTTCTAATGATATAGCTCAGCATGTAATGACTAAAATGACACATTAGTGGCAAAACCCAGGATTTGTCCCAAAATTCATAGAACACATTTTATACTAACACACTGCATCTACAACACATCTTTTTCCTGGGGTATTCACAAGATTTAAATAAATTACAGGTAATATTTTCATAAGTACACATATGATTTAGAAACACATGCCCCATTTTTTTAAATTGAAAGAAAATGTTTAAAGTTATTTCAAAGGGATTGAGGTGATGAAACACTCTAAAAAGAATCCTACCAGGCTCCTCTTACATTCAGTATCTGACTATAAATGCTTAGATGTCCCTTTGAAGGTCAGTGAGATCTAATGTACTAAGCATCCAAGTTGCTTTCAGAACTGTGAATTAGCCCCCTAAATATAAGTGATTTTGAAAATGAGATCTAGCAAAATCCTGTAGACATGTTGGGTTTAGTAAGAGTATCTGAAAGACTCATCTGTAAGTCTTAACAGCTTTAGGTGCCCTAGACAAAATCCCATATTCTTCATGTATCAACATCTGAACGTAAACTGAGTACAGACCTGTAAACAGAAAGAACAATGTAAATTGATCTGGTTTTTAATATTTATTCCTAAATTACTATGCCATCTGAAAGAAAAGGTAAGAAAAATCCAAATAGTTTCAGAAAATTCCCTCATAGTCAGCCACTTTGATGTCATATGACTGGCTCGATACCGAGCAGCACAGTGAAAACTGCGCCACAACCAACTTCTGCTTCAGGTTTCAGAAAACTTGTATTGAGACTAATGCCAAAACTTTCAATCCAAATAAGAGATGAAGAATAATCTACTAAGAACTGAAACAAGTTTATATTTTGATATATTTTTTCTGATGTGAAGTCTTTTAAGAGAAGATAAATGCATTATATATCAAACCGACTATTCATCTTTATAGGATGCAATACTCCAATATGAAAAGTCTGAATTTCTTTTTTCTCTTTGTGGCTTTAATAAAATTTGTCTTATGCCTATAAAACCTGAAGAACTGGTGCGATTAATTTTGGAGACATATTTGACAACTAAGTACACATTTTCTGAGTCAATTTTTTAACTGTGGATATGAGAAGTTTTCATGACAATGAACACTCTCTAGAGAACAGAATGATTTAAAGAAAATATTCATTGTTGGTAGAAAAGTAAGGGTGCACCTCTGCTTGATTTTCCATGAAAATATTAATCAAGCCAGACTTTTCCATCTGAGGGTGCTCTGGATGGGTGGATTTGTTAGTGATTCCTACCCCAGACATGGGCAGCATGAAACATTTGGATAGAAATGTGGGTAATAATGAAACCATGCCTGGGTACCTTTATGATTTTTCTCCTTAAGCACCTAAACCATACTTTTATGAAAGCTACTTTTGGAGCTGGACAAACTGCACAGAGGGTGATTTTATTTAAAATTTAGGAAAAAAAAAAAAAAAAAGTCAAGCCTGATTCTCAGGAAGTTACATCCTTTTTACATTTCACAGACATGACATGTCATTAGGAAATGGTGCTACTCTTGGTTACATTGGCATGTCATGTTACAGTACATTAGAAAACATGATGTGCTGACATAACCATGCATGACCATTATCCAAATGACACATTAAATCCTGGCAGTTCAGAAAGAGGCACATTTAGATCTCAATACACGTATTTTGCATACATCATAATCTACACATGCAAAGTGTAAAAGATTGAAAAACCCCCAAACAAACAAAAGAAATAGTGCAATCATGAAGTAAAATCATGCCTTATTCAGTGTTCATCCAAATTCACATCTCAGTACATGAAGAGTACGGAGCACAGTCCCTAATTGATCATTTATGCAAAACAAACCTCAAACAAATATAAATAATTATCTTTGAATACTAGAAGAAAACACAATCACTTTTTATTACCACCATAGCTGTTACAGTTCATCTTTACATTTTATTCTTTCTCTACTTTTGGTGTGCAATAACATCTGGGACTCATCACACTGTCCAGCATTTCAACAAAGATGATGTCACTGGTGCCAAATACTTTGACAAACATGGCTACTGCATAAATTCAAAGAACTGAAAAAACAGACAAATTATGTTTACCATTAGAAACAGAATGAGTCGTTTGTGCCATAAGTTTAAGTACATTAAACCCTGACTTTCTTTCTAGAAGGAAGACACTGACTGAAAATTGTAAAAGCAAGCAATTCTCTTTTTTCCCCACTCTTTGACAGTCTTGAGGAGCTTTTGATCTTCCAGTATCCATTACAACCTTGGGGAAGGTTAAGTTAACCCTTTGAACAAATATTCCTACCAGCATCCAATTCACTCAAAGTAACTTAATCACCAGCTAAATTGAATTTAAACTGCTCTAGAGAACATGAACTGACATAACTTAGCTTTGATGAAAAGGAAATGAAAAGGGCTGAATTTGATGCTGACATGCACTGAGGGGCCCAAACTCCTGATTCCAACTTCGGAGACACCAGGCAGTGTGATTGTGTTGCACAGAAGTGTTGGAGCACAGTTAGACAAGGTGTAAGTTGTGTGTCAGTGGTGCAGAGGCAGTGACCTCTTGCAGTGCTGTTTGGAGGGCAGTGTAGGGCAGGAGAGCAACAGAGGACAGCCCTGTGCAAGTCTGTCATTTCACACACTGCTAAAGGAGCAAAGGCAGCAGCTGTGGAAAGCACTTCAAGTACCATCCCTTCTCCAGACGTGCTCTGGAGGACAAATTTCTTTCTCACCTTTTTCTTCCTGTGCACCCATCCAAAAGTCAGCAGGTCCTTTCAAGAATTGTTTTGTTAAAGATGTAATTCAAAAGGGAATTATTCAATTCAGTATTGACCACTCCCACCAGAAATTCATAAAAGCAGCACGACTTTACCAGTCTGACATGGTAGGGATGCAGGAGACTTCAGGGACACAGGTTTATCAAGTGGAATAGCACTACAAGCTTGCATTTCCCTGCTGCCAGCATGTACCTACCATTACAGGAGCTGCGATCAGTGGTGTCTCTAAATAGAGTATAAACAAAAGAGGGTGATTAAAGGAAGCACAGAATCACCAGTCCTTGCTATCAGTCCTAAACCTGGCACTGCATCAGTTCCAGTGGGTGATAATTGCAGGGGGAATTTCTGTGACATAGACACTAATTCACATTAAAGCCAGCTTAATCATGTAATCACCAAACAACTGTAAGCAATATGGGATGTATGTACCAAGGTATATTTGCTACCTAAAAAGACAGACAGTGGTCTTCACCAAGACTTATCAATCTCTATTTAGAAAGTAAGACATTCAACAGAAAGATATATTTCAGCTAACATAAAAAGAAAAGATGAAATTCTAGATTATAACTAAAATGGCAAATAACCAAAAAAATCACAACACAGACAAGGTGCCAGATAAGGATTTGAAGCCTTTAGTCACACTACTAATAAAGTTTGAATAAAATTAAGTCACCCATCATTTATTATACCAGACAAAGTACAAGTTCAAATATTAAGCTAAAGTATTATTAACTCAGCTTTCAGCTGGCTCCGAAAGTATTCATCTGCACTTGATATTGGTGAATACTTTCACATCAGCAACTATTACTTTCAGCCCTCAGGTACAACATCTTGCACCCAGAAGTAGCAGGAGCACATTGGTATTTCTTCCCACACACAGGAATATTAGCCTTGATACAACTACAATATCTTTATGCTTAACCCTGCTGGTATTTCCCTTTTGCTTTCTACCACATGCCTTCATGTAAAATCTCTGTGAAAACACTAAAAGGACAGGGGCTTTATAGAAAAGAATAATCCTACTGGACATGCAACCAATTAACTGAAACATGGAGATGGGTATTTTCTGAAAGCTTCTTACAGGCCCTAGACAAACACAGTGAGATAACAATGGAAAATTGTTTGGCTTACTAATTGCAACCAAATGTATGCCATTCTATCAAAACATTTTCAGGAGGATGTAAAAGACTTTTTAAAGTAAACATCTTGTGTCATCCTTTTACTGAAGTGGAACAAGGGTCTCCAATAAAAATCCTACATATCAAGGACCCTCAAAGAGGTTTATATATATATATATATATATATATATTACTGATCTTTGAAAATGCAGCTTGAGAAGTACATTAATAATTTCACCCAGCTGGTCAATAAACATTCCTGCCAAAAAAATTATGCAAAATTACATAAACCCTTTTTAAAGATAAGAAGTTTCAAGAAGTAAAAGTATAGACTGAGTTACTTCACTTTTTTTTAACAGCTGTGTTTTATGGAAAGCATTTTAGTGTGTAAAAAAAATCTTTGTCCTTGTAAAATACTCCAAAGAGAAGCCAAAATTCAAACCTGTCTGTAATGCAGAATTTTAAAATATTAGAAAAGTTTAGCAGTGAGAAATAAAGAAACTTCAACCAAATAAAAAAGCTTTTCACAGCTGAAGCAATAGATAAAATAACAATGAACAGCTAAAGCCAAACACTTTCACCAAGGCACACTTAAAGCTTTAAATACAATACATGTCCAAGGGGAAGTACCACAAACTTAAAGCATTCGATCATTCTTAAAATGTGGATTACAGTGTTGGACTACTCTGCTGAAAAGTGAAAATCAGTTAAAATCTCACATTTTTCAAAAGAACCCATACATTTTAGCAATGGATTCAATCTTGGAACTTCCATTAAGAAAACATTCAAGAATATTCCTATCTACACTTCCCAGGAGAGCACGGTGCTTAAGCAAGTAAGCAAAAATTAAGAAAATTAAGGACACAAAGAAGTGTTTTGACCAATAATAAATAAATTGGTTCCTAGAGTTTGACCAAGATAACCAAAGACTGTTAATTTCATTCAACTAAATAGTAAATTTTGCATTAATTTCAGTCACATAGAATAAATATGTGAATAGAGAAGCATATGCTGCCATAAGGCCTAGTAAGTGCTAAACATAGAGCTACAGGGAATTTCAGCTGCAATAGTTGTTGGCTGGGATTTCTGAGAATTCCCAATTAAAAAACACCTTAAAAAAAGGCTTCTCCATTAAAAATTCATTTTCAGAATCAGGAAGGAGCTCCTTCAAACAGATTTTTAATGGAACTTCTAAGTGCAAAACGTTTTCCCTCTAACTTGCTCTAAAGAAACTGTGTTTTATGGGTGACTCACACAAAATTTTAAAGTTCCTGGAAAAAAATTATGAGAGTTTGCTAGGTACCAACTTATTTCCCATAGTTCTCTATCAATTCTGACATCTTAGAGCCAAGGTTGCAGGAAAATATTCCTAAAACTATTGGGAAAACAGCTATAAGAGGCTGAGAGTGCAAGTGGCTGGATTATCAGCCTCAGGAAGGCAGGGATGCCATAATATTTGTTCTCCTTCTCATTTTCTTTCCTTTTTCTAGGCAGTGAACAGATTAAACTGAGAAGTACAGAAATGTGAAAAAAAACTTGGAAGTTTCTTCTGGTCCTTTTATCCTTTGGAAATGTAACTATCTGCAAAAAAAAAAAAAAAAAAATCAAAGCACAACATAAAAGTTTTAGCATAAGAACAACTGGATGAGAGCAAAGGTCTCTCAGGCAGAGTCCTACTTCCAGCAGTAGCCAGTGGCAGAGGCAGGAGGAAGAGGAGAGGAACCAGGCTTGTATATAAAGATTCCTGTGCTTGGCTGTACTTCTCCAACTACTGGCTGCCTGGACTCCCTTCAGTGGTGACTGCTGTAAGCCAGGATGTTTGATAACTCCCTCATGGCCCTCCCTTTTTGCTCACTAATCTGTCACTGTTGTCAAAGGATAGCATGGGACAAAACAGAGATGATCATCAATGAGAACAAAGAGCAGGAGGATATTCACTAGAAAAGCAAGTCTTTACAGTGTGTTGGCTCAAGGACCAAACCATAGAAGAGAGGTACTTAACTCCACGTAAGGAACTGCAAAGGCCCATGCATTTGTTCAGGCTGATTTAAAGATTATACAGGTTTACTGTGATGACAAGGCATTGTAATACAGTTCCAATTGTAAAAATGTTAGTTGTGAATTTAAAATATATATATATTTTTTAGCATCGCTTCTTTGAATCCAGATGGATAGTGAAGTGTTGGTTTTGAGGAAGCACAGGTGGAAGAAATTTCCATAGAAAACTGAGTGGTATGTACAATGCTTAGTTCAAAATATATCACTAAAACATAGTAATGAATTTAAACCACAGTTAAGGGCATGACATTTCCAGATAAAAGAGAACAAAGAGCGGTTTTTATAATTTCTTTATCATTACATAAACCAAAATCAACAACAAATGCAAGTCAGTCCTGGAGTTGCTTCAGCTACACTGGTGCTGTGGTATTAGTGATACAACCTAAAGAATGGAATAATATGAAATGGATAGCTGAAATATCAAAGGGAAGAGAAGTTTTTTGGGTTTCTTTTTTTTTTTTTTAAATTGTTTCTAGCACTAGCCAGTAATAAATTTAATAATCAACTGCCTAAAATAACTCTTTGGTTCCTCCCAGACATTTTTTCAATATCTGCTGTTCACTATTACTTCTTATAGGGCTGGTGTTTTCTTTCACACTTTCCATCCTGATCACAGCTACACAAGATGCACATTTTGAGAGGAACTATGCAAACATTGATCCAAGTTCCAGTCTAAGTGATTAGGCTGTGTGTGTGAGTAGCTACTATGGCAGCCTTTTGCTCCATGTTGTATTTTGGAACAGGTGAAATATTTCAGCTACACTGTATGGCCAGATTGGAGTCACTTGCCAAGACATGAAGGAGTGGCATAGATCAGGGGTAGGTTTCTCTAGGACTGTGTTGTGGTACCCAGTGCAGTTCTAAGTGGACACTCTCAATCAACCAGTCGCGTGTTATATGTGGGATTCTGGATCTGTTTTACAGAGACTTCAGAAATGGCAAAGAGAAATGATTTCAGCAGGAGATAATGGGCTTTATGACTTTTCCCAAATTACTCTCTTTTTAGTAGCCATCATCTTGTCAGGTGACATCTGGAATGATTAGAGGACGATACTTTAGACTGACAACTGGGCTGTCATTCACACTGTCAGTCTGCAAACATCCAGGTTGCCCAGGGTTACAAAGCTAGTTTATGCCTTTGTCCTGTAGTATTTAGTGCTGCTGATTCTTTACCTTGATTTCAGATGAAGCAGTTCTGACAGCCAGAGCCAGAGGCAGGAATAGAGCTCATGTCGATGGTGGGAGTCCCGTGGCGCCTTTGTGTGCCATGGTTTCAGAGCTTCAGTGGCACCCCATCAGGAAGGAGACAAACCCAGAGTATCAGAGTGGGTCTAGTAAGTTCATCTGCTTTCAAAAAATAGAAGGGCAATGTTTATCTCTGCCCTAAGAACACACCTAATTATTTTAGCCTTATGTACCTGAAAGGAAGCTTTCTTACACAACTCAGCTGTCGGCAGAATTATTATCCTAAAACAGACCTGAAAACAAAACAGTCACAGCAATCTTGTGCTTCAAGGATGAGCAGGCCTTGCACATTCCTCAGCAGGCAAGAGAACACCCTCACCAAATTAGCATCAAGAATAAATGCACTCCACAGCAACAACTTCATGTTGCTCAGCCGTTCCTCGATGAACAGTTTAAATGCCGTTTCACTCACTTGCTCTCTGTGCACATTCCCAATCAAAACACAGACCTGTGACATTAAATGTTTCAGTTTGGGAATCCAGCTTTGGACACCAAAATTCTGGTTTTCAAAGGGAAAAATAACCTACAGTTGTCAGTGTTGAGAGCATGTACCAGCTCTGATACGCCTCACCTCGAACACGGTAATCAGGAATCCAAGGACCAGAGCACCAAAGTCAGCTTGTCTGCAGCTTTCTCTTTGCCTCAGTGTATTGTTTTAACACAAAACTAATATTTCTTACAGACATATTGAGGCAGTGGAATATTCACAAAGCCTAATAATTTTAAACTAATAAACTAGCAGATCAATTGAGATAAGGAATGATTAACAGCCAGTTTGTTATCAATGAGCAGGTAAGTAACCCACTATTATTTTGGTTCCAGACAGGCAATAGTAAAAGCCAACCTAGTGCAGTGTTTCATGGACCAGTTTTAAAACTCACAACATGTGTCTGTGACATCTGCCTTCTGCAAACAGGCTTGCAGCCTTGACCTCAGAAAACACAAAATGAAAGACTGGGCTCAAAGTAAATTTACTTAAAAAATCAATAAAAATTCCTTAAAACACTGAATAAAGGTGCAAAACCTGAAGGCAAGGAACTCCTTCAGTAATGTTGCTGGCTAACATTTTTGAAGCATACAAAAAATTTCAGAAACAAGTTGAAGAAGAAGGATGACTATTTTTGCCTGACGTATATGTCTGAGACCATAACACCTTTACACAGGGCTGTATTCTGCCTCCTGTGTACGTTATTCCTGGTGCTCTATCTGAAGACACTTACCAATTACAGCAATAGAGAAGCTAAAACTAGAATTAAACAAGCATGTAGATATGTGTAGATATGGTGGTAAAACAAAAGGAGAAAAAATGTGGTTTGAAGCATGCCTTGGTAGCTTTGTTCTGGAGCTCAAGCCAACAACTTTCTATAGAGCAACAGGAAAGCAAATAAATCACTATAATTTATTTATACTAACTTTTTAAATAGTTCACTCTGATTCTTTTCAAGTACCATCTCACAAACCTGGTTGTTAAGTATAAATTAAAACTATTCAAGGGGTAATATTTGTAAAGCACTTTTGCATCCACAGATGAATGCTGCTGTATAATATGAACATTGACATATTTGACAAGGCAACAGAGTTAAGTGTGATACAGAGTCAGACTAAAGATTTTTTTTCTTGTCTGAAAAGCCCTTGTTTTGTTACTAATATTAGAGCTACAGAGGCCTATTTGACAAAAAGCACCTCCTAATTTGAGAGCTGTAGCTCTTAAGCTCCATAGTAGCAGCTATTTACCTGGTTGGCTCACTCTTCACAAAATGTGCCCATTAAGCTCAGGGGATAAAGCCAAAAAAAAAATAAAAAACCTAACCACTCTACTGAGCATGACTGAACAAGTGACTGTGCTGGTATGTGTTGGATAAGAGACAGCAAAGGAAAAGGAGAAAAACTTTGGGATGTAAGACAGGAGTTACATATTGTCTATTTAGAACAATAGGGTAAACTATTATTTACTTTTCTGAGAATAACTCATAGTAGGAGAAATTCTGGTTGAAGGTGTTTGGAGGATTTTCCCCGGGGCAAGGTTTGTTACATAAATATATATATGCATATATATATATATAAATACATACATACACAACGCCAGTTTATGTCAAGGGAATTTATGCATGCACTCTCAACCGAGAGTAAATTTTAGCCTTTTCTTGTTCACTGACATTGTACAAGCATTTCCCCAGCTTGGCAGGGCTAAATTAAATTGGGCAAGGTTCTCTGTGTGTTTGATGTCTGCTAAATGAAGTGAGCATCCAATTCGTCATATTTACTCAAGCTCGCTCAACTCCAGCAAAAATTAAAATGTTCCAGTTAATTTAACAAGATAATTCAGCTCTCTGAAATATTTCTTGTTCAACATTTGTTGCTATTTAGAAGTTGAGGGTATGTGCTGCCATGTAATTTTTTGGACAGGTCTGAAGACTCAGTAGTAAACAATAGACATTTAAGACACTGGACAGACATTATGTTTAATCTCAAGCAAGTTCCTGAGCTATCACTGGAGAGGGGAAGTTACGGATCAGACCCTTTGTTTTCACTATTTAGAGAAAAATGATCACAAACAAAAATGCATTTAGGAAAAAATCAGGGTGACTAAGGCAGCAGCTGGAAGACGAGAAGTAAAAAATTGCCACGTTGAGTAACTTGGATAAAAAATATAAAGTAGAAAAGGGCTCCAAGAAACAAAATAATCAAAGTATCCACAAAAACAGCTCATCATGCTTGGGACTTGGAAATAACTGCTCTGCCTTGAATGTATCTTGATCTTGCAACTCTATTTTATGTCAATATAGACAAGGAAGCCAAAATATCATGCAATATTAGCGGTACATATGTGATAAAGTCCACTGAAATTAATACTTACTGAAACAAAACAAGACTGAGAATTTACAATTGGCCTTACCTGTAACATGGAGATTTACTCACAGGAACTTCTAATGTTGTCTCTCTGTTATCTATTGGCTTGCACACTATCCTCTTCATGGAGGACAGGGAGCTTAGAGAGATCAGCCTCCAAAGAGAGCTGGATGTCTAAAGACAAGGAAAATTATTCTAAATTTCACATACAGGTGCCTTCAGTCTTTCTGCAATTTCCTACGAGACTGTGGAAGAGACATTTTGGTAAGAATCCATTTATCATCTTAATATCTTGACAATATTCACTATACCCTGAAGAACATACAGATAGGTGAAATGCAAAAAATTAGTACACAAGTGCAGAGCAATTTAAGAAAAATCTTGGTGGGGATTTGAGTAAAATCACAGGTTTTTGCTAATCTTGCAGCAGAACCAAAAGCAATGCAGAATGCACCTGGTTTTGTTATAGAAACCATGAGCAGCCAAAGATGACTATGATTCATCCTTGGAGAGATGTAAGTTAGATGAGTGAAGAGGTATCATGATAATAAATAAATTTTAATGTGCAAATATATGGGGTATTTTCAGCGACTTTTTTTTTTTTCTAGTAACTTAAAATGTTTTCACTTAGTATCCATTCAGAAAGACAGATGAGACAAACATCTGTAATGGTAGTATTGAATGGCAGAGAAAAAGAAGCAAATATGATGCAAGAATATGATAGCAAAATTAAAAATATCATTAAATTACTTTATCAATGAAAAAGTCCTTTTGAAAATATGCCATTATTTCTAATCACTTTTGAGCAAAAGGGATATTGCAGAGATAAATGGGAAGCTCATAAAATAAAAAAGTAATTAAGAATAGCCAAGAATATAAAACAAAACTCCCTCACCTGAAGAGAAGTTAAAAGCACAGGGTTATTTACATGAGAAAGGAGACACATAAGAAGGACATGATCCAAGTATGAAAACTGAATAGCTGGGAAAGGTTAAAAATTTCACCTAAGAAGAAGGGATTTACTGAAAAGATGGCAAATGCAACTATGATAAAAAGAAACTTATTATTTTATTTTTGTAATTGAACTATAGTAGAGAGCTGAAAAAACAACTTTTCTGTTTTTTGTTTTATAGAGCAATGTAGTAAAAATGGAAGCATTATAAATAATCTATATCAATATCTAACAATATCTAAACATTTGTCAGAGAAAGTAAAATACTGCATTTAAACTTTAATGTGTTGACTAAGCTTCTTTCATTGTATCATATACTAGATAAAAGTTAAAAAGATACAGTCAAATGCTATTGAAGTAAAATATTTCAGTGATCATCACTTAATATTTTGGACCAAAAGTGGAAACTGGGAATTACTGAGAATTTTTTCTTTTCATTTTTGTATTTCATTTTTTGGAAAACAGAAATGCTCATTTCCAACTATTTCGGAGTTCACCAACACTGAATTTCTTTAAGAGCAAGAACTTACCACAGTTAAACTTTTACAAAGGAAAGAATATCCACAGTGATTAGGGAGAATAAGAATTGATATTTTGTAAAGAACATTAAATCTCTGGGACTTTCTCTCCTTTCAGACACTCTGACTTGGTTCCTGGGATGGTGCACTGTGTTCACCTAGTAAAAGTTTTTTATACCCTGCTCCATAGCACCTGTAGGAGGAAGGAAATGGGGCTGGAAGGAGCTCCATCCAGGTGGAAAGGTTTCTGCATTGAGTGCAATGGGCTCACGGCCCAGCTAGACCAGCTCCGCTGCCATGCAGCACTGATGTGAACTCATGAGATCAGGATTTCAACCTGCATTTTCTATCAACAACAGGGGAACGGCTCCCTGGAATGCTGCTGAAGCCTTGCAGCTCTCTTGTGAATGGAGGAGAGAGCTGATATTAAAGGAATTTGGCAAAATGCTGTCCTTTTGTACCCAAGAACTCAAAACTGGTAACAAAAATGAGAGAATGGAACTGGAGCTGGAAGTGGAGATACCAGAATAAAATACATTTTCGTTTCTTTCAGGCTAAAAAACCCTATTGTTCAGTCCCTATGCTGAAGATGGAAAAAGCACACACATGCACTGAGTTCGTAGACTGAGCATTACTTGCAGCTCTTTCAGATGATGAAAAATGCAGATGAGGTTGATAAGACAACTCAGGAGTTTCTGCTGGGTGCTGCAGTATGAAGAGGCTGCCTTTCATGCAGGACAGTAAGCCAAATTAGGTCCATGTAACTGTTCAAAATTCATTAGAATGACCTTAGTTAAGCTTTGCTTGTATGCACACTATGGTATATGATAATATAGCCTGGAGCAACAGCAGTAGTGATGGTAGCACTTTCTGAAATATTTCCACTACTTGAAAGCCATTGGATTTGTTAAAATTTCTAATAGGATTATAGCAGGATGAACTGGGTTTTTTCTTTTTACTTTCTGCAAGCCAGTATAATAATATTACATAGAGCTTTTCTTCTTCAAAGATCTTTACAAATCTTAGCAATTCACAATAACTGAACAATTATAAAACTATAGTAAAACTCATTTTTGCTGTCTTGCTATTTTTTCGTATTATTTGTAAGATTTAGCTTTAAATAGCAATAACTTCTTTAAGTGGGCTGGTTCTGTATATATAACATTAAACTCACTACTAAGGGAATTTGAGCAGTCACATATCCCATATAATCATTAGTCCTAAAAATAATAAAAATAAAATACTTTCTGACTCCCTCCTATTCCAATAGGTGACACACTTTTCTCTTTTCAGTGTAGATACTTAATTCATTGCTGTTTTACTACTTAAACCACAACCAGGACTGACTCTTCTGGGCTTTACTTCACATCAACAAAAATACCCTGAACAACACCAGGTGCTTCTCAGTGCAGGGAAGGGAATCTGCAAACCAGACCTTGATGAAGCAGTTTTGTGCACCTGAAGACTCACAGGCACCTTTGCCCACTTATTGCCAACAGCAAATGAGAAGCTCAAAGGCTGCTCAGTTGCTCCTGGAGACCCTACCAATGCAAGACACCTCTTGAAGCTGGGGCACTTTCTGCTCTTAGCACTATTACAAGTGTCCCAGTTTGAACAGTTTAATAATACTTAGCAATAAATTCTTTGAAGCCAGAGAAGGGATCGGGCTTTTGATGGCCCTAAAATATTTCCTAACTGAGGCCTAATTCTGGAGCCCTTTCTCACACTGAGTAGCACTTAAGTGTCCCACTGATGCCAAGGTGACAGCTTGCACAGAATTGTCACTGCAGAGGCAGAGAAAGAAAATGTAAAAACTAAATTTACACATAAAGATAACTGGGCAAGGATCAAGTACCTGAGTCAAGCATCACTCGCTCATTCCTTTGTCTTAGCTTGCTCCACAGTAAGAGGGCATTTCACATCATAAAACTGCCCTTGGCACAAGGGTCCAACACGGTCTCATGAACATTTCATAAATGCTAGAACTGCTCTAAAGAGAAAGAAAATGAGACATCTCCTTCAAAGCAGGTGGAATTAGAGCAGGGAGGAGCGAGACAGGATCTCCTGACTTCTGGACCAAGTCCGGTCTTGAAGCTCAGTGCAGACTGTGGAGAGTAGCTGAATGAATAGCAGACTACATACCTAAAATAATAGAAAACAGGAGAGTGGCAGGTCATGAACATAAAGAAGTCTGAAAAGGAAAAAAAACAACCCTCTTTTATTATTTTCTCACAATATCCTTGCAGTGTGTTGTTTTTTTTTTCCTGCCAACTGATTCCAATACTGAATACTGAAGCCTGGGTTCTGGCCTCCTGGTAATCAATAATTTGCAAGAGCCTGGTCACAGAGAGGTCAGAAAACCATGTAAATTGCTTGGATGGAAAAGCCTCTTTCACAGGAGGAAGCTGTAGGTGGTAGAGAGGTTCCCTGTCACAATTTTACATTCCCTGGACAAAGTCATATAGAAAGAGACAAGAGAGCAATGTTGATCTTCTCCCATCAGGCACCCTTTGGCTGCCCTCTGTGGCAGGGATGGATGTCAGACCTCCAGTAGACAGTGAGACTGGTTTCTGTTCTTTATAGCAACAACCTCAACACAACTTTTCAGCAATTAGGCAAGAAATTGTTCTAAATAGCATCCAAGGGCTGGAAATGTTATAGTGAGTTCTACTATACACCTAGTTGCGCATGTTTAATTTTTACTGTCACATACTCAGAGAAGGGATGAGACAATATACTTCCCATATCGACAAGGTTTCCTTCTAGGGCATTTACTGTGATGGTTGCATTTAATCTCCCTATGAATGCAGCTTTGCGATATGGGCAAACCAGAAGATAAAGAGCATGCTCTGGGAGCTCTTACTTCTTTAGACGGAGTTACTCTTATACACATGCAGAACCAAGCTGATGGGTTGATATGGAGCAAATTGTTAGAGGGAAAGGCGTAATTCACTGTGAAGCCACATTCTGTCATGCTTTTCCTTTCTGGCCTACCCAAGAGGACAAGGACCCCTTCCCATGGGTCATATCTCCCCTCCCATGCCAGGCTGTATGCCTCCCCCATCATAACATGAAATACTTTAGTAAGGAGCTGGCAACTTCCATGATGCACACAATCCACCACCAAGTAGGTTACGCAGCTTCCTTCCACATGTCAAACGTTTCACGTGGAGCCTATTGCAAAACGAGCCCTCAGCTTTGCCAACTCCATTGTTCAGCTGCATCTCAAATCCTGCTTGTTTGGTGTTGGAACTATAATAATTTCATTGAACAAGCCTAAAATACTTTTGCCTGTCAAGATACATGTCCTAAATATATAGGTCCTTTAGATGTCACTAAATACACAGCAAGCCAAAAAATATTTCAGTCAGCATTATATATATTACTAACCAAACACAAACATTAGAATTAAATGTAGTTGTGGTGCAATAAACACCATCACATCTCCCTTCTATGGACATTTTTCAACAAGCCTTTGTGCTAAAATCAACATGGCTAGTCTGTGTTATTTAATTATTGTCTAGGTTTAAAGATCACCCTTTGCTTTTCTTTAATTTGAAAAAAGAAAAGCCTTTTTTTTCAGGATTAACACAAATATTAAACGGCAAGACTGTGGAACATAAAGGCCATGGGTTGCATTTTGCACAGGATAGGTTCTGGTTGAATGAGATCTGGGATGTGTGCCAATTTAATAGAAAAAAATCCTGTTCTTCCTCTCCAATAGCCACAATGTTCATTATTAAGAAAAGCATATGAACCACAGGATTTGATTTTAATAACACCAATGTCTTCATTAATCTGTACTTTCAATTTAGCCTCATTATTAAGTAAATGCTGAGTTAATGCAGCACCTATTATTGTTGGATTTTCCATGAAAAACCTCCTTTCCCTCTTCTTTTTTTATTCATTCAAGGACTATCAGGTGTGTGTGTCATGTTTTTAAACAGGCTGTCCATTGTCAATGGCTGTTTTCTTCCCTCAAGTCTATGCAGCTACTCCAGTAATGTGCAGTCTACAATGCTGATAAGTAACAAAAAAAAATAACCCAAGAGAACAAAACCCTGATAAAACCACTCCTAACTTAAAACCATATTTGTTTTGGTGTTGTTTTAAATGCTGTCATGTCAAGGAGCCTCTTATATCACCTGCAACTGAGCTGATCTTTCCTGGATGCTCCATGCAGCCTCCTTCTAAATCACGATTGCTGATGGCCAACACTGCTTTGTATCTGCTGAACAAATAGTGGCCTTTTGTCCAGCACAAGTTCCTAAACAAACTTAATCTCTCTAACACTGTGACAGATGACATTTAGATGTCCTTGTTACCCTTAAAATGAGTTTTATTGACAATCAGAGAACAAAAAGAAGGCCCAGATAAAGCCCAATGTTTTATAGGCCTGCTAACAACATCTTAGTTCTTAGTGCAGAGGGTGTAGAGAAAGCCTGGAGTTGCCCCCATTTTCCCCTGCTTTGCTATATCACCATGACAACAGATATAGAAATCACTTAGTGACTCCTAGAAAGAAAACACAGTGACACAGTACCCCTTGTATGGCGAATCAAACTAAAGCTTGCATTCAAATGGCTATTCAGCTTGGGCATTCATGTAGAGGATGGGGTGGATTTTACACAGGTAACAACAACAGAAAGGCCAGCAAGCACTCCAGCCACAGCATATGGTAAAGTCTCTGTTTAATTAATGCATCCTCAATAGAATTTATCCATTTTAAATTTGTTTTCTTTTACTTGAAACATCATTAATGTAAAGGGCAACATTAATCAACATCTTGCAACTTAAAAGGGCATTAAAAAGTGATCTTTCCCCCCCCCACACACCACAGAATCTTTTCAAGTACTTTTGCTCACTGCGACTGATTCCAGGCAGTCAGTCCTCACTCGTAAGGCAAATCTAGAGAGGCCTCTACTGGCCAGCCACTCCAGCTGCAATTTTTCCATTTTTAAGTGACTTGGAAAAGCAAGCAGTGGAGTAGCTACAAGCTTTTATCTTAAAGTTGCACACAGAACGGATTACCGATAAATATATGGTCCAAAACATAGGATAATTGTGCTTTTTTGAAGCTATCATGTAAGGTATAACTTTCCTTTAAAAAAAAAAAAAAAAAAAAAAAAGGTAAGAAGACTAGAAAGATTTATCCTGGCTGTGATGTGTTCTCCCCTATGACATTTTGAGACATTTTAAGATTATAGGTCTAAAAATTAACAAGTAATCATTTTTCTTTGTGGACAGGGCTCCCCTTAAAGTTGGAGCTTAAATCCATTTACATTTGAAATTCTCATATGCATGTGGCATTTTACATATGCGTTTCTCACAACTGGACTAAAACATACATCAAAGCTTAAAGAAATTAAATCAAGAGCACAAGAAAAGGAAGTTATTGAATGATAGAGGAACCCTGCTTCTCTGGGCTTTCCACAGTGACAAAATAAAGACAAGGAACTTTAAAATCCCCCATTCAGGTAAAATTTAATGTTTCAGACAATGGTCAGTGTGCTTTGTACTAATATCAGCAGTTTTGTCTGGAAAAAAAAGAAAGAATTTCTGTTGTATCCTTTAAATGAAAATATGAAGTGTGAGTTTGAAGATACTTAAAACTAAATTGACTTTCTTTCTTTAATTCATGCTATTCTACTTCCCAAACAAAAAGCACAAGAGTAAGAAATATCTACTAGGCAGAGAATGCGACTCACTAGGTTTTAACTTATTGTTGTGTGGATAGGAAACTTCTGAAAACCCATGGAGAATGGGCAAACCAACAGATCTGGTGAAATAAATGCCAGACTTGAAGGCTGAAAGAACTGCTTCTAGAAATAAAGTCCAAAATGCTGATGGCAAATATAATTAACAAGGGAAGTAACTTACCTTGTCTTGTGGTAGGCTGCTCCAAAACCTTAGCCTAACTTACTTAGATTTGTGTGTGTGTGTGTATATGTGTGTAGAATACACACCATAGTAATTCCTATTTTTTTCTTGTTTTCTTTTTTTTTTCCTAAAGTATATAGTCTCTAGAAAATCCTTAGAAGTCACACAGATACCTTTGTTTAAAAAAATTTCAAACTTTAGGTGATCTATAAATATACTTTTTCTTTTTCTTAATAGAAAAGGATTTAATAAGTAGAAAATATCTTAAGAACATTATCTAGTAAGATCTTAACATTTACACAGTAAATCTCACATCACATAAATTCTTGTCTTTCACCTCAAAGACTACTAGTATAGAAAAGAAAAAAAAAGTTTGTCATGACAATTTTTCCAGTATAATTTACAAAAACTGAGAAAATGGGGAAAAAACCCTATTTTAACAAACCTGCATTAGCTTGTATTTCTTATTGTACCCAGTATTCCATGCCTTTTTGTAAAATTTTTCCTTGCCCATAACACCATATAAGCCACCACCTAATTTTACCTATGATTTGCCAGAAAGCCTGGGGTAGGGAAAGAGATGCAATACAGGTCAATTCCTACCTCATGGTCAATGTAGCCTTTAAAAAATAAACAGCATCTCTGGAGCTCGCCCTGCTAGTCCCAACAGTGACACCTCCTGGGGCAAGCGGGCTCCAGGCAGCTGCGAGGCTTTCTCTGCTTTGAAGTGCAGTGAGAGCTCCAGCCTGCAGAGCTGCACCAGTCCCAGCCCGAGTTTCTTTGAAGAAACTTTTCAGGATTGAAGCACTGCAGGGAGGAAAATGAACAATCCTGTTTAATTACATCAGTTTAGTGAGGAAAGCACGGGAGCCAGCAGCCATGTCGATGGACAATATGAAACACTAAAATTATCCTTCAGGTATTTCATTAAAGAAAAGGGGGTTCGGTTTGGAAAGCAGTGTTCCAGAAACAGTTTAGGGGTATGTCCAACAACTGTGCCCACAGAGAATGGTGAACATTAGACACTGTGGCTTTCTTGCTTTCCGTGGGTTTTCTTTATTTATTTGGTTTGGTGGGAGTTGTTTTGGTTTTTTGTTTGTTGGTTTGGTTTTGTGCAGTAGAAGCTCACCCATGCAGACAATCCTGGTCTCACAGCATTTCACATGAAACTTTAAAAAACTATGAGACAAATAACTTAGAATCTACAAGTCCAGTTCCACAAACTCTACGAACAGCAGGAACCCAGTAAGGACTGGCCATCACAATGAGATTTTGTCACAAGCTACAGTGTCCTGAAAGAAAATTGATGAAACTGAACTGGAGTAAAAACATATTCTAAACATGACTAGATTTAGAACAGCATTTACTGGTGTTTGACTTAAAACAGAAAAAAAAAAAAATTGCAAATTTAACCCAAGACCACCTCTTTGCAAGTGGAGCGATTTTTTCCTTTAGATTCTCACAGAATTAATGTTGAACAAAAATATTACCAGTGAGTTCACAATGGCCAAAAAATCTACAGTGGTCTTTGATGTCAGGCTAATAAAAATAAATTTTAAGAATCATACATTTTCAGGAATATAGATGGCCAGCATTTCATCGAGGAATCTCTGGCATGTGGTAATTTCCTGACAGAGATAGAATTACACAGATTTGGTGACATCAAAGTGCAAAAGAACTCACACAAATTGGTTGAGAGGGTTTTTGTTTTCTTATTTCATTATGTCGATTTAAAAATCCAAACAAACAGCATATGAACAACCAATTAATAAACATTTTCAGTATATGAATTTCCAGGAAATTATTCTGTGGACAAAAGTAATCTTGAAATGATACACAATTCCAGTCAAATCTAACAAGTGAGCTGACAGCTTTCTGGGAACCAGCACGTTAGAAAGTAAATAGAACACTCAGGGGAAAAAACCTTCTAGAGATCTGCTTTTGCAGGTGAAGCTGCAATAGAATTTTCTGCATTTTTATTGCAATCACTTGACAAATATGGAATTTACTAATTATAATAAGAAATCCAAAATTGATAAACTGGAAGTTAGAAATCCACGAAGAAGAAGTTAATCACTATTCAAGAAATTTTATTTTTTTTTTCAATTCAACTGAAAATGAAGTAGAACAAACTGGAAAAAAAAGGGGGAAACAATACAAAAATCTGTATAGTATTATTACCTGATTTATGAAAAAGCCCAGGAGTCTTACTTATAAATCTCTTTTATAAATACAATTCTTCCAATTTTGTTCAATAACACATATGTAAAAGAAATCTGGCATATTGGCTGCACAGCAACATATGTATCTAAAAGATGGAATAATGTTTAAAAACATTTTAAGATAGCTGTATCTACATGTTTCAGACAGAATATACAGAATTACTTACAAACTGTGTATTTTATACACCTTCTTTATATTTTTAATCATGATTGAGTTACAGGTAAATTGGGGTGGAAAAAAAAATCTGTCATTGCTGCCAAGGACAGAACTGATCTTTTTTTTTTACTCTATAGTAATATTTGAGATACTATATTTAATCTCTGATGGCATGGTGTTGTTAATATATCATAAATAAGGTACAATTAAAAAGAAAGGGTTTTCAAAGACCACAGAATACAGTAGCAGCAATAAAAGACAGTTAAAAAAATAAAAAAGGTGGGGTGGGGTAGAGAGGAGTGGAACAAATAAGGAATAACACCTGGGCTCACCTGGCTGTGCCTTTGTGACTAATATTACAGCTTAGGGAAGCCAAAAATGGCAAAATGGATGACGTTTCCCTGAGTACCTGAAGTAGTAATTCACCTAATGTCTACACCAGCCAGGAAACAGATTCCCTTTCTGCCTTAGAAGAGCCCATTTATCTATTTCACAGGGGATTTGTGTAGGCTTCTGAAAGCCCATGGGCTGACAGGGGGAAATGGCATCCAGCAGCACAGGGCAGTCCAGGCAGCCCATCAAGAGCAAAGCCACAAAACAGAGCCAGAGGCAGCTCCAAGGCTGCCAACACAACTGCCTACAAAAGCTGCCAACGAGCCAGAAACTGCTTGTGGGAAAATATCACTTACCCTTAGCATCTGGGTCCCGTGATTGCTGTCCAAAGAAACACAGACTGGTAAGATAATGACAGGATAAATAGCACTTCATTTCTCCTGCTTCTGCCCCTTTACTCCCACAGATTTCTGATACACTACCTCCCAACCTGAGTATAATTTTTTAAAAATTAGTTGGTTTAATCTTTATGTTACTCATGAAGTAAAACAAGTCTTCCTGCTTCATCTCTAAAAATAGCTTTCGCGCTTCCCCTGGCTCTCAATGTACGACACATAGTGGGGCCATTTGTTACCATTATTGACATGTTTGTGGTGAACTGCAAGCATGTTTACAGTAGAAATGAAGTCCCTGCTCTCTTGGAGGTAATCCTGGGGTGTCTAAAAGACTCACGGGAGTCCTTGACATGGATTTTCTTAAATGCATTTCTGTTTCCATATAAATAAGTTATCTTGGGACCAAATATTTATATTTTCCTTCTATTTAAGGAAGGCAGCAGATGCAAAAGTTCCTGATGGTTCTAGCAATAGTGCCCTGCACAAGCTCTCTGCGATTGGACATGAGGATGAATGGGGAAAAAAGAGGAAGAGGAGGGTTTTGTGTTTACCCCTTGCCGTGTAATAGAATGAGAAATAGGACTTTTGCCACAAGTAAATAGGGCAATGTGAGAACTGGCTCCCTGAGGTGATGGGTGTCAAAAATGCTAGGGAACCTAAAGGCCAGAGATGCCTTATGGCTAGTGAATTGGCCCTAACTTCCCCAAATTATGCCAAAGACCAGAAAATTTTACAATCATTAGCTTTTGGTTAGAATTGATAGATTTCCATTTTCCTGCAGTATCTACTCTCTTCAGTTTCTATGAAAAATATACAGTATTATCACCTTACCAGCATAGGCTGTTTTGGTTTTTTTCCCCTGCAGAAGTTCACTATGAGAAGCAAACTTTAACAAGAATTGCAGCTTGTATGTTTGCACTGTACTGAAACACACCCAGAGAGGCTCTTGTTAAAACTGTCCAGTTATGTGTGACATATATGAGACTGTGCAACGTGCCAGGTGTTAAACAAAACATGAGGTGACATCATTCTGTGGACTGGGCTATAGAAAATACAATCTCCTGGTGATCTACAGGGAAAAATCTCACTGCATTTTGGCGAACTTAATAGAAAATGACAAAAGACTACAAGTTGTTATTGTCTTTATATTTGGAAATTGGGCAAATCTGTCTCTGCATGAACAAATTCATGTTTATAAGCAGCAAGCCTACACTAAATGTGTCATTAAAAATATTCCTTCTAGTAAGGAATAAGGAGCTTAGAGTAAAATAAAAAATATTTATAGGAATATCAGTGAGCTGCAGATATATTTAAGTATACAAGCAGCAAGAAAATATCCAAGGGAGGCTAACCAATAACATAAGAGGAAACTGCAAACTGGAGTTCTTGTATAATAAACAGAGAAATATGGATTCAATGCCACAATCTGTTTTCTTCTTTGGGTTTGGTTCTGGGGGTTTTTTGTGTTTGATTTTTTTTTTTTTTTTTAAATTCTCACAGACAGAAAGGTGTTTGACTCCAGCTATGGACTCTAGATTGATGGATTACTTGATCAAATGTTGCTGAGAGATTATTATTTCTACTCCTGTGCAAACTAATGAATTCCAAAATCCATTCAAATTTATTTGTCCAATGGCAAACATTATTGTTAAACAGTTCAGCTCCTCCTTATGCATTGGACAAGGTCTATATTCAAAACCAAATGTATCTCCAGTGTGAGGCTGAGCTCTGAGAGGAAGGTACTGTACATATCACTAGTATTAGCCAGTCCTGTACTTGGAAATGAGAAAAAGGATATGTGAGAATGCATTTGTTTCAGGGATGCAAAGTACAGAAAACTAACCAGGGTACCCATGACGACCCTCGCTTTCAGTACTGTGGGAAGATGAGTACAGAAAACTGATAGCACTGAGTACTCCAAAAGGAAACATCTTGGACAACATTGCATGTATGCCAAGAGATCGATGACAGGCTAAATCTGTCTTACATTAAGCAGAAAAGCTGATAGTGGTATAAACACATATAAAAAAGGTTCTCACTAAAGTCAGACTTTATATGCAGGTTTTTCTATGCAATATCACAGTACTGATTTTAGAATAACTAAAAAAAAACCCCCAAGGACATTATTTGTTCCTTTTAATAGCTTGCTTTATCTGTTCTTATGTAGTTTGTTTACTGCTTTTTTTTCCCTAGTTATCTTAGTGTCTTGAATATTTAGTGGCGTACAGATCCTGATTATATTCAATATTTTCATATTTCATTGTATTTTAATTACTACAAAACTTTATGCATAAGCTACATCATAATATTATTTGCTCCCACTCCACTGAAAATCATGGACATGGAAATATTTTTCATTTTTAATACAGAGTTGTCTGAGAAGGCACACAGTATCAGCAGTTAGGCCCAATGTTCCAAGTGAAACATACCACCAACGTTTCAGGACAGAAAAAGGCATTGTATCTTACGTACTTTAAAAGAATGCCAGTGACACTTCATTCTTCACAATCTTATAGCTCCTACATGACCAACTGAAAAATGTTGGTGCTGTCCGTAGTATTCATCTATATATATAAAAAAAAAAGGTGTTTTCCTAAAATACATGGTTGTTTTTTTTTTTCCTACAGAAAGCCACTTGTGCTTTTACAAAGGCAATTTTTTTTTTTCTCTTAAGACATCATCTGAAACTACAGAGAACTAGTTAGCTGCTACACACACTCCAAGTTCATCCTGTATTCTTTGGAATAACTGTCCAAATTTTATTAGGATTTCCGTATAATGATGTTATATGATGTCCTTGTGATACCTGCATATGTAGAGATCTTAATATTGATTTACTGTGTCTTTTGCCCATCCTTGAGCAGGGTAGACAGCAATTACAGCTGTTGGTGGTATCTATTTTGTCTTTTCATAATTGTCATTTTTGGTTCTACTTAGGATTAAAATATGAAAATTGCATCACGTGCACAAGAACAGGGCTGCAGCCAAGTGATCAGCAATATCACAGCAGCGTCATCATTTCAACCAACATCCTCTTCATCTTGTTTATGAAAACTGCATACTGTAACAAACTTTTAGAAGGAATGTATCATCACAAGAGCTGCCCTGACAAGAAGCCCTCATTCAGATCATTAATATCTTCCCCCAAAAATTCATCAGGGACAGAGAAACACCTGTACAGCTGCACCAGATGTTTCTTAATAGTTCTGCTTGGGTTGCTGTCTGAGATTGATCAGTTCAATGTTATTCCTTAGCTAGATCTAAAATCATTTACAAGCTCCTTGTTGTTAGAGCTTTGCTCAGCTGAAGTTGCAAAGGTGCAGTAGCACATGCACTTTCTGAGTTGCACAATGGTTTTTTAAAAAGCAGTAAAAGTAAATACTCTGATGAATAGTAAATGACTGTTCATTCTCCTCAGTGACCAAAATAAAACATATTCCAACCACATACTTGGAAGAGAGATGGGTAATATATGCAAAGAAACAGCAGAAAATATTTTCTAACTGCCCAAGTTCCTATTTTTAGAGCAGTGATTTTCTTCAGCACTAGAAAAAGAAATCCTTGTGCAGGGTTGGCTTGGTGCTGGTCTCTGTATAATATGTTCATGTACAACACACAGCTGAGATAACAGAGAACAAACATTAGATGCAACATCCTTACAACCATCAACTTTACCAGTCCTCCCAGGCAGGGTATCCTCTCATTTGTCAATGATCTGAATCTTCTATTAAAAACGGAGTTGAACAAAGAAAAATGGTATGAGAAGGTATTTGGGTTTGTTTTTCGGTTTTGTGCCTTTTTGATTTTTCAAAGACACTCTGACTGGTATTTTAAAAGATCTTTTGCACACATTTGGATACTGATGAGAACAATTAAATGCCCTCTAATAATTAATGTATATGCAATCTATAGTATGCATTCTCTTCTTATTAGGGGCTGTGGGGTTTTTGTTGCAATCTAGCTAATAAAGGCTTTCTTTTCCACAAGAGAATTTTGACAGGGTTGACTCCAGACGGCTTTCCAGCTGAGGTCTGGGGCCTTGCTGAACCTTCAAAATTTTCCCATTTGAGCTGCATCAAAGTGAAGGAAATTCAAGGATCACTAACGTCTCAGATGGTAGCACTTGCCCTAACAACCAAGGTTCAGGAATTCTTTGGAGCAGGCTGAGGTCATTTTTCTCCCCTTTTCTCCTAATGCTTTTCTCTATTAATCAGAGCTCACAGCTCAGATTGGTCTTCAACTTCCTCCCAATCCTTGCTAAGCCTGTCATTTCTAGCTATTATTTACTTTAATGGACTTTGGCTGATCCCTTATGAAGCTTTGGATCTGAGAATAATAAGGCTGGAGAGTAACGGGCACAGACATGGGTGTGGGTTTGCCTGCAGATTAACCGTGGCAGATGGGCTTTATTGCGGTTTCCTGTGTGCCGAGTGTTGATTGAGAGGGTATAATGAGAGAGGTGGTGTCTGCACAATGGCTGCAGCCACTTCATTGCACCTCGCGTCTAAACAACCCCATTTTTCTAAATCTTTGGGTTGTGAAATTTTAGGAAGTCAGAGCACAAGAACAAGTACAAAAACAACTGTAAATAACCATGAATGTTAATCCAATCCTAATTGGTCCCTTCTTTCATTATGGGTACGTTTTGCTGAGCTTTCCCCCCCCTCTTTTTCTTTCAACAAATGAATGATAGGGACAGCTATGCATAAATTTGACTTTTATAACAGTTTAAGACAAACATTACTTCATATCAACTTATATAATTATTAATATTAATGTCCCATTAGCTTTTGCATTATTAACATCAGCAGCAAAAGCTTATCTTCCAATCATCCTGTTATGCTTTAGGTTTTTGTCATCTTGAGGAAATTTGTTTGAACTAAATTATCTATTGTCTAAAGAATATCAAAAATAACAGCAGGAAAATTGCTTAGTATCTGGCAAAATGTGCCAAAAATATGCTTTTCTAAGTCCAAATGCCATTAACTTTCAACAGCAATCAGATGATAAATTATTTTCAGCTATAGGTACTATCAAAAGATCTTTTACAAATTCCCCATTTTAAGGATTTTACTTAATTCCTCCCTTTCACTGATGGATTAAATCACAACTATTGATTCTTTTCTTCCTTTGGGGCTTTACCCATCTGTCCTAATGCTTTCATCCCAGCACCCCTTGGGCTGAGAGAAGTGTTCTACAAATGAACCAGTGAAAACCTGGAGAAGATTCCAGGTCAAGTTTGTGTACAAGAGTTTAAATTTTTAGTGACAGTCTTCCCTTACCACAGACGAAAGTTTCCACACAGAGCTGCACAAGCTAGCCCCACCAATTATCCTCCTCCTTTGAAAACCATTATCAAGTTTTTCAAAACTTCTTTCATTTCACTGTTGTCACTCGATGAAAAGGAAACTAACCACCATGTCAAGACAACTCGGCTGCCTGGCAACCAAGGGCCACATTTTAATTCTGACTTGCTTCTGGTCTTGACTAATGGAAAGTGACTATGTTAAGCCAGTCAGAAGAGTTGTTTGTCACTTCTGAAATGCAAACAAAACTATATTGTTAGGAAAGTCCTGGATGTGATGGATGTAAAGATTTACAGTAACATCATTCATTTGCCCTTGTGTTTTAGTGGGATTGATGTCATATCTTTTCATGCTTTATTAAATGCTTTCGGAGAACTCAAATACATGATGCTTTTTGTCCTAAAGAATCTAAAGAGCCTTTTCTTATGCAAGAAAACTGGACTCCAGCTTGCGAGATTAAATGATTTGACTCAACATGTGTCTTTAATTTAATAAGAAACATCAGCCAAAAAATGTGAATATAAAACAAACTGAAAAAAAAAGCAAAAAAGCCAGGACAGCAAAAAAAAATAAAATCAACAGATTGGGGGAGGGGAAGGAAAGATACACTTCTAACTTGCAAGCAGTAAAGCTTGTTTGGACAAAATTTCCCATAGCTGAGTTATTTTTTTTTTTCACTTCCACTACCAAAAAGAGAAGTTCACATTCTGTTGCCCACCTCTCTAACTGTAAATATATGCAGTCTCAAATATAAAACATGTGTCTGTTATTCAATAAAACATTACTGAAAACATTACAAGTAATATCAACATCAATTATCCTAACTATGACAGATTCAAAGAGGTTTAAACAGCTTGTTTCCAACGCCATCTACAAAAATCCCCTCTAAAAACAATTATATTGCAAATTAATTTTTTAAAGGCCAGGTTGACTTTTCTATTAAATTAAGAATCAGGATAAGATGAATGAACCTACAGACAGTTTTCCCCTCTGAAACAGAGAGACAGACACACATGTTCCTTGTGTATAGATGTAATTTTTTGTCTTATCAAACGAAAAATGTGTATATATATAGATATATGAAACAGGAAAACATAGCTGATGCAGTTGTTTCTGTTCTATTTCAAGTATATAAATCATTCTTCAAATGCCTATTATGTACTGAGACAATAATCAATATTTAGGGTAGCACACTTAGACTTTTGCAAGTATACTTACATCAGAATCAGTGTTATGCTGGAGTTATTTTCCAAAATCAGTACATTAGCTTTTTTGCTGTTCTGGCAATACCTGTTAATAAGCAGAGCCTTGTCATTATTTTTTTTTTTTTAAAAAAAAGATATTAAAATTTAAGCACAGTAATAACATATGCTCTAATTACTGTTGCCATCTGGGATTCTTTGTGGTAGTCCACAAGGCATCCAGCCTGTCAATTCTCTGGGCAGAGATTTAGAAGTTTTGGTGAATGGAAGGTATATGAGAAGAAAAGGGAAGCAATTCAGCCTTCTTTGAGTGCTGGTCCTTCTTGGTGCATGGTGATCCTATTCCAAGCCATCCTACAAATCAAGCTGTTCTATACTCAGCTCATGCAATACAAAACCCTGCCTAGCATCCTGAGCCCATGAGCTAGGGGACTTCATACCCCATGTTATCTAACCTTGACAAGCAAATGATCCAAAATATGACCTTAGCATCAGCACTCCGCCCTACAAGGTAAGAGGATAACAGATATTGATTACAGGTGGCTGCTGGGAGCGATCATGTGGATTCTGTCCCCAGAATATGACAGTATTGCTACCAGTGGGGTGAGCAGCTGCCAGAGCCATGTGAGCAGGCTTTCAGCTGAGGGTCCTGCTGCAAGGGGTCAGAGCACCCAGAAGAGGACAAGCAGACAAAGCCCAGCATCCACAGCACCACTTCTGGGCCTCAGCAGGGCAGAGTGTGGGACTCCGGGCACTGACACTAGACCTGTTGGTTTGTCAATGCCTGTGAACAAGGATGGGTGCCTCTCCACTTTCCAGAAAGTAATTAAGATCTCTGCAGGGCCTGCTACTTCAGGATTGCTCAAGGCATGATTAAGTTGAAGAATTAGTGACCTCAAGGAAGGAGAAGGAGGAGGAAGGGAAGCAGCTGCCCAATCTTTCCTTTGAGTGGAAGTCAGGACTGGATCAGGCACAATAACTCCATTGACTCAGGAAAATAATTAATCATTCATTCAGATTATCTAATCAGTCTAGCTCTAGATATTAGGCCAGTGGGTTACCTCAGCCTACGACCAGTCTCAGCAAGCCCTGCATCTCCAAGAAGAAACAATTTAAGAACATGCACATTCCAGGATCACAGCATTTTTACAGTCCTCATCATAGCCAAAATGCAAAAGCTAGGTGTAAAACTGTCTCTCAACAGCCAAATTACACACAAAGCATGTTGTAAATCAGCTTCACCCCAGGGAAGGCAAGCTGTAAACTACCTATCATTTTACATAGCTACGTCTAACCATCATGGCGGAGGAAGCCTGAAAAGGTCAAGAGATTTTTCTAAACTACCTACATCTCCGGAGTAGCTCAAGAAGCCACATAATCTAAAGTCCTCAGATAGTATCTCTCTCTGATGGTTTGTTTTGGTTTGGTTTTTTTTGTTTCCTTATGGAAATGAATGTGTAGCACTCTAACTGCCTTCAGCTTCTGCTGAATTAAACACATTCCAGCGTCTCTAGAGCAGCACTCAGGCAGTTGCACTCCCTTGCACTCTCCTGGGTAATCCTTCTGGGGGAAAGAATACATAACGAAGCCCCCAGCTGACAGTTTGGGAGGCCTGCCACTGCTTACTGCCGTCAGTTATTTTTCAGCTGATTCAAAGATAACACAAGGGCTGAAAGCTTGTAGCTACTTCTTTTGACAAAATGGAGTCCAAACAATTTCTCTTGATTCTGGGGATTACCCGAGAGATTCCAGTAACCTACCGTAGACCAACTCAAAATTAAAAAAAAAAAAAAAAAGGAAAAAAAGAAAAAATTTCCTTTTTTGCAGTATTGGAAGGCCCATGCCCGTTTCCAAAAACAAATATGCAAATGAAATTGCAGTGCAACTAACTGAAACTTTCTACAATTGTTCCAGGTTCATAAACATTTCATGAACTCAGATTAAATTTCAATTACAATACAAGTACTTCCACGAGCAGCAGAATGAAAGATGCTTATTCTCCCCTGGCTTTGTGCTCATAGTTAGATACCCTGGGACTTCAGGGGGTGCAAAGCTACAATGGAAAGTGTTGCCCCAGGTGGGACAGTCTCTCCTTCAAGGACTCCTGACACCCTTCCCTCAGTGGGAACAGCACATCTTCACTTGCTACCAATTTCCATAAAACCTATAGCAACTGGTCAGCAGATTCACAATCTATAGGGCACAGACTTACACAGATGTATGTGACAGACATATGATACAGAGATATGTGACCATACAAAACATATTTACAAACAGGATAAAACCTGCATTTCTTTGGGTCTAGACAGAACCAACGACAAGGAAAGGCCAAGGCTACATATTCAAGGATGAATACAAGACTCAGTGGTGAACCATTTAGTGTTCCCACCTCTTTGTCACAGAAAGACCTTTTGCTCTGGTTCCTGGCTAAGTTGCCCTCCATGGGACTTGTCTACCTTTCCATCCAGTTTAGCCAAAGCTCTTTCATCTTTCACCTTGCATACTGCTGCTTTCGCTCTTTCAGCCCTGCCTTTCAGCTGCTGCTGAGCTCACCTTCTCCCCACACTGCAGGCTCATCACCTGTTCTGATCCCCTTGCTCGTTCTCATCAGCAATGGCATTCACAGCCCATGCAACCACTCCCAGGAGGGCAGGAGACCCTCCCCAGCCTCTCATTTCAATTCACTGGGCTGCCTGCAAGCCCCCCACCTCGCTTCTGGCAGATGAGGGCTCTTCAGCTGGGCTCACACTGCCCCCTGTCCCAAGACAGGGTCCTGGCCCTTCCAATCTCTTAAAATCCTGATCTCCAGGAAGGGAATCACTACTTCTTTTAACTCCAGATGATGCACCAGTGCCTCACATTGTGCATGTTTGTCGGCTTTTCATTGTATGTTCCTTTCAGCAATGAATACAGCTTATTTGTGTTGCACATAGTGCCATGCAAATTTAGGGCACTATTTTAATGCATGATAAATAATTACTATAATTAACAGGGAAAAAAATTGCCTCCTGGCAATTTGTCAGGAGTAGACACCTCTTTTCATGCCAGATATTTTCATATGTATGACATGTACATATAAGATCCCTCTTGCCTCTGTGTAAGGGACATGCATCTCCCATTAGCAGTAATGGGAATTATGTGTGTGCACTGAGGGGAAACTGTAGTCTACCCTGGCTGGTGTGCTATGTTAGTTGTGCTTTATTGGATCATATGGAGCATGCCATATAAGACAAGAAAAAACACCTTTCCATTTTCATTGTTCATGGAGAAATATATAGGAAGCCCCTGTATACAATCATGCTTTTAATTAAGTGCTATTTGCTGGTGGTATTTCTCTCCAATTTCCTATAGCCATTTCTGAAAGAGAAATAACAGAAATAATCTGCAAAATGGAGTGATTAGGGATAAAAATTAGCTAGGCTTACTAGACTGATGAGAATTTTTTCAAAAAATGAGCATTTTTAATAAACCATATTTCGGAACTATAAACATCCTTATATTGGTAGATGTTACACTGCAAAATAGTAAACTTCATTTCACTATCAATTTTCTTATTCATCTGAAGAAGTTCATTATCTGTTAAATTGAAGGCAAGCCTCCCACAGAGGAATGCTATCTAAAGATGGATGTGTTTGTGTGTGAAAGGATAGTCTTTCTTAGCTGTTTATCAAAAAGGACATTCATGGACTAGGTACTATACTTCACTGCTTTGTAAATATAGAGTACAATACATACATACATACATACAATCATATGATACTGGCTCATTATTGTCATACGGTTGTAACACATTAATACAAATTTAGTCCAAACATCCAAAGTTATGCTGCTAGGAATGCTGCCATCTGGTTTTAATGAATATCTGGGGTCCATTTTTCAGTTAAGCTTTTCATATTGTGTTTGTATGTTTCTTTTTCCAAGCTATCTGCATAATTGCTTAAAGATTTTACTGCAAAATTAATATCCTGACTGTGAATGAGGGAGAAGGGCAAAAACCAGGATGACAAAGGCTGAAATGAGGTGAAAGGCAAATTCAATTTTTCCTTGCACCATAGAAACCTCGTCAGGACTAGCTTTATCTGGTAATCCACATTTAAACTTTAACCTGTAGGGGGGCTCTTTGTGTTAGTTAATGTAAGCATAAAAAGAGTCTGAACCACTAATCAGATTAATCATATTTTGTGAGACTCAAAAGGTTCATTAAAAGGACCTCGTTTCCAAGCTACACATTTCAGAAAGGGAAAAAAGTTGACTATGAAAAGGAAAGAGTAACACTGAAATTCAAAAAGACACAGACTGTGTGTGTCTCCTGGAATTAAACCAAAGAGAGTTAAGAATTGGAACAATAGCCACCTTCCTAAAATACACCTTGACTATGCCAAAACAATTAGGGTGTCTTGCTATTGAAATTATGCATTCCTTGCATTCATAAAGCTTTATCTTATGCACGATAACTATTTACTAGACAAATACAATAAATGTCTTCCTTTTCCTCACATTTATGGAAGTTCCCCTCCACACTGAAGCAATTGTATTTCCTAAGTACTTCAGGTGACCATTTAGAGACAAGAAAATGCAAACATCAGAAGAATAAGAACTGGAATCTGTCATCTGTAGTCAGGTTATCTACATTCACACAAGAAACACCCCAGTTCGCTAACAAGCATGAAAGTGAAAGAGCAAACTACTCTCCCAAGTTGGTGCAGCAGTGTGCTCTCTTTTAAAAACAACAGAATATCTCCATTTTTGATTAAAAAAAAAAAAAAAAAAGAAAAATAAAAAAAAAAAAAAAAAAAAGAAAGGCTTGCCATGAAAAAAGCTCCAGTGAGCTTTTGTTCATGCCTATGGAATAAAATCTGGTTTACGATCAGAATCCCAAATTACAAGGTTTTCACTATGAAGTCTAACAGGAACCATTTGCACTTAGGACATTGTGAAACCCATTCAGCTCTCAGCTTACCCTGTACTGATCTAGACTTAGTGGGCCTTTAAATCAGGAGATGCTTTGAGGAAACCTTAACAAAGTTAAAAGTCTTTGGAAAATTATTCAATATTGAGCAAATTAAACACATTAGAGCAGTTATAGTCTCCCTAAAATATCTTATATTAAAGTGGTGGGGAGAGAAATCAAGACATGATGTCATGGGGAAGATCATTTGAACTACAGACTCATCCATTTTCCAGCCTTGGGACTGGGGAAGTGGAGTTAGCCTCACCTTTGTTTTCCAAGTGAGAAGGAGCATCCTCATGCTGTATGACAGCCAAACTTTTTGCTAGCATTTCACCATTATGCTTTCATTTTTCTTTCCCCATAACTTGCCAAGATCCCTTGTTCCTGCCAGCTGTACCACCCTCTGCATGATCTGTATTCAGCTGGTAAGTTCATTTCTAGGCAATTCAGGTAACCCAAGACACATTTTTATACACACATTGACTTCTACACAAGGTTACACAATTAATAACTTTCTAAATGCCTGCTTACAAGTTTTGTCCATAATTACTCTGAGCCTGCACTGCTTGGCATAGTCAGTTATACCTAAAGGCACTACTTGTTCCCTGGCTAGGGTGACAGCAGGTGAGGAATCTTCTGTACTAAATTACCAGTCACCAGGGAGTTGTTGCCATAGTGCGAAGCTCAGAAAGGAAGGTCAGAGCTTGGGTGGGCCAATTCTGTCTCCCACCTTCACTCTTTCAGAGAGCTGATGTTGTCCAGTTGCTGTAAGTGCTACAGAGGCTTTAAAAGAAATACAATAGCCAAGCTTTCTGCACTTCACAGACCATACACTTCACACAAAATTTTACCACAAGCTGTCATTGTATGGCTGCATTTCTGAGTATGTGCCGTTGTGTGCCACCCTGTGCCCTGAGGTCTTCAGTGTTTTTTCATAAAACCAAGCAGCTGTCAAAATGTGCCTCAGCTCCATCCAGCACACATTCACCAGCTTTTTCATCCAAGGAGAAGAAGGGGAGAAAAGACAGTAAGTACCAAGGTGTTGCTCCAGTGAGGAGCTGGGATGTGGCCATGGACAGGCTTCCAGGTTCCTAGCGTAGGTGTAGACTATTATACCAATGAGTTCTTCAGAAAATTAAGCTAAGTTATTTATGAGCTGACTTTAGCACATGTTTACACCAATGTAAAACTGAAGCAACTGCACTACCTTAGGCAGAGCCTTTCTAAGTCTAAGCAAATGCAACTTAAAGCAGAATCTGTCCCTTTACTTTGGAAAATAAGCAAGGAATGCTGCCCTAAAAACACAGACACAAAGAATTTTGCCTGAACACAAAGAGAACTGTTCACAGGTCTATCCCAAAGCTATGAATTTAAAAGATCCAAATGTAACACTTAAAAAATGAGATCTTTGTATTAGGAGAAAATTAAGTAAAGCACTGGGATACATTAATGCCATTCACTACCAGCTTGTATTAGGACAGGTTTTCTCAGCCTTCCTGATACTGCCTCACCTTGTTTTATGACAAATTCCAGTGTCATCCATATAAATACTCCCAGAGTGTATTACTGTGGAGCGCAACCCTTATAGCAAAAAATATCACCTATCAGCTTGCCATCTGAGTGTGGTAGTTCCCAGACCATAGCAGGGCAGAGTCACAGGGATTACCTCAGAGTACTACTGTCAATCTACTAAAACTGCTGGAGGTGGTTTAAGCTGGTCTGTTTGCCTCTGCCCTGAACTGCACCAGGGCTGTTGCCAAGTCAGGTTCTAGCAGAGGTTCAGAAGTAGCTGCGAAAAAGCACACTACTGCAGCTGTTCTGCATATGCTCTGGGTATGTTTCTTATTTTATAGATTGGGAAAATGAGTCTCAGAGACAGAAAAAAAAAATCACATGACTGTAACCACAGAATTTTGTGCTGTTGATCCTCACGGAACTAGAGTCCTTGACCATAACATCTGCAGTCCCTCCTCCTGCCTGTACACTGTTTGCACTCCAGCCATGGTGGCAAAGGGCAGGGAGTGCCGGTTGTCCCACAGGCAGTGCTGCTGGTGTGGCAGGACACTGGGCTCCCCCACTGCCCAGCACACAGTGGACTCAACAGGGCACTTTCATTTCATGAGAGATGGAACTACAGTGGCACAGCAGCAAACGTCTTCAGCAACGGAGTTCAAAGGCTGGGAGGATCCAAATTATACTCACCAGCTCACACAAAATATATTCAATGATTTTTAATGGGATCTCTATTGAAAGCATGTTAAAACCTAGTCAACTCCATAACAAGCTCTCAGCCAGAATGGTAAGTGTCTAGTGAATGGTTTAAGTTTTTCACATTGCTCTTGAGATCCTCTGTGAAAATAAGACAATAATTTATGAGTCTAACTTTAATTTGTGGATCTGTCAAAACCCAAGGAACTTTTGAGTTAGTTATCTAAATTGGATGAGGTCCACATTCTCTGAGCTGCATAATGTGACTTGTCTCTGCTCACTCCAGAACAGATTTTTCCTCTTCCTTCTTTTTTACCTAAACACACAAAAAAGCCCTCATAAACAAACATTCCCACACACAACATTTTGTTTCCATAACTGATAGAGCAGTTATTTGAAAAGGTAGTACAAACCATATAAATTCAAAGAAAGGCAACATTGGAATGCCCACCAGTGCTGCCGGCAGACAAGCAAACACATCCAGAGCTTTTACCACTTCAAATAAAAATTTCTGTTCTGCAAGGAGAAAATCTCCTCTCTTCCATAGTTCCAGACTCTACAGATCGTTAAGTAGGTAAAGCCAACTTCTGATCTTTTGATCATTTGCAACTCTTTGGAAAGAAGTTTCCCACACGGCTCATGATGCTCTGAGTCACTTTTATTTCTGTTCTGCAGCCTCCCTCTCTCCAAGTTAAAACTTATGCAGAACAAAGCAGCACTGCTGAGCTCAGCAGCATCTTGAAGGAGGAATATGTGGCACCCTAAGGCCTGATTGTATAAAAATGTGTAATGTTACCAAGAAAGGGGAGTGGGAAAACATTCCCATGACTGCTTGGTAGGGCTTCACACCTATGAGGCATGTGTGAAGATAGCTGGGAATATAGCTGGATATTCCCAACTTCACACCTGGGAATATCATAGAGTTCGACCCTCATCTGATCTCTGAGATCTTAAATAATGTTCCAGATGGGGACCCAACTATAAACATTTTTGCACTTAGAGAGCAATAAAAAGAGAACACATTGGATAGAAAACACTTGGTTAAATTTGCAGCATTTCTCTACATTATAAATAATCAGGATGCATCTTTTACTTCCTCCTCCTGTCACCTACCTTCTGTTCCCTTGTCCCTGCTGCACTACCATCTAAACACTCCTATCTTTAAAGTACCTGGATTAACATACAGCATCCAGAATACTTTAGGAGACAAAATGTTGTATGGCAAACTCCTGTAGGGGAAGACTAAAATGAGCTTCCTCTTCTGTCAGAGCTGCCCCAAACACAGTGAGGATTCCAAACTGGAAAATTCCTGATACGTCTGACCCTGCACAGGGAATGGCAAAATTCTTCCACCTCATGCAGTCAGGTTCTACAGAGAAAGTCTAAATGTACTCACTTCCCTAGATTGGGTTTGGGTACATGTAATGACAAAAATATAGAAAGAGGTTGTTCCTTGGGCATCATAAAAGATTTGGAGAGAAAAAAATACAAAATATCAGGCCAGGTCCTTAAACTGTTTGGATGCAATTCAAGTGAATCTCCAGTTGTTTGAATTTTTATTTACTATTGCAAATCAGAGGAGGCATTTCACCAGAGAATCTGTTGGTTTGCAGTATTTCAGAATGTTATTTCAGCTGGACAAACTCTGAGCAGTTTTGCAGCTGCAAACACATATAGTGCCTTAAGTTTTTAGTGACAAAGTAGTATTGTATCCTTAAGACATTATATTGCTATGGTGTAATATTTTACTCAGATCATCAGAGAAATAAAAGAATAGTTTTCTCTTGCCTAAATTGCTGTTGAACCAAGCAGGTCATTTCTCTACTTCTAAATGAAGAGAAATAAGGTATTTTTTTTCCAGTGTTTGGCACCAGTAGTGTATTTTTAGAATGTTTCCAGTTATGGACCCATCTGCATCCTATTCCACCATTACTGCACAAGTCAAAGAGAAGCAGAACTGCCTGATAACAGAGGGACAAAGAAATTACTCCTAGTATCCCCCTCTCTTTTAACATGAAAACAGATTTCTAAATATTATCACCTACCATCTCATTTGAGAGGCTACACTTCACCAGTGATGAATTTGCCCTATTGAAATTATAGTATGGGCATATTGCTAAACTCATATTTGCAAGCTAGCATCACCTAAATTACAGTTTTATGGCACAGTATTAGAAAAAGAAGGTTATCAACAGTGAAACCTGATTTTAACTGGGAATGTAGTAGTCAATTTAGTAGGGAAATTTAGTCATTGAGGGAAACATGTTTTTAAAAGCCATATTATCTAGAGGAACTGATACATCCCTATCTTTCATACTATCTTCTCATGGGCCTTAATAATAGTACTTTTCAATCAGCTTTTTGTAATGAAATAAGCATTAATCCGCATGCATAGATTGCAGACAGGCCTCAGTTGTTATATCTCACTCTGCTTCTCACTCATCTCATGTTGCAACTTTCCTGCTTTTCAGGTGCTAAACTTCCCCATAACAGATTTGATTGTAAATCTATTAAACCCTTTATAATGCAATGCTTCAGCTATGGCTTGTATCTTCAGCTCCCTACATGCATGCGGAACTGAGGCCCCAAAAGGCTGATTGAGGTGCCTAAGTTTATACAGTAAATTAGCATGAGAACTGAAAAATGAGGCTTATTTTTCTTCCAGTTCTACACTTCGACCCCAGTTTCTACAATAACATAAACAGAACCTACGCAGAGCTTAAACAAAGCCTGCTACATTTGCCTGGCAATTCCTTTTTAAATGGACAGAGATTTTTTTACCCTACATGTACAGTTTGAGATCACCTTAAAAAGGCTCAAACCAGGTGCTTAATTAGGTGACATTTTTGAAAACTTTCCCTAAAACTGTCCTTATTTTCAATTTGAAAGTAAACACTGGCTTCGCCGTGTGTTTGATGAGACCAAGGTGCTGCAGTTCCTGATGTCCCTCTCCTCCCTGTACCACCAGAGCATTGCTCTACCCTTCAGTGAGGCAACAAGCAAGAGCCCTGCATATCCCATACCAGCAGAAGGAAAACTCTTCTAAGAAAATGTGCATTTCTAAACTTAAGAGGGCTCATGGATAGTAAACCCCATACATTAATATTGATACTGATTGTTATATGACCTGAGTGAAAACATGCTTAATTCAGAAATTAAGATATGAACTGCTACCGGAATGTTGAGCATTAATTTAAGGGGAAAATATAGTTTGGGATCTAATGGACATTTCTCTTACCATTCCACCAGTAATTCCCTCAGCTCTTCACACTGGTGGATCTTCTATCTTTTTGAAACCGTAATCGCATGGGTGAATTTTCCAGTAGCTTTTCGAATGATTTCAAAATTATTCTGCAAAGCAATCCTGAGGTAAAATGTATAAATGATCTTTAATGCAGCATAACCTTAACAACTACCAAAAAAACTAATACACTCCAGTGAAAACCAACAATTTTACAGTCAGATACCAGCATTTAGTCACTCAGCTGGCTGGTGGTGGATCACCCACAAAAGAGTTTGGAGGGTCTCTGTGTAAGAACTGGGAAGTTAGAATTAGAAATGTGTCTGACTTAAGAGGGAGTTTTAAGCAATTAACTCTGCAAACACACAAAAGTGAAGCACAAAGAAACACTAATGGGAAGAGATCATTAATGCAATCCATCCACATTCTCCATCTATATGCTCATTACCTGCTGACAACACCAATAGGATTTGCCTATATGAGGAAATGGGCCAAAATAGCTATTGCAGATTAAGCCATTATTCAATAGCTTTCTGTTTGTCCCTGTGTAGACACTGCAGGAATAATTAGTGCACTTATTCTGTTCTAGAATAATCGCAGCACTAATTATTCCAGACTAAAGTATCTTTTATTCCAAAACAATTTGTCCACAAGGGGAGCTATTGTGAAATAGCTTGTGCTCCTCTGCTCAATTTCCATGTGTAAAAAGGATGTAATTCGTGCTGTTGGAATAGCTGTATCCCGGACTCCAGGCACAAATCAAACTATAGACAAGCTCCAATTCTCACATCCTTCAGGATTTTTTTTAAAGTGAGTGAACACAGAGATGTTGTGAAAACAGGATTCAGCTGTATGGCAATGAGTAAGCTCTTCTTTTAAGGGTTTTTTCTTTATAAAATTATTTTAGTCACATTTGCATGCAAGCTTATTACTGGATTTAAGGATTGTAGTGTGTAGAGGCTGACATGGTAGATGAGACTTTGCCCACTCTTTTGCAAAGTGTGAAATGCTGAAATTGGATAAGCACATAGTGTAATTAGCTAATTTGATGGGGTAGCTTTATCCAGCCTGTGTGTTTAGAAACAGCACTGATCTCTTAGGATTTTGTGATGCAATGTAATTAAAAAAAAGACCAATATGCCTAGAAGTGACTCCACAACACTGTTAAAAACCTTTTAAAATGAGGCTGGAAATGGTGGTGTCAGATCTTCCTAAACTGGAAGGAAAGTCTCAATTCTCCTGTCTACCTACTGCCCTGCCTTCAGCAGCCCAGCAAAACAACTTTGCAGAGTAAATTACAGAGGCAGACTGAAACCTCTATTTTTGTCTCTTTCTGTTTGTATTGTTGTTTTTGTTGTTGTTTGTTTGGTTTTGTTGGGTTTTGGTTTGCTTTTTAAATTTTTCCATTTTATCAAGGGAAGCATAGCCGCATCTGAAAAACCAGCCCCCTCCTTTTTGCTCAGGAGAGGGCAGAATAACAGTGAAACAAAGGGATAAAACCCCTTTTTCTCTCACAGCACACACAATTTAGCCCAATATTTGAGAACTATAATACTCAGACAGCAAGGCTGTGTAATATTCTACATTGTGAAATTGGATACAAGATATTTACATGCAGTAAATAATGGTATTTTCCACTTTCATGTTTCATACGGGTGGCACTGTCTCACTAGAGAGAAATCAAAATCAATTTGGGATATATCTCAAAATAGGTGGCATCATTGCTTAGCATGTATTTTCAATAACACTTGCAACGGTCATTGGATACGATTTGCTAAGATGTTACCAATCTCTCCTGTGTTTGGCTAGGAACTAGGAAGTTGTCTATTATTTCTCAAAAGACATTAATTATCTTGAAGTATCCAGCCCCTGTTCACAGTATTATTTGGTAATCAATTCCTCAGCCTTTGATCTTGAAGTTTATTTAACCCAAGTTATATTGTTAACGAATAAGTGCTCCAAATTTACTACTAAAAATTTTTCTATAATATTTTAGAAACAGACTAAAGTACATTGAGTTTCATTATCTCTTAAATAGAGAACTCTAAATAGAAAAATTGTTATTAAATAGCTCCTTAGCAGAAGAAAAAATTCATGTTCAACACATCTGCAACTCCAAAAACTCTGTTGATGGATTTATTTTCACTTTACCAATCTAATAAAATAAATTTGATTTGTGACAAATAATATTTGTCTATTTAAGGCTCATAAGACAGCTTTTTGTGATTCCCATAATAAGTTTTTGCTCAATTAAAGTTTCTGCTCATTTACGAGATGGATGCAATTAGAAACACAACATGTTCAGTACTCTCCACTCAAAGTCTTTTATTATCTTTTCATGTGCTACTGTAGCTGTTCTACCCTGAACTGAACTAGATTATGATTACTAGTTAAGAACTGAAAACACTGCCACTTCTTTTCTTTTGGTAAGTTACTTTATAAATAAATACTTTCAATTACAAAATTGTTCCCAAAGAAATGGGAATTATGTTGAAAGTACCCCACTGCTGCTGTAACAGTTTCAGATTTATTGAATCCTTCTCACTGTATTACAATGGCTCCTGCTGTTTTACCTGGACTGCAGCAGTACCAGACTCCAGCCTTGTGTTTTACAATGTTTCAAACCATCTGGGACCAAAAAAATCCCAACATTCTTCTATCTTCAAGCCTTTTATTAGAATCAGAATTGAAATACTATGAAAAAAATTTAAAATATCCCTTTCTCATTTCCAGTAGGTTGGGTAAGAGCCATGCAGCCACACTTTGGTTTTGCAGTTATCTCAGATTTTACAGGCAAGGATCTAATTTTATTTTATTTGTATTTGTTAAGGCCAACTCTAGCATACTGTCACAGATGATACAGCTGAGTGAGGCAGACAGAAAAAACATGTTTAGCATTAAAACAATGCTGAACTTGGAGAGACATCCTTCCCCAACTGCAGTTATCCTATAGCTAGTGCGGTGCTTCTAAAGTCATTCTCATGAGGAAGTTTCATATTAAATTTCTTGGTCTGATTGTCATAGCCAATAAAGTGTGAATACAGGCTCTGGGTAAGGGCTTCATTGCTGTATGAAGGCATGACAAAAATTCAAATGTTTGGGTAATATCACCATGCTATTGCTTAAGTACTGCATCATTCTCATTTTTTTTTTTTCAACACAACAATAATTTCAAAATAAAAGCTATGTGATGATACTCTTTCTTCCTTATATCTATACTGACCTTTGTGCTCAAACTTTACCTCAGCATTTTAAATTGCTTCTTTAATTTAGTTCACAGAAACTGCAAGTTATAGCTGGTTTACTGACTGTTGCATCCCAAACAACAAACACAAAAATACAAAGTATATTACTTTGTATTACAAAGGTTCCAAGTGAAGACAAGCATTGACTTGGTTTTATACTATAAAGAACTCCACTGGACACTTCTGGTGCACCAAAAGGAAGCCATGGCATTTTTAATTTTTTCTATATAATTTTTGTTGTTAAGCATTCCATGTATGTATACACGAAAGAGAAGAAAAACCTGCTTCTACCTGCTACACTTAGTTCTTGTTAATTTAAGTACCTAATAATCTAAAGCCAAATATTCTTCGCCTATTATATTGCTGAGGTCAAAGGGATTATTTACTTATCTAAACTAGTCCTAAATAATAAGTAAGAGAGCTAAATGATACTTAGAGATTGTTCCAAAACAATATAAACAAAACCAGATCAGCTGTCTCGCCGTTTGCTCACATGGAGATTCCAGAAAAGCTATCCATAACACATCAAATTCTTTATTTTCATTTTTGACAAACTACTCACAAAGGCAGGAAAAATCAAGTGCCAGATGGTGAGCTAGGGTATCAGCTATTGGATCCAATGGCATACTGAAAGCAGCCAACATTCTCAAGGAAAGACATTTAATGGTATCTGAAAGAAAAAGTACCCAGTTTCTGAGAAAAAGGAAAAGAGAATCAATGAAATGGTCAACTGCAAAGCATATCCACAAGAAGAATCACTGTGTAAGCTGAGATCAGAAGAAAGTGAAATAGATCCAGGAGAGCTGTTTAGACAGTGACTTTTGTTATAAATTATATACACAGAGCAAGTCCTGCAAATAACCAGCTTTTAATGCCAGGACAACTGGGAGTCTGTATAGAAATTTATGCTGAATTTGTCAGAGGTAGATGACATCTTTGGCTTTTCTGACATTTGTGCCCCTGTTCGTCACTGGTATTCCCTTTGCTCCCGAAAGTATTACAGAATGCTTTCTCTCTCCTATCCCTTTCCACCTTTGCAGATGCATTCACATTACTGAAATTAGCCCTCCATGAGATCCTGGCAGTTTAGAACAGCCTCAAGCAGAGAAAGAGATAAACACATATTTGTATAACTATGAAATGCCTCAGTTGAAGGTAAGCAAAGAAATTAGACTTGGAGAGTTCATAAGGGGAATGCAGATCATAAAATCCACAGACTCCCTGAGATAAAAATAATGACCAAGCACTTCAAGCCTGTAACACACTGAAGATCATACAAAATGAGCTTGGCAAAACACAATACACAGAACAGTCATTTACAAACACCATACCATGCTCAGATTAGGGAACCATTCCGTATAACCTCACTGATTTGGGGATTTGTTTTGTGATGGCCTATACAGTGAATTTCCAAAAGCACTTTCAAATCAGACCCTAATGTAATCTCTATTTACAAGCTGGACTTCTTTTGTTTTTGAGTTTCTTACCAAAACCCAGCTCCCTGCCTGAGATTTAAAAGGGCTTAGATTTCCCTGTTGCAATTAGGAGCTTTTTAATTTTATTTTTTTTTCCCCACTCAAGTGCAAACTCTGTCTTCAAACACAGTAACTCAAGCAACTGCAATAGTGTGACTTCAGGCATCCACTAGTTTAACCAAGACAAACCTTTGGCCTTTAGAAAATTAGGTAGTTCAAGTCACCCTCTCACAAACTATTTTAAAATGTTTGTTGAACATAATAGGTGGAACATGAAGATCCATCTAGACTGTGACAATAAGAAGTTTGAGAAAGATAAAAGCTTCATAGAGAAATCTCAGTTCTGTCTCCTGAATCTCAGAGAAAAACATTATCTGAGGTCAGATTATTCTCTAACTATTGATGATAGAGTTATTTTACTTTTCTCTAAAACAGATGCTTCTGGTTCCTCCCAGTCATTGGACTAAGTGGAGCACATGTGAAATAAAAAGGAAATAACATGGATATTTACACATTTCCATTTTCATTTATGGACCTAGCAAGAAAATGACCTTGTAAAATTATGTTCTTCCAATTGATATCTAATACTTTTCATTATTCTTTGCACAGTCCAAATTGAAGACCAGCTGACATCCAGATGTCCCACACATTTAATACCATCAAAGAATAGGGAAGGAACAGGATCCATTGTTATGTCCTTCTACTGTGGTACATAAATGCAGGACAGAAGAGGAGGTGGAAAAGCAGGACCTTGGCTCAAAATCACCCAATGTTTTGGCTACCAGAACTGGCTGACAATACTAACAGAAAGATTTCTCTTCCCCTGAAGTGGAGCAGCAAAGCGACAACTACTTTGGGCTGCCAGGACACCTAGTAGGGCTTCTGCATTTTGAGACATGATTCCTTGAGGCAATATGACTGAAGGGATGCGGCTCCTTCCAGAGCAGGGTTCTGCTTAAATGCCACACTGAGCCCTGGAAAAAGATATTAACTCATTCCTCATTTGAGCTGCCAAATGTACCAGGAATACCTGGCAGCAGCTCCCTGCCATGCTGCCAACCATCCTAGGTACACAGCTGGCTATCTCAGTGATTTCAGAAGAACTCAGAGGATTTGCAGCACAGCAGCAGAGGAACAAACCCAGCATTTGATTTCTTTGCACAAATGTCTATTCCAGACAACTTAAACCCATCCTAGCACAGACCTTCAGAATTAAGTAATGTCCTGCATGACCCAAGACCAGGTTCAGCTCCCTCTCTAAAGCAGACGATTAAACAGCCAATACCAAGCAATTGCCCCTCTTATTCTCAGAATGTTTTATGTTCACATCAGAACCAAATCTGTAAAGTCTTGATAGGTATATTCATTATTTACGGTCTGCCATAATTATATTTGGTACTTCTAGCTTAGCCTGCAGGAGGCAGTGTCATGTGTGGAAATCAGAAATTATCAATGCTAATGAACTTTTGCAGGGGTTTTGAAAAACTAAGATTTCTCTTAAAAACAAGAAATGCAAAATGGCAAGAAGTTTAGTAAGAACATCTGGACTAGGGTAAAACTGGGAAGGGTGCCATCAGTTTTGAAACATGAGGGTTTACCTTCAAATTTTTTCCCTTCAAATAAAAACTGAAGCCCATCTTTTAGCTTCTACTTTTATAGTGTCCATGCTCTCAGTTCTTCACACAAGTTTGCACAGACTGCACCGGAATTTCTTAATAGCAAAATATTTAAGTAGAAGCCAGTGCTTACCTTCAGACTGAAGCTAGGTACCAGTCACTGGCAGCATCTTAACAGCCTGATTTTGAATGTTGAAAACAAAATAGGGTGATAAATCTGGATCGAGATATGTCTCTGCCTTTTTCCTAGTGCAATTTCAGTGAATAAAAATCAGGAAGGCGTCTGGCATTCCTACAAACAGCATCCTTCGTATTGGAATATATCAGCCCAGTGACACCTCTGGGATTATAAAAGGCTAACAAATATTAAGATCAGCAGTGTAAAGAAGGAAGAGGGCTTCAGACAACATGGTGCCCTATGGCTATGGCAGAAACATTCAAATCAAGAAACTGGAAAAACCCCTAAGGTTTCAAATACACTCAGCTTTGAACTGAACTAGTGAAAAAGATAATAAAACACTCAGCAAATGCTTTTCACAGAATGCCAGACAAAGTTTCAGCCTTTTTTCTTTTTTTTTTTTTAAAAAAAGTCTGCTAATTTGTGTTTATCAGCATAATGAAGGTTTGGGTACAGAGAGATACTCAGAACTCAAAAGCTAAAACTGGACTGTCTACATTTCATTCTCTTTTTATTAACCATCAGTGAGTGTTCTGCACAGGCACAACCCGTGAAAGTAATAATAGAGGGCAATTAATTAGATGACTATATTTCAATCATGGGGTTTTCTTGACATTTTATACCAAAGGAATGCAGCTCAAGCAGTTTGTAACTGACAGCAATGCCATGAAATTGCACTACAGCCTTGATAATTATCCTCTTCATTATTTTTATAATATATAAAGAGATAAAGTACAACATCCCCCTTTCTTTTTATAATAGTATGCAATATAGTGGAAGCAGTTGAAGGGGGATGTTTGTCTTACAATGCTACAGTTTAGTGACAAGAGTTATCACATTAATGATGCACAGAGAAGAGCACTACAAGCAGCCATTCTTTATATAATTATTCTATGCAAACTGTAAACATATGGTATAAATAATATACCCCAAACTTTTTTTCTTCCTCTTTACTTAACATTCAAGAAATGTCAATGATAACTCACTAGAAGGGAAAATATATTAATCTCATTTACATAAATTTCCTTCTTTGTTAAAAGCTAGTGTGATCAGAGCTTATAAAAAGATTGATGACACAGAAAGGTTGGTCATTTCTTTTATACAGCAGTACCAAGCACTTGTTCACTACACAAGCCCAGAAAATGAACTGAAGGGGGAAGATTCCTTTTGGATCCAGTTGGAGACACTAAAGGAGTAAAGGTCTTATCTAGTATTGTGGATAACTTTAATTAGGGAGAGTAGCAGTAAAGCAGTAACAATTCCATAAACTGGCAAACTATTTTAGATAATATTCAGAACATGTAGTTAAGGAAGTGTCAGCTGGAACATGAGAAACATGCACAAGGAGAGGAGAAGTTACCGTTTCCCTGTCTGCCACAGTGTCAGCTCAACTTGGTATATGAACAACAGAAGTCAGCTCCAGATGGCTACAAAAGAAGTCAGTCTGTTATCTTAGTGAGGCAGAGCAGGAAATCAGGGTAACTTCAGGAACAGCAACTTTGCAGGTACTTTCAGCAGAGGCTGCCAAATTAAGTCTGTAGAGATATGAAGCACTTAAAGTTGTTGTAGTGAACGGTAACCTCCTGTCTCTGAGCATGAAGTCAGGATATTCTCTTGGTGCTACCCCAATAAAAGGTAAAATTTATTTGGTCTGGGCAACATCAGGTTCTTAGTTTGAATTAACTTATCCTGATAATATGATGATACATGCTTCCTGTTGTAGATTCTTGTCTTGAGGAGAGGAGCTAGATTTTTAACTTCCTATGTCTTTAGAATTTCTTTGTTGGATCATTGTAACAGAAGGTGGCTTGCACATAAACTGAAAATCCACCAGTAACTTTATCATTTTTTCATATCACAAAATGAAAGTGAGACCATGGTACTGTGACTCTAAATAAGAGTGCTGCAGCCGTGGAATACAGACTTGGACATATTTGTCAACGTATGTACAGACATATTTGTCGCAGTATAAGGACATTAACTTCAGGGTTTCTGACTGAGGCTTATTTTTTATTATCCTTATGACATGCTTGTATGTGGGGACTCTGTGCCACTTATCATATCAGGCAGTTTACCTGAGGTTTTACCATATTCAAGTTTTAAATGGATCTGTTAAAATGTAGCGTGGGGAAAAAATAGACAAAAATATTTGGATCTTTGTCCAAGTATTGTATCAATCAGAAAACACATCTTTCTGCATTTACAAAGCTGTGTAGTCTTTTAAATATACATAACAGTTCTAAGTGTTTTGGTAACACATATACTTTTGCAAAGAGTTTTGGGTAAATCTGTAACTTCAGTCATACACCCCCCAGTTCCTGTATCATGCAGCCCAGCTAAGCCTGTAGTTTCCTGGAAGCATGGACAAAAGTCTATAGCCAAGGGCAATGCTACATCTGCTGCACAGGAATACAGAACACGGGGCAGGCAGGATATCCCTCCTAAGCATACATCATATATCTAACCTGTGCATGCACGGCACTGCCAGTGCATTGTCTGCATGTAACCCACAGCCATGCCCAATATGATCCTTCCTCACTACAAAGATACACAGTGTGTGTGATGCAGGGCCAGTCCACAAGTGTGTGGCGAGTACAGAATTGTGAGATCTCCTGGGCACACAGAGATCAGCTCAATGCTAACAGCACATCTCTGAGACGCAATGAACCACTGCAATCTTGCCCAGTGACACGGTGGAAGACAGTCTTTGAATGTACTTAAAGCCAACCTTATTGTTAGGGGAAAGCATTTTTCTGTTCTAAAACACACGATGGCTCTTCAAGAATGTTCTATTCAGTCATTTATTTTCACAGTTTTTCCATGGATCAGAGCAGACGATGGCATTTTATGGCATAGAAAGAATAAGGCAATACTAGCTTTTGATCCTGAAGAACAAAAGGCCAGCATTAACCTATGTGCAAAGACAGGAGAGCTGACAAAATGGGGGGGGCGGGAGTGGGGGAGAGAGAGAGAATCCAGCAGACCTTTGAAGTAATCCAAGGTCAAAAGTTTCCCCCCAAGAATATATGAGCAATGTGAACTTACCGTACCCAGGAAGCCACCTCACAAGGTAAACACTTTCAGAAGACAAGTCCTTGAAACTCTTCATAGTGTCAAAGGTTGCAATGAGCAAAGTGGCAGCTGGTTTAAGGCATTTCTCCTTTGAAAAGTCCAAACTTCCTTCATTTTCAGAGACAAAAGTCCCCTTGGTATATACAAAAAGAGCCTGCACCCTTGAAATAAATAAAGTGATTCAAGTTAAGCCTAGAGGAAAAGAAAAAGCAACAAAATCCCCTCCACCCCTCCCATCAAAAAGAAAAAAAAAAAAAAAGAAAGCAGCCCCAATGGTCAGATACTTTAAAAAAATTAATGTGACTTGTGTATCCAAAAATGTGGGCTATCAAAATTTCCCATTAGAACAAAATCAGAGAGTGCTTCAGAAACAGCTGAAGTGTTGAAGACTCTTCCACCCATCAGGTGTTCATTATTTGCCTCAGCTGAATTGCCTGAGCAGCTTCCATGAACTTGCCAATTCTCAGCCTGCTCGCATCACTCTCCAAGCAGTTTATACTGAGTGGGTAAGTTTACACTGAAGCTGACAAATCCTTTTAGCAATTTAGCAAAGAGTTAATGGTGGTTACCTGAAATTAACCAAAATATCTTTCCTTTTTAAATTGCAGAATTTTATACTTTTATGTATAAACTTGAGAAAATTCAGACTTATGGGAACAACAGTATAGCAGTACTTTCAAATGGCAGTCACTTCTATATGCATACATTGTTTTCATTTGCGCAAAACAAAGTTGTTATTTTCACTTTTTCCATCACTAATTCAGCAGGATATTAAGCATATGAAAAGTTTTAAGGACATGGATAGGGTCATCAGATTAGGCCAGATTCACACAGGTAATGCAATTTCCCACTGACTTCAGTACTTAAAATAGTACCTACAATTAGAAAAGAAACGAAGAGAAGAAGCTTCTTAAAATGAAAGCTTAGAGGGATATAAAGCATGCAGCAGATACACTATCAGATTTCTTCAGATGGAGGCACTGCTGCAATGGTGTTGTTTCTTCAAAGAAGTAGCCCCTCAACAACATAAAAATACACAGATTTTCAAACACAGTGAAATATTTTCTAATATGAACATCCTAAAAAGGGGAAATCAATAAATGGCATGAAAAACTTCAAAGACGGACCTCCTGTCAATGACAGAGGTTCTTCAACGATGTAAAGTCTTTGAAGAAGGACTCCCAGTGCTGGGAAACCTTTGAAGTGACAGAAAGCAGACATTTATAATTACAGAAAGGTGCGGTGTCCAGCAGAGATAGTAAAAAGATATAACTGGGGTATGTGTGGGGGAGGTTGAGCGGTGGCTTGGGCCCTGAGTGACCCTGTTCTCTTGAAGCCTAATAGCCTGCAAGGTCAACTCTATATCCATATGAAAGAGACAATTTGTGAATTGGAGATGTGGGTAGGGCTTAGAAAGCAAATTACTGCAGCTTTCACACTTCTGGAATATGTTTATTAAATGAGGCATCTCTCTTTTCTCACTACCTCAGATTCCAGCACATACATAGCCACACAGTCCATTCTCACTTTGCAGCCTACGGTTCCCCTGAGGAGACAGTGAAGCTTGTTATGTCCACTGGCTTAGAAGCTGGCTAAAGTGAGGTAGTCCAGCTTTACTTATATTTATCTATATGTTTTTCATGAGTATCACTTCTTCCTGAAATTTTTGCTTTTGTCTTCTCCCCTAGCTCTTTCTTTGATAAAGTGACATAGAAATCCAGAGAAGTGAAAAATTATATTCTAGAAGAAAATTGAAGGTCTGGATTCTGCAGTTCTCTGAATTGTTGTCTACTTGAAAGGAAAAATGTGGAAGTTTAATTTGCATGAATAGATTTTTGGTTTCCCCTCAGACTACAAGGCAACTCTCTGCTGTGATTTTGGAGCAGAGTGAGGTTTGCCCACACTCTGAGTAGCCTGAAAGCAGAAGTCATTTTACCATGGTATTGAGATCACACTAGTGTATCCAGCTGAGAGAGAGAGTAAATAGCTCACACATGTTCTTACCTTTCATATATTCACAGATTCTGGTTGTCCTAAAGCACAGGGCCAGGTCTCTTGCTTATGTCTGAAAGATTTCATAGCTATATCCCAAATATTCATTTTCAGTTTTTTTCTGGTCTGTGACATGCTAAAAGCATAGCATTTACAGGAGGAAAAAAAAAAAAAAAAGGAATCAGCATCTGATGCCAGCCAAGATTTTCTGAGAAGCTGAAACAAAAGACAAGAAAATCAGCAGATATTGCCACCTTGTTTGAACTCTCTTGGTCTTTCTTGTATAGCTGGAGCAGGATCTGGAAGCAGGACTGCTCAAAGTGGGCTGAATTGGGTTCTCCAGTAAGGAGGTTTGTATTCTTCTGCCCTGGTATGAGAAAGACACTAGAGCATCCTGTTCCACAATGACCTATAGCTCCACCTGGGAGCCTCAAATCCATATTTTCTCTTGGCAGGAAAAAACTGAACTACCAAAAATCAAACACCAGCTTCTTTTTTTCTTGTGCTTCCCTGCAGTCTTGCATAGCTAAGTACTTCCATGCAAAGGCTGGGAAAAGATGGCACACATCCTTGATAACTTTTACATGTACATGTTATCCACAGATCACAAATCAGTGAGTAACCCAGTTTATGAATGGGAAAATTGAGATTCTGGACATAAATTGAGGCTGGCTCCATAGAAAGGGAAGTTTTAGCAGAAACATGCCAACATTTATTACTGCAGGAAATCTGAAGTAGACAGCACCAAGTCTATTTTTGTCTTCAGATAACCTTCAGTCCCAGGTTCAGGTCAGAAGTAGAGAAAATAACACCAAAGTCCAGTGCAGCCTACAGAGAATTGCTGAAGCTTATTTTGTTGAACTCTTCTTTTGCTGGCCAGACAGCAACCATGTAATTAGGATAACTATGCAATGCTGTTTCCAAAGGAGTGCTATAGAGAAAAACTCAAACTACAGTACGTATAAAAGCACTGTATTTGTTTTCTCATGCATCAACAATTTAGTTTTTCTTCTGTTGAGGAGGTTGGCCTGAAGGGAATGGAAATCGCAGAGATTATTACCTTTTTATAACTATCTTTCTAAAAGTTATGGCATTGGCTACATGAGGTGTGTAGTAAAAAGGAAAAAAATCCTAAATACTAATGGAGAGACCGTATGGAAACTCAGAGGCAATTATCATGCAGACAAAATTTTTAAGAGTAGTGATGAAATTAAGCATTATTGCCAGAAGATGTTTACTAAAAATATCTTTCAGGTCTTTCAAAATATTGCTTGGAGGATTTGGCATGACAAAGAAAGCAGATGTCAGATAACACAAAACACATCAAGAAAACAATAATATATTCTGAGCTTAAGAGTCCTGCTGGTGATATGGGACAAAAATATGCCTGGGCAATCTGAAATAGCTTTTAAATAAAACAAAACCTATACAAATTTAGATGTTTTGAAGTGCCTACATAACATGTAAATTTTGTGCTACAAAAAGTTAGACAACAGACAGGATAAAATCAGCAAAAACTGATATTACTCAAATGCAACAGATAAATGGAAGTTGTTTCCTGATGTGTAGTATTTGCTATCTGTGTAACATGCATTATAAGATTCAGCTCGTGTGAATTATGGTACACAGTGCTGGTTATGCCACAGCTGTTAAATGCCAACACTTGCATACAATAAGTACCCTAAATCCACAGCTGGACATCATTACAAGGAGGAGGGTGCAAATGTAAAAAGCCCTTTAAACTGAGAAGTAAGGATACCTTCCTCATGGCTGCTGCATGATGATCCTTTTGCATGCTTAGCAGTACCACATTTGGTGAGTTCTGGCGCATAATACAACACAGAAATATCTGCACCCATTAAGATACCTATGTTTTCTCCTGTTTATCCGTTACTGGTCTCCCTCAGAAGTCACATACAAATTGCTCCTCACTCTCACATCCTGGACTCTAGGGTATTTTTGCAGTCAGTTTAGCAGGGTACAGACTGCCAAGAGCAGTGGCTTTCCCCCTGGGTACAATGAGGACATGGTGTCTGCAGATATTTTGTATTCCAGCAGCAGTGCACCTCGGGCAACAGCACAATACCAGAGGTCATTGTCCTATCACAGACATTTGGGTAATGTCTTATTTGCAAACGAGACCAGAGAAAAACAAAATTATGTTTAGTGCACTAATTACACACAGGAATATTCCTTTATATTATAGCAAGAAAGGGATCTAAGTGACCATCCACACAGGAACCGATAGTGAGGCCTTAAATACAGGACGAAAACACCATGAATTTAATAGCATAAACCATGAGCAGAGAGCACTGTGCTAGCACCTGCTATCAGTTGTGTTACAAGTAACAGGAACTTAAACCAGGCTCAGTGGGCAGATAGGATGGACTACCTTAGTCATGTATTGAAAAGAAAAAAATTGTCACATTTCATCATAACCTAAAGATCAAGAGTAGTACAGAATGACCCAAAGTTACATTCCTGATTGATATTCCAGGTTTTTACTGTAGATAATAAGTTTGGTGAGTTTGCTAAGATGTCATCTTTGTCATATTCCTTTTTGCTGTTCTTTCCTTATATTTTCCCTGAGAACACAAGAATCAGATTAATGAAAAATGTATGCTGTTGTCAAGTACATACAAGCAATTTCTGTGAAGTGTTAACTAAGAAGGACTTATCTGCCAAATTTAAGTATATGTTTGTTTTTAAGCACTTTTTATTTTCATTCTACTGTGGGAATCATCAAAATATGATAATATATTGTTTAAATTCTAAACTTCAAATATAATAAACTAACCTGAGACAGGACTAATGCTGAGAACTCAGTAATTCTTTTTATACCCATTGTATTTCAGGCATCTCTCAAGATCCCAAATGCATTTCAGATTCTAGACATGTCTCACAATAAAAACCAAACAACCAAAACCAAAAAGCAGACTTTTCATTTTTTTCAAATATCAATCAGAATACATTGCTTACTTCATTTAATAGCCTTTTCCAAACATACAGGACCTGCACATAATGAAAATTTGAAATGTTGTATTGGCAGCTAACAGTGTAAATCCATAAAAAATGGACATTATTAAACTTTTCCAATACATGTTCATTGATTGTATTTAATTCTATCAGGTAAGATCTATATACAGTTTCTATAATAAGTTCTTTAAAAAAAAAATTGATAAGAAAGACGGGCATGGATGATCTCTCTAGTACTCTTTATGCAGCAAACAGCAAACAGGAGAGAATCCCTTGCTCTGACAAGTGCATCATGTTACAGCCTTAGCCTGCAAATGGTGATGCATGTCTGAAATCCAAAGTCAGTAATTGTGAAACTAATTTTATCAATGTTAATAAAAATAAATCTGCTTTTGACTATTACCTGCTTAGCAGGATTGACTTGATATATGAAATGTAACAGAAAGGAGAGGGTAAAAGTCACCACAGAATGAAAAATCTTGATCAATTTAGTTGTATCTTTCTTAGGACTTTTGCTGTTTCTCGCTCCAGTCTGTGTGTCCTCTGTGAAGGACAACTGAGGGTTTTAAGTGAAAAGCAGTGGAAAAGAGTAAAACTTCAAAGACCACAGCATCGAGATTTCTACAGCTTTCCAAGTATCAAGTATTAAATGGATATTTAAAAATTCAGCAGTGAAAAGGTAGAAGAAGATGGCATACATGATATAGGACTGCCAGATACCAGAACTTTCTGGAATAGCAAACAGGCCAGAAGAACATGGTAAGGCTTCTTAAATGGCACTAGACTGCTATATGGAGGCAACCGAGCACTCCTGCACCCCACGGAGACCCAGCCCTGAAGTGCAACACCAAAAATCCCTCCAAGTTTCTTTAAACACTGATGTGTTTTGCCTGCAAGTGTCCTAGGAACACCTTAAAACTTTTCCCTTCACTCTGGGCAGGTCAGTGCTTTGACTTAGGATCCACAGATTAGAGGATGCTCTATGGGACCAATCCAACATGCAAATATCACTAAACATAGCAGCAGTTCCTTCAAAAACTTGAACAATGAGGTTCACTGTCACTCTTAGTCCCTTAAGATGACAGATGAGCAGCCACTGCATTTATGCAGGATCTGGAGGATAGTAACATCACCTTCTGTACTAAAGTAATGCCCACTGAGGCACCCTAGCCACCAGGACTGTTTAGAATTAAGTGATTATCCACCTACATATGTCTATTTATTCTTATGAGCTTTTATCGAAAGCACAAGGGGCCAGGGACACCAATCTCCAGTCTAATTAATGCTGTGCTGCTCCCTGAGCATCCAGTCCATTGAGCTCCCAGACCCACTTCTCTCTGGCTACAGGGTCACCCTTCCCTCCGAAACCAGGATGCAACCACTGTGTGACAAAAACCTGAATCCCACATCCTGCGTGAGTCAGATCACAGCCTGGGCATGCGCTTATGTCCAACAGCTCGGGTGAACACCTTACGGTCATACTATGTCTTGGTGATGGCAGTGACTGCCCTTCCTTGGGGATTTTGGGGTGGGTACAGACCCTAACAATTAGGAGGTTTTCACTGCTGTGATGAGAGGGCTTGTCGGTGACACAAAGCAAAACGAATTCAATTCCCACAGGTGCTAAATGACAAAGACTTCAGAGATACCACTCCTTCACTTTGAAGGATAAAAGGATACAGAACAGGGGAAGAGGGGAGCCTCAACCTGAAGAAAAAATGGTTTCTTAGACTCTCCTCTCTGCTATTCTTTTTTCCTAAAGAGAAACAGTGTGGTCCCAAAAGCCATGGGGAAAAAGGAAAGCAACAAAGGAGCAGAGGATTGTTCTTCAGTATATTCCAGATTCCTTGCAAATAACAGTGATTTGTTATGTTGCAGGAAAACTGTGCACCTAGATGGAGCCCTCCTGCACAAATCAGGACCTGAAGTGTGTAGGTCTTTCATGTTACCTGATTTTCAAGGGCATTTTTCTTAGCTCTTTTGCAGACTGCATTATCTCAATTTCTGTGGCAGTATCAGCCTAAAATCCCAAGCACCAAGTTTAGCTATCTCCTAGACTGCTTTTTTTTGTCTTTTACTATCAATATTATAATACATATATATTCATATACATATATATTCAGTCTAGCTTTTATAGGGTTTGGAATTAACCTGTTCAAATTGTTATAGTATGAAGAGCATGCATTTTTCTAAGAATCACCTACCTTTCATACCCATAAACTATGTGCAGTACGGTGAGCCGGATAATATCAAAGGAAGAAGGTCTTTTTCAATAATATATCGTATTCCATAAATCAGCTTGAAAGGTATTTTTCAGCTCATTTTGATTTTTATGCCTTCTTTTTCCTGCTGCTTGATGTAAAACTGACAAAGTAAAACTGACAATAAGCTGCAGAGAGATGCAAGCTTCCTGGTACAGAGGAGTAAACATTTCTCCTAACAGATGGAGTCATTTTCACTTTTATTATCATTAAAAAACTTCAAAACTCTATGCCAGTGAAGGAGCCAACATGCTAGCAGTGTATTCCTGGATGTTTCTTTACTACTATGTTTTTACAGGTACTTGTATATTATCCTTATGTAAGTTAAGACAGTACCAGCTACACACACTGGGCATCCTCTAGGCCTGCAGTCCAATACTTTGAGCAGGACTGTGACAATCAGACTGTGAAGGATAAGACAGGCTACCCTCTCTGAGTCACTAAACTCTTCTCACTCAAAAGCCAATATTTTTCACCCCACACACAGCAACACTGGACTGCAGTTATTGCCTGCTCTCTAGCACAAACAGCTGCATTTTCTATGTAGAACACCGACGACAATAAGAATGCAAACGTCTAGCTGGCCAGTGGGGCACCAAAGTAAATAAAGCTGCTGCTTGAGTGGAGTGAGGAAATGCTTGGGGGAACAAATCCTTAGGGAAGACTTGATGCCTGAGCTGGCAAAGCTGTGCAAGGAAACTGCATTTGTCCCAAAATGTCCACAGGATCTATTTTAATGTGACCCAGTCCTTATGAATCTTCCCCATTTAAACCACCCCAGTCCTTTTCACAGCACAGGCAAAGAGAAGGTTGTCATTATTCTCAGTCCACAGTGTATTGTTAGTAACATGTGTGTTACTGAAAGTAGCACCATAAAGTGAAGAAATCATTCATTTAATTAGAAAAGTTACTATACTTTTTTTTTTTTTGCTATTCAACTTTTTTCTGTATAGAATATGCTTATTTTTTTTCTCACTGTATAAAGACATCTAGAATTTGGAGTTGTTTTATATAAATTATTTTTGAAAGGAATACACATTATGAATCTCAAGGGTTTAAAACTATAACTGCATTTCCAGACTCATTGAAACTGGCACAAATTCAGATATAAAAGCTCCATGGGTAAAACCTGTCAAGACCCTTTTATAAAGAATTTAAAAAGCCATTAAGATTTAAGACACTTAAGATGCTTTCATTTCAGCATTTGTGAGATATAGCAAAACTGTAGCCATAGCATTTTATTTTCATGCGTAGCTTGTAGAATTTACTCATCATAAAAAGGATTTTTTAATTGTTTTCACAACAATTTTTTTCTCCACATTTCTTTTAGCTGCAGACTAATTTGAAAGAGCATTTTGTTTGACTGAAATGGGAAGCGATTTAATTTTCTTTTTGGTTCTTTAATGTATCAACAGAATCAGTTAGATGCTTAGATGCTGCAAATTACTAAGGAATAATATCCAGAGAAAATTACCAAAATAAAGAGTAAATAACTCAGTGTTAAAGAAGAATTAATATAATGGGATCACTCAGAAATTATCAGGATCATTAATGAAATTAAAGTATAACCCATACTAATTTAAAAATTCAGTTAAAGGCTACATTTGAAATTACAAAATGTCAGGGGAAAATATTTAAATTACAAAAATTATTATAAAGCTCTGACTGGAAAGAGCCCATTTCCACAAGCTCTAAGTCATTGAGTCTATATGCATTGATACTCACACTGTATTACTGAGCAGGAAATTAAGGAAAATGGCTTAGTTCCATTTACTTTTAAATATAGCTAAAATACAAATAAAGATACAAATACACTTTAGCGTATTTCTTGTATTAGCTCTATCTAACTTCTATGATAAATACTTTTAAATTAATTTGTTTTTCTGAAATATATACACTTGTACATGTACTTAAGGGATAGATTGACTAACAGCATGTTGGGCAGTGAGTGGGTGATAGCAGCACATCAGGAATGAGGCTGAATTGCCCATGGGTTCTTTGAATTCCACTCCATCATACACCATACACTTACATCCACTCCCCTGCCAACCCTTCAAAGCACGTGCAAACACAACTATCTGTGATTTACTGACCAAGATTTCTGTGCAAATACCAGCAAACTTTTTGAACATGATGTTTAAAAAATAACAGTTTTTTTGACCATACTTTACAAGGAGGTTGGCAAATAGTTAAACACTGAGAAGGGGGCCTGAAACATCTCCTACCAGTGAGAGACTGAAGCAGCTGAAGAGTTGATTAAAATCTGTCAGGATCACAAGGTGATATCTCAAGCTCATGGATGTATTGACTGTTGTTCAATGGAGAAAAGACAGGATTTTTCACACAGTTTATGGGAGTTTAGGAAGAAAAGCTTATAGACAGAAGAAGCACCTGTTATTTGATATGAATCATTAGATATCTAAAGCTACAGAAGCTTTCTTTTCTTTGCACAATAACTGGAGGATTTCCAGCCCCTTGAAGTCTATCAATCAAGTTTGTGTGTCTTCACTAAGTTGATACAGTTCAGACAAAACTAGCATCAATAATGGGGAAAGCACGCCAAATTCTAGGTTAAGATTATAACAAAAATCTGAGCAATTTTTTTCAACCCTTTCTTTTAGATATAGAGTCTAATTCTGACAATTCATATTGTGCTTCACTGACATAGCACTGCCAAATTTTAAATCCTGGAAATGCTACAGGCAGATCTTCTTTCTTCCCTAATGGCCCATATGTCTTCCCTAGTTAAGTTTATGTTATTGCCCAATGTATTTCCTATTTGTCCCAAGCAAAGACCAAGGGTGGGAGAACTGAAAGTGACAGAAGAGGAGTTAAAAATATCCTTCAGGGTCCTTTATAAAATCGGTCCATTGAGGACAATAAGGTAAATAAGGTTTTTGTGTACTGTACACCAATTACAAACAGTATGTGCTGTCAATTACAACCTTCTGGCCATCTCCAGAGTCCTTCCACAATTACAACAAATTGCTAAGACACCAAAAAACAGACGATAAAGTCAATAAACATGTGAAATTTGAAGTAGCTTGTTGACCTCAATGGAGTTATTCCAAAGTCAGAAGAGCAAAACCACAGCCAGGCTCCAGATATACATGACAAATTACTGAAAATAATATCTTTCAGATGTCTGGATAGACTCTCTAAAGCCTCTTCAAATGTAATCAAATGAACACTCTTGGTCAATCATAGCACTTTTAAAGCACTATCGGAATAGTCATGGTCTCTCAAATATAATTGATTTTGTCCAGTTTGTGGAAAGAAATATTTTGGGAGATAAGTAGAGTTGAAAGGGGTTTTGTAGTGCATTTTTTTGTTGTTGTTTCAGGTGAACTCATGATGTATTTGCAAATCTGGAACAGTCTGTTCTTTTCTTTTAAAAACAAACTGAAAAAAAAACCAACGTAGCTTTAAAAACAAAAACAAATTTACAGAAAGACTTTACTGAGTGTATTTCTCCTTCATTCCATTTGAGATGATCAAAAAGTAGGTTTTCTTTTAAAGAATTCTTTGGCTCTCTTGGCTACTATATTTGATTATATCTAATGTACTATAAAGTTACATTAGAAATGTGGGACAAAGGAAAGAAAGGAAGAGAAAGGTTATTACCACATTGCAGGTCATCTTCTGGTCACAAATTATTTTACTGTCCAGGGAAGTTTACAACTTCAATTCTTTGATGGCACTTTAAGGAAAATAAATCCTGTTATTAATACAAACACACACACACATATATATATGAGATGGATCATGTGTACAGATATCACATATATGTGTGAGATGATTTATTAAGTTCCACTTGCCATTTAGTGATATCAGTTACTGAGTTATATTCTCAACCTTGTTGATCAGAATGTGACTCTACCCCAGTTTTTATAAAGTTTTACAGATGCAACTTCCATTAGAAGCAGTGGGGGCAAAAAGCAAAAGAGACAGAAGAGGAACAGTAATATATTTTCTCTGCAACATGCAAACTTAGCTAGAAAAAAACTCCAACAGAACCTCTCACTCAAAACCAGGTTTTTTAAATGTAACTGTGCAAAATACCAAATGCAAAGTCCAGGCTGTGAGGTAAATCTCCTCCAGTCCCTGACAATCAGACAGCAAGCAGAGCAGGAAGCAAACAGCAAGAGGTTTCTTTGTTCACAGATCCAAGTGCTTCCTCGCCAGTGCTCATCTCACATCCCTCTGCTTTCTCCTTCACCCTCTTCGCTCTGTCCCAGAGCAACACAAGCAATGATTCTGCAGGGAACACTTTGACTTTTCATCCTTGTCTCTTACTGCCCATGGCCCAGCTACTCGCAGGCATGGTCCTGTCAAACTGCTCTGCAAAATCCTTCCATACATATAACTAAGCTTCTCTCTGACCTGCCATATGGCTTTTCTTTTGCATTCCAAATAAATTCAGTTATCCACTCTAAATATGAATTGTCCTATATCTTCTATTCATTCTTCATCATCAAGTCGTTGTCAGAGGCTGTTTTCTTTGAAATCACAATCCTAACAATGATGCATGAGAAGAATACAATCCCTGGCAGGCATGTTTAGTAACAGACTAAAAGCAGACCTCAGAATAGAAAAATATGTAAAAGGACAGAGTTTATAAAACTTAATAACAAGACAGATACTGCATTTTAAAATATTTCAAGTCACATGGGCCTCATAAGGAAACAAGAACTTACATTTTCAAAAGCTCCAGGTTAATTTTTAAAATACTGTTGGAAGCATATATTATTTTTGACTGTCTGGTTACTTCACTAATTCCTATCTGAGTTTACTGGTGGACAAAATGAGGGGAACCCATGTGGGTTTATGCTGGACCTCACATAATTTCTTGACTTCCCAAAGCTTCCATGGGATTTGAGTTCAGGGGCTTGCAATGGTCAAGGCAGAATTTTACCCAAGGGCTGGCCAGTAAGTAGTTGACAAATAAATACCTGATTGGAAATTCTATAATTTCAGAATGGGTAGGGGATAAAATAAATCAGAATAACAGGACTAAGTGAAAAGAAACAAAATTCAGTAAAAAGATCACACGTGAACAAGTGCAACCATTTAGTGTGCATCCACTTCAGACCAAAACCAAACAAACCAGCAAACAAGTCATCTCAAGCAAAAAGTGCCTGGAAAAAAATAAAAATGTAAAGAAGCAAAATACAAAAAAAAACAGCTGCAAAACCACTAAAATGTGAGCTCCTTCATGAAAATTAACACTATCTTAATGCTAACAGGTATATAACACACAGGAATGCTTTGTGCATTTGCAGCAGAACACAGATGAGAACTCTTTTTTCCCCTGCTTCAGCAACATTAAAATAATTACTTATAATAATCCTGTTTACCAACCTTAACACATGTACAGTATATCAAATGTTGCTCTGCCTCATTGTGAGACTGCCTACCCTTCTTTCTTGCCTATGTCTCATCCAGCCCAGCTTTCTTCTCTGCCCCAGCCCACAACTACTGCTGCTTTACTACCAGCAAGACTCCTGCACATCCTGACCCCAGGATTTTACTATGGAAATTTTTATCATTCCTATATGTCTGGCCTTTTCTTGTCTCTTTGAGCTCATTTTTATCATAGTCCCACTGTGACAGTCCTCTATCTATAGGAAGTCCGATTTCTACAACTGCACCAACTTGTTAGTGATTACTGCCCTGAACCCGACTAGATCTGCCATTTGTGAAGTTTCCCCTCAATGTTTTGTTCTGTCAGCAGCCATTTCCTCCCCTGATTTCACTGTTCAGTTGGCTTTCTGTACCACTGCCCTCGTGCATAGAACTCCTTGACAGCTTACAAAAAGAGGCCTTTTTTCCATACCACCATAACTTGCAGACTCTCCTACTGCCTCATTCCTCTAGGGACTTCCAAACCTAGCAGGCATCTGACTTCCCTAATTGCCCTGTCAAAGGAAAAGCCAAAGTGAATGGCTTTCAAACTGCTTGTAACATTACCAACCAAGGGAAGTAGTCAAGTTCCTATTGTCTGAATTGTTTAAACCAGACAGTACAAAGCATCACACAGTACACATGGGGAAAACCCAATATTCACAAGGGACTAAACTTGGCAACCTAAAAGTTGCTTTCTGTCTCCATTTTTTGTGATACCCTGAAGTGCTTTCCTGCATTAAGGTAGAAAGTGGCACTTGGAGGTGAACCTTCCAGTGTAAATAATGGCTCAAGATTACATCATGCAACTCTACTTCTTCGCCTTACATATGCATTTGCAAGTGTCAGTTCGATTATCCTTAGTGGTTTTATTAGTTATTCCTTTAGTATCCATGAAGGAACTACTTTTCTTGCTCAGTGTACTGGAGTGATTTAACAGACCAAAACTACATCTCCCAAGCCACCTTTAAGAAACTGGTCTCTCCAAACTGTATGCTGAATATCCCAGTGCTGGTCATTTCTCAAATTCTGTTCTGCCTTCTTTGCCAAATGCCGATGAATTGGCATGCTTCCATGGGTGGAGACAGGACAGCACTGCTGGGGAAGGCATGGGGAGCATACACATTTGTGTACCACATGGGAATGTAGATGCCTAAGCAATGACAGAGTAGGAGAATGAGTGGAGAAGTCAGGATCCATAACAAAGCAGTACCTTTTTCCCCATGGAAACAAGAGTGCGGGAGGAATGCCTCCAAGGTCTCTTGGTTCTGCAGTCCCTCTATGACCAGGTGAGTGCTTTCTTCACACGTGCAAACCTCTAGGTATAGCCAAAGTATTCACCCTGTGACCAGAAATGGGCTAGACCTGAACTGTAACTCCTATGATTAGTTTTCACAGCCTCCACTTTATTGTTTTAAACCCCAATATTTATATCTGACTCAACCACTTTGCAGGCCTTCAGTTCATTTGTGCACCATTTTTAATTTTTTCTCTCAGTTGCTTAAGGAGTTTCAGCTGCTGGTAGAAACAAACAAACCAAAAAGCCAGTGAACATGCCAAGGGGAGAGCAGGGCTAATATCCTGTAGCCTTTATATATCTATTGAGGCTCTGTGTAAATTGTAAGGCATCTTGTTTTACTGCACACTGTTGGCATAGTTGGAGCAGGAGTCTTGTAATGTCAGCCAAGAGGACCCACACACAGTCACTGAAGCCCCAGGAAGAAAAGAATTAACAGCCTTCAAAAGTGGAAAAGTTTTAAAAAGAGATATTTAAAAGGTTTGACTTGCAGCCAAGTGTTAAACAGTAAATACAAATTTTAAGTGCCTTAACGATTGAGATGAAGTATCATAATTCAACAGCATGGAATGGGACCTCTTACTGGGAGAAGCTAAAGAAGAAAAATGAACCAGCACAAAAGGAACCCCCTCTAGGGAAGATCTCACACACTTGGGTCTGGAGTCTAGTTAGAGTAGGCCAAAACCTGATACTTTTATCTCCAACCTTTGACCCTGACATCTGGAAACTTAGTTTGAGTCAAACAGAAGGAAGTTTTCTTTTCTATTTCAAATACTTTATAGAAGAAAAACTTCAAGTTTCTACAGTCAAGTCTGTTAGTACAAACTACTTCTATTTGTGCACTTGTAGTGAACTCTAAAATATGGAACATTTGTGCAGGAAATGCATGCGTCAGAACTTTTGGGAAAGGAGAGTAACTTGGTGAGACTGGCACGTTGTTCGATGCTTGTATGGGATCCAGATAACAGCCCAGATAAACATCTCCAAGGGGGTGCTGAAGAGTATAAAAGGTCCAGTTCCTTTGATGTTCTTAGATGTTCTCATTTAATAGCTATCAGCCCTGGTGCCAGAAATAACAACATGTTTAAACATTCTGTATCAAAACACAAATTAAATTCATTTAGCGTAACCTGTTTCCAAAGTTAATTTTCATCTTTAGCTGGAACACTAAGTGTGATGTAACTCATGTTCTTCCTGGCAGTTATTTTCATTATTATGTTTATTACTCATTTAAGAGACTTTTTTTTTTTTTTTTTTTTGAACAGAGGGATTAATGAATTTAGACTGCACATTATAACATCAAAAGCTTGAGTTTCAAATAAGCCCATCTGAGCTACAGGAGATTTTCTCCCCTTATATGAAGCTAAACAGCAACTTCAAAAACATATCTCAGTTATAGTATTATTTTCTAGTTGACTGAAGTCATGAGTTTTATGTCAACCTGTTATATTTGCATATAATAAATGACTACTTATTACTATTGTCCAAGTGACTCCCTTAACCCACAACATGTTTAGAAGTCAGATGCTTTCCACAGATACCAGCTCTCAGGAGGATTTCTGATCACGGGAAAGAACAAAAATAAAAATAAAGGGGCCTCTTTTTCAGGATTCAAATGATTGTTTGAGATCAGATCATCAAAAGGGGGGAAGACATATGCAAGTATTTTAACATCATGTTGTTCAGGCCAATAAGAATAAAATAGGAAATAAAGAGCACCATACATAACATTTAGCAAAAAATATTTCTAACCTGATATGTTCCTTTTGATCACTAAGCTTCTGTTTACAAGTGAAATTTTTTTTCACCCAGTATTGATTAATGACAAATTCTCATAGGATGCCCATACAGGGGTCTCAGAAATCAGCCTGACTTTACAAATGAAGGCAGAAATCTGCAGAATATTCTGTTCAATAGAGCTCTCTAGGATATCTGAAGTGCCTTATCAATTGTTTTACTAGAAATTATGGAATATTTCTTAAGATGCTGGCCAAAATACTAAATTACTCCACGCAAGATATTTTCCTGCTTATTTTCAAGGAATCTGGAGAGCTATGCAGAATTGCTTTTAGAACAATTAAAGGTCCTGCCTCTGCATTTCCCCATGTGGACAGAACACTTCTCACATCAGTAGAAGATATAGGTCTCAGCTAAGGAAATTATTTCCAAAGCTTCACCTTTTATTGTGCTGAGAATTTAACTGTATTTGAAGGAATTCAGTCAGTAAGAAGCAGCAACACACATCTGCAGTCAAAACCAAAGTGCCATCTCTGAGACTGTTCGAAATTCACTGATATATCTTGAAGTTACTGTGGATAAAAACTATGAGAGACCACATTTTTTAGAAAATATCAGCAAATGCCAATTTGGAAGCAGGTGCATGCATAATTGTCTCTGCTCTAGAAAACAAGCACCCTTGCAGGAAACGTAAGCAAGTTGAAAAGCACTCTGTCATTTTGAACCACAAAAACAGAGGAGTTCTGCTTCACATTGTTTTACACAAGACTGCATGAAAGATATTTGCAGTTGCTGAGATTTTCATCCTGCCTCTCAAAATCACCTCCCATACTAGAACAACTAATGAAATGCCCCCTGTGCTTTCCTTCCTGGTCTCAAACCATCCCTATGATATCTCTCCATGCAGAGTTGTCTACCAGCCTCTTAAAGCCCTATTTGCCATAAAGGTGGCCTAACAGAAAAAAGCGCATAGCCACTAAAATGAGCACACTGGCAACACAACCAGACCGCCCCAGATAATATTTACATCACAGTAAAGTAAAAAATTCTTATCTTTGGGCACTTTACCTGAGGTAGCAGACTGCTCCTCCCCTTACCTCATCTCCTGGTCCTCACAAAAGGCCATCCTGTTGAAATTGTTATCCATGCGAATGCAGTGGGCTGCTCCACAAACAGCAATCCTGTTTCCATAGCTCTGGCTGGCATGGAAATAGGCTTGTCATTCAGAGGTAAGTCACGCTCTAAGAGGAAGGCCATGCAATTCAGCTTAAAGGTTTGGGTTAATATAACAACATTCACATTTTCTCTCTTGAAATCCAGAGCTGTGGCAGATGATTATTTCCATTATTGATGCACATACTCAGAGTAGCTAGACCCACTACCCTGTTTTATTTTACATATAAGTGTTGGAGGGAGAAGGAAAAGCTGATTAAGAAATTAAGGCAATCAAGGAAAAAAACATAGAAATAATTTGAAACTTTAGTATGATATTTGATATAAATTGATAATTTTTCATTAATGAACCGATACTTTAATATGCAGGAAAACTACATAAAATTATAGAGATAGAAGAGATTTAATTCTCTCTTTTTTTTTTTTCACAGCTCCAAAACCAAATAAATAGCACGAGTGCCAAGTCAGATGGGTTTTTCAATTTCCTAAATTTTCTCATGTCTTAACTCTACACTACAGCAAGGGACATATTCTCCTTTTGAAGCCCAGACCTAGCATTAACATTTATGGGAGTTATACACACATCAAAAGAAAATCCTCCTTCAAGCAATTTATAATCTGAATACTTTTTTTCTGACCAGCGCAATTGCAGGATTTATATATAGGAAACTGCAAAAATTTCTTGTGTTATTTCTGATGCTGAATACCTGTATAGTTGGGGAAAGAGAGGAGATAGAGAAGAACAAGAGAGAGAGAAAGACAGAGATACAGAGAGAGGGACAAAGAGAGAGAGAGAGAGACAAGAGAAGGGGGAAAGGAAAACAGAGAAATGTACCCCCCAGATGCGAAAACTCTTTAGAACACTTTTTATTCTTCTTGGTACTATATTTTCCTTAGCCTTTTGGGGACCAAAATCTTATTTTCATATATTTAGAATTGTATGTAGGAGTGTTTCCCTTCCCAACAAAACCTTTTCATTTTTTTGCCCACTTAAAGAATGTGTACATGGCACAAGACCAAGATGTATAAACTCTTTGTATATAGTTCGATGAAGTACTTGTACTCCTTTCCACTTTTTCAGTGTCTTCTGAGCCAACAAATTAATGTATGCTCCCATCACTATTTTGTGATTAAAATCCCTTGATCTTTAAATGCAAAAAATGATTCCTTGGTCATACATTCCTATTAGAGAGGGCTGATTAAAGGAGTCCCTTGTTCTGATCCATTCTATTCCTTTCCAGTTTAATCTCTTTGAGAAATAACTCCACTTTCTTTTCCTTCTTCTCTCGACTATTTTAATAGATTTTGTCCATACATATTCTCTTTTATCTAATGTATAAAATTAAATTTGGTTAAAAAAGTAAACTTAAGTTCTTCTTTTAGATGAGTAAGGTGGTTCTGTGACCATTTAACAACTTTCACTATAAGTTCATCTTAAATTTGCTCTTGGACATAGGGCCAAAAATCCCTGCTGAGAATCTCTTGGATCCCAGCCTTGGATACAGGGGTCCAGCGAATCAGAGATGTTTAAAAAAAATATTCTGAGTTCCACAAATAAACACTTTTCAGTGATGTCATGTTTCTCTGGCAAATGGACTTGCTGCTATTCAAGACAAGTCTTGCAGATCTGACACCATGATTACATGGGAGCCCTCAGTTTGTACCGCAAAGGACCTCAGTTGTCTTCTCAGTAAACCACATCTCAACAACCCACACTCAGCAGAGATGCTACCACCACCTGGTTTTAGGGTCTTATGCATTTGCATCACTAAACCCCACAATTCCCCGCTCCATTACTCATTATATTGTTTGGACGCTGAAGAGAGCCCTTGTTTCATGAGCTGTAGAGTAAATTAACCCCCAAAAAACACTGGGCTTACTGTGGCTGGATGGATCTGGTCCCCTGTTTACAGCTGTCTTGGGTACCTCTACATTCTCCTGGCATCTACAACAAGGACCCTAACTGAGGCCATGGGCTCAGGAAAGAGATCTTTCCTATAACACATCTTACCTGTCACTAGCTGTTTTTAGATAAATGGGACCTGATGCATGGTCATTTGAACAGTTTGGTACTGGAGATGTTTTCCATAGCTGCTTCTAGTTGTGAAATACCAACCTGAAAATCACAGCTGACTGAGTAAACTTCCTCCACAGTATTGCAAATGGGATGTTTCCACGAAATATGAATGATGTTCACATGAGGTTTTCTCCTCTTTTAAGATAGTGACAAAATATTAACCAGACTGTCAGACAGATTTGCAGGGATATTTTCACACTACACAATTCCCACATAAAAATATTAAGATTTCCTTGTCAAAACTTTGCAAAGCCAAGATAAGAATATATACATGGCAATTAATAAAACAAAATTACAAAAGTAGTAGTTGGCATACTAGTTGCTCTTTGAGTGCTAGTGATCAGATCCTATGAGATAAAAAAGAATTTTACATGTAAGTTAAAACATTTATTACAGGTGCTTAATCATGAAATCCGCTTAATCGGGACATTTCCCAGGGAACCAAATTAAGCCTAATGATACTTAATGGCAAGGACTGCTGCTTAATTGGGGTGGTAATTCCAGTTAATTGGGATTCCTGCAGGTGAGTAAATGGTACTCAAATAGAGATACTGTATCTGGCCTTCATGATGTTCCAATATTGGTGGTGCTTTATCTTCCCTCAAACAGCCTCTCCTGCCACTGGATCAGCAAAGCAAAATTACTTCTGTGCTCCCATTTTGGTCCTTTCAAACATTGCTTAAAGTTACAATCACTCTCTGGGCTGGCAGTACAAGAGGACTGTTTTGGAGTCTACTAATTGTGAATTTGTGGATTTATTTGCATTTCACCAGGATTTTAGAAAGATCTCACTCAACCTCTTGCCTGACCAAGCAGAAGCATTTTAATAAGTCTTCAGACATCATGGAGATGCCACAAAGATATTTGAAAATTGCTGATAGCAATTTCAACTGCAAAACAGCATGTCCTAATTAGAGAGGTTTTTGCACCAGCTTATGAGAATAAATATTTTACTACCAAAAACCCCCCATAATAGAAGTCCTTTCTTCAATACTAAAAAAGGGAAAGACCTATGCTGTCACAGCACACTTACTATTCCTCAAGGTTTTATCTGAGTCCTTCACACACACACAAAGCCACATGCTAAAGTACTTGGATTTTTTTTTTTTACCATTATTAAAATATGCTTAAATATTTTTCAGGCTTTTACATAGCACCAGAGACCCTGAAAATGAAAACTGCTAATGGCAGTCAGCTTATTAGAAAGATACGTTTTCATCATGACTTCTTGAGGTCCTTGTATTCTCTGGAGGACGTGGTACACAGCGCTCTGCACGCTGCACCATCTCTCACTATGCTGCAAGACAGGCAAGTTGCCAGTCCTTGGGAGAGAGAGCTGGAGCTGCAGTGCCTGAAGCTACCTGGGGAGAGCTGCTATTCTCTGTGGGTTTCTAAAGGCACAGCAGAATGGTCTGACTCCAGAGCTACTGTCTCTCACAAATCCTAGATATGCTCCTCCACTGCTCATCTGTCTCGGGAATTTTTGGCAGAGAATCTTGGTTGCTGCAGTCTCTGCAAAACTCAGGCTGCCAATGAGCCCTTACTGGGCTGGCTGCTTTATCCCTGCACAGCTCAGGGCTGCTGGCTGAGAGGAGAAGATCCCACCAGTCAACTGAGAAAGGTGGCTGCAACGCTCAGGCTGCTGGACAATAGCATGCTCAGGTGAGTTCAGGGCTAATTGGAGCCAGGAGATCCCCAGGCAGCAGGCTTTACCTTTCCTAGTGGCACATCCAGCTGCTCCTTTGAGGGTGAGCTTCAGGCAGGCTGCTGCAACTCAGGCAGTGCTGATATGAAAGGAGACAGGCTATTACCAAGAGCTGGGATCCCCACAGGCCCCATTTTGTACCAAAATCATGATGGTGCCTCTGTCAGAATCAGCTGCTCCTGACTCCTGGCTCCTGCTGAGATCAAAACCATACCTGATTTTTCCCCCCTCCACTTCAACAGTGGTTCATTTTCTCAAAACCTTTCACAACAAAAGTGTTCTAAACAGGAAAGGAAAAATTCTGAAAATACTTGGCAGGGCTGATTTTTCTATTAGCACTTTGTACGTATCTGTAAGGATTAGTGCATTCCACTGCTCCAGTCAGTGAATGCCAGCAGGAGCTCTAGTTTGTGCAGCTGGAGACCAGCGCCTCTGCACGTACTTCCCTGAGCCTCTCTCTGTGTACCTCTTTAGTCCCAAAAACACAAGAAACAGGTGATTTCAATTCAGCTTTAAAGCGGAGAGCTCCGGAATGAGAAATCAGACTCAGAGGATGAAATACTAGCTAATAAAAGCACCCAAGTCAGACTTAAGGCATGTTGGGCTTTGTGCTCTTGGGCATTTATAAGCTGCAGATACATTTGAAGCTCCAACAACAAGCACTTGTAAAGGAAAAACAGTAACTTCAGAATTAAAACAGTTTGATCTGTTGTGGAGCTGTTTAAGGGCTATAGCCAAAATGCAATGAAATTCTCAGGTGAAGTACAGTACACAAAATCTGTACTGTAACGATTAGCCTAGTTCTTAATTTATACCTAATCATATGTACTGCATCAGATGAGCAGGAGCATAGCTAAAAAATACTGTATAATTCAGAAAATCCAAGTGGAAGCCATTTTTTGTGCTGATCTCACACTTGAAGTTACAGATTCTTCACCAAGCTTAACATAAAATATTTACAGAACTAGAAGAATATCAGTGTTACTAAATTATTCACAGTCAAATGTTAACTTGAAGTAGCAACTTTTTCTCTTCTTCAAAGAACCCACACACAGAAAATCAGTTCCTGTATAAGGCAAGGATTCATCTTAGATATGGGACTACCTTTAAAGTAGGATTTGACCAACAATATCACCTTACATTGCCTCTGCAATGAGGGAAGTCAGAGGTTTGCTGTCAAGTATCTCATTGGAGGAACAATAGCAGCAGTAGAGATAACATCACTAACCAGCTAAAACAGTGGAAACAGAACTACTTTTCTATTTGAAATTCCCGTTCAAAATCTTAAACTCTTTTCTACTGGTTCACATATGCTGCCAGTTCCAAAACAAAGAAAGGTAATCAGGGTTACTTATCCTCAAGAAATGCTACTCTAGCAACAAGAACTCGCAAGACTGCCAAAACCCACCAGGAATTAGCTGAGGGATTTTAATGGACTCTACAGCAATTTTCACTGTTTAAGAGGAAGAAATTGAATGAGTTTAAATAAGTAAAATGTAAATTAATAATCATCTTCATCATGAAAAAAGTTGAAATGTCAGAAAAAAAAATTGTAAGAGAAGATTAATGAGGACACCAAAAGAAAAGGGAGAAAGAAGAAAATAAACAATTATTAGAAAAGTCAAGATTGTTAGTGTTAGAAATTAGTTATTGCAATGAAATACAAGGGCTCAAAAATGATTGAGTCAGCAGGTGATCAAAACCATAAATGAATATTAAAATAATGAAGGACAATAAGTCAAGGTGAACTAACTGAAAATCAAGCTAGAATGATTTTAAGGCATTAGTGATGAACAAAAAGGGACAGCTCCCCAGCAGGTAGAAATCCACCAGAGCTCTGCTGATTTAGACCAGCTAAAGAGGTGCCTTTGTGCAGTCAGTAAATACAGAAAAAAACCAGCCTTTCTCTCCTGGACCCTAACGGGAAGAAAGAAAAGGCAGCAGTTACCAAGATGAATTTCTTCCAGGACTACATGCTAAAACTTTTCAGACAAATAAATCATTCACTCAGAAATGCAGTCAGAGGTCTGCCATAACTATGTGCCAACTTGGACCTATTCACCAGGCAGAACTGGTCAAAAAATTAAATCCAGAACACACACAATTCTGAAACATTTTGTTTCTGAAAGCATTACTAAGTTTTTCACACAAAGTATTTTAAACTGGCAAAAATTAACACCTGAAAAGATGTTAAAAATCCATTTCAGGTTGGAAAAATGTTACACTTGACATAAAATAATTTGGGGTAGTTCATTTTGTTCAGAAAATTGAAAATCCATTCTCTTCATAGCTCTGCAGCTCAGACCATTTATGAAGACTCTGATATTTGCTCTAATCTCAGAAGCAGCTAAAATACAATCAAAACCTATATATTTCCAGTGTGTACAAATGATTACCCTTAAAAAAATGCAATATGCATAAATGGAAAACCCTACCCCAAATTCAACTGACAACAAAGAGATTTGTATTCATTTTAGGAACATAAGTCCTTAAATGAATGAAAGTTCTTATGATGTGAGCCATGAATAAACTTAGCACAAGATACCTCTACATACGGAGATGGAGATCCTCAGCAACGCAGTCAAAATGACTACTGAAACAATATTTTGCAAAATATAAGGCACAAAACTGACACAAAATTACATATAAATGCCCCCTTTTCAAACATATTATTTACATCATAGCATACAATAATTCAGTTAAGGAATATCTGTAACTGGCAACGCTAGCAGAGTAGCACACTTAATTTCATTTAAAGAAACAAGAAAGTAAGGGAATAAAGGGTAGCCATGATTTTCCATATATGATTACCTAAGGACTTTGAAAATCTTCTCCAAAACACAGAAATAAAGTGATTACTTGACACAGGACTAGCATAAGATTCTAAACTGTTGTTTCCTTAGAGTCCCAAGTACAAAGGTGAACAAAAGGCACATCTGAACACAAAAAGGATCATTAGAAAGTAAAAAAGTTATATGAGAATGAAAATATGGACACTAGCTATCCTGGGAGTGAGAGGGTTAGGAGCAGAGAACACGAGACAAGTGTATCTTCTGTGTTATACACACGCATGAGAAACTACAGTATTTCTTTCTCTTCTCAAGCCTCCTGGTGTGCATTATGAGCAATACTATTGACACTCATGGCTGTAAATTCATATGAAACCTGGTGTGACCCACTAGAGAATTTGCCTCCGGTCCCTGATAGCAAGAATCAAGCTCTTCTGTCAGTAACACTACTTAAGTCTTCAGCTACCCCGTGATATATTCATATTCAATTTTTCCATCTCCTCAATAAGTGTGACAGGTTGTTTTAAGATGAAACTTTGTCTTGACTCTGTCACAGCCCAAAGGGAAAAGCATCCCAACAGAGAGGCTAAAGGGGGGAATCAGCAAACCTAGACTCTCTTCTCACCACTAACTTTACTATGTGTTCCTGTATTTCAATACTGATATGTTTTGTCTTTCAAAAGAGAATTCATTAAATGCTTATAAAGAATTCTGAGTTACTCAGAGGGAAATCGTTACCAACATTCAATATTATTAGAAATAGCATGTGGAATAAGCTAAAGCAATCTATCTCAATTTGAGTCAATATAAACATTTTTGTATCATCTCTCAGCCTAAGCTCCCTGCTAAATGCTGGTAAATGGCTGCTTTATAAGACTGGTTTAAAAAATTGTTCTCACAATCAGAACTGCATCATGTGCATTTTAAACAAGAGTAGAGCCAGAAGCAAACTCTAATTACACTCTCCCCTGCCTCACTCAGTGAAGTCCACAGTAATGTACATTTTCTATTACTCTCCATTCAAAATTCAACAATTCCACAAACTGTCATATTAACAACAATTGTAGCTCGTTGGCAAAACCTAAGACTATTATTACACAGAAACTGTCAGCACAAAAATAGTGTCATTTCTCATTCAAAAAGGTGTTCTTGCAGAGCTCCATCCAGCAGCAATGGATGGCACAATTTAGGTTATATGGTTTCTAAGCAGACTAGGGTCATTTAAATATAATTTTCAACAATCACTAACTCTGCCTTGGAAAATATAGTAGTATCCAATATCTAATTATTATTCTGAAACATTCTACATACTGTATCTCGGGACAATATGGAAACTAATTTCTATTTCTCTTCAAATATGGAATAGTTTAATGTTATGATAAATCAGAGTGAACCGGAATTAATAACTATCAGGTGCAGAATATTATTATAGTAATTCATAAAGCACAATTCACTTTTTCTAGCATGATGAATTACCTTGCTAATGAGGGCTGAAATATAATGGAGCAGCTAATAGACAGACTCTTTAAACTCATGTAATATAAGTTACTTCATACTCAGTTACTTAGTCTAATCAGGTAAAGTATTATTGTATTACATTTTCAAGTTCCTTGGGGGAATAGCATCTCTTTTGATGGAAAGCAAGGTTACTTTGGAATAACAGATCATCTTCATCAACTGAGGACATCTCCTAAATTACCTCATGATTTCTACAGGTTTGGGAACATACCAAGCAATTACTAACAGCAGGCTGATGGGTGGAAACAGCCTCACTACCTGCACAGCTACTGCATCTGACTCCAGAGTAAGCAGAATATAGTTTAACATTATTTCTTAAAAGGAAGAGGGGCAAGTTTTTTCTGGTAAACTCTATCCATATGGGTAGTAACCACAGACGGGCTGATCCCCCATTTCTTGTTTACATGGCTATACTGTTTATTCATTGTATTCAAAATGGGAACAATACAGGGAAATTGGCCAGAATCTCATAAAGATGCATTCCCTCTCTTAAGCTTCAGGAAAGGCAACCATTCTGGGAATGGGAAAAATACCACATGATTTAGTATGGTATCATATATGATCAAAACAAAAATTCTCTTTCAGGACTGTGTGCAAAGTTTGCAACAGAATATGATGGAACTATTCAAAATGTTATGCTACAAATTTGCACATGGAAGAAATACTAGAATTAATGAAACTTGTATAATAGCCAGGGTGCACTCTTGTACATGTTACAGCACAGTTCAATTCCTAATCTGAGAGATATGATGATATTTTTCAATCTTCTTGAACACCAAGCTCCAAGCTACACTGCTGTCCACTTAAAGACACTTACAGAAATGTTTGGAACAACCCAAATAAATGAAAACCACAATGCTCTGCACGGCTCTTTTCTGCTAATGCAGTCCCAGTCACATCTGGTGCTCCTTTTATCCTAAAACAAAGATAAATTCATATGTGAGAACAAAGAGATATCCATGTCATTTGGTGTTATTTTACAAAAGAGAAAAAAAAAACCCATAACCTTTCTGGTTTTCCCATGTCAGCAATCAGAGCTTTAAATCCATGAAAGGAGATTTGCATTCATTATTTAACCACAAGGCTAGACAATATTTTTAAAAAGCATCCAAGATTGACTAAACTTCCCCTTGGGTCTCCTTTCAGACATATCTTCTGCAACCCCTCACACTACAAACATTCCACTAGAAAAATGCATCTGCCAGGTTTTAAGATCTCTGCAATGCACCTTATTAGCATATTATTTTTCTAGCCCACCCCCAATCAATAATACTTACCTTTCTCTTACAGCATGTGATAGTTCTTAATCCATCCTACAGTATCTCACTCAGCCTGCAGCTCTGGATGTGTCCTGATTTTAGAGCTTGTCATGCTGAACATACCTCAGATAATTGTTTGATTCTCTTCCTAAATCCATCAGCAATTTTGGATACTTGCATTACAAAAAAAAAAAAAAAAAAAAAAAAAAAAATTTAGCTTAAAAACTGGTGTTATTAATTATTACCATGGAAAATGTTATTTAGTGACTTAGGGCCTGATCCTGTTCCTACTGAAGTCAATTGCAGGACTCCCATTGCCTTCAGAGGAAGTAGGATCAGGTTTTAACTTCCAAAGGCTTAAATTCATTATTAGCAGAGTTTGCATGGACTTTACAAAACGTTTTTGCTTAACTCAGGCATCCTGTAAGAGATCAGCACATTCAAATGGTGAACTCTGAGGCCGAGAAACTGAACACTGTGAGAAAGCTGGAGATTATTTTACTTCTGTACTTTGTGGCATGTGTCAGTGTAACTGCTGCAGCCATTGCTGGAAATAAAAGTGCTGCAGGTAACTCCTGGTGCATGGTCTGGTGCTGGGTGGAATTTCTCATAAACACACAAGGACAATCTGAATAATCTAAGAACACAAAAGGAAATGCAGTGGAGAGAACCATCACAAGTAAGCCAATACAAATAAAATGGCATTGCTCGCCCAGCAAATGAAGAGAGAAAAGCCTCACATGCAGACATGCAGGGCATATTATAATTGACCTTTGCGGCATGAAGATTTAAGTCCTTTTGCGGGAGATCATTACTCACATGCTTGTTCAACTGTGTGCACCTCTGTGCCCCGCTAAGTTTATATGTGAATTTAGGTGTATTGTTCTTAGGATTATCACTTCAGCTGTAAGGCTATGTCTACATCATTCTCCATTACTAAGCAGAGTTCATAGAAGCGAGCGATAATTGCATGCTGAAATATACAGTTCATAATAAGAAAAATCACAGAATATTCTGAGTTGGAAGGGACCCATAAGGATCATCAAAATCCAACTCTTAGTTGGACCATCCCCAGAAGTCCCACCATGTGCCTGAGAGCATTGTCCAAACTCTTCTTGAACTCTGTCAGGTTTGGTGCTGTGACCACTTCTCTGGGGAGCCTGTTCCAGTGCCTGACCACCCTCTGGGTGAAGAACCTTTTCCAAATATCCAACCTAAACCTTCCCTGACACAACTTCAGACCATTCCCACAGGTCCTGTCACTGGTCACTACAGAGAGATCAGTGTCTGCTCCTCTTCTTCCCCCAGGAGGAGGTTGTAACTGCAATGAGGTGTCCCCTCAGTCTCCTCCAGGCTGAAGTGACCTCAGCCCTCCTCAAATGTCTTCCCCTCCAGACCCTTTACCATCCTCCTATGGACACTTTCTCATAGCTTTATATCTTTCTTATATTGTGGTGCCCAAAAATGCACACAGGATTTAAGTTGAGGTCACACCAGTGCAGAATTGAGTGGGACAATCCCCTCCCTTGACTGGCTGGAGATGCTTTGCCTGATGCCCCCTCATAAAGCACTTGAATTCTCTTCACATATTACTATTGTTGTGATTATTTTTAAACTATAATGACTTCCCACACCAAGTTATTCAACTGCGTAAATTCATCTCTGGGTGAAACATGTGTGACTGTATTTACTTTATAGATCTATTTCATATGGTTTGAATTACATCTGGTGGCTGCACATTTAGATTCCAATTTGGCAATCAGAGCCACATGTGTTGACAAGTAAATTTACACAGGCTTAAGCCAGAATCTTTTCTTTTTTTTTTGGCAAAATCTAACATCTGATCCCCTTTCTCACAAACATCAATACAAGTAAAACCCCGCTGACTTCAGTGGCAACTACCTAAACCTTATATCACTTAGAGATAGCTACCAGCATTACAGAATGTCAGAGGGTATGACTACATCAGTATCCTGTTTCAAATCCAGAATTTATTTTGCTTCCTTGTCATCCCCATTCAGCACATTTTGCCTCACGTTGCAGGGCACTCTCATGTTGCGCAATCCTCTTGGATGAAATACAGTGCATCTAATGTGCTGCTAACCGGAATTCAGTCCATGGGACCAGAAAAGAGAGGTAGTCAAAGCAAAATCCCCAGCACTCAAAACGAAGATTGGGGCCTCAATTGTATCACTTCACAGATAAGATTCTACTTTTAGAGCTCACCAGAACACTCAGGCATTCATATTGGGTTCCCTATTACATTCAGATTCCTCTCTATCAGGACTTGTGTTGATGTTTCCTCTAAATATGAGGACTGATCAGAGGGTACACAAGAACAAGCCTAGCATTCCGTTGCATTGTATTACTTCTTCCGCATTCAATTTCAAACTCCTCTGCAAAGGCATAAATAAATACTGGTGGAACAGTTCATGAGTGTTACATTATTAGTTCCTGCTAAACTGAACACAGTTTCACCCTAAATTTATCTGCTGGGTTGTGTTACTGTTTAGCACCAACTGTTGACACAGGAACCATTGCAGCCTTTCTACTAGCACCAGTAAGCAGTAGTGAGTGAAAAGAATATTCTGATTCACATATCATTGTTTTCTTCATTGGTATGCTGGTATGAGAACTGCTGATTTAAGATAAATCACAAAATATTTACAGTGCTAGTAGAAATTTGCAAAGCCCAATTTGTCCTTTTGCTCAATTTCACTAATCCAAGATGAAGATCTTAAAATCTCCAAAAAGGCCTTTAATTAATGACTAACAAATACACAAACACTCTCACTCTGACTGACACTGGAAGCTAACAAATATATCTACAGTCCCTCTGGACTTATTGGGAGTCTTTTCTTAAGTTATGGCTTGCTAAGCTGCTGCTTATTTTCCCCTAAATACCTTGTTTTAAAAGTGGCCAGAATGCCTCCTTCTTCAAACATTGATATAACTTCATGAAGGAAAACAACTCAGTTTTAGTTCACTTTTTTCTGTTGTACTTGATTAAAAAAAAAAAAAAAAAAGAAAAAAAAAAAACCAAACAACAAACCACAAAACACATCAAGTACATCCACAGTAAGGATACTTTCTCTCCAGTATGTTTAGATCTCAAGCTTCTGCTCTTGAAGCACTTTCTTAGGAACACACTTCCTTCTGCAAAATTATTCCCTATTCCAAGGATACGTCATTACAGATATGGAAAGACAGGCCAATGATTCATATAAAAATGGAAGGATAATTCATATATGTTCCACTGTATAAATGTGAATTCACTGTGTGTACAGCCACTCTGCCACATCATTACATATGCATGTGATGACTTTCTTGACATCTGCATTAGTTGCGTTAACAGAGATGTCAGAGAAATGCATTCTTTTAGAGTGCTGTTGACAGGATCAGAATGTCATTGCTCTTTCTAAAACCTCTTCCTCCTTCCCATGGTTCAGTAAGGCTGTTTGTGTTTATAACAAAAAAATAAACTATTTATAAGAGATCGCTAATCCCCCTTTCTTTAAGAGACTCACATTAGTAAACAAGGCAATGAATATTTTAATAGGGTACTGGACATTTTCTGTAGTTGGTGTTTGGAATTTGCTACTTATTTACAGGAATCTTAATCAGGAGCACAATGGGAGCATCACTGCAAATGACAACCTTCTCCCCCAGTAGGCTCACCCCACAACTGCTCACTGAACTAAAGGGAACAGAAGGGGTCTCCAAGGTCCCCAAGAAATGGATCAAGCCATGTAATAGTCACATCACTGCTGTCACAATTTAGCAGACATAAAATACAAAACTGAATTTATAAAGCAGCAGCAAAATCCCATAGAATAAGTCTTTATCACCTCATTCAGCATGACCTATAGAAGCAAAGAGGTGTTAAGAAAAGGAAAAATACCTAAAGCAGTGTGAGATTTGCCATGAAATATCAGCAAAATGCTGTTACAATAAGTAAGACATCAACTAAGCTGGGCCAGTGAGTTAAAGAAAGGCTCCAAGATACTGAAAACCTCAGGTTCTTCCTGTGCATCCCATTCACTGGGATACACACACTGGCACACAGCACTTTTCCTTAGGCTTCATGGGTACCACATCAGCCTGGGCTTGTTCAGCTCAGCAGCAGGAAAGGAATTGCACAGAAAGAATGTTTCACTTCACAGAAACTGCATGTTGGGGAAGGATTATTTGCAAGCTTGCCTGAAAACTGAAAAAAAGTGTTGGTGTTCTTTTAAAACAACAACACAACAACAACAACAACAACAACAACAACAACAACAAAACCTGTAATTACTTAAGTAACAATACTGAACAAATTGCAGTGATTACAAAATTCTCTATAAATATGGGTAGCACTATTCTTGACAATATTTAGTGTACAGCATCTTCTCAATAGTATCATGATTAATATTTATTCTGATGTCATTTTTGTTCTAGGAGATGGGAGGGAAGAAAAGGGAAGGGAGACAACATTCTAAGAGAGCTGAGTATGTTTGAGAAGCAGAACTAAAAGCATAAAAAAAATCTGCTTTATTTTTCTGCTTACTGTCATTTCCCCTCCCCTCAAAAAGGCAATGCAAATGGTGCTTTACTGGTTTTAAAAGTAAAGACAGAAATTATGTGGAGTTGGGACTGCTGAATTATTCATGAGTTCTGATTGAATGGGATCATTATCTCTGGCCTTACAAGCTAATAAATACTGTCTAATGCCTGGGTACTGTTTTGATCTAATAGTGTCAGAGGAAAAAAAAAAATAAAAAAGAAGGAAAAAAAAATACTTTTTTGCAAGCTAGAGCCTAAATTAGGGAGGAGCTCCCTGATGAGCTCATTGCATGAAAACCACGGGGTTTTTTACTTTCCATTGACTACAAGGTTCACTTTGCAGTTCTGAGTTTCATTTGCTGCAAAGGCATTTTAACTTGAGCATGAGGTTAAGATGTTGCTCAGTGGTATCTACACAATTACTCATAATTTCTTATTCCTTTTTATTCTCAATAGTCTTATCCTTTCCACCGCACTCACCCCTCCCATTTTCTAATCTCTTGCACCTTGCAGTACAAAATACCCAAAACCAGAGTACTTGCAGAGGCAGACAGAACACACAAAATGATTATGCTATCTAATCACCTGCCTGTCAGCAGTCAAATAATCTTAAATTGCATTGTTCTGTGATTTCAGGATTGACTGTGGTACATCTATACTCACTTGATTTAATATCAACTAAACATGTTGTATGGAACCTGAATTAAGGTTCTGCTCAGAGAGCTATCAAAAAAAGGAGAGGAATTTGTTAGAGGTACAATACAAAATGTTTGTTGATAACATTTGAAAAAACAATCACAAAAACTAATGATTGAAAATCCACATATATTAAAATTAAAGTTATTTTATTGGATAGTTTTTCATATGCTTTCTTGAGGATTGCTTTTAGAACAGGACTTGTTTCAATAAGAGGAAATAATTAGGATATTATTACAATTTAAAAAACCCTTCATAATTAGATAGGGATTAGTACCTTAGTTTTCATATGATTAACACAATAAAACCCATTTTTCCCCAAAGTAATCTGAGGCCTATTAAGCAACATGAGATCATATATCAAGGGGCCTTTTAGTAATTCAGCAGTTTATAACATTTACACAGACTGAGTCTTCCACAAAACAGCTGGCTTCTTTCTATCAAGAAAACACATGGGTTTGGATGAGTTTATTTCAAGGTCTAACATAGTCCTGGAAATCATGATATTTAATTAAGGTTTTTTCAGCATGAGTTAGAAGTGTGTGAACAGCTAGGAGGAAAGTGTGAACAGTTTCTCAAATTGTGTTTAAGTAATAGAGCTCTCTGCTCTTTGTAGTTAAGCACAAGAGGACCCACTTCATTCATTTGGATTTTAAGGAGTATCTCCTCACAACTGGCACACCTTAAGCTTAAAAATGCCTAGTTTTAAGGCATTTTATTAGTCAAATCATGTCAAACGCTTAGCTCTATTATGATAACTAGGCTAAATATGAAGAAAATTATTGACACATTTGCTCTTTATACACACAGCTCATAAACAATAAGTAATAAAGAACAGATACAACATAAATTTAGCTTTGTGAGTCTATTCAGTGGAATAATTCTCCAAGTATTACCTTTTTAGTGCTTTTAACTACAGTAAAAATAGTAAAAATACAAAACTGTTTTTTGCTATTAAGTAGGGATGTGATCACCCATCCTGGCTTTTCTGCATTTTCTGCATATGATGCCAGTCTCTGCAGCCAATGAGACCTTCAGATAGTAGCCATTATCTGTCACACTCCTGGACCAAAATAACAAATAATATGCCTGGAGGTGCTGCATTTTGTGACTGCTAGTTTTCCCGCATGGCATATGCGTAGATAGACTCAGATGAGAGGTGATTGCACAAAACTGTGATTGTGAGATGACTTAGCAGAACCCGTGATGATGTCCTAATGGCCTCCTGCAGAGGGGAACAGGGGTAATTGTTTGTCAGAGGAAGGAACACATCTGTAAGGAGGCATCCTCTGCAAACCAAGCAGCCATGTGGAAAAAAGAAAGGAAGAATCACAGAGCAGCAAGGCTGCATTGGAGTCTAATAAAATGAATAATGAAGAGGGGAAAAATGAAATAAGGTATTAAATAGCCAGGTAAAAAAAAGCTTGTTAATGGTGGGCTGCGGTTTAAAAACAAAACAAGTAATGTCCAGGCAATATGGTTCTTTTAAAATTATTTGGTAAAATTCTGTGACTCCCAGCAAGGAAAGTTAATGCAACAAACCTAGGAATTGTAAATGCATTCCCTCACAGCAAAAATGGGCGCAGAGAGACTCGTCCTTCTGGTATGTTCTCACCTGAAACAAGGAGGTTGATAGTCACCAACCATTTGCTGCATACTTTTCTTCTCCCAGCTCTTTAATCTTCCATTTAAAATATTTGCTTTTCATGTGATCACTGCTTAGAAAACTGACATCATTCCTACGTGCTTTCCAGAGCAACATTATTGGAATTGAGAAATGAGAAACCATCAATGTCAAGCCAGGCAATTAGGGCATCAGTCACATCAGTGGGAACTTGCCTTTAATGTCAGCTGGGGCAGAAACAGGCCCTCAGAGTATATTAAGGGCCTTATTTTATACTCTTTCAGCATCTTCTATTTGATCAAAAACAAACTGGAGCAAACAAGCTAATTAATCGCATACAGAATGAATTCCCCAGTCTTTTCATCCTACATCTTAATTATTTATTTTCTAACTGCAGAATAACAAACATACTAATCTCAATAGAAATAATACTCACTACAAATCAATCAACTGATTATAGCTCCACTGACCAATAAGTAAGTCACAATTCTCTAAGTTTCCTAAAATCACATGTACTCATTATTTCATTCATTATGTTTTATCAACTGACATCTGGAAGAGCCACACAAAACATGACTTAAGAGGGATAATCCTTGACTTTCCTATGTTAATTCAGCTACACAAAAGCTATGCTTTTTTTTTTTTTTATAAAACTATGCCTTCTGAACTCTCTGTAAAATAAGCAGAGCATTGAAAAATGCCTTCTTATCAGATCTACCCGCAATTGAAAAAGCATCCACTGCAAGTAATTAAATGAAATTTGCAAACTGAATTGGACAAATAATAGCTCTTTTTGCTTTGATGGGTAACTTGGGCCAAATAGAGCTATAAAAATATTTCAAGAAATAAACATTACAGAACTCAAAATAGCAATTACTCTGCACCAACCTAGAGTGAATTGCTTCATTTCATTTTCAAATAACTTATTTTAAGACCTTCTTCCCCAAGTGGAGGTTGATTTTTAAACAGGAAATGAGTCTCACGAAAATTTGTTTCATTACAAAATATTCAAATGAAACATTTTGGCACATTCTAAAACAATCAAAACCCTCATCTTTTCCATTCTTTTTTTTTTCCTCTGACAAAATTATCCACTGCAATTAATCAAAGTTTTCAAACAATTCTAATCTCTTTAAAAATGCTACTTTTTGGAAGCTTATTTCCCTAGAATAAATGTTATTCCACCCCATTCACAAACACTTTGGACAAAGTTTTGAATTTAAGAATCTCTCTTTGAAAATATGCTAAAAGCAAATTTCAAAGTTTAAGATTTATGCAGGCCATGCTGCTCTACAAATGAATAGAATTTTGAGCACTGTGCCATTCAGTAAATTCAACACTGTGGGTAGTTGCATGGCACACAAACATTTATTTTTCTACAGAAAAGTTTTCAAGTAAATCAAATGATCTTAAGTATTTATTTACCAGAAAAAAAAAATACAAATTGAATTGGAAAAGAAAAATTTATTATTTTTTCCCCTGTAAAGTGACAGGAGTTGGGGTGAGGGACTGTTTGCTCTGCCTGATATTCAAAAAGTGAGTATCCTATAGGCAAACTGGTCCTGGACAACATGGAATTATGTACCGCTGAGGAAAAAGAGGCTTGTTTGCTCAGTATTTGTTCAGACCGGTATTTCCCACTATTTGACCAGGACTCTTGAGGTGAACCTTCAGTCTCAAAGCAGACTGTACAGCAGCAGTAGCATAATTGTGAATAAAGATAGGTTGCCTGGACAAATGGAAATCAAGTCAGACAAATAACTTTTTAAAAATTAAAAAAAAAAAAAGACAGGCCTATGTACCACGAAAGATATAAAAAAAATCAAAGTAGAGACAACGTGGTAAGAGGAAAGATACATGTTAGTTTTTAGGTTTTAAATTGTTGGTGCTGTGCTCTCATTCAGTGTTCTAATTCAGAGCACTTATCCTTCTGCAAAATTCAGAGCCCATGAAAATCTGTTAATTTTCTATTCTAAATATAATATGCTTCAAATTCTTACACTTATAATATATTCAAATTTTGAACAGCCAGACTAGGTGATAATTTTAAGTCCCTTCCAACTGAAATATTCTATTTTACACAACTCTTTCAGATAGCAGAAATCTTTTCTAGTTCTATTATATTGTGTGCACAAGTCAAGCTTATTTTTTTTATGATACTGTAAAATTATATGAGAACTTTAAAAACATAAGTGACTGAAAATATAAAAATCACTAAATGTTTCCTCCAGTTTTTATCATGAATCTTAGAAATAAGATTTTAAAACATTTTATTACATACTTAAACATTTAGGTGTTTCGTGCTTTTTTTAATTATTAAAACTGTAATTTTGGGTTTCCGTCTGTTGCAACACTGAAGAAAATTTCCATGTAAATGCCAGGATACGTGCACATGCTTTAAAACTGAAGAAGATTTAATTAGTATTTTAAATACTACTTTTAGATCCTTTTAGTTTTGGAAATTTATAAAGGCCAACAAAAGAAGTAAACTGGCAGCAAAGCTATTGCACTGATTCTCAGTTGCACTGATTCTCAGTACACACTGTCTACCTTTCGTCATACAGAAGGTATTTAAATACTCCTAAAGCTTCCCTCATCCTGGAGACAGAGCCCAGAGTGTGCATCTGAGTCTTCACACACGCAGTGGCCTCTGGTGAGCTCTTCTACTCTAAACCACATGAAAGAAGCAATTGCTCAAGCCTCCTCCACCTTCGTCATAACAGCTTTTCCAACTCTGTTGAACATTTTCTACTAATAAATAAAATAAAATATTCCACAGACTAATAATAAGGACAAGAGTCAGGAAACTTTCTGAAAGAGACAGAATGTCCCAACATCATCACAACTGAACACTAAATAGTTCATATTTAATAAAGAAAGAAAAATGTTATTGAAAACAATGGATGAAATTGCTAAATAATTAAATATTGTAAATTCTTATGTATGATAAAAACAGGCTAAGTACCTGTCATGATTTCTTTTCTGTATAAAGAAGTAAAAGCAGTAATAAGTAATTAGTCCTAGAACACAAAATCATACAACTGGCTTACAGAATCTTGAAAAAAAAAAGAAGACATTATAAAGAGAAAGACACTATAAAATGTGGTGGAGTTTCCCACCAGTCTACATGATCATTCATGAACAAACCTCATTGTACAGAGATGTAGGAAGACTTTTCTTATGAATTCTGGCCCCAGGAATTTAATGTAAGTTTTGTTCTTATGCCATCAGGGAGTATTTCAATGCTACCTCAAAGTGGACTTTTGAACACAGGAACTCAAAACAAGACTAATCTGAAAAAAAGAAATTATGTGTAAAGTGAAGTCTAATTTCTGTCCTGCATGTTTTATTTACCTGAGTGGGTGTATTTAAACATTGTGTACTAAGCATGTGAGCAATAATTTGTTGAATTGTGTCCAAACTGGTTGCTTACCTGAACCAACTCAGATAAAGTAGACGTGGGCAGCTCATACTCAAGAACAGCAATTTTCTCATTTTCTTTCCCTAGTTTTAGACATCATACCTTGTTCAGTTTATACCCCTGGCAGTCTGCTAAATCATTCTTCTTCAGAACAAAAATAGCATAATTGCATAAATTCTGCTTTACACAGAAGTGAGAACAGAAAGTATTCCGTTTAGAAGGCACTCTGCATGAAATATTTCACCTCCTACCAGGCATTACCTCTATGTTCCAGCTGTATTTTTCTATCTTATTGTATACTTCTCCGGTAGAACCTTGCTGCCTTGCTAGGAAAACCTACAGTGAAATCAGCCTACTGGGCAATAGTGAGTCACAGCTAGTAGTGATGGTGGGAAGCTCTAAAGATGTCACCATTACTTGTCTATACATGAGATAGGACAAGAGGAAATGGCCTCAGGTTGTGCCAGGGGCGGTTTAGATTGGATATTAGGAAAACCTTCTTCAGCAAAAGGGTGATCAAGCTTTGGAACAGGCTGCCCAGGGAAGTGGTTGAGTCACCATCCCCAGAGATATTTAAAAAACTTGTAGACATGGCATTTAGTGTCATGGTTTAGAGATGGATTTGGTAGTGTTAGGTTAATGGTTGGACTTGATGATGTTAAGGGTCCTTTTCAATCTAAATGATTCTCTGATTCTATAAAAACTCAATTGTTTTATGCTATTTTATACACATAGGTATATTGCTGTAATAACGTGTTTCACTACACCAGAAGGTGTCCTGAGTGTAACTGTGTTGCAATGTAGTCAACTCCAAAATAAGTTCATAAAACTTGGTTTGTTTTTTTTCTTTCTTCTAGCAGCTACTAACAGAATATTGGAGATTTTTTTCATGGAAAATTAGAGTAAAAGATAATATCTGTCTACACTAATACTCTTCTATGTTAGCACTTGCCTATAAATGTTCCAATTAAAGTTTCTCTTTTTCACTTATAACACACACCAAGTGATCAAGAGCCCTAAATAATCCCCGACATCATCAAGAGATGAAGAGATCGGGGACTTCACAGGTGGTGAAAGTCTAAAACAGGATGTGACAACAGCACCCTGTGGGTATCCATCATTCTGGGAAAATTAGCCATGTTAACTGTTAACCTTTAAGGGACCCTTCAAACTTATTACTGCTACAAATTCCTGAGGCCAGCACAACTTTACAAGAGTAGAGCTGTAGCCCAGGAACCATGTATAAACTGTCCAAGAGGCAGATGTTGGCTGTGTGTCTGTCTCTCTGAGCCAATGGATAAGTCATAGCTTATAAAATGGAATTTCATATTGAGAAATCTCTGTGCAACAACCAAGACAACCCACCTGAAATTCCATAGTTTGACCAGGATAGGGCAGGAATTTGAGGTCTCCAGGCAAGCATTCTGAATCAGGTGTCTCATGATGTGCAGTTTTGTCCATCATCTGAGGAAGCATCAACAAAACTTGCATCTTTGTGTAAAGCTACTTCCAAGAGCATTTAAGCATTTTCCAGTTCTTTCCACTCTGACCTAGTCTTACTTTCTCTCTGGCAGATATCCCTGAGAAATGGCACACAAAGAAGAAAAATGTTGATTTGCCATGTTCTATCTCAGTCTGATTTAGCATAACACTACAGTATTTTTCTGTGTCTTTTGTATCCCCAATCACTTGATTATGGAGTTGCATCATTGCTGAACTCTGGCCCATAAAAAATGAAGGAACACAATGACGGTCAGCCAAAACAACACAAACAGCTGCTTGTCTAGACGTATTAGTAGTGTCCTGAAACCCTGGCAGCCTAGTTGCAAAATCTAAAAAAATCTGCACCAGTATTCTTGAAATGTTGTATTGTGATTATGTAGATCTACTAATTTATTTTTCCTGGAAAAAATAAAAATGCAGGCAAAAAACTCATGATTCATTTCCCCCCTGGGTCCTAACTAACAGTATGATTCAAAGGGAGGTATCTGCAAGCTTTTTTCTCTAATGAAAGGCTCCTAAGAACAGCATATTCTCTAACATGAAGAGATAAATTAATAACAGTGTTACAATATAATTATTTTCTTTCTGTTATGTGTGCTTATTTTGCTGTGGCAATTATTTGTTTATAAGCCATTAAGTTATTTGCAAAGCCTATTGGATGTTCCACCTCTGATTTAATTAGTCAAGACAATCCCTTTGCAATTAACAATAAAGGTTAACTTTTTTTAAAATTCCCAGTTGAATTTAACATTTTATTTCTTTGGGTTTTTTACACCCACATCTAATTATAAATAGATTGCTTTGTTCAACTAAAATGTGCACAAAAAATCCACAGAATATCACCATCAATAACAAAGTATCAATAGTCCCCCCACAATCACTCTGTACTCAAAGTTCCTGGTTCCTCAGATTTTGGAGAAATTAAAAAACCCAAACAGGAAAGCAGTCAATGGGCTCTAGCTTGCCCTATCCATAAAAGATATTGACATCTATAGTCAAAACAAGGAAGAAGTTCTACAGTCGCAGGCCAGAAATTTGGATGTTTCTCTTCCCTTCAACTTTCTTGTGTGATTGTTCAAAGTAACATGGAGCTCTCAGTGATCCAACCTGCAATTTTTTCAGACTTCAGTTGCATTGTGTGTTTGAAATACTGTGCACCCTGGAAAACAGTGCAATGTTGAAGACTAAGCCCTACACCAAACGTCTCAATTATCAAGAGCATTTCAGGGCCTAGAGATACTTTTACTTTCTTGGCTGCTCAGAAGGGGCAAGATAAAGAGGGAGATCAGAATTTGACCCTCTGTTTCTGTCACTTTAATATTTGGCATTTCTGTGGCCTAAAAAGACTAGGGAAATCATTTAAGAACTAATGAAGAGCTATTTACCTCCTAAATCTTCTTCCCTTGAGTAATGAAATAATTACCCTCCCATAATCATGGAAATATTCAACTTGAATCTTAAATTGAGCTGTTGTGAAAAGTGGTAGTGATGTTACATAGGTGATCACCATGGTAACGTTTGGAAACTGCACTGTCGTCAGCCAGGAATATCGTTTTGCTTTTCCCGTAACAGTATAAGAGACTGGGAATAAACTCTTCCAAGATCCCATATTGGTAAGTGAAAGTGAACATTTATCTGCCTTACCCACTAGGACAAAGGCTTAAAAAGAAGCAAACAAACCCACCAAAAACACGAACAAAAAAGAAACATCCACAAACCCCCTCAAATATCCACCCACCAGCACACTGTCCATAAACTGAATTACTTCGTAATGTGATATTACTGTTTGTTAGTTTTGTTTTGTTTACTCTCTATACATTAACTCAAGGTGGATCCCAAAGGAACAGTGTGGTAGCATTAAAAGGAGTAATCAGAAGATTTTATTTGCCTAACTTCAAAAATTAGACATCCTGTGAGCTATTAGAGAAGTTACTGCAGCTCTTTCACAAGTGAGCCCTCTCCTTTTCTTGATTCTTTGATTTCTTAGGCCATAAGATTCTCTGCACTGGCAGTAGTAGACACTGCATCTGAAGACTGTTCACTTCAAGCCACTCAGTCCAAGTGCCCCAAGCATAAATTTTTCTCAACTGCTCAAGGAGCAGCTCCAGGGAGGATCAATACTAACACTGTTGTTTTTATCAAGACTCTAAGAGATACAATGAAAGACCATACTTTGAATATTCACCCCTTACAGAAACGGTCTGAGATTAAAACCTCTTAGATTACGCAAAACATACAGGACAGGACAGAAGATAATGGCAATTTTTGCTACATTTTCACAGAAACCAGGCGATACACCAGCGTTCACCACAAATAAGTGACTGGAGGCTCTGTATCAAAGCTGAAGGAGCTTAATGTTTCCCAGCTTAAAGATACCACAATTTTAACTTTGACAGTTGCTCTTCTGCCTTAATGCTGTGTGGTATGAAAGCATATTCAAAGAGAAGATTAAGTATCTGGGATACTAATTTTCCATTAAGCAGGAGAGAGAAATTGAAGTGTCAGTGGTGCAGGAGTACACACTGCTGTGGAGATGGCAGATAATATGCCCAAACTGCGTTTGCAGTTTACAGCTGAGATAAGAAAGATTCTATGGGTATTTGCTAAAATGTACAATCAATTAAAAATCAAAATCATAAACCAGAAGATTCTCAAAAAGTATATATTTCTAGCAAATTGCAAGGAAGCAGAGGATTGCATTCTTTTGTAAAGGATGTTCTTTCTACTGAAGACTTAATATACCTGAGGGACTCACATTCATTCTTCAGGCAGTATAAGGAAAACTTCCTGCCAGGATTCTGCAATAACATAGCAAGCAGCAGGTGAGGTGAGAACAGTAAAAAAGGCAACATATCCAGGCTGCAAAAAGATTCTGAGTTTCACTTGAAGTAACAAGTGGATCTCTGGAGGGCAAGGCAGATTTCTAGAAGCATAATCTTTATCTAGTGGTCACTGAATTAAACTATTCTCTGATAATAAGGGGATTGATCTCTCCTTACTTCAGTTTCCTAGTTATCTAAAACCTTGGCATCTAATGTAAATCATCTTTCTTTCCAGACACTGACAAATGATGAATGCATGTACAGAGGATGACACACCCTATCTTAAACACCTCTCAGCATTCAGAGGGAAGTTTTCACATTCTTCTACTTCTTTTCCATGGAACAGAGGAGTTTTATGTTATAACTTGGCATCACATCTGCTAAACTCTGAATTATTTGAACAGTTGTTACTGCACATGAACTCTACCTTTATCCAAGAAGAGTTTGTCCACACCTGCTCACTAAAAATATCAACCCTGAAATGGGACAAACCGAACTGCTGCGAAAGGCAGCCAAAATTCTGCCCCAGTGAAAGGGGAGCAGAGGCCACAAAGGCTTATTCTGTCTGCTTAGCACAGGAGAAGATGCAGACACTGCAGAAGGAAGTAGAGCTCAAGATCACTTTGACGAATGTAAAGAGGTGCTGAGGCAGAAACAGCATGTGGTATCAAGTGGAAAAAAAAAAAAAAACTGCTTTAGCCAAGTACAGATAAGGACAACTCACAGACTTTTAGACTGCTCCAAAGGCATAGATCAGTGCAGAGCGTTAGACTTTGAGCAGCACTTCTTTCTTCTGTGGACAGCAGGGGCATCTGACTAATACAAGAACGCCTACAGTTCACTCTTGGATACTTTAGAAGCTGTAAGAGGCTTCTTTATTCCCGGAGAGCCTGGGATAACCATTTTAACAGATGACACACTCATTGTAGACTATGGTTGTGTGAAAGAAACAGCAGATTTCTTCCCTGGAAGAAGTTCTCAGTCAAATGCTCCTTTCACTGACTCCACTATCCAAGCCATTTTAAATGTGCTTGCCAGTCTTTGGCCAGCTGTCCTTCTTAGAAGCCTACCTACTTTCCTAAACCTAGCCCTTTCAAGCCACACCCCTGTTTATCTTCTTCCTGTGAGTAGGATCAAATGGATTATCCTCTTGTGACCCCTGCCCAGAGTTGCTCTGGACCAATCCTGGTTCTGATCAGGAGACCAAATGGTTTGACACTCTCAGAGTCTGTCAGTAGATCTGCAGAGACAAGAAACAGATCTTTACAAAGAAGAGTTTAAGCTCTTAGCCAAAGAATACACAACTTAAGAAAATGGGTCCAAAGCACAGAAAAGTGTTGTTGAAATATTGCATTACCTCAGCGTAACCACTTTGTTCCAAATGAAGAAGGATCCAACTCATTCCTGCCTCTCCTGGAAGACACAGCTATCCTGCTTATAGGGCTCTCCCTCTCTGCCTCTTAAAACATTATTCCCTTTAATGTGAAGTTCAGGATTGAGGAAAAATACACCTAGTCCAGGCAAAGTTTTTTTTTTTTTATTTTTTTAGGTCAGGTGGATGCATACCACAGGTATTCACTAATTGATATCTTCCCCACTGTGTACTCCAGGAGCATTAGCAATATCTAGGATGGATTCTTACCTCTGGCTTTTTCTCAGCTCCTTTGTTTCTCTCAGAATCTCTCTGATTAACTCTGAGTTGGCTAATAGAAAATTGAGGTCTTTTTTTTTAATCAAAAGTAAGGCTTTTGGGTCTCTTACGCTCCTTAGAGCCTTGTTAGATTTTAGGGAGTATTTAACAAATAATTAATAAATTGAACATTTTACAGATCACAGTTCACACATAAGGAGACAAATGTCATACATCCATCATTCAAAGGTACACCCTACTGGAGAACACGTTTCTGTCTCAATTTTGGAGAAGTAAACTCATAATTCATTTTCTATTTATTTGTCTCAGCCACTGGATTTTATAAGGAAGAAAATGCCACACAATGAAGCCTTTTGCACTGACAATTCTAACAACTCAGAAAAGGATCTAAAAGGAAAACAGTTCTGGGCCATCCCTGTAGCTGGTAAGTAGGACTGCACAGTCTCTGGCCCCACCCTCTGCCCTCCCAAAGTAGTAGGGAGTATGGCCTTCAGAACACACACATAGCCCAGTTACTCAGGTCTCATAGTTGGGGGGCACAATGGGAATGGGCACCCTGTACCTGGTCAGTAAGAAAAGAAAGAGACATTTAGTCATCAGCATAGTGCCCCGGAAAATACTTCCACCACTCATACTTTCAAGAAGTGGCATTCAGAGTAAGAACTCACCAGGCAAAAAAGAGAACTGCTAGCCCAGGTTTGTATGCGATGTCTCAGATTAGGATTTGTCAGTCATTTTACACTCACACAGAGGACAAAGCAGATTCAAACAGCTGAAAAAGATACAAAATAACGTCTACCTTATGCCCTATCTTGAGATAATTGTCCTTGAAAGACTCATATTAGATACTTGGTTATTCCTAAAGACCTTTAAAAAACTGGGTATTCCATAGCCACATTTGACAGCATATTATAGTGATTTTTCACGGAACATTAACATCCTTCACTTATTAGGAAGTTTTTAAAATATCTAACCTCTATCATGTTAGGTGCACTCTGCTTATTCTTCAGAGACCTGGAGAACCAATCTCTAAAAACTCTCAGTGCTCTCCTCTGGACTACCTCTCTTTGGCCCACAATTTATTTGAAGTAGCATGTCCAAAACTGAAAACTGCTCAGACCTTCCTGGTGCTTAATATAATGTTATTCCTTATGTTTATATTCTAGTGGATCATTTGAAATTTTTTGCAAGAGCTCATCAATTTTTATTTGCCTCTGGTCTGTGGTCCCCCACAACCACCAGATAATTTTCTATGAAAATCTTATTTCACTAGTGCTTTCCTATGTATTTTGCATAAATTTGTAAATCTACTGTGTGATTTCTCATTGGGAAGTCCTTTTAGTTTGGTGGCACCTACAAAGTTAAGATTACTCTCAGGCTCATCAGTTAGGCCATTAGTGAAAGCAAGAATATCTGATCCAGAACAGAAACCTTTGGATACTCACCCAACACTGATTTTTGTAGTGAACAACTGTTAACTAGTTGCTCTGTATGTCTCTCTATATATATTTTAGTGTCTTTCCACCAACTGGAATATATATTTCTCACTTTTCTCACTCTTTCTACACAGTCACCACATTTACATTTTCTAATATCCAGGTAACTTGTCTGTCCCTCAGAAGTTCCTCCAGATAACTTTTACAGGCTCTGAGAGTTCATCAACCAGCCATTAAGCACCATGGACAAAGTTCACCTGCCCAGCTGGCATGAAAACATCTAAATTTTATAGATACTATCTAAGCTGTTTCTTCCTTATTCTTTCCTGTTGGTGCTGGCATTCAATCACGTTACTGCAGCTGAACTTTATACTGAAATCTGACACAAACGGCATGACCCCAGCCCTTCCCCTGTCACCCTCAAATAGCCTTCCCTCTCTCTTGAATAGCTTCTCTGATTTATATGCTTGCAGTTTGCCTTAGTGAACTGACCTAGTTTCCACTTTGTGCAATCCTCCTTTTTATGTTGGAAGTATAGGAAGTGCTCTTGATTTAGCTGACTTAGACTCTCACTGTGTTTCCTATCTTTCCTCCTCAACGAAACAATTTGCACTGTGCCCTCAGTAGGCAGGGCCCTTCTTACTTTCTCACTTAGACCAGACTCCTAACAATCCTATTTCTACTGTGCATACAGTAGGCAAATTTATACTAATATTTTTCCAAAAAAAGGCCATCAGGGATCACAAAAGTCAGGTTTGTGCCGGCATTATTTTTCATTTCAGACAGTTACTGAACTGATGGATGAATAGATCCCTTTGAAGTGATGCCAAGCTCTTAACCTGAAGTAAGAGTCATTTCTTTTAGACCAATCATGAAATTGTAAGAATTTTCAGTGCATAATACAATTTAAGAAAAAAAAAAAATCCCAAACTATTAAACAGTAATTTTAAGAGGGAGAGGAATCAAGATATTATCATTATAATCTATAAAGTTTATAGTGAAGGAATAAAAGGAGAATTAAACCATCTCAACTTTTCAAAACAACGTAAGTAATTTAAGAGGGTCTGTGTCATTGACTTATACTCTTTTTCTCTAACCAGCTTTGAAATTCCCTGCTCTGTACTACAAAGTTATTAGTGCTCTCTGTCTCTAACATTACTGAAATAAAAGCATAGCTTGTCTGGAATTGAGTTGCTATTTATAATGCAAATTAGTAAGCACCTTCTCACCATAAAAATTACTGAATTTAAAATGTTTAGTGAGTTTACATTCTAGACCAGACAAGATAAATGATTCACACAAAATTATACAGAAATCCAGTCAACATATCTTCAGTAAATACGCTTTGAAATGTTGGAAATGAGAGCACTGACAATTTTTAATTTTTTCCCCCTCAAACTTTGGAGAATGATTCCTGTATATACCAAATTTTTCTAAAATACCATTTTCAAAGAGTACACAGGATAAAATTAATTGATCACAAGTCATTTTGAAAATGAGCTTTATACTAACAAAAATATTCAGTAGTTCAACTATTCAGGGTTTAAGACCTAAAATTATTTCACCGAATTGACATTCTAGTATCAAGACAGAGCTAACTAAGAAAAAAGATACAGCTATAAATAACATTTCCTTAAACCCTATGTAGGGATTGAAAAATATGGATTATCTTTATAAGACAAGCTACTGACTGGTCCATAATTTGCAAATGACCTAATAACAACATAAGTTTCTGTATTTCTCACTAAGTAAATTTAATCATAAAAAAATGTTATTTTAATTATCTGTGGTCATATTCATGCATTCAACTTAACACCATCCTGAGATACATCTAATATCCTAGCATACTGTGCCATTCTGCAAATAGCTGGTACATGTGTTTGATGGCCCATTTTGTCCCAAATCTCACATTCTGTCCTGAAAGAGCAGCAGCACATAACTGCATGTACTCAGACAGCACCCAAGAACCAACTGTGTCTCAAAGTAACAGCTTATGTACCATTTTCTCATTCTTCTGGAGAGGTAAGGGGAAAGGCAGGGAAAATTTGACTCTAACTCCAAGATAGTCTGGTAAGCAGAGGGAATGGCACCATTTTTGTCTTTACTTGGGCTTATTTTGTCCCCATGGAGAAAAGCAGTAGTCAATCTCATATGTTCTCCTTGTAATTTAACTGAAAATTTGAGAAGGGCAAGGGGGGGGGGGGGAAGAGGGAGGTCATATGCAGATAAATGTACATATTCCATTGCACAATACAGTCACATACACTGAACAGCAACATGCAAGCAATTGTGTTAAAGTTTTAAGTGACGTACCTATGAAACCGAGCAAAAGCTCCAAGGGTTAAAAAATTGGCTTAAGACACTGAGAGCTGTCTATGAAGATGTTTAGTTAGAGACAAAATTAAGGTTAGGATGTCCCTGGAATGTAGGGAGGATACACTAGGAACTAAGAACAGAACAAGAACACACTAAGAGAGAGATAAGGGGAGAACAAAGGCCCAAGTCCAAGTTTCCTTGCAAGAATCAGCAAAAACAAGGCAAGTTGAAAAGTTCATGATGATGAGGAGTGAAAATACGACCCCCTAAGGATGAAGGCAACCGGTTCTCCCACCATGAAACACCTCAAAAGAGATGACCACGCCCAGGCTCCACCTACTATGAATATTATAATTAGATGTTGCAATATTATGAATATGCATTAAAAAGATGTTGTAATCCTTCACAGAATTGTATAAATAATCTTGCTTTTCACTGAGAGGTTCAGAACTCTTGTATCTGATGCTAATCGGAGGGTTCCCCAACATTGCCAAAAAATACCTTGCTGTTTATGGACTAAAACTGTCTCTAAACAGTTATTAATCGGCTGGTTTTCTGGCATCAGGAAGGGGCTGGAGCACCAGGAGGGGCTGAGGGAGCTGGGGGGGCTCAGCCTGGAGAAAAGGAGGCTCAGGGGGCACCTTCTGGCTCTGCAACTCCCTGGTGGATCCAGGGGAGGGTCGGGATCATCCAGGGAACAAGGGCAAGAGGAGAGGGAACAGCTTCAGTTGGCACCAGGAGAGGTTTAGATTGGATATTGGAAAAATTCTTCATGGGGAGAGCTGTCCATCCCTGTCCCAGCTGCCCAGGGCAAGGGTGGAGTCCCCATCTCTGGAGGGGTTTAAAAGGATGTGGCACTTGGGGACAGGGGTCAGTGGTGGCCATGGCAGTGCTGGGGAATGGCTGGACTCCATGGTCTTTGGAGGGTTTTTGGAACCCAAGTGATTGAATGATCCCACGATCCTGCAGCCCCTGTGCAGGGCTGGGGCTGTGTGTCTGTGTTAGGGTCCAGGCTCCAGCTGCAGCATCTCCACCATGACCCGTATCCCGGAAAAGGTCTGGGTCTGAGAATGAGCACAGCCAATGCCTCCGAGCTTCGGGGAGAACACGTGGGTGCAGGAGCAGCGGGAATGACTGGGAATGACAGCCCTCCCTCCCATTAAAAGTTGTTGCTGGGAGTCTCAGCCTTGCAGCCCTGACAAACCCCATTCCCTGGAGCACAGCTTCCAGGACAGCCATTCTTTCACAGCCAGGTGCAAGGACTCTGCTGTGCAGGAGGAGTGTCGGGCAGGATCCCCAGCCAGCCCAGAGCCACACGGGCTGGCAGCAGTGGTTATTTATGCCACCCGGGTACAAAGCCAGGCGCTTTTAAACGCCTCCAATTTGGGCTATTTTTAGGCAGGCACAAAGTCATGACCTTGCAGGTTATTTTTTTGCAGCCTCCTTTTGTTTATAGGTGCAGCACCGAGTTATTCAGAGGGGTTTTGGAGCCAGCACAGCCGTGCTGACAGCAGGGGAAAGCAGCTGAGTGTGCTCTCCGTGACGGGACTCACAGCCCTGATTAGACGAGGAGGTTTTGATTAGGTGGGTTCATATATCTGATGCTGTTTCTATGGTGACCCTGCTTCTCTTGGCTGCACGGTGCTCACTCATGCATCGAGCCATTTGAATCACGTTCGGAGCCAGACGGAGAATTGGAGTTCTCACTGTATAAAAATCCCTGTTAAAAGTAAAAATTTCAGTTTCAAACCCCCCGAGGGCAGGGTTAGATGGGACTTTGGGATGGAGCTCTTGGCTATGAGGGTTCTGAGTCACAGGTCACCCTTCACAGAGAAGCTGTGCCTGCCCCATCCCTGGGAGTGTTGGCTGGACAGGGCTTGGAGCAACCTGGGATAGTGGAGGGTGTCCCTGCCCATGGCAAGGGTGTTGAGGTGGCATAATCTTTAAGGTCCTTTCCAACCCAAACCATTCAGGGATTCTGTAATTAATAGCCTCATAACCTGCCACCCTGGAAAATGCCTCGGAGTTTGGGCTGGAGAGGGGATGGGTGAAGTCTGAGATGGGGTGATGTACCATGACACTGTACCTTCCCTCTCCAAACACCATGAACACCCAGCTGGGAAGGTCACCCCTTCTCCTGAGGTGAGAACAGTGTGAGGACAAACAGCTCCATGGGTGTGCTCTTTTCTTTGCCTCTTTGCCCCTCTTGGGTGCCATTCTCTCATGGACCCCGTCCCCTATGGACCCCAACCCCTCACAGCCCTGTCCCCTCACAGCCCACATCCCTTTGGAGACCCCAACCCCTCTTGGGTGCCATTCTCTCATGGACCCCGTCCCCTTAGAGACCCCAACCCCTCACACCCCTGTACCCTCAAAGGTCCAAAGGCCTCACCAACTCCATTCCCTCACAAACCCCATCCCTTTACAGTCCCATTCCCTCACAGCCCCATTCCCACACAGCCCCATCCATTCACAGCCCCTGTCTCCTTATGGAATACAGTCCCTCCTGGCCCCCACACCCTCATGGATCCCAACCCTTCACAGTCCCCATTCCCTAACAAACCACATTCCCCTGTGGACCCAGACCTATCGTGGACCCGGTCACTTTGGACCCCATCCCCTCATACTCTGTCTCCTAAATCCCAGTCTCTCATTCCCATCCACTCATTCCCAAACCCTCATCCCATCCCCACATTCCCATCCCCTCATCCCCACAATCCCACATCCCCATCCCCACACTCCCACCCTCCACCCCCACATCCCCATCCACACATTCCCATCCCCACATTCCCATCCCCTCCTGCCCATCCCCACATTCCCATCCCCATTCCCATCCCCTCATCCCCACCTCCACATCCCCATCCCCACAACACCACACTCCTGTCCCCACATCCCCATCTCCACATTCCCATCCCCACATCCTACATTCCCATTCCCATCCCCACATCCCACCTCATATCCCCATTCCCATTCCCACATTCCCATCCCCATCCCCATTCCCATTCC
>JAWWEE010000010.1:12746430-12942321 GCA_035221455.1 Xenops minutus | reverse complement strand
AAAGCCCTGGCTAGAGTCATTATCACCACATACATATTCAAAACGTTCTTTGTTAAACCTTTTATCGGTTCTAAGGCATTGCCTCCAAGCTTTGGAAGGAATTCCAACTGATTTTGAAACTATAACACCCACTCATTCATTCTGGAAAAAAATATCCATAGATACATCACTTGTCCTGCTCTACTCTGCAGTGATGCAGCCTCACCTGGAATATTGTGTGCAGTTTTGGGTGCCACAATATAAAAAAGATATTAAGCTCTTATAGAGTGTCCAAGTGAGGGCAACAAAGATGGAGTAGGGGCTTTGAGGGGAGCCATATGAGGAGCAGCTGAGGGCACTTGATCTGTTCAGCCTGGAGAAAGGGAAACAGATGAAACCTCTTCACAGTCTACAACTTCCTTGTAATGAGAAGAAGACAGGCAGGCACTGATCTCTTCTCTGTGGTGACCAGTGACAGAACCGGAGGGAATGGCCTGAAGTTGTGTCAGGGGAGGTTTAGGTTGGATATTAGAAAATGTTTTTTCACCCAGAGGGTGGTGGAGCACTGGAACAGGCTCCCCAGGGCAGTGGTCACAGCACCAAGCCTGACAGTTCAAGAAGGGTTTGGACAATGCTCTCAAGGCACTATGCAAGGCCAGGAGGAGGACTTTGATGATTCTTGTGGGTCTCTTCCAACTCAGCACATTCTGTGATCACCTGTTCCAGATCTTCTGGCCCTCAAGGACTTAAAAGATTGGTGGTTATTCATATTTTCATAAGCAAATCTTGATGTAACTCATTTTAAGAGCTAGATTCTGAAAACTTCTAGCAGTATTTAATCAGGGAACAATCTCTTTCACACTAACAGAAGAAATTCATAAAACATGCTACTTCTTGGTGTGAATGAAGTCTAGCCCTCGATTATTAGAGGTAATGCTTTATGCTACACCACTTTCATATTTAACCACCTGTTTTACACAGGCCAGGCATCACTGTTGCTATCCAGATGTAATTGAATCTTTAATGTAAAAGGAAATGCATCGTGAATTTGTTTGCAAATTCTCAGAGAAAAACTGTAGACCTTTTAAGGGCTAAATACATGAATTTGTTTTTATTAAAATACTCTAAATTAAACAAAGCAACAACACCATCCATCAGGAGAATGTCCAGTTTCTAGGAAACTAATATTCAGAAATTAAATTCTTGTCTACAAGAGAGTTTATTAAGAGATGATTTTTTTTTTAAATAAGCTTGTAGAGTTTGAATACCATTCTTGTTAATGCCATACTCTGTAAGCAGAAAAATCCTTCTTCTTGAGTTTACTTGTCAGTTGAAATCTTCATGAACTGATGACTTGCATAGAACTAGTTAAAGATGACAGATTCTTTAAAGATAAAGAAAATCTCTTAAAATTTCCTAGGTAATGTTTCTGGTCTTCAATTTTTGATTTATAGCAATAAATTGATTGACTGCTTGACTGAGAACTGTCCTGGATAAAGACCTGTTTGATATTCTCAATCTTTTCTTCCTGAAGTCCCCAGAAAATAAAACTGTACCTTCTGCTGTTCTTTTACCAAGTCTCACAACTCTGTGTCTCTATATGGCATGAAAGACTCCAAATCTGAAGATAACCAAGACCACATGACTGCAGAGTGAGCCAATTGTATGCGGATCTACAATCCAATGCTGTAAGGTTAAATGTCTTCTTTTTGAAAGTGTATAATCATTTTGAAGTATCTTCTTTGTTTTGTTTTGTGTTTTGGCAGGGGGAGAGGGGGAGGAGCATTTGTTTTTGTGGTTTGTGGGGGTTTTTTGTTTGTTTTTGGTTTTTAAAAAATGACAAAAAAACCCAGAGCCTAATTTTATGTGCCTGGGAGTAGCTATCTAAGCTTCAGGCAATACAAACGCTGCTATTACTGGGGAGTAAAAGCTCTGCATAATTAACAAACATCATCAGCCTTACAGTTCCTGTAGAATGTACTAAGTTCCTTGCCTGAAGGCTGCTCTCAGCCTAGTAAGTCTGTTTACCCTGTCCAAGATTAGATTAGTTTAATTATTATGAAAAAGACTGCTAAGATCTTACAGCCTAATTATGCAAATGTTTCTAAATGTTCACAAAAGTAATTTATTTATTTGGAGATAAATGAATCTGTTTTGTCATAAACCAGATTGCAGTCCTGGCAATGTACAAGCCGGGTTATGTGCCCTTAGGCATATCTTTCACCACAAGTATCAGTGGGACCCCCGGATTACAACGTTTATAAATACATAAATGTTTTTTAGCAGGTTTTTATTGTTTTTGTAAATTATAGTAATCCCAGAAAGAACTATCACAGGTTTAATACTCACCAACCTTGTTATGAAAAGAGGGTTTCTCAGCAGAAGCATTTAAAAGATGCTAACAGCTAAAACATTCCTTGTAGACCTATTAAGATGCACCTGTTTTATTATGCTTTGGAACTGACATCTTCAAAAGAGTTCTCCCCTCCTAGCAGAGACTCTTGCTGCTAGAATAACCTGCATCAATGTAGTACTATTATTCTAAATAAGGTGGTAGTGTTCTTCTCAAGGCATACAGTGCTAACCTTAACTGGAAACATCCCCTTTTACATTAGAAATTCTGTAGGTTTTCCTCATAAACCTCATTACAGCTTAGAGATTTAATTCTTCATCTATCCGTAATTACATGACAACTCATGAAATAGATGCAGAAAAACTGTTCTATATTTAGCTACTGCTCTAGTTTCATTGCTATTATCGTGGAGATAACACCTAGGCAGCCCTCTGCTGCCTTCTGTGAACTCATGCACATTCAAGGTAGAGTATTTAAATTTTGGACTCTTAGATACTTAAAATCTGATCTTGACCACAAATACAGAAAAAAACATGTTGCACAGCTGCATAAAATGAAGTGGGACGTAAGCCCAAAAGAAGACTGACCTTTTCAGAGTTCCAATGTTCTCTTAATGAGACAACTCACATGCAGGCAGGGGCTATTTTGTGCACTTCAAAGCATACATCCCCAAATTCCCACAGGCATTAACTCTGGAGGGAACTAAACTATAGACACCTTTAGAGCAAAAAGCATGAAAAGTTTAGCTGGATATTAATAGCAAAGCAAGTGAAATACAATTCACAGCTCTAATAAACTCAGATGTTTTGAGCTAAATTCACTTGAACTATACCATCAAATTGATGCAGTAACACCTTTCCGCCACTGATGTTTATTTTCTACTTGAGACAATAGCGTGACATTTCACTGGAAACATATTGCATTAAAATCAATGCAGAGTGACTTCTTGATTTGTTTATAAATTAACCATTCCTTAAATAAGCGAGGCAATAGCTCTGTATGGGAGTTATACCTACAGTTCTCCTGTGTATTAAATGGAGGATGTGAGCGATGATTTTAACTGGCTGCTATGACATCACCATTATCATGGATATTCAAGACATTAGAAGCTGCGTGCTGTCAGTTAAATGATCACATCTCAAGTGCACCTGCGTTATAATTATTCATTCAGAGCAGGATCATTAACATATTCCTTAAGTCATTTACAGGCAATTTGACTCTACAGTAATGATTTTTTCCCTCTTTGTAACAAATTAATGATATATATATAAATACGCAAGTACAAATGAAATTCACACAATTCATACCATAATTAGTATATACCAAAGGTCTGAAGATTGTCTAACTTGTTTGTTTTTTTTTTCCTGTGGTAGGCAGCTATTCAGCACTATGCATGATGCTTTCATTGGTACTTTTAACAGTAACAAAGTCAGCAGTCATTTTAGCTGTTGGCACTTAGTAAGTAATATTTGTAGCCCAGACCCAAGAGTTTAAATTATTAAAGTAGAAGAGATAAGAAGCTGGAATGTATGAAATCTATTCAACTACATAAATAAGTTACTTGTTCAGTAACCAATGTAATGAACTTGTCCCAGTTTCAAAAACATACAGTTGTTTCTAGCTAGACAACTTTCAGAATCACACAGCTAATTGGTAAGTGTGTAGAAATAGAGAGGAGCATGTTCGCACACCTGCCAAACATCTTCAATATAACTCATTTTAGGACTTTCTGCAGTTTGCATGCTGACAAAACTTCCCTAAAACTGTAAAATCTCTGTCATTAGTGCAAGATAGTGCTGATCTCATCTTCGCTTGCATACAAAGCTCTTTATAGAGGACATTACTGCTGGGGTGAAGGATGCTGTAAGACTGTCAGAAAACCACTGCACACTCATTTTGGTCCAAAGAAATCTGTATCCTGTAACACCCAAGATGCAATAATTGCCTACTCCAGGTAACATCTTTTCCTCACTCACAAGATGCAGTGGCCTGCAAAAATACCCAGCAACATTTACACAGATCATTCCTTCATACTGTTTGCCCCTACCATGTGATTTGATGGTATAATTGGATTTAAATCAATTGTTTTACTTTATTGCAAAACAATTCTCTCAATCATAGGTGAGAGGGGCAGCTGGACAGCATGGCTCAGTGAAATCTAAGTACTCAGCAGCTCTGCCCTGTCTCTAGCAAGCCTGTTTGTTACACTGGCAGTGTGACAATGAGCAGAAGACCTGCAGCAAGCGCAGGGAAAAGACAGTGAGATGGGAGCTTTTCTTCTTCTAACCCACTCCCCTGAAAAATGTTTGTAAAACACTTGCTATTTGGGGAATTCCTTCTCTTACACAAGTACTCTTTAAACCTGGGAGTATCTGGAGAGACAGTGGGAGGAGAAAGTGTGTCCAGCTTCCCTTCAGTTTGACAGCAGTGGATCCTGAGGGTGCTTGAAAATCCCCAAATATGGGCACAGCAACGACATCACTTCTGCCATGGCTCAGCAATCTCTCTTGGACAAGTCCGTAAGAGGAACTAGAAGTTCCCCTGGAGAGAGCAGTTGCATGTTTGTATTTGGAGCTCCAAGGCAGCAATTTATAACTCAAAGAGACCAAGGCATTATGGATGACACACATGATCCTGTATGATTAACAGGTGCAGAAAGACTCCTAGATTGTCTGCAATTAATTTCATGCCAGGTTTCCATTTGAAAATCTTGGCCTTAAGAAAGCAATGTGAATTTTCCATTCAATTCTGTCACACTCAGGATATCAGACAGAAATGATGAACCAATGGCACATGAGAAACTTAGTAACATGATGCCAACATCCCTGAGCTTTTGTGATCTATTTCCCTAATTATCCTGGGAAAATTACAGTACCCTTTTTGGAATCAGAGCATTGTAAAAGTAATAGTTTGCTCTATGGTTATCAAGGTCTTTGGTTACAATGAGCCAATTTGACAGGTGCATAAAAAAATCCAGATATTAATGCCATGGGTAGGAGAAGGCACCACCACTATTACAAATGTTACAGAAAGCTACAGAACACCAATTCCCAAATGACATGTGAGTCATAAAATCAAAGCACAGAGACACTGGAGTAGGAGCAAAAGGCAGCTGAATCTGCAGTACTTTTTCAGGATATAAACAACTCAGATAATCTTAACAATAAAACAATTCCCACTGCTTTGGATATGTATCATTCCCAGGTATCAATTAGAAATAGAAATTCAAAAAGACTGCTAAGACCTTGGATATCACACTCTATCAGAGTAATTTACTGGTTTTAATATGCAACTGAAATGCTACAGAAAACAAATCATTAGATTATAATTTATTCTGTGTTACTGAAAGGCAATCCCTCCAACAATGGGATTTCACGTCACTGAAAACTCAGCATTTGCCCTGCCCCTCGTCCTGGTACAGCCCATGTCTCCCTCACTTGACCAGATGGCTCTGCTCTGCAGCCCTTTCTCAGGATCTGATGTTTACAGTGTGACATTGGCAATGCCTCAGGGGTTTACCTCTCCCAGAAAAAAAATCTGACAACTCACCAGCTTCCAAATCAGCACGTAGATTGTACCTCCCTGCCTATCTGCCACAGTTAGCGGTTCCCCTAGTCAAGCCAGCTCAGATGGACTTCTCACAGAACTTATCCTGCACTGACCATTACAGCAGACACTTGAAGCAGTTCCCAAAAGAAAGTATTTGTTATTCTTTCACCCAGCAACTGAAAGCATCAGTGTCATGGTGGAAAGCCAAAGGAGAATTCCATACATATATCCTCCTCCATATATATAGGCTCTTTCTCCAGTGCTTGAAACAACTTGGCTACCTGTCCAGCTTGGGATAAACACCTAGCCCTCTGCCTTCAATTTCTTGGTGCCCTGATTCTTCACAGGCTCTACTCTGCACTTCCTTTCTCTCTCTCCTCCCCTCCCTATTACATCTCTCTAAAATCCCTTTCTCTTTCCTCAGGACAGAAGAATAGAAATTCTCCCTGGCCATCAATTGAGCCCAGGAAAAATGGAACCATCCTACTCTGGACTGTTACTGTGACAATTTAAAGCTGTGCATCTGAAGTTATCTTACCTGCGCCAGCACTTTCCTTTTCCCTCTTCTAGCTCTAAAGACCATTTTAAAGACTTCCTTGACATAAAGCTGCATTCACTCAGGCAGCAATGTACAAGTTTGAAGAAACCCACAATGCCCATCAGAATAATGCAGAGCACTCATCATGACTCATTCTTAGTTTCTCTGTATTCACTGAAAGCAGTTTTACATTTGTGAACTGCATGATACCATTGAACAGTACCTGAGTGCCTTCTCTGGGTGACAAAACCTACCACTGCCAATTGTGTTGGACTTAATTCAGAGCAGAGCAGTATCCATCCAGTTCCTTTCCCCTGGCCCACCCAGCACCAGTCCCACCCCTCAGCCTCCAGACAGTGGGCACCCTCCCGAGTGCTCTTTTCAAACTCCCTGGGCCCCCTTTAGCCACAGCCACTGGCTCAACACAGCATCATGGACCTGCAGTCCCTTTTTAAGATGGCAAAAGGGAGGGAGTTGGACTGTATTTTCTCTATTGTTAATATACAAGTGAGACAAAGACTCATCTGCCCCCCACCTCTGCTATAGTTCTGCTTGGATCACTTAGCAGTGTGTTAACTGAAAATATATGCCCCAGTAAACCAGTTATTTTTAAGACACTGACATTTACCAGTGGTTCCAGCACCTTGACATCTGACAAAACTTAAGGAAATATTATGGCATCTCTATAGCACACAGGCAAATACACAAACTTAAATGTTCTGTCATTTTTCAACTCTGATTAACCCAGTAAAAAACAAAGTAAGGAAAAAACAGGCTACACAGTACTTTACTCTCAGAATAGATTTATTTCACCTTACTGAGGCTTTCTCTTATCACTCATTACTCATATATCCAGAAACAACATGTTTTGCTTATGAGAACAATAGCCTGTAAATTTTAGAATCTGAAATATTCATGAGAAATAGGTAATGACATTTAGCTTAACGCATGCACACGTTGCGTTCCTAATGAAAGATCAGAAAAAGCCAGAGTGCAATGTAGCATTATCCTTTGTTTTCAACTATTCTGAGAGTCAGTCTACATAGGAAAACAGCTTGGAGAGTTGGGGTATTTCCAGTTACAGCAGTCACTGCATGGGAGAGGATCTGTGGCTAAAGGATAGGGGGTCCTTAGTATTGCTCAGCAGCTGCTACAGAACAGTAGCTCATCAAGTTGAAGGGAATACTGTTTCCTAGAACTGCTACTGATGCAGCAGGTCTGCTCAGGGCTGGCTAACCAATTATTTCTGATGTCTTATTTATGATGATTTTATGATGACTTGGACACAGGACTCAAATGTATATAAAGGTATACCATAAGTTATGTACCTGTAAAGGTTAAATACATGCAGGTAACCCCAGGCACCAGACTGTGGCCAGAGCTTTAATGCAGATTTATTTTAACAGTCAAGAACATTGTAATACAACTGGATGAGGTGGCAAAAATGGAAACCCATTTTGGTACTTTTACAACACCTCTGGCATGCGCAATGAAACCCCTGACTGTGCTGTCCCCCTGTTCTTTATGGCCTGCTTGGTCCCTCTGCAGGGGCCTCCAGGCAGGTCTGTGAGAATTCTGGCACTTGTAGCAAGGGAGTTACCTCCGGTGCAGGCAGATGAAGGGAACATCATAGCACTCTGCATGAAAGCTGAATTTCTTCCCACATTAGCTTTTCTCTGGCAACAAAAGTTTCCTTGAGTGGATATTAAGCTCTTTCCCTCCTCACTATTTCTTCCAAAGGTCTTCTAAAACTACAATACCTTATATACTTTATACAGTATATAAGGAATATATAAGGTGTATTCAGGTATATATGCCTATAGAAGGTATCTGTTATATACCATATAGGGTATATGAGGTTTAACAATGATACTAAATTGGGAGGAGCTTTTGACTTCCTCAAAGGCAGGGAGGCCCTGCAGAGACTTTGACAATTTAGAGGGCTGAGCAATCACTAATTATATGAAATTTAACAAAGACAGGTGTCGGATTCTGCACCTGGGATGGGGCAAACTTGGATGTATGGACACACTGAGGAATAAGAGGCTGGAGAGCAGCCCTGCAGGAAGGGACCTGGGGGTCCTGGACAGTGGCAAGTTGGATATGAGTCAGCAGTGCCCTGGCAGCCAGGAGGGCATCAGGCAAAGCATCACCAGACAGTCAAGGGAGGAGATTGTCTCACTCTACTCTGAGTTGGAGTGGCCTCACCATGAACATTGTAGAAGTTTTGGGTGCCACAATATAAAAAACATATTAAGCCATTAGAGAGCATCCAGAGGAGGGCAGCAGAGATGGAGAAGGGCCTTGAGGGAAAGCCGTATGAGGAGTGGCTGAGGGTGCTTGGCTTGTTCAGCCTCGAGGATACTCAGGGAAGACCTCATCGCAGTCTACAGCTTCCTCATGAGGGGAAGGTGGGGGACAGATACTGATCTTCATGGTGATCAGTGACTGGGCCCAAAGGAAGAGAATGAGGCTGTGCCAGGAAAGGTTTAGGTTGGATATTAGGAAAATGTCTTCCCCTAGAGGATGGTTGGGTGCTGGAACAGACTGCCCAGAAAAGTGGTCATAGCACAAAACCAGTCTGAGTTGAAGAAGCATTTGGGCAACACACTCAGGCACATGGTATTATTCTTGGGACTGTCCTTTGCAGGGCCAGGAGTTGAACTTTGATGATCTTTGTGGCTCCCTTCCAATGCAAAATATACTATAATTCTATGATTCTATTATATATTGGTAATATAAACCTCCTTTCAATTTGATATGTTTGGCTTTTTTTTTTTTTTTCAGTTTGGAAACGTGGAAAACGTTATATCATTTGGTAGAGAAAGTATCTTTCAATTGAATGGCTAATCTGTGTTTTGAGATAGAAGAGTAGCAGTTTGCTGGTTTTATCACTGACCCTTACCTCATACAGGGGTTGAAAAGCATGACTCATCCCTCTAACTCAGGAGAGGAAGCTGGAAAATGAATTATCATTTTCATTTTCTCTTTATCAAGAGCTCAGGCCTTCCTAAACCCACATCATCTGCTCTTACCATAAAGATGCCCTCTGCTCTTCTGCTTGAAGTGGGAGCCTCTTTCTGCTACACAGAAGATCTTGCCACTCTGCTTTCATATGGTTTGCAGCTTCATTACAAGCATTTTGTGCATCTCAGGCTGGAACCTGTAGACAAGAACAGCTTCTTAATGTTTGCTGTAGTCTGTAAGAATTGTGCAATTATTCATCTGAAAGCAGTAAGCATGAAGGGAAAATATTATTTTCAACTCTACTTCCCCTGCACATTTCCAAGATGAGGCAGTGAAGCTTCATTTGCAGTCTGTTACAAAGCAAATCAAGATATATATTTAATATCTAAATTGTGCACAGAAGCAATGTGGAAAGAAGAGAAGAAACTGCTGATTATGTAGTTCAAGATGGGGCGAATAACATGCTGTTCACACATATCAAGTGCCAGCAGGCAAATGTTGGAACAATATAATTCCCTGCTCGCTTAACTTGCCTTTGTACAGAAACCAACACATCTGTATAAATATTATAGGACACTCACTTGTAATTGAGGTTTCTCATTGCAAAAACAAGGTCTACAGAATTAAGAGCTTCTTAAGTGCCTGGCACCTAAAACTGGAAGATATTAAAGTGATCTTCCACAAGATGGCTCTCTCTCTCTACTCCTATTACCGACTCAAACCTATGGCAAGGGAAGATAAATAATATTCAGGACAAAAACGCAATTACAGTTTGGAGGAGTAAGAGTGCCTCCACATGGGAAAAAGATGATTCACTGAATTAGGGCAACCTCTGTGACAGTAGAGAACAGCACACTGTCCATTTTCTGCTGACTGTAAAGGGACCAGGTGGTTTCACAGGGTGTTTTGAAATTATGCCTTTTGAAATGCAGGTGCTCGCTCCACCTGCACACCAAGCTGGTGAATTCCAAGGTATTTTCATTTCATCAGTCACATTCCTAAGGGGAAGTGCCTAAACTAATAAACCCTGTCTTTCAGGGCTAACAGAAATGCTCAGCTTCTGGACTCGATTTAGCAGATAGCTTCTGGTCTGCTATAAGCATCAGCAGTGAAGCATCTTTGCAAATATAAATTCATACGTACACTCCAGACTTCAGAAAAAATGAAACAATCATAATAATAGAAAACATTTGCAACATTATATATATTTTAATAACTTTTTTCAGACATAACTTTTATTCATCTCTATTCAGCTATGGAAAAATATCTTTGTGACATCTGAAAGCATGTGATTTTGAGCAGTTTTAAAGTCTATTGGACACACAGAGCTCTTTTATTTGTATTTATCCTGGACCATTATGTATCTTCACCCTATTTTCAGTGAAGTGCACCTTACTGCACATTGTACTGTTGACTGTGCTTATCAGAGCCTTGGGAATCAGACTTGTGCTTGGGAACAAGGTTTACAGATTTATTTATGAAGTATTCATTTAGATTTGCAAAAACACTCTCAGAAATAAAGTATCACAACAATCTAAAATGCATTTGATTGAAAGACAAATGCTAAGACCTTGCCTTATTCCACCAATAGCTTTACATTAACTAATGATCTGTCTATATAGATATTATAAAATATGCATTCCTTCTATGCCCAGGATTTGAAGTAGCTCATCTTTAAGCTGTTTCATTAGGTGGATTTAGGGCAGTTGTGTTGTCAAATAACTGCCCTACTGAGCAAGAGAGAAACAAACAAATATCAAAATAGGAGAGTGGGAATATTTTTCACACTGTTGCTTCCTTCATCTCCAAACAGTATGCTGCGACAGGGCTAGAAGCAGGAAAAAAATCCCTTGCCCCAACCTCTATTTGCTGCAGAAAGTGGGAAAAGGGGAACCTCCAGTTCTGTGGGATTCCTGGCATAGTTTGGAGCTGGTGCCCTACTGCAGGTAAGGTGTAAGCTTCCTAAAGTATGGGAAAAAGCTAGGACACCAGCTTGCCACGTGGTTTATATGAGGCAGCTTACAGCTTCAGGCTACCTCACTTTTACCACAGCAGAAAAGTACATCACTGGCAGCTGCACTAGGGCAGCTGGGACACCGAAATTACAGTATAATTTACTCTCACATGCCCATGCTCATTGCTTCTGGAATATAACATCCTCAGCTGGCCCCATTTTGACAGATGATACATGCAGTGTGGTAGGCAGGGACCTTCTTTCTTCTCACATCACCGTTATGTTGTCTCTACAGAGCTATAAGAAGTTATCAGAAGTGTAGACCCACATTTGGCTTGATAATAGCCAGCAGAGAGTTCTCTTACCACAGGAGGACTCCTCAGTGAGCATTTGCAGCTAGATTACATCTCTTCTTCATAGTCTGAGCAGAGGAAACTGCTTACAGGGTCCCCTAAGAATATGGTCTATTAAATTAGCAAAACCAGGATGAGGTTTGAAGTCTAAAAGGAATGAAATACAGCATTTCCTGCACATTACAAACAAATATTACTTTTATGCACCTAGAATTGACTATTGACCACCTGCTCCTTATCATACACGCTTTGCCCCACCTCAACATTCAGCTTTTTGCACGCACACAACACCCTTTTCCAGCACTGTGTTTGCTATTGTACCATTTTCCTAGCAAGGGAAAGGAGCTCTTATCTCTCCATTTTATCTTGCCCACAGGAAGAAAAATCACATTTCAGTCCATATTACAAGATGATGGAGAAACCTGAGCTGTAAGAGCAGCTGCCTTTCTGTCCTGGTTGCTATCAGTCACATGCAGCTGAGAGATATAAAAAAATGAGAGAAATGCCCAAATCCTATCTTTGCTTGGGACACCACTTACAGCAGCTTTCGGCTGAAGAAATTCCATTGTTTTCTGAGTGGTTACAATAACGTATCCAGCAGAACACAATCACGCTCCTGTGTGCACACAACAAAGGCAGCACATGACTGGATCATATTATTGAGTTCTGCTTCCATCATCCATCATAAATGTTTACTCATGCCTTAAGGTGCATAGCAAGCTTTTGGCACTTATTTCATATATAGCTTTAAAAATAGGCAAAGAAGAAAGAAAACTTTTCTTTTTTTTTCTTCTAAGTTTTCTTTAGTCCTGGCAAGAGCTGCCAGCTGTTCATTTCAGTTGCTTCTTCATAACTACTTCACTTTCCCAGCACATTAGACGAAGTCTGCCCCCAGTGCTATCTCACAGCTTAGGTAGTGACCACCTCCTTTGAAACACTGACCTCCTCCTTAAAACCCATTCCTTCTCTCTATTCGTGCACATAGGTAGCAGCACTGGTGAACAGAGTTCAGTTATGACTTGGCAAGTTCTACACCATAAAGAAGCTGCTTCTTCAGCTGGGACAGGAAAAGGCGGTTGTAATTTATAATGAATATAAAGGTTGGACTGGCAGCAATATGGTTTAGATCCAGGCTGTCAAAAAGTAAGGAATATTTTTTTTTTCTTTTTTTAGAAACAGAGGGATATATCCTTCACATGCTCTCAATCTGTGTTAATTAAAAGTTATTTAATTTTACTGTCAGTGAAGCTTAGGCACATTACTGAGACTTCCAACATCCAATTTTAATGTCATAGTGATTTGAATCAGTACCAGGTAACGTTCTTATTTTATAGAACCAAACACAAGGTATTCTGAAAAGAAAAGGAAAAATAAACTAACATTTTTGCTTGCAGCCTTGTAATTTCCCTGAACCATGCTGTGCTGTTGACTTTTAAGCAAAAGTCTTTATTGAAATTCACTAGAAGTTCTATTTAAGAACTGGTGGCAAGATATGGGCCATTGACTTCAGTACAATTACTCCAAGTTGTACTGCAGAAGTCTGGGGCTCAAGTCTCGTGTATTTCATATAAACTTCAGCATGCTTAAAATGCATTATAAGAATAAGAGATATTGAACTGATCAAAAACATATATGGGAGTCTTGTGGAACCTGACTGGACCTCTTTTCTTTGGGATTTTGTTTCTGGGTGTTTAATTTAAACTCAAAGATAGGCTCAAAGCAAAGGCACTTCATTTTCCTCACATATAACAATTCACATGAAAACTGATGCCATTGTATTACAGACCACACCTTTTTTATTTTTACGACATTTTGGAAGAATGCCTCTCTCTTTATTACTGTCAAAATTCTTTAAAAAAATACACTAAAATCCAAATAAAGTCACAGAAATGTAAACTGAAACGGTCAATTTTCCTCTACTGGGACATTTCAATGTTTTGGGAATATTTTATGTCCCCAGAGACCCAAAAGGCAAGTCATTTGAAAAGCAGTGTGTATGCAGAAAATCATCAGAATGCCCTGTGGGACCAATATGAGCCCTTCAAAATCCACTGGAGTCTGTCTACTGACTTCAGAGAGTTTCTGTGATAGTCTCCCATGCACATTTTCAAAATCTAAAGAATCATTAGGCTTTCCAAAAGCCCCCGTTACCGCCTCCACTTTAACAGATTCAAGAAACCCTGAGAACAACACACCACTAAAGGCTAATGCTATACTGCCCCATGGACTGTCCGATCCTATTTTGTTTCCACACTGCTAACCATGAGAGATGCCATACATATGCACTGCAGCAACTGGAATAAACTGCAGAGATGGAGAAGTGTTGAGTGCTGACAAGTCAAAGATCTGAGAGCAGCCACTACACTAAATGGTGATTCTTTACTGTGAATTAACACCAAAGTACGATAAAGACAACAAACAGAAGTATTTAGTGTATATTAACTGGAACTTGACAGTGGAAATGCAGAGCAGTAATATTTCAGGAATTTTCAATGCGTATTGGGAAGGTTCCAGAATACTAAAACCCTATGCCACCAAGGCCCTCAGGCTTGGGACCCAACACCTGAAATCAGGTTGCCACGGCTGAGATTCATAGGAGTCATAATTGCAGAATTACCTTCACTGAAATGAAAAATAAAGATTGCTAAAATGAATTCTGAAATCCATGGTTTCGTTTCCCTGGAGTCTGGACCTCTATCTTCAGAACAAAGCAGCAAAACTCACCTTCCTACCAAGCAGTGTCAGTGCTGTCAGAAAACTATAAATGGCTTGTTATGCAAAGTGTTGTAGCATCCAGTGTACATTTCCTCTGTACAGGGAAAATCAGTTGCATGGTTTTGCATCATTTAAATTCACCTTGTTCAAACAGGCATTGTCATAAACATATTTGCCAAAAAAACACCAAACAAACATAAAGGAATAAGTAGAAGTACCACGTGGTCTGAAAACTGACATGGTTTTGGCTGCTGGTTAACTTCATTTTATATTTACATGTATTTTGGGCACAGATAAATGCTGGAGAAACACCTTCCCTAAATAGAAAACAAACAAACAAACAACAAACAAACATAAATTGCTTAATATATTAGTGACTTCTATAGGCATTCAAATACTGATGAATATTAAAACTGACCAAAAGGGGTTTACCAAGCTCTATTTAGAGTGGCCAAACATCCTTCTCATCTTAGACCAGGCAATCTCACACTGGGAAGCAGGACCACACACCGCCTTTGGGCACAGCAGCAAAGGTAGGGGAACACAATCTGGAAGAGTCAAGCTCATGCTCACTGCTGGCAGCTGCTGCCTGCACAGCTGAGGTTTTCTGAGCAACCTGGGCCTGAGAACTCTCTTCTTGAGTGTTGTGTGTAGCAAACAACTACTCTTACCCAAGAAACAGCGGCTGAGCTGTTGCCTTACAGTAAAATCAATTTATGTGGTTTGAAGACTGAACCTCGGCATTCTAATCTCAGCATTAAATATTTGAAAACTGTTTATCTGTATACTTGTAGCGTACACTTTTAAAGTGCAGACTTGTAGCATACACTTTTAAAGTGCAGAAGAACCTTTCTCCTTTGAAATACAGAAATCAGCTTAGATCTCAGTCAAACTACTTACATTTTCTCTGCTAGCTCTACATCTGAGTTCCCATTCCTTACCCATTCCTTATCTAATTCTTTCTATTTTGTATCTATTTAGAACTTACACATTTGCCCACTCAACCAAGTTAATTTTTTTTCATATGAGTCAACTGTAACACTTGTGAGAGGCACAAAAACCTTTTTATACAATGAGAAACTTCCCAAAGTGCTTGGAATTCCTGTAAATTATTTCTTCTTGGAACATGGATGGAAAAAGCTGGCTTCAACTCTTTCCACAAAAGTCTGACAATCTTCTTAACAAATATCTCCAAGCTATAGCAGCTTACACATATTTATGTGTGATATGGCTCAGAATAATCAATTAGGTTTGCTAAGGTTCCAGTAAAGAAACTGCAACTACTATCTCTTTTCCTTCTTTCCCTTACTGTTTTCTTGCATAACATTTTTTCCTTATCATTGCTTATTTTCATGCAGAGCATGTTTGCTTATTGGCTATGGTCAGTAGACACTTTATTTTAATTACTTCAAAGGTAATGTATTTGAAGACACTTGGCTCATATTCCAGGTAAGAAAAACAATTAATATAATGGGTTTAGAACTGCATAGGAAAAAAGATAAAAAATATGCACTGCCAACACCCAAACCCCCCATATAAATTAATAAATACACTGTTTATTTTTCCTTCACCTTTACCTTTTTTTAAAGAACACAGTAGTGGCAACAAGGTAACTTATTTGCTACCTAAATCTTATCAAAAGTTACTGTGCAGTTATTTATCAACTGCAAGTCTACAACTTCATTACTATAATTATGTAGTAACCATCCAATTAACTTCTGGGGTAAATGCATGTTGCTCTTGCACTTCCTGCTCCAATACACATTTAGTATTCAATTTCTGTTGTTAATGTACATATATATGTGATACTGCAGCACTTAAAAGGTTGTTTAGAGATCATGATCCCACCATTACTGACACTGGACAATCAAATAACATCAGAACGTACACATACCTTTAAGGAATTGCTGCTGATATGTGAGGGATACATTTATTGTAAAGCAAAATGACTGAGAATCCCCATGTGCTGTAGACTTCTCCTGCGCATTCCAGGATGGACAAGAGGAACTGGATCATAAGCTAGCATCAATCACTCTAATTTCAATCAAATCCATGAAACGTCACCAACCCACAGAAACACTGCCTCTCCTTCCATAACATATGATGTGCATTTAAAAATATTTAAAAAAAATTAGAAACTCAATAGGAAAAGTAATAGGATGTTGATAGAGTCTATCCATATAGGTAAAGGTGCCATTCTATTTTGCTGGATACAAAATTCACTAAGAGTCCAAAACAACTGATACAGATGCTTTACATAAAACTCAATAGCTAAATACATTGAGGCACTAAACAATGAAGCTGAATCACTTCTGAGTGTTTCCACCTCCAAAGAGAAACCAGTTCCTGACTGACAATACAGAGACTGTGTTCTCCATAGTCTGATGGTGGTCCCTGGGGCCAGCACGGCAGTGCTGCTGTACAGCCCAGTCACTCCACAGGCGAAGCCTTCTAAAGGAAACTTAATATCTTTTTATTATGTAAATGTAAATAAACTGGATAGAAATTCTTTTCCGGACATATGTCACAGAGGAGCATTTTAGAGAAACATAAGAAAGATGTAACGGGGTCCCTCCTGATGATTTAGAGCTAAAAGGATTGTCCTGAAATCCAGCATGGACAAGTTGGTTTCCTCCTGTAAGACCTCTTCTGGGAATGCATTTATTGCCCTCATCCTCTTTCAGATTCCCCAGTCTCTTCAAGGGCTTGTAAAAAGAATCACTTGGCAAATAGAATTTAATCACATTAAATAGCAAATTAATCTTTTCCCCCTAGATATCCTACATTGTCTCACCACACCAGTAAACAACGGAAAATATAGCCATGCACTGAGTGGAGCTTCATTGTAAAAAGTTATTCCAGGATATTGGCCTCTATCCAAAAGGTAAGGGTAACGTTAGTAATTTAAATATGCTTGAACACAGGACCAAATGCATAAGCTCTGTTGCTCTCTTTGTCAAAACCCATTCTTTCAGAAAATCATTTTCTTTACCCATTGGACAACAAAATGCATTGTCAAGAAATTTTATAGCAATAATTATAAAAGATGTCCATTTGAACCCATTGAGGTCTCACTGATTTTATAATACCCAGCAGACCTCCCTGCAGGAGAACGCTATATTTATGTTAGCAATATATGTGAGAATTGAGATCGTAAAATTAAATGACCACATAGAACTGTCATTTATATGATGAGCACCTACATATGTGAAGGCTGGTTTATCTTGCAAGATAGGGTAGTACTAAATGGTCCACTCTCAGTGAATGCTTTTAATCACGCATTTCTTCACTGTTTCTGCAATATTACACTTGAAGGACTGGTGAGCAGTTTGCTATGAAATGTTAAATGGCCACTGGCAGTACAAGCTCGATGGAAATGCTCACTAAAATAGAAGTACAGTACATATTGTATGCAATTGTTTTATGAGAGACATTATGGTTACTAGAATAACATTTCACCATTACCAACCACTGAGAGAAAAGTCATTAAGATATTTGGCAAGCCAGTGTAATTTTTCAGCAGAACTACAGTATAAGACCTCCAAATAGCTTCTGTACAAAAAGGCTAGCTGTCTCAAGAAAACAAGCCTTTCGTGTCATTTTATTCATAGGCATTTATTTTTAGATTCCAATGAGAAAGTTATTGCTGCTGGAGAGTGAACAATTGAGCCTTAACCCTTATTATAACGGTGCAATTTCAGAACCACTACAATAAATCTTGCAGCACTGTTTCCATTAAAAATCTCTTTTCTAAACAGATTTTATGGTGTACAGTTTCATTCAGACACTTTTATGAGAGATTTCTTTAAACCGTGATTTTAAAACTATAGAGATTAAGCACGTGTTTAAGCATTGTTAAATACTGAGATGGAAATAAACAAAACTCATGTCACTGTTGCTACGTCGGCCCATTCCCATGGTTTTGCAAATACTGCAGCAACAGAAAATTCATGCCCTCCATGAAAATAGTGGGGTCTGTGCTGCACAGTGCCCTTCACCACCATCAACTAAGCAGGAAGTGCCCATTTTTTGTATTGCCATTAACATATTAAAGACTAACTCACAAACACACAGATGTCATTCCACCCTGATCATTTTCCTGTAAATATGCTTTCCCTCTTCCTAGAACTGTACTTTAATGACATGACAAGGCAGCACAGCTTCGAGGTGCAAACATTTTCAACAGAAACAGCCACTATGCATCACCTAACTAAACCTTTTTCTCTGTAACAAGAACAGTAATGACCTATTACAGTATTATCACGAGGTAACAAAACATAAGTAACAAGGCCCACTGCAACCAAACACTTCCAGTTGTCAAAGTTTCCAATGGAAACAATGACTTCTGGTTAACGTGAGCTGACAGGAAATCGCATGAAAGGCCCGTAAACGACACAGGCCAGCATTAAACAAGCTGCTATTTTAATCCTGCTTCTTTCTGCAAGTCAGACCATGACAATCTCAAAATGGCAAGTCATTTCAAGAGAACTGGCTATTTATCTGATTTGAATGCAATTCTGATACATGATTTCTTTTAATTTCATATTGTGTAACTTCCACACACGTTTAACAGAAATTGAAGTATACCAACTAGATTCAAGCTCATGAATTCAAGTGATACATTTTCTTAGAGAAGAATAAGTGAATAGAAGTGCCATCATATACAATGCAATTTTTTGATAACCTATGGGAAAGGAATTATGCTGAGGAGTATTTTGTCTTCAAAACTTTGTATAAACATCTATGTCCCACAGAGTCTACAGAAGAATGAAGTTCCCACGAAATGAGGTTTTCAAGTCATTCATTGTTATCACCCAGGTTCAGAGAGCTCTATTCTGAAAAAGATAATTCTAATCTTAAAGCTCCCAATATTCTGAATAATATTACAGCGTGGTTGGTCCTATGTCTGTAACTTTAAATAACAACTAAACACCTAACTATGAAAACCGAAATTACAGGGAAGCTTGGTTACTTATTTGCACATATCTTTCAGATGATCACATCCCTGAGCCATAGCCCTTCACTCCTCTCTAAGGTTTCATGACATGTACAGTTACCCAAAATAATCTAAAAGGCAGTATATTCCTGAAGCTCTGTTTGAAACTAACAGTTTGGAAGATTAAAACAGAGTAGAATGAAAAATCCTAGTTTAGCTGATAATTGTCAGGAGCAACACAGAAAGTCATGGTGGAAACTAACTTCTTCTCTAATAAAACCACAGGAATGCCAACAGAATTGAAACTTCTAGTCAAAGCCATCCTGTTCAGAAAGACAGGTCTCCCATTCATACCATAACTTTCTAAGCTTGCATTGTTATTTTTTTGCAATTTTACAAACATTTATACATATGTTTGTTTCTTCCATTTTGAGTAATTCTTGTGGACCTTCCTATAGCACAGAAATAATTTCTAAGAGTGTCCACTCACTTGAAGAGGTGCTTAAGTCACTGTCAGTTTTCATACTCATGTCCCCCACTGCCTCCTGCACTATTCAAGATTACCAAGTGATTTGTGATCAACTGCAGCTCATTCAAGCATTTGAATTTACAGCAAGTATTGACAACAGAGCAAAAATTCTAGAAATATAGACCTAGACTTTTAGAGCCACAACAGAATATAAAAGAAATTTATGACTGGAAAGATTAAAATATTTTCTAGAACTTAACATCTGAACTCCACAACTCTAATGTTACTAACATAGCTTTTTTAAAATAAAGCATTAAAAAAAGAAACTTCTTTTTCTTACATAAATAATGGCCAAGAACTCAAAATAACTGCAATTATATCACTAAATTATGCCTCGTTCATTATAAAACTAATTTTGAGAAGTTTATACTGAAAATCAGCTGCAACTGTATACACAGAGGTATCAAACTCTGTCTTTAATTTTCACACTCATTTGAATTCCACAAAATTAATAACTACATTTATTAGAGATGTATTTTTACTTTCCTGTTTCCTAACTTAAGGAGTTTGCTTGTGTGAGAACCAGACAACCAAATCAGATATATATCCATACACTGGAGGGGGGGGCAGGGAGGGGGAGTATTTTCCCTTTGGTCTTAACAATTAATAAATTTTGCTTTTATTTTAGAATTCAGTTACCAACATTTTTGCTCAGGAAAACATTAATTGTCTTTCTTAAGACTTTTCAGACTCATTGTGAACATACACACAAATAAACATAAACAAATGTTTTGGTTTTAAAGCTCATCTGTTGTGCCAGAAGGGTGTGTTCTTCATAACTTTTAATTTAGAATGCTAATTTTACAGAATGTGAGAATTAAGATAGCACTTCACAGGCTCTATTCCCATTAGAGTACTCTCTGAAAATAACATTAACAGTTTTGCTATTAATTTCATTTGATTTTTGCAGAGTTTTTTGGGGTCCCACAATAAAGGGGAAAAAAAAAATCACTAAACTTGCAAGAATTTAAAAAGGAGTTGTTAAAATTTCCCTCATTAAATTGAAAATATAGAGCAACTAAATGCCTTACCAGGATTTCTAAAAATTCTTCATCAATATTACTCAGTAAAAAAATTCCAAAATGATGTCTAAAACATGATGTATTATAAACATTAAACTTAAAGCACAAGTAGCTACATTAGCTGATCCTCTGTTAATTTGTAGAACTACTCATTTCATGCAACTTACAATATGAGTGACACAGTTATTCATGCTTTAAAAAAATTTAAAAATTTCAAATGAAACATGAAGGAAAACAGTGTTGGCTCTTACACCATTTACAAAGTTTCCCCTCAAAAGATACCCTAAAATCTTAGATAGCTCTCCCAAGTGGCCCCACAAATCTGCTGCATCATTTTTACAAGAGCAGTTCTTAGCAGCATTATAATGCTGAATAACAGCAGTTCCAACACAACTTGAAATACACACACCAGCGCAAAAGTGGAGTTGGGATAATGTGATGAGTAAACAGGATTACTTATTTAAGTACTCAAAGTTTTCCAGGCATGCAAACCATAAGAAAAACTTAATTAAAGTCAATAAAGAGGAAGGGAAAGCACAGAAAAATTAAGTAATAAAACTTGTGCAAAGCAAAATATGAACTGATCAGTTATCTTTGCCTGTGGGATAGTTCTGCAAACGTAAGCCCTCAGACTCCAGCTGGGATGGATTCTGAGCTTTTTGTGTTTATCACATACAGATCTACTAAAACCAAAAGTTATGCTGGATTTATGGGTGCCAAAACTGATAGAGAATTTTCCCATTTTAACCAAACACTGAGTGCTGCCATACCCTTCTGAAGATTTAGAAGAAGATATTAATTTTCCCGATTAATTTCACTATTTTGGCAGCTTATTTGAATATTTCATTTATGTAGAATTTAGAAATTATGAAGATCTGGGATCCAATTCTCTTCTCTGCTGTAGAACTTTAATGCTGATAAAACTGTCTGTAAGTCCACTAATAGGCAGTGAACATTATTGATAAATAGTAGGCAGTAGTTCTCAACTTATCAACTCATTATTTGCTTGTTATATTTCTTTACATTCTGTATTTTTCTGAATTACTCAGTCCACATTAATAAGCTTTCAGGTATTTTCAGGTATTTAGGAACCACCAAGCAAAGTCAATAAGCACATCTTTGTCTCAAACCCACTAAATTCTAAGAAGATTTCTGTAAAAATGGGAATTGGATTCATTTAAAGATACAGGAAAACAAAGGAACAGATGCTCAACGTTTTGTATAAAACCTGCAGCAGCAGACTCTCCTCCTTAATCGGTGCCTTTCTTTAGCCACCAAATCAGCATCCTTCCTTTGGAAACTATAGGGTAGCCACAGGGTTGTGTAAAGGCCACAGATTTCACCATCTCAGACACCTAACTCTTTGGTAAAGGGGAAATAAAATCCTATATTCTTTTCAGCAGTGTATTGCTGTAGCATTCCAATTGTGAACTTCACCACTTGCTGCAACTTTGCTATTGATGTTAATGCTGACTCTCAAAAGGGGAAAGGTTTGCATTCCCATGCTCCTAGCAACTTCGCTCAGTACTTTGTACTTTGCCTAGACTGGTTTGTCATTAATCCTCAGGCCACAATCAAGGTCAAAAAGTGCTGTTCAGGCTGCCAAAATACCAAAGTATGTGGATTTTAACAGGCTTGTTCAATAGTGCTTGCACCATTAGTCAGGATGCACTCAGTGTGTGTGTGTCAGACTCAGATCTGATGCAATAACATGTCAGTTAGGTTGAAGTATTTAAATTCAGTTTAAACTACAGCAAAGTGCTGCAAATCTCAGAGAAACAAATCTCTCAGCAATTGTGCGGTATCTCAAGGGGGTTTCAAGCACAACTCCCTCTTCAAAGGTTTTTCTTTCAAAGGTTTGGGGTGAGGGAGGTATTTCTTTTCTCTGACAACTGACGTGGCCATGACCATGACCACGTGGCCACCAGCATCACCATCCAGTTCTTTAATTAAGCAGAATAAGGATAGCAATTTACAAACTCTGAAATAACAAAAAATAATCAAGTGGCTTTGCACATAGGTGGCTAAGAGATCTCAACTTGTGAAACTGAAGGAAAGAATTGATATTATTTGTAGAAGAAAGAGAAGTTACTAGAGTTTTACAGTGCAAGATACCTCACAGAGGTGTCACCATTCATTCTAGAAGATGATCTGAAGGAAAAGAAGAATTAGGTTAAAAAAAGGCCTAACTTTCTAAAAAGTATGCCAAGAGATACCCACTAGATCTATTTAATACCCACAATTTATATATAAAAGCATAGTTAGCTTCACCCACTTCTCTTACACTTGCAGCTGATAAAAGTGATGTCATTTTGTGATCAGACGCAGTATGTTGGTGTTCCATTCACACACAAAATATTTCCCCCCCCCCCATTACAGATTCTATGATTCTAGTTCTGCAGTATTGTGAGGTGTGGCATTCTTGATCAGGAAGGGACATAGGAAGACAAAAGAAAAGATTAAAACTGTAGAAGTGACCTTTTTAGATATTTGAGATAACGGTTGACTTCATTGTTTCTTAAGACAAATACAGTTTTTAAATAATATTCAAAACAAAGGCATCAGAAAGAATGTGTTAAATTAATTACTTAGGAACTACCCCATTTAACGGAGCAAAGTGTTAGACTTAAATTATTCGCCTCCAGTGACCCCTGAAAAAGGCTTATTTTTGCAGTTTGAATATAAAAAGCTTAGAAATGCTAATCATTCCATCTGGAAATCAAAATCATAAACTGTTAGATTAATGAATGTCACAAGTAGCTCTCACATGCAGAATAGTAAAGACATTGTTAGCAATTTGTTTTGACAAAAATGATTAGAATATTTATTTTTGCTAACACTTCTCCTACATGCAGACCTAGCAAAATGAAACTTGTTTGTATAATTTAGTAATACACAAATCTTTATTAAAACTCAGAATGTTACCAAGTTAATTATATGATATTACCAAGAAAATGAATAATCAAGAAATCCTTCACAAGTTCATAATCTGAAAGGCAAACAATGCTTCACTGGTCTGATCTGTAGTGCCACTTAGAGCCATTTTAAATGGAATTACTAGTTTTTACTATTTATTATTACAATGGAAGGGAAAGCAGAACTGTTGATTATAGTTTCTTCTGATCATAAGGAATGCAATGCAACAGCACCTAAACCATTACATTTGTTTTAGATTACATTTAACTGCAAATAGACCCTCATGAATGAGAGAGAGGAAATGTCGTGAAGGGTGTTTTTGTCATCTGCTTCGTGCCTGCTTATTCCACTATGGGTAACAAATGCTCAAAAGTCTAGAAAGTCTTTTCTTGAAGAAAAGAAGAGCCTCATTTGTCAATTATACTGAAATTAACCAAACTAAAAAAAAAATAAAATTATCGTTTTAACAGACTAAAATCTCGTCATGATGTCAAGTGCAGCTTTAGGATTTCTCTCCCATTTCACTTTCAAACTAACCACTAGTGCAGAAAAAGCACAAAAATTAAGAGCAGTTACTCACAGATTGATAGTTCAGTAGGAACCATGTGGTTTAGGGCTTCCAGCATAGCACAGGCTAAAGATGTAACACAATGAGTTCTATCTCAAGCCCCTTATTTGTGGCTGAGGTATAGGAAGACATTCCACTCTGATTACAAGCAATAGAGGATCTTAACCTCCTTCAATTCCAGTGCTTAATTACTCTCACGGTATAAACCAATCATGCCTGCCTCCAGTTTCTAGCAGCATAGTTTCATTATGCTTTCTCTGCTGGATTAAAGAGTCCATCTACAATCACAAATTTCTTCTACAGGAATATGTAACATGTATCACCGTTTAGGTGAACCATTGCTCTTATGCTTGATCCCAAATGCAAATTCTAGCCGTGCTCTGGGATTCTCCTGTAGGCCTCCTCCTAGCAGATCAGACTAGCAAGAGTCTCTGGGCCCTAAAATGTTTCTGCAGCCTGTAAAGCTTCCATAATCAAGGGGATGAGTCTTCCTGCAATGAATAGGAGCTTGTCTTCGATTTGGAGCATGGCTAAGTCCCCAAGTCTGAATACATCCTTCTAATGCATAAGTACAGCCTACTGGTTTCAGAGCAAAATGTACTTTTTAATTGGCCATAGTTTTAGAAAATTTTGTTCTGAAAAAGTCCGTGGTGGTATTGAGGGGAAGAGGAGAAGAAATGCAGCAACAGCTGTGGAGAAGTTAAAGGGATATGGTGTTTTGAATGTTTTCATCTGAAGTCGTGAGTGGAGAGTGTTGGTAAACATGGATATGTTGCTGTGCAACGTAGGCAGGACCTTCCTCAGCAACATGACTTGTGTTCCCACAGTCACAACTTCTCTGATTACTTGCAAAGCAACCACTAATTGAGGTGAAAGGCAGGGTCTAGATAACTATGCATTTTGCTGTTACAAGGAAAGTGCAGTTGTGCCCAGTCACATCTGGGACTCGATAGAGGAATCCACCCTGACATAGCTGGATCCTCAGTCCAGTACTGGTGGTCCACAACAGGCAGAAAAGAGGAAAATGGAAAAGTACAGGGCAAATCTGCTAAAAAACTCAGAACTAAGACAGTTCCCATTTTCTCCGATATTTGGCATGATTCTGGTTTTGTTACCAACTTTGGCTGGTATCTGCAAACGAATGTAACCACCTTCTCCAGGCAAACATCTGCCCCTGAAACATTCAGGGCCATCTCTTGGCAGCCACCTTTCCAGCGGTACATCAATGAAGCAATGCCCCTCTATAAAGCAGCAGCTGCTAATTCTGGTGTGGTACATAACAGCACATCAGGTTGGGTCCGGCAAGAAAATGAATTTCTCTGGCCTAGATCATTTGACAATTGCTACCGTATGAATAATTCAGTCCACAAAATCCAGCAAATGCAAGCAAGCAAATAAAACAGCAAGCTGTGTACTGCACTGTATGGCCAGAAACAGTTCCAGTTCAGCCAAAGGGCGTGACAGCTGCTTCCTGATAGTGATGGCTGGCCACTGCTTACCGACTAATGAACCAACCAGCAGGAGCCTTCCCAGGAAGACATTTTTGTGTTTCAGACTGTATGGCTTCCCATCTCAGTCACTTTGAGTTAGCAAAATTAGAGTTTAATCCTATAAAAATATGTTCATCGCAATTCCTCCTCTGGATTAACTACACTGATTAAAAGGACACATTTAACTGAAGCAGTGCAACCTTCTCACAACTGAAAAACCTTTAGCTTCATTTTACTTTCCTTTGGCTTCTGGGTCTACAATTCTAAACAAGGAGAAGGAGCATCACAGCTTTGTTCAAAAATGTTTCTTCAGCTTTACCTTTGGTATTACATAGAAGAAATATATGTCAATTGAAAGGGGTAATAGTTCCTTCTATGTCTTTCAATTTTTTTTCTGCCTTTGTTTCATCCACTTTGAAAGCAGGAAAGGAGAATGCATTCAAAGAGAACTTTGCTATTCCTGAGCTGAATTTATTCTGCTCATCAATTCAGAAATACTCTCCAAAAGAGGAGGTGACTGCAGCTCCAGCCCAGGCTGCCTGAGGGGCTGTCTTGCACCTTTGTCTGTCCACCTGCCCTGGCTCACAGGCAGCAGCCTGGAAATCCGGGAGCCCCAGACCCAGGGTAGCCAACCTGGCAGAACTGCCAAACAACCTCCACATCCTGTGCATCTCACTTTGTAGCTGGCACACTTCCAGCGAGCTGCATGGGTGAACCAGCAGGAAACCAGGCTGAAACTTTACATATTTCCAGAAAGAAGTTTGTCAAATTGAACTATTTGTATGGACTATTCAGGTGAATTAGCAGCCCCATCATTAGAAGTTTTCTGACTGAATCTGCTCTGCGTCATGCTTAGTTAGCAGAGTAGCCAGTAAGTGTGTCACGTTTGGGTAAGCTATTCACATAGAAATGGGGGGGAGGGGGGGAGGAGGAGAGCAGGAATTACAAAAACAGAACCTGAGTGCAAAACTACAGTTGTTAGGAATATGTTCCAGGCTAGAAGCATTTAAAATGCTTACCATTAAAGCTTTCCACACTCAGGTTCACATTGCCTCTCCTAAGATGTTCTGCCCTCCCACAATCACTCCATCATATACTGTGCCCCTGATTCCTGTTTTCCTGCCCTAAGTAGTTGCCTCTAGTCAGGGATACTACTCATCTTTGGCTACATTGTTCTTCACCTCAGTTTCCCACAGGAAAAAAAAAAAAAAGAAATATCAGTTTATCATCTGAAGCACTTGACTGTATTCTTTACACAGGAATTCTACCTGCAATGGTAGTTTTGTACAATTTTATTTGCTCAGATAAATGAACAGATATGGATAACTAAAAAACTCATCTAGTCAGTCTGCCCACTTCTCTCGCAGAGGTCATTTAATCTCATAGCTAGGGCTGGCTGATAACAGGCAAAAAAAATGAGGGACTCTACTGCACAAAGAGAGTAGTGAAAAGCATTTACAAACCAGAGACCTAATCATTCAAATGAAAATAAAACAGAGTAGGAGAGATCAAAAACTTAAGCAGAGTCCAGCTTTAATAAAGAGTACTTCCAAGAGATAACCTGTCACATAGCAAACAAAAGGAAAAAATATATTGATCCTTCAAAACAAACTAGAAATGAGTTTTGCTATTGAGAGGGAGGGAGGTGGGGTGAGAAGGCAGGCAGGCATCTATAGAAACAGGAAAAAAAATTAATTCAGCAAGAAAAGACTGATGAGTGCAATGAGGGACAAGAACTAAGCAGACGGACCTTTCCAAAAAGTTAGTAAGATATAATGATACAGTTCTAAAATGCATTATTATATTTAGATCCACTGACTGTCCTTTGATGGACCTGATTCATACATGGCACTTACACAATTTTCCACCAAAATCTGAAACTTTTTTTACTCCAACTTTCAAATGAGAGGCAGTTCAACCACTCTTCAATCTGCCCTTGGCCTCTTAGCCACACCAAGTATGTTTTTCCAATGCTTCCACATCTCAGCCTGTCCAGAACTGGTTTCACAGCCCCTCACTGACTGTGGTCTCTGATGAACAGGCTACTTAACATGTTGAATAGGACACACTACTACACTACTGAGCCTTTATTTTCTATAACCATGGTCTGCTAAGCTAAGCAAAGTCATCTGTGCATCCCCCTACCATGCACACTCTGCCCAAGACAGCTGTGTACACACGCTTCCCCAGTTGGTCCTAGCAGTACTTTCATACCCTCCTTCCTCCTCACTTAACAGGCTCACTTTCCACACAGCTCCCACTTGAATGCATATTCACAGCTTGTACTAATGCTAAAAGTACCAGAGAGCGCAGGCACGTTTCAAAGGAGACTTACACAGCCCTCTGAAATCACCATCCTTCTAGGTAAATAAGCCTCTGATGACCCATACTATATGTATGGCATTATGCTGCATTTGTGATTCAGATGCCTGCTCCAAATCCAAAGCACACATACAAAGTACTAGAGAACTTTCAACATAAAGGAGGTATAAAAGTGGAGCTGATTCACACTCTTAGATGCAATCAAACTACCAGAGGATGCTGAATGATTCCCTTTGCTCTGGTTTTGGATGTCATTATCTGACCTCATTTCTTGCTTGTGACATTTTCTTGGGCAGCTCAGTGCTCACATATTATCAATCAAGCCAGAGGCACTCAAGTCATACAAATTTGAGTGTATGTGTACGTCTCTGAAGGGGGATAAGGGGTGGGATAAATTAAAGGCTTTTAAGTATTACTGATTGAGAAAGAGAGAAAACAACATTTAAAAGCCTTTTAAATTGTTATTCCTTCCTTCTGATCCTAAATTTCTCTTTGTTTTGTCCTATGCAGCTGGCTGAATGATGACAGAGTGGCTTGCAATTATCTGGATGACATTAGATGCCAGCTGAAATGGACACTAAAGGAAGAATCCAACATCCTGCACATATAATTCCTACTCCATTTGGCATGGAACCAAGTCAACAAATACACGCTCCTTCCCCCACTATCCCCAGTAAATCCCATGGACAGAAAATGCTGCCATGGTAACAAAAGCCCAGGAAGGGGGAAGAGCTTGGATATAAGCCATTTCCAAAATGTTGGAGAAGAGTTTTAGATTCAGAACTGCACACACCTTTAGGTGTCTCCCAGAAGCTCTGCACACTGAACACTTACATGTACACCACATACATGGGCTTCCAATGCCTGCAAAATTCTGAAGGGCTCTAATTAATCTGATGGCTTTCATTTTCAGTCATTGTATGGCTTATTCAAATCACAGGCACTTCTCCACCAGTTCTGTGAATCTTAGTAAAATAGACATTCGAAACTGAGTACAGCCGTCAAAGCAGTATTATTGTATTCCTAAATCTGTTCCAAAGATAGTTATTCCAGAGAAATTTAAAAGTTATATTCCTATATTAGCACACTAAGTAGTTCATAGCAGTTTAGTAAATCAAATATTCCATACTGCTAGCTTAATAAGATGGGGAGTCATGCATGAAATGACTGCCAGGTTAATGACACAGGGAGCCATGCATGGCATGTATTTGCATATAATAGCACAGAATGTTCCCCTAAATCCTTTAAATTACTCATCAGTTCTTAAATAGGCATTTAACTAAGCCTTCATCCAGAATCAAAAATCACCTACAACTGAAAAGAATGATAGATAAGGACTATGTAAAACCTAAAGTGCCAGCTTGTAGGAAGAGCTGGAAATCTGCAGATGCAAACAGACCAAACCCATCCATACCATAATGCCTACAGCTAAAAGTAAACGGATAAATTTGTTTCTTTATAGCAACTTTCAAAAAGAAAACTAAAGATATTGTAGTATGGAAAGATAATAGAGAGAAAACAACAAAAAGCTTGAAAAGAAGCCTGGAGCAGACTACAGATGTGATGAGGAGGGGAACAGCATGTGTGCCTATTATTTTCCTGATGACTTGGAGTCAGCCTGAGAGACTGAAAGTCCAAGCTGAAGATTTTTTTTTTATTTCCTTTTCTAGAGCCCTGTCCAGACTGCCATATGTACATTCCTCCATGCTACAACTTTTTTGGGGGGTTAGTTCGTAGGAGCAGCTGAAGAAACAGGACAAAAAAACCTGAGCTGCAGGGGGGAACTCAGGGTAAAAAGAGAAAGTCTAGACCCTTCTCCTTAGACAACAGTTCAGGGGAGGTGGGTTACTGTGCCAATCCAAGCTTTGAATCAGGAAATTTGTTTCAACTCTGCATTTTTCTTTTTTCTTCCTATTGCCTATTATAGTCACTCAGACGGCCAGCTCTTCATGGCAAGGATATGTTCTCAACATGTTCCCAAATGGGCCCTCAAGGATACTCAGGACTTTTCACACCATTGCAATATAACAGACCAACCTGCATGTTGTTCAAACACATTCAGGCCCAAACACCTATAACACGCAAACACATAGAGGCACCCACAGAAGACAAAATATGAGCTGGAAAAATTTCTGCACCACTGCAGAAAGTAGTACCTCACATAAACTGTCACCATACATGCTGGGCTGTGCAGAACAGGTATTTTCTTCTGGATGTTGAATTGTTCTTCCCTCCACTTATATAGAAGAAACCATCCTCAAGAGACTGCTTGCAGTATCATTTTATATGTAGCTAGATTTAAATGTCCATTACTCCAAACCACAAATCTCTTGCAAATGTGAATCACAAATTCATTTAACCAAAGTTTCTAAATCTAACCAAAACAAATGTTATCATTCCAACATGCAAGAAGAAAACATGCTTATTGATTACTATCTTTGGATGTGAAAAGTAATTAACAAACTAATTCAAATTAACTAAGTATAGAATAGAGAACCTTGAACTTTCACTGCAAAAGGTATGTCAGACAAAAAATATTCACTAGCTGCTTTGCCTATAACATACTTGAGTGGTACTAGGGAATAAGGACAATAACATTTTTGTAAGCAAAAGCATTAAGATATATCCATTGTGTCATAAGCTGAGACCATTTCAATCAGGGAAAGTGTCCTTGCCTAGATACTAGCAGAGAAAAACATGAACCCACTCCTATGCTCCCATCCACTTCACTGAAGTATCAGTTTCAAAGCTTAAGCAAAATCAATTGAAACATTATTCAACACAAGCCTTCCCTTTCTTCATAAAATAATAATAAAAAAAAGTAGATGCTGTGTTATTGGTACTTTATGTATACCAGTTTGTATTTAGAAAAAGAAACAGGATAGAAAATACAAGGTACCATAGCTGTAGACTCATACTTTTTGTAAACCACAAAATCTGTTTCTATTTTTCTCTTCAAAGACCAGGTACTGTTATAAGACAACTGTAGACTGTACAACAGCTGACTATAGTTTACTTGCAATTAATTTCCAAGAGAAGAAAGCCAGAAGCATATACAGAAATATAATTGAAAGACTTCAGAGGATCCTATTGTCCCAAATGAAACAGCTTTACACTGTAAGAAATACAGTAAGTAGTACTCACATCTTGAAGCACATGAAGTACATTGGCACAAAATATGGCCATTCTTTCATGGAAATGACAGAGAAGGATTTTTGCTCTATACACTGGCTTAATTAATAACTAGATTAATATGTTGCTTTGAGTATGTAAAATATCTTAAAGGAACATATACATAGATACTATTTAACACCAATAAAAAGACTGAAACTGTCTATACCTGATGTCAAATGCACTGAGTAACAAGAAAAAAATACCCCCTCTCTTTCACCTAGAACAGTTGCAGACACAGTACCTAGATGCTTCCTGAGAAAGATGTCTTTACATTAAGGAAATTTCTATCCTTTCTACCAGAGATTTACCATTCATTTTTAGTAACTGGATACCAGTAATTCATTCTATAATATCAAGGAGTAACACTTCTCAGTCACAAGCAACTACAGTAACAGCCTATATTTTATTTGCCAAGAAATACTTCTATTTCCTCAGAATATAACGTTCTAAATTCTCATTTCTCTTCAACTAATGCTTTAGCTATTACATGTGCTGTGGGAAAGGCTTTTATTTGTAAGTATGGTCTTTTGTGCTAAGAAAGATAAATGTCAGACTCATTAATTATGTATCTATAATTAGATACTGCCGAAAATGAGCTGAAACTTGTTTTGACATCTTCTTTGAAGAATGTATTTGTACATTGCTTGTAATATTGCATATATGCATTTGCAAAACCCGAACTAGCTGAATGGCAGCTATGTACAAAAGCCAGTAAGCTTTGACAGGGTAAACAAAATCAAAGCACAACTGAAGCACCGACTTACAGGAGGGAAATTCACATGAGACAGCTTGCTCAGAAAAAGCTAAATGGCCATCAAGACGAAAAGAAGTCTCTGACCAGGAACACATGATGAAAGCTGTACTTTGTTGATTGCAGAAAGTTTTCTTTTAAATACACCCTTCTAAGTGTTTAACTAATTTCTAAGAGGCTTGATTGTACTTCACTCAACTTCAGGGGTTTTTTTCCTACTAATTCGGAGATAGATTGTACCTTAAGGCAGAGCCAGGAACATGGGGTGTGTGCTTTAGCGGCAGGAACCCAAGAGTAAGCGTGGGAGGTATTGTGCTTCAGCAACAAAACATCTCCCTTCCCCCACAGAGGCAAAGGAGACAATCAACCCTACTGTTAACTGTGAATTTAAGTACAAAAAACAGCAGTGTGCAGAACATACTGCAGGGTGGAAGCAAACTCTCTTCTGCTTCTTACACAATCCAGGAATTTAAAGAGGCCAGCAACATTTTCTGTGTGAGTGGTCGCATGTATGAGGAAACCACATGTGAACTAATGACAATACTAGGAGTATTAATGAAGACTCAAAGAACTGCCTAGATTATTGTAGGATAGCAACAAACAGTTTGGCAATCCTGTTTCTGCAACTGAATAAACAATTCAGCCTTACCACGGCTGTTGGACTTCAACACCCATCGTTTAAGTGCTGTTATAATCAGAAAAACAACTCTGTAAAAATAATACCTTCTTACTCAAAAAAGCTGCTTCTTCTATATTTTCTTAGTAATTTCTGATACCTTTACTGACAAAACAAGTCATTAGCACTGATAGCATGGCAGTGCTAAGCCAGCTCTAAGAAGGATGGCTGGATCCCAGTTTGTCTCGCAATGATTCGGGGCTGACTGGTACATAGCCCAGATCTCCACTAGAGATGCAATGCAGGAACACACATCGAAGAGCCATTCCCAAATCCCTGGGATTAGGCAAAGTCGCTCCATTTCTCTTAAGGACAAATACACGAGTCTTCCAAAGCCAACCAGCACCCTTGATGAAACAGAGACAAGCAGAGGCATTTCCCTGAAGGCACCTTCCGTGCCACAATGTATGTTCCACAGGTCCACGGCACCACAGCAGACAGTCACTGCAACTAAGCTTATCCCAGTGCCACCCTCTCCAGACCCTGAGTTAAAACAAAGATGATTTCTAAAGCAGAGGGCACTACTAGTCATCACTTTATTTTTGCACATCTCAGAAACAAAGTGACCTTCAATTGCGATAAATCACCAGTTGCCTTGACTGATGTCAATAACTTTACTATTTCACACTTGATAAAAGTGTTCCAAAAAGGAGTAATTCCCTTGTTGCTGATCACAAAGCTTACTAGGGCCAGAACAGCTTGGCAGCTCCTCACAAGCACAGTGTTGCCAGTGCTTGCCAGTTTATCCCTATGCTGTCTCACGTTCTCCATAGGTAAAAGGCCATTACATCATCAGTGTGCAACCAAGGCACATGGCTTGCAAATATAAAATGGCAGTGGGACTTCTCCCATGGCAGGTGTACATTAACATGAACATTTTCTATTAAACTGAGAAAGGTAAACACCTAGGTGTTTTTGGTCTTCATTTTAGAATTCTCTTCAAAGTAGAAAAGAAAAAGAAAACTACATCCCTTATTTCTCAGGCTCTGGCAAATAAGAACTTTGAGCGAACATAATGAGATGTGAAATAAAAATGCTTCTAACCTTAGACGATTTCAATGCCTGCACATTTGTAAAAAAAACACCATCTAACATTTCTATTTTATGCCAGTAGTGTTCACTTTAAAGGACACAATGACCAGAAAGGCAAGTTTTTATTGTGTAAAGTTTTCCCCAAATGCCATTAGTGCAGCAGTGCTTTGAAACCCACTAACTGAATTAAAAAAAACTTGAAACACTGTTGTGGACACTGCGCTCTATCTTGTGCAAATCAGGGAAGGGAAGAAGCTTATTTCCTGATTAGCAATTCTTCAGTGGTACTGATGGGCAGGGTGAACCTGCCTACAAAAATCTTAGCTGTTTGGAAATATCAGCCTGTCTATAAACAGATGGCTACTCCTCATGGGATACTGTCCTCTCCAGGAATGCTGCACTAAGTTCTGAACCTCTTCCAATGCATCCCTGAGCAGGCTGTGCTCCTAGCAAAGGTGAGGAAAGTTAAAAATGGAGTGGAGCCAATCAGTGCATATAAAAGCTCTAAATTCATTACTCTCAATTAAAATGAATGAGGATAAGGATCGTTTCCAAGTACATCAATCAAAGAAAGTACTTGCTGCAGGAAAACAGAAGACACTGGTGTATACACTAAGGAATTTATTCCCATATTAACAAAATGTGTGCAGGCAAATGTACACAAAACTGGCAGTTTGTTTTTCACTTCACAAGTTGCAACTATCTAGGAATGATGGGTTAAATCTCTAGAGTTATCTTTTTTCCCCTCTTTTTAGAAAGTGTTTCTTAACAAAATACTTGTACGTCTGTACAGCTGGTTTTGCAGAAAATAAGGTAGCTCAAACCAGAGTATTTCGTGCCATATAAATAGTTATATGATGCTTAGTCAACAAATATAGATTTGCCTTCAAATTAATTTGTTCCATTAACTGTTTTATTAACTTTAGGGCACCATAACTGCCTTTAACTCTTTCTGAAATCAACAGTCTGAGAAACTGCTGAGCACTGCAGAATTAGCTCTTAAGGGAGAAAAAGAAAAGCCCTCAAACAAAAACTAATGCTTCTTATTTTGTTGACAAAATCACAGTCCTTTACCATAGTGGTGTGTTTCTAACGGTGCTTTTGCTTTGCATTTTGGTGTTAGGTTTTTTTTACCACTGGCTGCAGGAATAACAAAGTTGAGGTTTGCAGCAATAGAAATAGCTATAAATTGAGTAAGAGTAGGATGTTAATCTTTTTAGGAGGTCTGCTAGATGCTTGTTACTGATGACATACCATCAACATATGTGTTCTTCACATCCTCTAAAGAATCTCTTCAGTCCAAATCACTTACAAATGTACCTTTGCCTGTAACTTTTGCAAGTTTATCTCTGTGAGAGTCTGACAATTTTGAGATAGCCCAGTACCTACCATACACTTAGAAATGTTGCAATCTATTATCACAGCTATAGAACTTAAGAAATTAGGATATCATGGAGAATTCAAAAGAGGATGTTAAAGGTAGACTATGGACTTGAAGTGCTTGAGTAGGAATTTGGAAAAGGACACAAGCCACTTGGTTTCTGTCTCAGTTTGGCTTGTGGTCTATCTCAAAAGCAGTATTGGGAATCTGTGTTCATTATTTGTAAAGGAGTAATTGATGCTTCCTTATACAGAAAGAATATAGAATCAAGACTTCCATTAACAGATGTGTCAAGAGCTTATTTCATTGGGTGTGGCAAAAAGGACGCAACACATATGCCTGCAATCGGACTCAGAAAAAAATCTGAAGTAGCTGTGATGCATCAAAATAGGCCAAGAGCCTTTCTCAGTGCTGAACAACGCATGTAATCCTGCCCTGGGTGAAAACCTCCAAGTGTTCCTAAGGGATGATTATCAGCTTTACAGAAGTTAGAACTTGACCTGCATCGCAGCACAAGGATTTTAGATTCTCCCAGGATGACTTTCAGTATAGGCCCTATTTTAGGGTCACATAAGTAGCCACCTTTGGCAGGTCATAATGCTGTCAGAGACTAAGAATGCACGACATTTGTTCACACTAACACTGTCACAGGATAGCTCTTGTTGGAGAGGGCTGGCACAAGATTTGTGGGACAGAATGAACAAAACTGAAAATAACCTATGGCCATGGTAGTGAAGGACTGAGAAGGAAGCATGGGTGATAGCAACATTGTTCCTAAGCTGATCAGAGCCAGGAAAGATGGGGCTAAAGCTGATGTGTTTCCCACCTTCACATGTTTGTTGACTGTTTCAGGAAAACTGTGCCTCCAGCTGCTGACATCCACATTGCATAAGCACAGCCCATTTGGAGACTGCAAGCACCAGCTGCTCTCATGTTCATACTTCCAAGCTTTTCTCACAAGGGCAAGCAGGATATGTCATGAGCATCCATCCCATTCACACTGTAGAACACTTACAGCTATGCTATGCAGGTCTCATTTTTCTGTCTGGCACTCCACTGGATGTGTGATGGGAAATTTATCAGTTGGAGCCATAAACATACACACAGACACAACCAAAACAAGCAGTTGTACACTGACTGCACTGAGCTTTGGAGTAGGAAGAGCTGTTTCTTCAAACTGTGGTATAAGGCTTTCTTATCTCCAGGAATTGACAGGACTCCATAAATCATCAAACAACTATGACCAAAAAGCTCACAAAAACATAACTAACTCTCAGTAGTATCCCTACCAGCACAGATATCAGTCTACCATGAGAAACTGATTCTATCAGAGAAAAAAAGGAAAATTAAAAATGAGGAAAATAAAGGAAAAGATGCAAATGTATAAGAAAAGGCCATCACAGAAAGGCTTCATGTCATAGGAAAAAAATACTCCTTAAAAAAACCTTAGTATTTCCAACAGAATAAGTTCTTGGTTTATTATCTATATACCAGCTAAGCTCTTCTGAAAATTCAATCTCATAATAAAACAAAAAGCTAGACAGAAACCATAAAGAGATTTATAAGAAAAAGAGGAGGTACATGAGATCTTTAACGTAGCCACAGAAGATCTCTCCCCTATGGTCATTTTTAGCATAAACATAACTATATATACTTCCTGTAGTACCACAGTTCTCATTAACAGATGTTCAGGTAGAGCTGCGAATTGAGCCATACGGAGAGTATACCAGAGGGTAGGGTTTAAAGATAAAGACTTCCAGAACTGTGAATAATTTAAGACATAATGCAATGCACAGAAGTCCCCAAATTTAATTTGTCAGGGAACATACAACTCACTAAAACATCTTTGATGCAGTACTGAGATTTGCATCATAGCTTGGATCTGACACAGTAATTAAAACTAAGAAGGGTCTGCACTGACTTTTGCATTTGGTTTAAGACTTGGATTTATTAGTTTGGATTCCTAGACACAAGCTTCTTTTGTCATAGGAAAAAGCTACTGCATCACTTTATATCCCAATTTACATCAGCAACAGGAAACTATGTTCATATCCTTCCCCCTCCTGCACTAGAAGCAACTGGTGACAGCTCAAACAAGCACCAAGATTCATTAGCAATACCCTCAGTCTCCTGCACTCCTACCTCACACCTCACGGTACAGAGCTCAAGTCTTCAACTGGGACTGCTAAGTGCTGCTGAGATAAAAATAGCATCTTACAATAGCACCATAATTAAAACACATATGTTTATACACAAGCATACTTCCTGAAACTGGGGACTGAAAAAGTCCTTCATTAAGTCATGTACAGTTCTTTCCTAAACACTAAAAAATCCACCAGTGAGTCCCAGTGGACTTTTCAAAGTTGATTTAATGGTAGGGCTCTCTTGGGAACTCTTAAGAGAATTTAGTAACTCACTCATGGAATACTTACTTTGATAAGTACCAGTACTTCATACATATATCCTCCATAATATATTTTCTGATAAAATTCTCAAGCTTATAACCCATTCAGGTCCTTGGCCACACTATCTTGAATTAGGATATGCACTACTTATAGCTCTCCGTATGCAAGTACTGTTTCACCACAAGTTTCTCACTCACTGGACATATATCGTAATACTGAGTTTAAAAGAACACTTCTGCTCCAAATAAACATATGCAACTTGCCAACACTGCTTAAGCAAAATGAAGAGTGGGCAGAAGCTGCAAGGCAGTTCCCATACTGTGACTGTTTGATGCCATAAAGATACAGGAACACTAGATGGCAATAACTACTGCACACATTATCTTTAAATACAAATTCGCTTTTACTCCTGTTACAACATGCATCTTTTAAAGCAATATGATTTAGAGGACATCATATTGCATCACTATAAAAAACCCCCACAAACTAACAAACCCCTTTGCTCACACACACCCCCCTGCCAAAAAAAAACCAACAAACCAAACAAACAAGGAAATTAAAAAACACCCCAACCGAAAAAAACCCAAAAATTAAAAAACACCCCAACCGAAAAAAAACCAAAAACCAGCTGTGGGCCCCTCAAAGAATTATTCTTCAATTCAGGTTTCTACAGTATTTCACAGTAAACTCTACTTCAGTTTGGACCTTGTTACCTTGTTATAAGATGCAGAGGTTACTGCACTACAAAAGACAAAAAGGGCAGAAACCATGAAATATTGCTGAAGTATTCTCATTCCTAATTGAATAACTATTTTAGCTTCTGGCACATAAAGTAAATGAACAGAACACACAAACATCACACAGTAATCATCCTTGTTCATTAGGTCAATACTCTGTAAGGACAATTGTAAAACACAAACAAAACACTCTTTGCAATTTCGTTATTCATCATCAAGATATCCAGGAGATTTCGTAAGTATCAGGTAATGAAGTTCATTTAGGAATCTCTACTAAAATTTTGGATAATTCAAAATCCCATGGTAAACTACTTGAAGAACTATGATCAGATCACAAGTGTCATGAAAAGCAGAAAACTCTCTAAATCGGCTAATGCAGAAACATTAAAATGCAGAAACTCTTATCAGTGTAGTGAGAAACGTATCTCCAATTCAGTTAACTGCTATTTGTCCACTGACAGTATTTAGGAAGCCTGGCCATGGATTAGGGTCCTGCAGGAAACTGTCCAGCTATGGAAGGAGAAGCCTCTGCCCAACAGACCTTGCTATCACTAAAGTTAATGTTTATCTTGCTTGGCTTCACCTGTTCAAAGTCATCAGTCAGAGCTGTTCACTTGTCCAGCCCAAATTGTTCCAGCTCTTTCTGAAGAGAGCATTTCCACAGAGCAATGTAACCCAGTGTCTGGGTTACCTGGAAGAACCAGGTTAGAGTTGGGAATTTTCCCCACAGAGGGAATTTATATAACGTTAAGTGTCTACATACTGCACACCTAGGGACGCATCTCGCCCTAGTTTTCCCTGGAATAACCTTAAGGACCACAAATGATTTTATTGGAAAACAGGGCTAGCACAAGGCACGGACGCTGGTTCTCCTCAGACACCGGCCATGGCATGACCAGACCCCCCGCAAGCCACTAAGTCCACGGTGGAGTTCTTCCCATAACCGGGAAAGAACGGAATCTAAAGAGATAAAGAGCTGAGCAGCGAAGCAATGTGCGGCACGGCAGCCGGGAGAGCCGCGCCACTGCCCGCAATTCCCGGGCTTTCAGCGGGATCGGGATGCGGATGGGGATGGCGCAGCTCCCACTCGCTGCCCTGCGGCGACACCTGCCGGCAGCGGCGGGCAGTGCACCAAGCCCCGCACCCCCCGGGCGGGGGTGGCGATGTCCTCCAGGACGGGCTGTGTCCGCCCAGAAATCATTCCTGGAGGGTTTGGGGGTTTGAAAAACGGGGTTCATTTGAAATTCGCAGAATGTCCGGAAGAAATACAAATACTCTGCTTTCCACACTAGTCTGGCTCAGGTCAGGTAGTTTTCTTGCCTGCCTCAACAATGCGGAACATGTTAAAGGCATTCCCTAGTCCCTACAAAGTAAGGAAAATCATTGAATTTATAATTAAGGAAAACTGTCTTTTAGTCAGATACAGTGATTAAGCACGTAACACCCCTATTTAAAAAAAAAAAAAAAGACACAGTTTAAATACAAGCCTATGTATTTTCTAGCCACCTACAGCTGTGTACATTGTTTACAGACAGTTAACTCAGCACTTACTAAACCCAGGAACTCAGCAAGGCCTGATGAACTTTCTCAGCTCAGAACCTCCGAGCAGACATCGCCTCTGTCACCTGATCTCTGCAGAAACTCTGCTGTCTCTCTGCTGCACCACAACACACTTTCTCATGTACAGCCGTGAGCACATGCACAAACCTTCCCATGTGACAGGGAATGGGAATTCAATCTAACCTTACCCTTTCATAGAAACATTAAACTCAAAAAGCCTAATTTTGTTTTTCCAAACAGGAAATTATAAGAATCCATTAAAACTCATCACTTTAAGTTGCCTGGTCTAAGAGAACCAGCAAAACCAAACATGAAAGAGCCAAAAAAAAACCCAAACCAAACCAACCAACCAAAAAAAAAACCAAAACAGAACAAAAAACAAGAAAGTTGCGGGGGAGGGGGGGGGGCACACACACACACACACACACACACACCCTTCACTGGTCTGTCAAACTGGTTTTTTTCAATCATAGAAAAATTCTGTTCCATTCCTCACACAACCTCAAAACACCCCAACCAGGTCTATGCTGGACAAAGAACAGACATTCAGACTGTAGTGTAGAAAGCAAGTTTCACAATTGTTCATTAACTCAAAAAGAGGAGATCAGCACAAATATTTAGATGACTGTTTTGATACAATTTTTGTCTACCTGCCTGTAATACACAACTAGAAAAAGATGATAAGAAAATAAATAAGCACTAAAGAAATAAAGATATCCTTGAGTAAACACATGCAAAAATGTATTATACATTTTTTATGTGTAACAGCAGTTATATATATTGTCCACAGATGTTGGAGCCCCAACACTTCTGAGTTGAGAAGTCTGTTGCAGTCCCGTGCAGCTGAGTTCCACTGCCACACACAGGACAGAGACCTCATCGCACACAAGACCCCTCACCATCCACGGTGGGATGAGGGTGCAGGGCTTTCCCAGCTCATAAGTGTCTCAGTGACTGCCTGGCAGAGAATGGACAGTTCAGACCAGCTAAGGACCCTGGCAATGGCACTGACAGTTTGCTCCTTTCTTTCTGTGTATTCAGATCCAAACCTACATTCTACAAGTAAAAGAATATTTTTCTGCTAACTTAGGCTAGGTCTCAAAGTCAGCAGGACTGCCATCACCGTAGTGAAAACAAGGTTAACAATCCTCATATTATCAGCGCGGGAAACCAGCACCCTCCAGTACCTGTAGGTTTTGCAGTCTGAAAGAAATTACAAAGCGATGTATTTAAGTACATGGACCGAGGAAAATAGGTGGTTCTCAGAATACAAGTGTGGAACAGTTTCAATGAGGAAAAAAGAACTTTCTTGCCTTACATTTGCTGTTACACAATGATTACAGACAGACAACAGGGAAAATATTATCTCTCTAATTCCCTATATATGACATCAATAGCAGTCAGCTGTTAAACAGAACACAACAAACAGATAAAGTAAGAAAAGTGACAGCAAGAAAAGAATGTAATTTCCAGAGTTCCAATACTCCACATCTGCAGAAGGAACTCTAATAAAGCATTTTCCATTGTTTCTGCTTACAAAAAACCTTTACTTCTCTATTCTTACTTTCCAAGTTTTCTCTTCAAAAAAGGATGTTGCTCAGAGAAAGCAAACCATTTTTCTAATGATCAGAGACAGAAGTTCTCCCACTAAATCATCATGAAAGGGCATCTCTCCTCAGAACTTCATCTTGTAAACTGTAAAATCAGGTGAGACAAGATGGTGGAGAAAAGGTATGAAACAAATCCAGAAATACAGAACGATTCTGCCATTCAAAAATAACCAAATTCTTTTCAGTTTGGGGGAAAAGAATCCTAGAAAAAAAGAAATTCCAGAAGGGGAAGGTTTACTTTATAGCTTTCTCTCTTAGGTTTTCACTGTGTTGTCAGAAGGGGCAAAGATACCTCTGGGAAAAACTGCTAGGAGAGAAGAGCTTGACAGCTTAACCTTTTCCCTGTATTTTTGATTTCTTAGTTTACCTAAAGCATATCTGTATTTACAGTAATAGCACCACCTTACAGGCACTGGCTCAGATAGCATGTATCAGTATTTCCTAACTACAGAAAATGGCTCCAAATTAAAGCCTCTCTCAATCAGGAAGCAGTTAAAATCTGCTGAAAGTAAAGCATCGCTGAGCAGCAGGCAGTGCTGGTGAGCACAATGGAGCCGAGACCAGAGCATGCACCTCACTATCTGTCAACTATCCTTTCTAGCATCAGACTAAAGAGACCCACTGAAGTCAATGAAAAGGTTTCCATGGAAATCAATGAGGTCTCAGTAAGGCTGTAAAGATGCATCATTAATTTTTTCAGCCTCGCTTTCACACACATCCATTCCCTCTCTAATATCAGTTCTTATACTATTTATATAACTCAGGATCTAATCAAGACTTGTACTCCTACTTGCTGGGAGCTGAAAAGATCATGCTGGTTTGTTACTTCTCTTTTAATATTTAGGAGGTACCCAGTTACACTGGGGACATAGGCTCCATGAGAGCCTGTACAGTGATGTTGAGAAGCACTTTGGACTTTTGGACATATGTAAAGACCTATTACATAGTCACCAAATCAAAAATTGCTTAAGACCTATCTCAGCAGAATTTAAATATTACAATCACTATGTTATTCATATCCAGAGTGAGACTTTATTTTTTGTTGGCTAATATAAATCACATCAACAAACAAAAAGACAATGTTGTCTGTCTTCAGACTTCCATCTAAGCATTATATAATTAAAAACCTATTTAAAATCTCTCTTTTCTTCCTACAACACTGGTTAAAACAAAGTTTCTCAGGCAAGCGTCCTTAAAGCTGTTGCTTTATTGCTTCTGCTTCTTTTTTAATTCACAGTTGCTAGTCCATATAAAAGAGAGCTGGGAAGCATGGAAATTAGTAACTGCAGAAGCTGTGAGATACTAATGACATTGTATTTCACAAGACTAAATGCAGGCAAGAGAAACTATATTAGTATTGCAAAGTACAGCACAAAGTACAAGAAAAGATTTTAAATTATTTACCTTTCTACTTCAGCACAAATGTCCTGTAGCCAATTATCATGAGATATTGCCTAGAAATTAACCAGTCATCTTGTGTTTCTATCTCCAGATTTACAATTAGTAATGCTATTAATGTGGATCCTGTACTTAGCATCACTAATTACATTGCTATGAACTAATGGTGTTAAAAATAGCAATAGCTATCAACTACCAATTAATGCTTAATGAGAGCGTATAAACCCTGGCATTGTAATGAATTTCCAAATTATTGTTTCTCATGTGTCTCTTGAAATCATACCAAAATGTGCGCAACCTATGAAAGCAGGCAGTGACTGAAGCCACTTTTATCACAACATTTTGAGCAGGAAAATATGTAAGGATTAGCCTATACCTTTCAGGCAAGTAAATAGTTAAATATGGATATACCTTTAAAGATAACCTCTCAAATTTTTATAGCAATGTAAAATACAATGATTATTGAGTTGTTTAACTGTTGGCAGTCTTGGGCACAGCAGGGTGAGAGCCTAAAAAGCAGAAAGGCTGTGAATACTGCAAATAGGATTAATAAGCTACATATGTGTTGAGCTTATGTAGTACAGAGTAACACCCACTTTTTTCATATCCAAACAAGTTTCATTCCTTGAAAGACTATAGGAAGCAAGACAGAAAAGAATCCCCATCACTCTCATCATAAAATACTGCAGGTGCTTTCAGCAACTTTCAGAAGCAGAGGCTAGGATACGCTTTAAGTCAAAAAATCTGAATGTGCTGTGCCTTGGTGGAAGGAAATAAAGGTCCACTACATATCTGGTCTCTGGGACTCATAAATAGAAGACCAGGATGCATCCAGGGTTGGAAGATAAAGGCAGAGAAAACAAAAGAAAATAGTAGGCAGGAACAAGAAGAATCTTGAAAGCAAGTGGGAAATTCTGATTACCTGGGAGAGTCAAAAGAGATCCTTTTTTAGCAGGACAAAGTCAACCAGATAACACAGATACCATTTGACTTAACCTCACAACTGTGAATTTACTGCTGCTTCCTAATGGGTAAGCCCTAAGGGGGAGCCCTGGCACACTAACTGCAGTTAAAATGAAGCACAGCATTGCAAGCAACAACAGGTAAGAAAACACATACCGCTAAAACAGGAAAGGTTATATTTCTGGGAAGGAGCCAGTTGCATAAAACCCCTGGAATGAAGGATGACCCTTGGAAACAACCATCTGCCACAAGGGGTTCATCCTTAATGAAAACTTAATCCTTCATATCATCCCTACTGCAAACTTTGAGAGCCTGGAGAGGCAAGATGACTGCCACAGCAGTGACTGCAGTGGAGGGCAGAGGGAATACAAAATTAATCTGCTTTCCTGACCCAAAAATGTAAAAGTAGGTATAGGATAAAGGAGGGGAAGAACGAATATGCTGCAGTCAAAGCCAACCTGACCAGCCCCAGAGTACCAATGAGGAGCACGACAGCTCTCTCCCTGCCAAGACACAAGGGCAAAGGAACCTGGGGAGAACACAACTGAGTTCTCCCATGCTCTGCAGGGCAAATGCAGGATGGGGACACCAAAAGCAGCCCCTTCTTCACAGAGCAGTGTAGTGAGGAGATCCTGCCTCACAGCTCCACACGGCAAGCGTGCCAAGCTGGGGGAGCAGTCCAGGCAACATTCTCCATCAGCAAGACCTTTCCCAGCAGATACTTTTCCAAGCATTCTATTGTTCACCAGACAATGTAATTTTTCTCACCTTCACTCAGTAAGCTCTGTGCACAGCTTTGATCAGAAATAAATCCCAGAAATTCCAGATATCTCCCTAGCTGTACTATATCAGGAACACATGCTGGGACAACTGTAAAAAGACAGCAGTTACCACTGGGAAGAAGCTCCACCTTTTCTGTTTTGTTTTGCATGCCTCTGCAAGGAAGAGGAGATATGCAACTCCATACGAGGAAGGCCTTACCCATTGTTTACATCCCTGGTTTACTTATGTCATAAAACCGAGTAGTGGAAGACGTTCTAAGCAGAGGTGCATGGGAAGAATATTTTTCTCCCCTAAATTTCACTTTTCTCAAAATCTTTTCTTTTTCCATACTGCGTCTTCACAGTGCTTTTCCCTGAAGAAACGTACCTGCAGACTTACCACTGGAGCAAAGCAGGGTGGGAGATGAGATGAAGTGAGGTAAGGCATTCCCTAGGGAGGCTGCAGGTCAGCCTGCTCAATGCTCCCTCCTCCTGTGAGCAGAAAATGAATCCTTATCTCCCTACATGACACAGAAGTATTGCAGCCACCTCACTATATTCTCATTCAGACTCTGACCATCTTAGATCCAAGAAGTCTTTTACAAAAGAAACTTGAGGTTTAACTAATGAAAATCTTTTTTTATCCCTCAATAAACGTCCACACACTCTAACTGGAATAGTTTATCTTTCATGTACGCTGCTCAGATTTCTCATACTGGAAAGAACTGATTAGAAACATCACAAAATAGAGAACAACATTATAACTTATTTTGCCTCTAGGGAGAAAAAAAATATCTTGATTTCAATGCATATACATAGATATATAAATATAGCAGTTTATGGTTTGAATTTTCTTTTACTTTTAAGTCCAGGGCCGTAGAACTTTGTTCAACCGTTTTTACTATGCACACGCATACAGTGGTCTCTTACAGTATTCAAAGCTAATCAGCTTTTATCTCTGTCTCTTCTAGTTTCCCTACTAACTGAATACTGTCTCAGTATCCTAACAAACATCTGAGCATTACATGGTTGGATTTTTATGCCACTCAGTGTATAGCTGTGAACAGTTCTTCAAAATAAGAGACATCTTCTATGCCAAGATTATGCTTGCAATTTCTCATCTTTCTCCATCAAACAATATCAAACTCTAGAGCACTATATGTAATCTAGCACTAAAGAAAACAAGAAAAATTAGATTTTTTTTAATGCAAACCAACTATTTTTGATCCACAATTATTATAAAAAACTGCAGTTGAAATGTTTTCTTATACAGTGTCTCTTCACAAGTTTTTGGCCTAAACCAATCTTATTAATTCAATTCTACGCACTTCATTTACTTTTCTGAAAATAGGCATCTATGGAAATCCAAATGCACTTGTCTGAGGTGATGTTTTGTACAAGACAATTAAATTTCTTGCACTTTCAAAGATGCACTCATGATAGCTTTGAGTCAGGCCCCAGAACTAACTAAGAATTCTCATTTAAACACGCAGCATCTCTGTCTCTCTTCGCCAAAAGCATCAATCTACTGTGCCTCCATGGTGGGAAAACACGCTTTATCTGATGTATTACAAAGGATTCAGAGCAGAACTGATAGTATACAGCTGGGATATTCTGGAAACACATGTTGGGAACACATGCTGGGATTCTGGGAACAGCAGGGAACACACATGTAGACTGACAACCACTGTGGTTAGTTTATATGGTTCAGGGCAAACACTCAAAGCAAGAGTTGTGTAACTATACACAGATCCAGACTCTACATGCACACAGTATTCACTGCTGGGCACCGTGTTATATATAGTGCCTCTGCTTCTGAGATCAAATAATTAATTTTGAAGCTTAGCTGCTCTTTTAAAGTATTTGAAAATTATATTAGTGCTTAAATATCTACATCTCTAGCATAGTTCTTGAAAGTAAAAGATTTGGGTACTTTTCATTCACACTACGTATATTTGTTTCATTGATAGTGGAATATTTTTAATGCAAATACATTAAAATCCTCTTTGCTTTCTTATGTTCTTTTTCTTCAGAGACCTATTTTTTCATGTTTTCCTGTTTTCCCACTTACAGTCCAATTTCAGTTTAGAGTCATACATTTGTATTCAAACTTAGAAATGCATTTTGTTTTCCACTGGCTCCATCATATGGTGATCCTTTTCTTCAGGCTCATTTTCTTTCTGGAAGAGCTAAGTTCCTTTGAAAGAAGCTCCTAATCAGAACACAGAACCATCTGTAAAAGGGCTTCACAAAAAGTGAAGATTATCCATAAAAAATGAGAATGTTATGTTAAGGTCACATAGTAGATTGTAAATGAAGTTTCTGAAATGTTCATCATCATCACACACACCCCCTCCAAAAAAAATCCATGTTTCTGAAACTTTGGCTGTGAGAACATTCTGCTTCACAAAGAAAAATTAAACATGATCAATTTCTCTCTGTATAAAAGAAAATAAATGAGATCTCAAACTTTTCCCTGTCTCATTCACAAGAAGTATAAAGGGAGTGGAGTCTAAATGACAATACAGAAACATCACCAGCATTCTGATTAATTAACTGAAGATTAGTAAGATGAAATGCATCCATGGTCAAGCAACCAGAAAGTTCTCCTAAGTTGACATTCTCATGTGTATCATCTTCATTCAATGCCTTAACAAAGTATTTCAGGGAATGCTTCCCTAGCCTGTTCACTAAGTTTCAGATAATATGCAATATATCTACAAGAACACTACAATGGGGGAGGAGGGGCGGGGGGAAGGTACACGTCATTCAATTCATCTGTACGAGACATCCATACACGGTGTTACCAGGTGTAGTGACTCACTAACACCAGGTGGTGCTCTCTTCTTAGTAACCAGCTTTAAGCAAGCGCTGTGTTCGAGAACCATTTTTCAGAGCTTGCTTTTTTTTTTTTTTTCCTAAAGATGAAATGAAAATTCACATTGTCTTTATCAGTTCTCCTGTCATACTTCTCTCTCATCCAGCCTGCCAGCTGGATGTCACCAGGACTGAGGCTTTCATCTGGAAAGGAGATACACAAGTTCTTTTCTCAGAGACTGATGAAAAAAATCAAAGGCATCTATTTCTTTGCTTTGTATCAAGTTGTAACAGGGGATCCCTCAGAGACAGTTTATGAATGCTCAGCACACTCAGTTTCCACCAATGAGAATCTAAGCATTAGATGAACTCTAACCCAGATACCAATTAAAATCCAACTGTGGCTTGTTTCTTACTGGTGTTACTAAAATTAAGTGTCAGCATTACAGTTTTTCCATTTCGCTCCTGTGAAAACACTGGTAGGAATTCCTTGCCAGAACTTTCTAAACAACTCCAAAAATATCAATCATACTACTGTCCATCAAAACCAGTTCATGTGCAGCACTTCCAGATATAAAACCAGAGCAAAACAAAGTAATCCCACTTGCTGGTTAAAGAAGGTTTTCTTTCAGATGAAAAGAAATATTCAGAGCTATTTCAACAATGCTTCTCCCCCAGGTTTTGAATTTTCTAAAGTTATTTATTGGTATAAAAGCAACAAAATTTACACACCAGTGACAGAGGTCAGTCGCATATAGTACTCTGATAAATCTTTGGGTTTCAGCATGGTTCAGATACAGGGAAATCTTCGCACTGCCTCAGAGCACTCGCCAACCTTTAGCTGAGTACACACAAAATCATAGGTGAAAAACCAGTCAGTCCCTAGTCTCTTAGAGGTTGCTCTGACCCTTGTGTGAATACTGGCCACCTCTGCAAACCCTCTCAGAACTGCATACCACAGATTACAGAGGTACACCTTATTAACTATATGAAAATCAGTGCATCTAATCCCTTGAGCAGACACCAGTGGTGGAAATTTCCTGTTAAAAATTGGATCCTTGTCCTGTGCAGAAATATATGCTACAAAGCAACTGACTAACTTTTCAGTCACCTCCATAAATTCCATGACAAACTGGAGACAGTGGAAATCCCAAAGCATTAAATGAGTAAGATAAACATTATCTCATCTCTTCTTTAGAAGCACACCACACGAATAGTAAGCATATGGGAAATTAGTTAATTTATAAAGACCTGTGTTACATAAACATCTCTTTAATCAGATTACTCTGGTGCCACAGGATTGTACCATGCTTTATTTCCTCAAAGGACACACTGTTCGGTTACTATAGCATTTCTATATCTGGATTAATTAGAAACGGAAATGTGGATACAATTAAGTTTGAAATTAAACATTCTGTGTAGGAGGGAAGATAATCACTGCTTTAGAATGATCTGGTTGCTCCAACCTGAGAAGTATCAAGCTATTCTCTCAATTAATTGGAACAATACTGTGTGTTCCTGGAGGCAGCAAATTGTGTCACTCTGTACAGAGTGTCTGTGGACATACCACCTCTCTGACCCATTCTTTGACCTGCATTATTTGATGATGATAATAACAATACTTAATGTCCTTACAAAATTCTTAATGTCAAGCACAGAACCTGCACTTCTAAATCACTTTGGTCTATTCCACCCCTTTCTCTGGCTTTCCTTGATTTGCGTCTCCCACTCTGTTGTTCATCAGCACATCCTGAACAAGGAAACTGAAGCATCTTTGAATTCAGGCAAAGTTCTTCTCTGTAAGACACAGCAGAATTTATTATCAGTTTTGATTCCCATGAAGAAGGGTCTTCACAAACAGATTGTACTCTCAAAACAGGGAAAAAAAGTCAAGTCCTCTTCCGCAGTTATGCCTCATGTTGAACAAGAATTAATGTTCAAAAAGTGACCAAGGTTCAAGACCATGGGGAGTAGGTGAGAATCAATGTAAATCTGTGTGCACTAATATCAATGCAACTCTCAACAGACAACAATGTAAACTATGATTTGTCTTAACATGAAGATGTACAGTGTTTTGGGGGCTGCAGAACTAGGAATTCAGTACAACTCAGGAGGTCCCTCAACCTCAATTCAATCTCGTAATCCATTTCTTGTGATCCACTAAGTTCTTCCTGTGCATAGATGGAGATCAGCTCTGTTCCAAAGGCTGAGAACCTGTATGTGCATTATAATTGAAATGCCAGAGTAGGTGAGGGCAAAAGAAGGGAGAATGAAGAACAGAAAAAAATTTTACATGAACTCTCCATAGAGGGGTTTCATGTAGAATTATAGTTCAAAGTTTAAATCTGATTTTTGCATTTTAGAGCATCCACTGTAAAACAGTGAAATAAATAAATAATAAAAGACAGTGGAAAATTAACCAAACTGCATAATTAGAACACCATGATCTTCTTATTGCCAAGCCCTCGGCTTTAACTACCGGACCACATGTCTCACACTAATTAATGGATAAATTCAATGTTATAAAAATTTCCAAATCTTCTTTTTTTTTTTTTTAAACCCGAGATGGAGATTTCCAGTGTCAAGCAATTAGAAGTGTCTTAATCCACTCAGATACCTTCTACAAAGCTTAGCATGTGGCTAGTACATTTTCCAATCTTCTTGTTTGGCTTATTGCTCTTATTTTCATTTATTTCTTACTTTGCAATATTAAGTTTTTCACATTTTGTAACCTTAGTCACAAGTTAGTTTCACTGAGAGTGAGAAAGGACTTTATAGTTTCCTACAAAGCTACTGTAAGCAAAGCAGAGTAAAACCCAAGACACCTATGTTTCAGTGAAGGGTTTTATGCATCAAGTATGTAAACCACCTTGGAAAACTGTAGAATGAGAAATTCTGTGCCAGAAGACTGCAGCATATTCCCCACAAGATGTTTAACAGCTACTTGTAAACATAAGAACAACAAGAATAATAAAGATAGACAAAGAGTACTTAAATGTCATAGTGGAAATATTTACAAAAATACCACAGAAGGAGAAAAAAAGCTTCTGTGCATGTTTGTCATCAAAGTGTAAACTGATATCCTCATGTGCAAGTGTTTTTAGAACACAGAATAGGAACAAAGTAGAATAAGCTCCTGAAAGTGTAAAGTCTATTATCAAATCTGTGGAACCGTGAAGAGTCTAAGTTATAGAACAGATTCCTTTTTAATCCTGATATCCATTTGCAAACCCCTAGCTTTGCTGCAAAAATTTCCACTATATCAGAAGACTCCCACATATGGTCATTAATCCCCACAAAGCATTTTCTTTTTAAAGTTTAAGGGTGATTAGGCAAACTGCATTTCTTTAAACAGAAAAATCCCTAACCCAATATGGCCTTACATCTACCAACTCAAAACAAGTGCAGGTTTTAAGAATAACTAGAAGTCCTTCTTAGAAAAAAAAAATCTCACCCCAAAAAAATTCAAGGCATAGTATTTCCTTGCATGTGATGAGCTCAAGGAGAAACTTTGTGGATAGTATCAGAAAATTAAATCCGTGGGTCTTCTAAAAGAACTGAAATGTACCCAACTGGTCACAAGACCACTGGTGTTTATAATAGGGCCACATGCTTCACCATCAACACTTTTCCTATAAAGTTCAAAATACATTTACACCTAGTTTTCCCAGGACTCACTATAATACTTGAGGAAAATCACTTTTCCAAAAGGAAAAAATGTGAATTTGCCAAATAAAAAATGCAGCATGTCCAAGGAATGCATAACCCTAACTCCCTATGATGTTTTTGACATTCCTGCTGCCTGTGCTTGTTTTCCCACCTCTAAAATAATCCCCATAGTAAACACAGAAATACCAACTGAAGCTTGTTATAAGCTCTTCTGGAAAATTCATGCTTACCTTCCCCCAAGGTCATCAATGAAATATAGTGGATGCTCTAAGAGCAGCCCCTACTTTGGACACTAGAATTCTGCAAACAACAGTTCTCAGGAAAACAACTAAAAAAAGCAGGAATCTTTAACCCAGAGATCTTTTAACCTGAAGTTCTATCTGAAGTTAAGCAGTCACCTTCCTGAATATGGCACAATTGATTCTGTAATCATTTTGATATCTAATCTAACCATTACTGTCACAATATATAAACCACATCACTAATGCATTCTGAAGCTGTGAGACTTGGAGTGGAGCTACTGGTTGGTACTATCATGTTGGTTTTGGATTAAAACAGGAAATTTATTATCTAACATGTGATTCTCACAATCGGAAGACAGCAGACACAAACAGATCTACTCACACCAGGGCTCAGAAACAAAGGAACATTTCAGATCTAAAGCACAGCAAGCACCATTTTCCTGTTGACCTTTTCCTTGCAGCAAAGCAATGGCTCTAGTGAATAAATGACCAATTTGTGTCTTTTTTTGTTAAACTGATTTTTGCCGTTTGGGGGCTCCAGAGCTGTCCCTTTCTCCCTGGGAAGGTCTGTCCCTGCTGCGAGTAGCTCTCTTGGTCAGCAGCAGGAGGTAAGGCTGGGAGCAGCTGCCTGAAGGGAGAATACAACAACCTATTACTGCTTCATACAGGAACAGCAGCCACCTCCAATTGTGTGAAGAAAGAGAAGGAACACTTGTTTCACCCTTAGAAATCTCCCTTATTTCATCCCTACCTATAAAAAGTATTCACACAGTTCCTACTGAGCTGTGCAATCTCCAGTGTCCTTACAAAACTTCTGCATTACAGAAAAGCATATTGTATCTTCGTGCACATCAAAAACTGAGGCATAGAAAAATAAAGTTGCTCAGGATAACGAAAACACTGGAGTCTAGAAGAGACACTCTATATTTGGAGAAAACCTCTTTTAAAAAAGCATATTATTTATACAAACTGCCCTGAAAACTGCCAGTAGCAGCAAAGTCAATCAGTCCATAAAAAACCCCATTTGTTACACCTCTCTTTCTCCAAACACTGTAATAGTAGAACATCATCTATGCCTTCATCTTAAAATATCTGTAAAGCCAAGCTGAGGAATCAGTCAGCCATCCTGCAACAGATCAGGCAGGTAGCAAGGGTGGACTTTATGGCTGAGCTTCCTGTATGAAAATCCTTGGACAAAACCCTTCTAACAACTGCAATCTGCTCCATGGCAGGAAAAGACCAGCCCATAGAGCACTTTCTGCAGACACAAATCTGTGAATGCAGCAATATCTCAATGGGGAGGGAGAAAAAGAGAGGATGGAGTGAGCAGGTACAAGGGTTTCTTACAAATGGAAACCTATCTGAAACAAAATCCAGGGTGACAAACAGCTTCCAGAAAGTAAAGTGGTTTCAGGTAGGATTCCCGATTCCTCCCTCTTCTCCCCCCAGATTGTTTGTTAATTCGCCATAGTAATTGGGTGTAATATGTATAGTAACAAGCTGCTTAAAGGAATTGTCAGGCATGACCTCCAGCACCTCTAAATAGTCAAGGAGATACCATGTTATTTTTTATGTGATTGTGCAATGTAACATAGATTTAACTCATCTTTCATTTAGGCTCTGGTTAACGCATATGGGTAGGAAATACCGAGTTTATTTGAACTGCACACTAATTTCAGCTCTCCTAAAGCAGATGACTCATTTTACCTTGATGTTACAATCATTCCATATGATCCCAGCACCCCTGACTTTCAGCATAGGAACATATACAAAATATATATAGAATAGATATAAGATTTCATGAAAAAGGTTTAAAAAATATGCTATATGTGAAGATCAGGAAAGATTAATTTTGCATAACTTCTATAAGATCACTCTGTGGGGTCACTGTCTTACAGCAGGCATTGGGTTTTGCCATGCAGGGTATGCAGGATAAAAGTCAAGACACACACATGTGCCAAATCAACAGAAGTGAAGCGTTTGTTGTCTTTGTTGGTACCAACTTCCGGGTAATAATCCTTAGAATATTATGTAAAATGCAGGATTGTTTATTTAAAGTTATATTTTGTACACGAAAAGCTAAATCACACTTGTTTAACAACTGTAGATACTGTAATTACATATCCTAATTTCATGCTTTTGGTCACACAGCATAAGTAGTTGCAATTACACATTTAAGGCATGTAATCATGTAATAAGATTCACAATTAATTATATAATTAAGGTATGCTAATACATAGGACTATCCTGTGACAACGACTTTAAGAAGACTACCCCACATTTACATCCAAGAGGGAAAAAAAAAAGGCAATACTTGGAATGTCCTCTGGCTTAAAGATATAAATCAAAGTTAATTCATGTGCAACACTATGTGAGACAGCAAAATCAGATATTCAATGACCAGACTTCTCAGATATCAGAACAGCTTTAAAGATCATATTTAGAGTATGCACAGGATGTGCAGTGAAAGTATTTTTTACACTAATATTGGTATCTATTATTCATTTCAAAGATAGAACAATAAACTCACAGTTCAGGATCTTAGAAGTGATCATGAAAAATGCTTCATTGTCTATTTGAGTTTAAACAACGAACTGTAACTACATGCTAACATTAAATAAAAGAAACTGAATTCTGCCAAAAGAACACACTCAGGCAATGCTATTTACATTTACATTACAATGTACATTCAGTACATTGCTAGGTACTGAAAGGCAGGAACAGATATGGATAGAAAAATCTATCTCCACAGGATTGGGAAAAACCCAAGCACCTCTAGTACGCAGCTCTGAACCAGAGCCTACTTCAGCATCAATAACATGACTCTGCTCTTTGGTGGTGTTTCTATCATAGGCTTTCCCCCTCCACAATTAACAAATAGCATTTATAACCTGGTGAGCAACACCTCTGCAGACAATCTCAACTAGTTTCAAAGAATTCTCTTCTATCATTGTTGAGAAATAACATAGTTAGGCTTGAAGAGGAATTCAGCTCTCTTTGAAAGGCCACCAATAGCATTTCTCTACTGGCAGAATTTCGAAGAGAAACTACTACTTCTCTCTAAGGCCCTACAGGTCTTCGAAGAAGGGAAGGCTACTCTGAAGTATTGTAGTGAAGAAATATGAGATCACGTGTCTTAAAAAAATCAAACAAAAGTGAGAGTCTTGAGGGATCTCACAAAAATAGGATGGCATGCTCCTGTTCCTCAAAATCTTACACCTTATCTTCACATAGCTCAACTAACATACAGTTGTTTCCATTAATATCAGAGGATTTTGCCATGTGATGCTGGAGTTTTGGAGCTGCTACTGCAAGATGCCCTCTCAAAAACCATGGAAAGAAGCTGACAGTGGGTGTATTCATTTTCATTTTCTGGTAACATCACCTTTTGCTTCAAACAATTTATCAACTTTGGTTTAGCCTTACTGCAGTGGTGGAAGATAGCATCATAGATCTGAGGATAGTATATATATATCACTTTGACAGACCCATGAACATTCCCAGCCCATACCTTTTCAGGTTTTTCCCTGGACTTTCCCGGATTTCCAGCATCAGCATACAAGAGTATTTCTAAGTAGACAAGTGTTGGCAAGTCCCTACAGTGATTAGCTTTCCTTTCAAAAGTTGTTGCATTGACTAACTTCAATTACTTTTTGTTGTTATCTGGGTTTAGAGAATTGCTTAAATTACAAAAAAAAAAAAAAAATTAAAATCAAACAACAAAAATCTAAACAAACAAAAAATCCACAAGACCTCTTGTGACACAGAAAAGATCTCTTAAGCAGAGTTGGTCTTCAGTTCTGACCCAACAGGTCAAAGAGGATCCCAGAGGCAAATGCTCACATTTCATCATCCTATTGAATGTTGCAGTCGTGGCAATTGACCACTGCAAACAGGAAAATCCTAAAAGTCATTAGATGTTATAATTTAGACATATAAGGATTTTGTGGCTGTGGGAAAATCCAGCACTAGACTAAAATAGCATGCAGTAAATATCCTCAAACGTAGATGTCAACATGTTGCAAGACATTAACTGCAAATTTTTATATCATCTTTCACCCAAAAAAAAAAAAAAAAAAAGGAGTATGAAATAACATACTTTCACAAAAAATTGGTGCCAGTTTGGAGTCTGTTTTGGTAAATGTGAACAGCTTTTTTGTAAAAATCAGTGATGCTATAGATGACTTGCACTGTAATATAAGTAGTGTTAAGAAGGAAAACATTTTCAGGATGAAGTTAGAAAGCTATAATTATTTTTAATGATATGTCATTGATGTAGTATAGTAACCTAGCACACAGACCTCTTCACTATCTTCTGTGGATCAAATATGAGCCCAATGCTGTATTGCTATGCCTGTTTGGGTGTATTTGTACAATTCAATGCTATTTGCAACAGTGCAGCCCTCCACCACCTCCACTGCACTTCTCCCTCCACCCCTCACCCTTCCTGCCTCACAGACTGGCAAGGATGAAAGAGTGAGAGACTGTGTGTAACAAAACTCCTGATACACAGGCCACCATCATCCTCAGGAGCCTGCCTGGGAAGAAGGATCGACCACTGCAGACAGATCCCCATTTCTCCCCACCAAGATCCAGCACATCCATAACACCATGAATATTTGATATTCCATAATACCAAGAGCTGCCAACAAACCTAGACTACAAGTCTGACCAATGATGGTATCACAAGGGCATTGACCATCAGTGACCTTAACCTGATGTTGGTGGATACGCTGAGCACCATGGTCTGTGTTCTCCATCACCAGGAGAACACTTTAAAACTGCTCACCATGATTTGTTAAGAGGAAGACAGACGAATCTGCTTTAAAATTTGACATCAAGATGTATTCAATTAAGATGTCATATCTCAAGTGTAAAAGGAGAAATGAAGCAGTACAATAGTATTTAACAGTGGATAATAGTATTTCTGCCTGATTTGCTCTAATTACACAGATTGTACAGGCTCCATGTTACAGGGAAATTTTAATTACCTGTTCTATAACCCAAGTGCATATTTTTCTTCAGAGTTTGAAAGCTAGGGCCTAAATTCCTATCAAAAAAGTATTGCACATAAAAGTTTAAGTAATCTAGTAACTCTCCTTCCACACCCAAAAACTTTACTTTTCATGCAGTGCAGACATTTAATTTCACTGTCAGCGTACTTCAAGGTAACTAAATTACTCCTAAGAGAAACTCCAAGCAAAATTCCAAATTCATATCAGAGCATTTGCCAACCATATATTTTTAACTAAATAGGAAGTTGTTTCACGGCATGACTACTGCTTTTCACATCGATTAGTAGATATTTTTGCTTATAATAAATTGTTCAAGGGTGGAATGCATCCTCACAAGAATTTGATTTCAGAAAGTTTAGCTCATCACATTTTGTATCCTCTGTGAAAATTATATGTGATAGTTGACATTATTCATCCTTTTTTCTTTATTTCCCTCCACATCTCTAAATTTTGAAAAGCAATTGAAATGAATGTAAATGCTGAACTGTTTCTCATTACCTATTTGTGACAACCATTTACATCTCTAGAGCACATAACTACTTTTCACTGAAAGTGATTTTTGCAGAAGTAGAAGGCTTGTGGATTGGCCCTACGAAAATGTGGATTCTCATTATGTTTACTGGGCTCTGATGAATACAAAGCTAAAGCTACTTAATACAAGACTATGCAAACACAGTCCTTTAAAGGGAAGAAATATTTTGGACATCTTTTACTCAACAGAGTACTTGTGCTAGAGGACCATGAATAATTATTTTTAAACAGCAGGAATAATGCCACATGAAACAGTTCTGAAATCCTTCTTACAAAAATGTACACATTCATTTACTAAGAGAAAAAAGGCAACTGTAAAAACAAATAAAGAACATGCTTGTTAATGGAGAATTTGGCTTTGAAAAAATTTCATTATTTAGCTTAAAGTCTTCTCTTAATTATACAAGAAACTAAATCCCTGATCCTTGAGAATAAGGCAGGCTACACACAGTCCCTTAAAGTAAATGGCTGAGGCCACAAACTCGTGTGCTTCACAAAGCTAGATTTGAGTCTTTCTCTAAGGAATTGTCTTTCAGAACATTGCGATATGCCAAGATCAAAAGTATTCACAATGTGCCAACATTGTAACCTGAAGTTAAAGCATATGTAAACACAAAATAAAAACAAATAAACAACTAAACTAAAAACACCTCCAAGATCAACACACAGAGCACACAGTATGACGTCACTAAAGTGACAACTAAATGTGAAATGAGCCAAAACAACAAAACCAGTGTAAAGCTACTGACACTAGGAGTCTACATTGAGAATTACAAGTGAACATGTATTGCAGCAATTACGTGTTTGCTTACAATTCTGATAAAAGCATATTCCAGCTGCAACAGCTCAGGAGCCCTCCTGAAGAAATTTATTTTTAAAATCCACACAGTGAACCTATTACAGTTACATACAAGTACTACTTATATCCATCTCCTTCCCCATCCCTCAAATTTTTCAGACTGAAGTCTGAACTTCTCAGGATTTTTTCACTACACTATGGTTTTAACACTGCATATTTTTGCAGATTAATTGAAGTAATTGAAAAGGGAAGGAAATAGTTTACTTAACATTCTCTTCACAAATTGAACTTATGTTTACATAAAGTCAAAGTCCAATTCTCTAGGGTCATAATCACTTCCCAAGTTTGTTCTTCCTTTCCCCCCCTGCCCTTATATCACTAGTATCGTTCATCTTCAAAAATTAATGATTCTCCTTTTATCAGTTTTTTCTTAGTAACCTTCAACAAGTACAGAGTCACTCCATATCCATAAACAGTCCCTTGGAAATGCAGTTTCTTATTAAAAATGAGTGAAACAACATCTATCTGCTTCTTCCACAGTTATGTCATCTGACAGAAAAAAACATTTCCAAACTCACATCTGTGAAAAGTCTTAATTTCATCATACAGACTTATCTTTCTTTTGCAATAAAAGAGCCATACCACTATACACTTGGGCAAAAAAATCACAGAAATGCCTTTCTGAAGGCCCGCTTGGGTTTGGGGTAACCTTGTGGGTAGAGATTTTCCATCTAAGAGTGAAACAGTGTAACACTATGTTCCCTTCCAAATAGCCTGCTATCTTCTACTTAATTGCCCCTGTACATCTGTACCTCTTACAAGCGCATCTACTCAAACTAAATACAGAAGCAAAAGCTGTGAGCCACAGGTGATGGAAGTTATCTGTTCCCTGGGGAGAGACTTCCTACAAGTCACTAACTGCTTATTCTTAGTAAAGTGCAGTAACAAATTCCCATCAATCCTCTCAGGCAATGAGGCCCCCCAAGGCTCTCTGTAGCACTGAGCGTGTTCTCCTATTGTCCTTCTCCAGTTCTTTGTGTTGCTGCTGCATCTCTCAAAGCAATACGTACTGTCTGAAGACATAAAGCAGGAGTCACCATTCTCACTGCTTCCTGGTTCCTACGAAAACTTCAGTGTTCTCGTTTGTTTCAGAAAAGAACCTCTTCTTTTTTTCTCAGCTGAATTTTTCAGGATCAAGCTTCCAAACACTGCTCTGAATTTCTCGCCTGATTTAGAGTCTTTAAATATTGCTTTAATCATTCCATCATTCTTTAAAAATTTGAATTGACTCTGATAGCCCTCAACACAATAACACTTCTAACTTTTCTGCAGACAACGTCCAGTTGTTCATCCTTTGAATATGTTGACCCCAGAAACATTCAGTATCCTAGTATTTACTAATTCCTTGAATCCCACTTCTCGAAAGTAATTTTCTGTTTGCTCAAAAAAAGCACTCTGCCTTCCAACCCAGCTTGCACATGGGATGTTTATTCTTCCCTTTTGTCACATGAAAACTTCAGTTAAGCTGGCTATAATTGTCTATGGCATTGCAGAATCCAGTTCTGTTTTACAGAGCTACAAGCTACAGCAACCGTCTGTTATCACAGTGCAATTAAATAACCACTTCATCTACATCCAAATAACACAGTACATTCCACTTTTCTAGCACAGCAGAGTCCAGTAATCCCTGATGTGACTGAGTGTACTTTATTAAAACAAACAAGCAAACAAAAAAAACCAAAAAACCAAATACCAATAACAAAAAGCCATAAACTTCAATGATTTTAATAATTCAAATAAAAATGTATTTCCATTGTTCCACTTGCTCACAGAGGCAAAATGTTACATTTGAAGAGCTAAATAAAGAAAAATATTGAAATATGCTTCCATATGTCAAGCACTCAAGGATTCAATGATGTTAATATTAAACACAGAATTTTTCAAAAACACTGTTCTTGAAATTCAGATTGAAATATGATACTTAATTTTTACTGTCTTACTCTTTCCACTTGCCTTGCATAATTTATATAGTTGTTGGATAAGTCTGAATTACAGTCTTGGCACAGAGATGTTGTCTTCCCAGAATGTCAGTGATCACCATGCAAATTTTGAAACGGACTATTTAACATCAATAGGACCAACAAGGGCTATTTAAATACAAAGCACGCTCAGCTTATGTAGTCAGTCCTGTCCAAATTTCTACACAACTTCTCTAACAATAATGATAATGAATAAAAATGCAGATTGTTCATTAATGCTTATATCTGATTACATACAGTAATTATTTAGTCAGGCCTTTTGCTAGCATTTTTATCAGATGGAAATCACTTGAAATTATGCCCCTCTGTTACTAATAGCAAATTTTTAAGTGGTACTCTCTCTGAGCTGCACGTTGTGAGGCAACAGTTTCCTTTCTTGGTTTGATAATGAGCCATCAAAACTAGCCAGACAGGGGCTGGCAGTCACCACACACTAGCCATGTTCTTACTGTCTTTGACGAAGCTTCCTCTCTGGGGCATAGAGGGAGCACATCAGCACTAGACAGTGGGATGATTCTATAGGGCCATTTTTATGCACTTAGAAAATTAAATGCATCAAATAATGTCATAAACTGATCACACTTGATGCAAACTACTTCTAATACTGGACCGCTATGAAAGGTGAAATATATAGGCATAGGGAATTTATTATTTTGTTCTTCAAGTCATACAAATTATTTCAAAAGAAAGCAAGTTATGAGATTAATGACAGCAAATCATAGTGACTTGTGTAATTTAAGATGACAACACTGAAAAAAGTGTATCATTGGCACTTGAGGAGGAACAAGTGTGGATGAATCATATAACTCATGGACACTTGTTTTAAGAAGGCAGATTTTCTAACAAGTCATGTTTCTTTTTACCTAATCCAATTAAGAAAACACAATACAATCTATCTTGCTACTTTTCCTGTATCAAATACCCATTTGAAAAATGCTCAGTTCTGGCTGCCACACAACAAACTTCAGGAGGAACATTGCTACGCATCACCACCTGGAAAAGGATAAGTCTAGACACTATGAAATGTGTCTTTGTTCATCCAAGAGGGTCTTGTTTTCAGTGTAATACTAAGAAACTACAATATTTTGTTAGCATTAAATCAGATAGTGTCACTCTAACAGAAACCACAGCTATTGTACAGAAAGAAAACATTTGTCCCAGTAGATGTGATTACTTTCAGTCTCTGGTAATATCTAGTTTTTTAATACAAAGCTATTGAAAGAAAATTAAATAAAATTTATTGAAACAAATTGTGCTAGCAATCAGTTAGATAAAAGTGTTACTGGATGTCATGAGCTCAGTTCCAGATCTAAAGGAAGTAATGAAAATAAAAAGGTAGTCTAATTACTTGATCTGAATTATAACAGTGTAATAAGATGTAAGATATGCTTTTAACAAAAAAAGACTTGTTCAAGACTAAAGTTCTACTTTCTGTCCTAAATTACTTTTTGGAAGACTATGGGTCCATCACGCTAAGTATCTGATATGTGCAGACATGCAATCTCAAAACGGTCCTCAAGACCAGAACAGGACATTCACACAAAGACAAAAGTCCCATAAATTCACCAGCCACTGCCTGGTACCCTAGAGGCATAACAGATTCCAGAACTCAAAGGATAAACAACAGAAAACTTCGTGCAACATTCAGCTTGAGTAATGATCAGAGGCTAAGAATAACAAAGAACATTGCCTCTCTCAACAGCAATAAAATCTGCCCATCCCAGTGTCTGCGACCAGCACTGCTCCCATTGAAATCTATGGGGCTTCCACAGGTGAAGTCAGCACTCTTATTTTTCATTTACATGGTCAGTGAAAACAAGGACTGGATAGATAGTACCACAACATATGACCTTACAGAAATCTTTAATAATAATAATAAAATGCTTAACCAATAATCAGCATCAGACAGATGAAAAAAAGTATCAGGAACTGTTTTGAGAACTCATTTCAGCAACCTAATGTCATGAAGTTACCAAAATAATTTTTCTGTCAAAATAACAGAATTTTGTATTCAAGTCACAACCTGCATTTTATTCACTATTAAAAAACCCAAAACATTCCTAGCCCAGTGGTTTTTCCTTCATGTCCTACTCTCCCCACTACCTTCACACCCCTACAGTTTGGGCCCAGTGTGAAAATACTGGCAATATTTTACTCTGCCAGTACACAACTTCATGCACAAAACATGGCTAAAGCTTCCTAAGGCAGTACAGATCCTTGTCGTGCAGCTTCCCTAACCCCCAGCCTTGGTTTATTTTAGTGCAAGATGCAGCCCAGCACACACCAACCCATCACAGGCAGGCCATCCTCCAACTACAAGCATCTGTGTGAAGTTCTGGGGAGGCTGTACACTCCAGTTGTGCAGAGCCCTGGGTGTCTGATGTGCTCCATCATTTAGCCTTCACAGCAGCAAATCAAATAAAGATGTAATTTTGCTTCTTTTCAGAGCTGATTGGCACTTTAATTAGTCTACAGTTAGAAGTGTTAATCGAGCTATGAAGTGAGGCTATAATTCACAGCTAGTAAAATTTCCCACAATGGTTTTACAGGCATCAATACACAGTTTACCTCATTAGCCATTTTGGGGGTTTTGTTTCTCTTTTAATAAAAAAAATAAATGCACTCACAGTAGCATACACACTTTTTTTTTTTTCCCAAAGAAAACCAGCTTCCAGGAATGCATTCCTAATAGATTCTTCTTTCCTCTGTAAGATAGTCTAAATCCCTAATGAGTTATTTCAAAGATCTCAAATATAGTAACTTTATTTACTACTTTCGTTTTGATAGATTCATAAAGATCTAACCATAATACGCATAATAATGATTTATCCATAATTCCCCTTATTTCCCTAAGCTTCCCCCCTTCATACCACTGATAATGTCACAGAACTAAGTTTTACCCTTTGATTTTTCAGGTATTTTATAGATTAAAAGATTTTCACTCTAGCACATTTTTTTCACAGGAAAGCTGTGCTATTACAAACAGAACAAAACCACATTGAATGATGTATATAAGCATCTGAAATGAAGTAGTGGTAAATATGTATATCACCATTTATTTTTAATAAAGTTAAGCCCTTCACAACAAATATTTTTAAATTAATAATTCTTTTCCTTGTTTGTTTAGGGAGTGCATGTCCACAAGATGATTTATCTTCTACAAAACTCGGCCATCTGGTTGTTGTGAAAGCCTAAAAAACCATAATGAAAACAAAGGCCTAAGAAATTCCTTTGTTTTTCTAAGGAAGATTTGGGTGTGGTGGGGCTGTTCTGGCAGTGTGTATGTACATGGGTCCAACAAAGGATGGCTATAACATAGCATCATGTACTTGATACACCAAGTTTTTCACTTCAGTTATTGCATACAATAATCCTACACTTCAATGTTTTCAGAGAACAGAGACAGGAAAAGGTACTATTTGAGAAGTTGAATGTGCCCCAGTACACTCCAAGTCTGAGAAGCACGTTTAATAAAAACATTCCTCTCAAATGCAGACATTAAGATGAACTTCATTCTGTCACGATAAGAAGTGTACAAAAAGCTCCTTAAGCTACGTTGCACTTATCCAACACTATAAATGTTCACATAGTGTTTCTTTGAAAAAGTCTGGATTTATAAGTCTAAAGGAATAGAAGGAATGCCAACTTTTTTCCTTTCCTTTTACTTCTTTAGAGGGCTCAATAGGTTCATCTGTCAATCAGCCATAAAGATATGGCTGTGCATCAGTTTAGCACAGGGCTAACATGTCACCACCTGGAACATTGAGGAATTTTCTGTTGTCATGCTCAATTTCAGACTGTAGATGAACCAAACCACAATAAAATAGAGACAACTTTACCCATTCACTAGTGTGATTTTAGGGGGGGGAAATTTGCCATATTATTTCAAAATCAAACTAGATATAGGAAATTTCCTTTTTTTTCCTTTCCTATTGAATGTTGACCCTCAAGTGAGCAAAAACACTTAATTCTTTGTCCACAATTTGCATATGCAATGATCTCTTAAGATCTTATCACACTCCTTGCAATTCTTATACATCTTTGAACCTTCATTGGGTATCACTAAACATCTTTGAATGAGATGCACAAACCCACAAGTAAGTTCATGTTCAAGTGACATATTGTACAACAGACAATTATGTAGTAAAGCTAACTTCATATAAAAAGGGCAAGCAAGCAGGAAATCAGTTTCAAAAACATCACTTCCACACACATCATTAAAACCTATGATTAAGAAGCAGGGCAAGGGTAGCTACAGATCAGGTCCATATGATAGTTTGTTTTCCATGTGAAATATGTAACTTGGCTCCATAAGGATGCCTTGGAGCCAGAACTGAGGGAGAGAGGAGGAAATGGGGATTATTTGCAGTCCAGAAAGAATTGGGTGTGATCATGGGTATGTGACCAAACAGAGGCTCTTCTCCTTGTCCCTTTTGTATATATTTTACTTATTTAAATGTAACAAAACAAAAAAAAAAACCTCCAAAACAACAATAACAAACAAAAAAAAGAAAAACCCAAGCAAGATCACACTTTGAACTACCAAACTATTATATTAATTCCTCCTCGATCAAAAGTGTAAATTCCATGCACAGACCTTTGACTTACAGCTAGCACAAATCTGTGGGATGAAATATACATAGTAGTCATCGCTTTTCATTTCTATTTCATACCAAGAACGACCAGAAAGCTTGTGTCCTTTCAGATTAATCTAGACTTTTTTTTAACTCAGTGAAGTTCATAAATTATCTTAAAAAAACAAACAAACAAAACAAAACATAAAACTCTCTGAACATAATCTTGTGCTGTTTTACTAGTGCTCAAATCAGTTTCCTTTTACTGAGGCATCTTTTCAGTGTGTTTACAATAGGACCAGTCAATGAAGCAGCAAAATAAAAATACATGTGATAGTCCTTTATTGGTGCCATAGTCTGATCTGGATTTTAGTTTCTTCATTCATAGGAAATTATGTGGTTTAACTCTAATTATATGTCCAACGCCAAACCCTTTGAAAACCTTTGAAAAAGACATGAAAATATGAAGCTCATGTCATCTCTTATACTATCACCATAAAAAAAATTTCTCTAGGAAAACAAAACAAACAAACAAACCCCCATACAGTGACCTTCTCTACCTCTTCCATAGACTTTATTGAAAGATGGGATAAAGAAGACTTTTAACTGGTAAGGAATTCAAATCCAGCTTTGCCTCAAAACTTGCATTAATTATGTGGAAGATCATGACAGGAGCTGGTTAGCGTTCTTCAAAAGCCTTATGACTCCTGTGCTTATTTGTGTCATTCTCTGTTAAAAGTGGGCAGTGCAATGCCATTGCCGTTATGTGCAGTGCAGCAGCAAAAGCATTCTGCTTGTCCCCTTTCCTCAGTGTAACAAATGACAGACTCTATTTCTCCCCACATGCTCTCAAATTCATTGCCACCACAGAAAGAGTCCACAACCACCTGAAAGTGCAAACACATGTTATCTGGCCAGTCACAGAGGCATATTCCTCTGTCTTGCACACTGTTCCAGCTATACCTGTTGGAATCTGTCCATTCACATGGAACTGCACAACAGCCAAAAAGCTGTTCACTACCTCGCACCCACCTGCCACAAGCTGGCAGCACAGAATTGCAGAATTTCATCATTTCCCAATACAACTTGCCTAGGAAGGTAGCAGAGGTTGTAAAAGACTGTTTTAACCTTTGGCAATAAAAAACTTGGTTGATGGGTCTAAATCCTATCAAAATCTGTCATTAACTTTCATTGGTCTTCTCCTACTTCCATGAAGAAATATCAAATGATGTATTTTGGCAAATACATCATACATGAGCATTTGAACATTCAATTCAAATTCTCTCAGAATCTATTATCAATATATTACGGTAATGCACCCAGAAAGGACATAGGTCTAGACTTTGGCATTGTAATAGCAAAGACTGTAGGTCTCACATTCCTATGTATCACAGACTATAGCCAAACATGAAACACAATAAGTTATTTACAGGATTATAAAAAAAAAAAAATCTCATCTATTTTGCTTTACTTTAACAAGAATATTAATATCCATAGTGAAAGGCCTTGTTGGTGTCACCAAAAGTACTCACAGAAGAAAATGAATTCACATCTGTGAATCGATCTTTCAACATCAGTGAGGATTGGTCTTCAGATCAAGTGAGAGTTTTCAAGTGGATTGTATATTTCATGTATATGTATTTTTTTTTTTTTTAATCTGGATTAAAATAAAGGCTAGGTTTAAATGCAGCAGAACAAAACAAGCTCAATATATAAATAATCATTTTTCAGTTAAATGCATAGTACGTTCTCAAAACTAGCCCCTCCATTAGCATTTACAAAAGAATATAGTTGGCCATTTTGCCACTTTCCAAACATCATAACTCCTATTAATACTTAGAGATGTCATGTTCAGAGTTTTTACTAGATAATAAAGCTCCCCTTGTATACCCAAATGTTACTGAACTTTTCACAGTTCACTGAGATTTACAAGCCAAATGAGAAAGCTGCTTGCACGAGCAAGGCTTTGTAACTAAGCAAGTAGAAGGCAGCTCTAACCATGGAAATAAAGTACATTATTCAAATAAACTGCAGTAAATAAGGCATGATGAGGCAGCAACAATACCAAGGCAAAATATCAGGGAAAAAACAAGTCATAGGATCTACAGATTGATAAACTAATAAATAACATCTGATCTGAAACAGCTTAGAGTATCCTTGATTTAAAATTATTCAAAATTTTAAGATAACATATGTGAATATAACACAAATTATATGCTACTCCACAGCCAGTGTTTATTAATAATTCACCAATTTAATGAGAGAAAAAAGCATTGCAGTTAGTCTTTATAAGCTGACTCTGTAGGAGGAAATTATTACTATAAGTAAATCTGAATGTATTCTTTACTATTCTTCTCCCAAAAGGCATTTTCCTTTTCCTTATTCAAAAACAACCCATAAGCATATAGTGGAATTCTAATAACTAAGTTAAAAAATTCAAGCAATAATTCAAATAATCAATTTTAATGATGCAAATAATTCATTTCATACATACACATATAAACTGGAACATGCATTACATTATCTGATAAGCCAATATGCTTATCTTCTCTAGTTGAATTACTTCTGTAAGTACTACAAAGAAAATTCTGAGGTTTACAGAAAAGCACACAAACAGACCTTTCTGCTAATGAAATAATTTACAGATAGAAAATTCATTTAAACACTTTTAAATTAGTGCTCAGGATAAGCTGAGAAAATCAATAGAGCTGCCACAGCCCTGCCAAGCCTTTAATACATCTTTCACATTCTCCTCAGTTACGTTTCCTATCTGGATCAGACAGAATCGGTTCCCTGATCAACCCTGTCCTTACCATTGAGGACTGACTTAACTACCAAGCACCTCCACAGTCCGTCACACACAGATCAATCTCATACAACCCAGAGAAACAGAGCTGGAAGAGAACACAGATTGTGGGAACAGCTGCTCTTACAATGCTACAAAGCCAATTACCCAACTTCTGGCAAAGCAAAGAGACTGGAATGGGGGCATGTTGTTAGCATGAACACTCTAAAGCCAAGCAAGTCAATGACAACAAGAGACACATGTAATTCCATGAAGTAAAAGAAGCTGCAAGCACCATGGGACCCATCCTGTGTTCCAGCCGGCTTTTCCCAGAGGAATTGCAAGACCTAGATTTTCTCAGCGTAAATGTTCATACACTGATCACTTTACTTTTCTTTCACATCTTTTACAGTCCTCAACATGTGTTAAGCTCTACCACATGCAACTCCCAAAACTGCTATTCAAGAACACAAGGGTTCAGTTTTCTTCATGCACCAACCATCCAGGGGGCTAAGAGCGATTACAACCTAAGATCAATTACAGCTCTTTCATCAAGCTCTGGCAATCAGTCAGTGCTAATACTCAAAATAACAGTACCAAGCACAGTACCGTTTGCATTTCTGCAACCAACACTGGAGTCCTTTGAGCAAGCAGACAAGGACTGAGTTCAGTGCTCTAAGGTTAGAGAGCTCACACTGTGCTGTTCTCAGCACAGAAGGAAAGAGATGGATAGAGTTGATTTTTCTTACTCTCCTGCCACAAGGAAAAAAAAAAAAAAAAAGCATCATTTCCCAAGAGTCCACTCCATGGGACAGATTAACTGCATTACAGCACACAACTGAGGTACAAACTATCCCAATCTTAAATCAGCTGAAAATCTTGACAACTCTGGAAATTAAAAAAATACCACCACAACAAAAAAACCTCAATATCTTAAAAAAAATCACTTTTCTAATTTTCAACAATTAATGTAAAATACTACTTTTATACAGGGGTAACGAGGCTGATTTAATCCATGTGATGATCCAACACAGTCACTTTGCAAAACAAAAGTCTCAGTGAAAAAGGCAGCTGTCAGGCAGCATTATCCTCCCATCTATCTGCTCTCCAGAGGGCTCCCACCATTCCACAAATTACTCTGGCTGGGCTCTGTAGTGAACAATTTCTCTTCCATGAAGGTTCGCATGATTCATGACAGCACTTATGAATATATTATGGGATGTACTTTTAAGAAAAAGAGAGGCAACAAAACGTGTCTGATAGCACAGATATCCTTTTTATTCCCAAAACTCTTAACATGATATATTCTGTGAAGAATATTTTCCTTCTAAGACAAAAAAACATTTGTGTATTCTTTCCTTTATCCCCAAATGTGAGTGCTTGTTCTATTTGGGAAAGCTTGCAATTCAGACAGTTTTTCACTGAAAAAGAGGTTCACAAAAGTGATCTTGAACAATCTTTTGAAAAATACTATCCCAATTTTCCATTAATTTGTCCCTTGAGTGTAACTAAATGAATGGCTTTTGTCTGCATTTATACATTTTTTTCCTTTGATTGCCTTTCCCCTATTCAACTTTGTAAACAGAAAACTTTCCTTCCCCACCAATTTTGATTTACAAGTCCTACAGAACTGTGTTCGGGAGTTCACAGAAGGTAGTAGCACATTTCTCAACACATGGTGTTCCATATGCAAGACATTTACACGTGTCCATATATTGGATGCACTAGAAGTGCTCCAACTGCAAAAAAAAAAAATGAACTGCAGCCAGTCACTACAGCAGTAGTGGATAAAAGAAGTGTGCACCTTCTTCCAACCATCACAATAAAGCCTCCTTGGTTGTTCTTCAAGTACCACAAATAAAGGAATAAAAAACAGCTCAGAAAAATATTATAGTGTTTAAACACACACAAAAAAATAACTGAAAGATCTAGATATATCTTAAAGTTAGTCTATTTGATTCACACTTATAATGCCATGAAAAATAATGTTTCAGTTGGGGCGGGGGAGGGGGGGAGGATGTGGAGGAGGGAGGGAGAAAGGCCCTATGAAAAACTCTAAGTACAGCTCTGGTTGTAAATATGGTAATACAGCTACACTGCATGCCCTTTCTGATGGGATTACTGCTCCAGCTTTGCTCATTAAATTGTGAAGAGTTGTCTGTTCGTGGTCTGCTGTCAGGTGCTATCTGATGATAGGAAAATCATCCCAACACATTACAGCAACCAAGTGTCTTGACAAACGTCCTGCAAAACTGGGATATTATATCTCAGCAGTATGCAATGGAGTTTTGCCAAAGTCTAACAGCCCTATTATTTCTCCCTGACAGGCTGTTTTACAGAGGTTATTATTTTCTGATTACACTAAATTAAAGTATGGGTTGCTGGACAGAACAGAAGGATATTTACATTGGACCTCTGGCATCATTATAATGAGACAAAGGGCAAATACAAGCCAGAAAAGCTTCACTTAGAGTGACATTGCCACTTGTTATACTTTTTATTTACAAAAGAAGAGAAAGATAATTTAATCCTTATTTTTAGTACAGTCTTAGCAAAACCAGTCTATTATACTCACAGTGATTAACCCTCAACAGTCAATAACATATATACTACTACATTCTGAGACAAATGAATGTCTTAACAAGTACAAAAAGTATTTTGGTAACAAAACCTTCCTTGATTTTAAATAAACTTCAGACTGAATTTTCCTACAAGTTTTATGTTGAGGAGGCTTGCTTACTGATGTCATTTATCTCACTTCTTAGGCACATAGCACCAATTTGACAGTATTGAAGTCCTATGACAAACAACACCCATGGAGGTACAAGCCATAAAATTTTGTCTGACAATTCCTTTTTTTCTCTGTATCATTCAACTGTGTGTGGAAAATGGTATGGAATGGGCAGAGTCAGCTCTGAGGTCTCACTAGCGTATCATCCAACAAAGCTGAGAATGCATCTAAGTGGAAATAATAATATGCCAAACAGAACTATTACTTTTCAACAACAGAAAACCAGGAGGTTGTTTTTCTGCTTTGCATGTCTTCTGCAGGAGACACAAGTTACATGTGTTTAGTACACAGTTCACTCTATTCAAATGTTGATATGCATAACAAGGAATTATTTATTGTTTTCTAATATCAAAAAGATCAACCTAATTGTAAATGGTAATCAAGACATAGCTTTTCTAGCCCCATATGCATTAGCGTAAAAATTAAATCTTCATGACATTTGTAGTTTCCAACAATACAGTAAAGTAATAGAAAAGAAACAGGGATGACATCTGTTATATAAACCATGGGAAAAGAAGAATGGCATCATGTGTTAAAGATTAATCGTGATAAAATTACACAAAAATCTGTGTTCATAGTAAAGCCAAAGAAGAGAAAACTGAAAAACCTATCACAGGTCATATCTGAAATCTAGGGATTAGAATATAACAACCTTCCCATGTTAGTTTGCAATGCATTACTGTGGGTAGGGATCAGCACTTTAGTACCAGAAATGGAACATAATGTGGTTGGTTCTGAGGTTGAAATTCCTGTTTAGGTTTTAATTGTTATAAAATTTATTTTATATTGGCAAAGATACTTCTGATCTGCACTAGAATAAAAGATTGACAGCTGCAGTTATGTAAGTTGCTGGAATTGCTCTTTCTGATGGTCAGACACTACTGCCCAAAGCACAGACAACAAAACTGAGCACTACAAGTTGTATTGATTTGGAACTCTCACTGTATGGTTTCTGAAACCGAAAGTGATCTTAATGTGTCAAGGAAAAATTAAACAATCCTCAAAGTGCATGCTGCTCATTCGTTTTGTGATTAAAATCTCATTTTAAAATTCTACACATACATTAAGTGTCACATTCTTTTGTGAAAGAAAATTCTTCTATACAGAAGGTTACCTAAAGGCCCTGCTAATGACACACATAACATGTGTGCATTTACCCCTCTTAATTTTGAAAGTATTTTGACATTCACAAGCTAGGGAAGGCTGGTCAGCAGCCTGAATTGATGGAAAGCAAAAGGCAGAAAATACCCTGTTTTCAAGTCTGAATTAACATTTTATTTTCCTTTCTCTCCTAGACCCTAGTCCTAACAGTCGTGCAAACCAGGATGCTAATGTGCCAATAATATCAGGAATGCTGACCACAACTGGCATGTTCTGAAAAGGGGAACTGTTTTTGTCAAATCGTACTGAACTAAATTATTAGTTTCTCCACACATACTACTGAAGCCTAAAAATAAAATCATAACCACAGCAATACAGAGTTTCAAAATAGCTGCTGAGTCCACAGAGTCAATTGGTCTGGTGTTCACATAAAAAGGAGTAATATAGCCGAGGTGAGGAACTTCTCAGAAATCAAAAGCTGTTGTTACTTATCAGGACAACATATTTACTCGAATATTTTATTTATTTCAGTATGGCTGAATAAGTTACTTTTTTCTTCCCAAAACATTTTGCAGGGCACTGTTCAGGATTAGGTGAATGATTTGTCTTGGGCCCTCAATCTGGAGCTGAAGCCTCAGCCTACAAAAGGTGTTCAAGCAACTGCCACTTCCAAAACACTGACCCACTGTCTGCTGGGAGCTTGAGATTACACCTAGGAAATCATTACTCTCTTGTTGTCTCAAAAGTACGTCTTTCCACCATGCACTGTCTGAAGGGAAAAGGATTACACGTAACATGGACCAACACATTCTGATTTCTCCCTCTGATTTTAAAGGAAAAAAAAAGAACTAATGAGGTGATTCAAAAATCTTCACATTTTTATAATTGAAAACATTTTTTTAAAATATAACTAGTTGTAAGTTTATACAAGGCTATTTGGTACTATTTGAACAATATTAGATTAAGTACAAAAAAGACTCTTCTTTCTGATATAAGCAGCCACAATATCCTCTTCAGACTTTTTTTTTTGTGTGACATTGAACAAGTCATGTTTTCATCTCCTCTTGTACAGGGAGTACTCCATTCCTCTGATGAATCCTGGCTGGACATTCCAGTTTGGATACACATCTTTTGATCAGGAGTGACTAGAATTGCTCACAATATACCCAGAGCGGTCCCCCAAATGTCTGAACATGAGTATCACCCTTTGGGAGTACTTTGTTGGATATACATATCACTTTTACCACGGCCACGTCACACTGATGGCTCAATACTCACCCTATGTAGGAAGAGTATGCAATCAGTGCATCCAGATCCCCTTCCTCTGGGACTACTTCCAGCTGTGAGCCCCTGGAAAAGATGCTTTAATTCCCAAATGCCCAGCCAAGGGTGTGTGTTATTGATTTTTTACTACTTTTGTCTCCAAGCCTGTCTAGTTCTTTCTTTCATAATGTAAAATAACCATCTTTTTGGTTCCTCCTAAATTTCTGTCATCAATAGATTTCATCAGCATAATCCCATTGTTTATGCCAAAGTCATTAATAAATAACACTGAAAAAAGTAATTCTCTCCAAGTCAATCCTTGAGGAAATAAGGAAAAACCTCCATCCAATGTTTTTCATAATGATTCATTGTTGACATATTTTAAACAGTTCCTTATGGGCTGTATACATTTTCTAGCACTTATCATCATACCTAATAATTTTTCATTATTTCTCCCAGCCCCTAACTAATAGTTTCCCAGCATCAGATTTAAATTACAAGACTCAGGAGAAAAGTATAAAGTATTCAAAATTTCTCTGTAAATTCATGTATTGAAACTATTAACTCTTGTTCAACCCATGAGAAATTATTTTTATCTTTTTGCTCATGCACAAATAGACATAGATGTCAGGTTCAGTGAGAATTTGGAGGTAAAGAGCAAACATAACTATGGAAATAAAAGTTGCAAGAATATTCAAAATATCCATAAAGTTAAACAGAAATCCAAAGAGCTCCTACAATATGGAGCTCAAGATTTCTCAAGGAGGATTGCCTTTTCTAAATCAAAACAGTGTTGCATTTCAAATTTCTTAAAAGTACCTCCTTTAGATGTCTACATGTCTGAAAAGGGTTCTCAATTACTCCTTACTATGGCCAGCTCTATTAATAAATCATCAGTTATATTTTTAAATTTTTATCAACATAAATTCCAGAGAGTAATTTTGTATGTTTATGTTTCATTTAGGAATTCTCTTTGAAAAAACACAAACATTTGCCTCCTATACAGTAACAGCCTGCACATATTTATCTCAAGATTCTTTCAAAGAACATCATTCCCTACCCCAAGGGAAAAAAAAAAATCCAAAACAAAAACAAACCTTCTACATAGCCTTTCGTTGGAAATCCATTCCTGTTCAGGAATGACTGGGCTCCATTTTTTGCTTTCTCACATCTTTTCTCCAAAACTACCTTAGCTGTCCCATCACCAGGAAGCACATTCTCTTCCCCTACCAAAGCTTATGGGTACCACCTTCCAAGACCTTCTAAAATTACTTGTTATAATGCCTGTTATTAATAACACTTTCTATGACTCCAAACATCACTGTTTCACTATTTTAAAAAGTACTGGCAAGCTGTTGCTGAGCTTCTGTTTCTCAGCTCTCTAGAATACTATACACTGCATCAAACTTCCACTGGAATTCAATGTCATTAAAAGTTAACATACTCATTAAATAACAAAATCTTATCCACTCATGATGAAAATACACAGCAGAGATTCTTTGGCCATTTCTGCATTCTCACACTCATGACTTATTCTGTTTCATTTCCTCATCTACAATACTAGAGCAGGACTTGATTGCTCATGTTCTCTGTAGGCCCAAATACTGCAAAATAGTGTATTTCTGAGGAGTCCCACAATATGTTTTTCAAAATACATGTTTACAGTATCTTGCAGAAAAGGATTTCAATATTGGATAAATCCTTTCAGTACCATTTTAATAAAAATAGTGGTGTGAAAATGTAGCAAAAAATTTAAGCACTTAATAAACCACTGCAAGTTAAATTATTTCTTGTATATCCCCTGGGAACCCAGCCACAAGCACCAGAAAAACAGTCCCAGAAATGACCTCAGAAATAGAAGGGTGGATATTAGATTAAAAATAATTCATAATAAATTATTAGCAATCTTATTTAAACTTAGGTTTAAGATGGTTTCATTCTGTAGTATTAATAAATAAGTCAGACCTCACCATGAAAAGGAAAGTAGCATCAGCAGCACACAAAGTCATTAGAATAAACACCAATGAAATGTTTTCCATGGAAACTGGAAAAGAAAATAAAAAGTGCAAAAGCACAGATTTGTGTAAGAAAAGAAACTTATAACAGTGTATTAGAAGGGGTCTTACTTGTGGATATTGGTCATTATAATATTGTGGAGATTTGCCACCACAAGCTTTCTCTTAATCAAGAAGCAGGTGCTTAACAGGGCCATTAGCTAAATTGAAAGTTGGAACTTTGATGAAAACAAAGATATGTAAAGGTGAACAGCAGAACAAGGAATCAATTAATCATAAATTTTAGCCACAGAATTACTGTAAAGTAACTCAAATCACAGACTGGCAAGGATGAGATGTATCTACCAGAAAGGTAACATTGTTACATAAAATTGGAACTGTCATATTGGACCAGAGCTGTCATTCAACAAGGCAAACATACTCCCTCTGGCAGTGATTTCAAACAGTTCTCCAGAGGCAGCCATAATCTCCAAAACTTACAAGTACAGATTAATAGGCATTTTTACTTAGATCCTGATTCCTGTATTTTCACCACCAGTTAAGATGTGCCCCAAGAACATTTTCTGCACTGGCTGCATTCTCCATCCATATTGTTAGCACAAAAGGTGAGAGAACCATGAGAGAAGGCTTTGACCCCATAGTTCACCATGTGATGTAGGCAGGGGGCTGGGAGGGCTCAGTAGTTTGTTCTGACAACACATCCTTTGTGTAGCAAAGGAGAAAACAGTTCCTGAATAGGTACCTCGGCAGATCTACTGAGCTGAAGGACATCACTTTAGCAAGGATCTCAAAGACATCTCCCTACTCATACCTGGACCACCCAAGCATCATTACTACTTGCCCTGTCCCCAGCTCACCCTTTAATAGAATGATGAAAATTTAAGTACATCATAAGCAACCTACATAAAGAATCTTCGTCTCTCATCAGTCCCCAAGTAATGCTACCTGGAAAGTGACCTAGGTAAATCATATCAACAATTCGGTTGCACTGACAGACTCAGATTCGACTTTTTATTTTTCATCCAGAGCTGAGAGCCTCCCAGGAGATGAGAGTTGGCCTGATTAAAATCAATCCCAGTAAAACTGGACCCCAGAATACTCCTACCCATTCATCAAAAGTTGGTACACATTAAAAAAAAATCCTTTCTTGTAACCAGAGGTATGGATGTCTGGTAGAAAAGAGCTGAATCTCATTCTAAACAAATATGGCAGCATAGCAGGCAACCAACAGCAGAGTGAGAAAGCTGAAGACATTAGGACACATCCAAAGTGAGCATGGATTCAGCCAGATCTTCAGCTCATAGAAACCAGCACTAACATCATCAGCTGCTTTGGCTCAGAACCATCTTCTAGACTTACAGCACACACACTGCACATTACTTCCTCCATCAAATTTCTCACAAGCCAAATCTCAGCCTCACCCCCTTCTCCCACAACCCCTCAGTTGTATCCTGTTCCAACACATCTGGGCTTCGTTACTGAGCCCTCTGCAGCCCTGGGAAGCACATCCTGTGCAAAGCTCAGGGCTTCTTGGCTTCCCTCTTCATGCTGGAGAAGCTTGAAAGCACCACCTCGTGGCACACGTGACATGCTGAATATTAAGTTTTTACACTGTTTCTAGAGTATGATAAGGAGATAAAGGTTCATATAAAGTAATTTTAGTGACCACTTTCCATAGAATATGAAGTAAAGAAGTGGAAAATACTATTTTATCCCACATCAAGGAAAAGGCACTTTGCCAAGCCATATTTATACAAAGGCATATCTTTCTATATTGAATGTCAGAGTTCACAGATATCCTTAATTTGCAAAATGGCTTAAATATGCAGGTCATTAGTGCAGTGACCACAATTCTGCATCTGGATTTAAAAGCAAACTGAGTGAACTGTACTGCAGAGAATCAAACAAGAAATTTCTACTGTTAACTGCACATGAAAGAAAAAAAATGTATTGCACAAGATATTTTAAGAGCTCAACTGTGGGCTGCCTTACATTGTTAGTACTTACTAAACAGAAATTGGAACACTGGGAAGCTGTGTGATTGCTTACTTTACCCAGAGTTTACCACTTGGCTACTGTAATGTTCTCAGCTACTTTCAAGACTACAAATGAAATGAAAAACTGTGATTTCATTCACAACAGTTTGGAGTGGATTTTGGCAGGACACTACAGATTGCTGTGGTCAACCTCTGACTCTGAAGTCATCTGCTATTATTTTATTCAGTCCTGAGCAGAATACATGAACGCCCTTCCTGCTTCCATTCACTCCATAAGCAGCCAGAAGAGGAGTTAGTGATCTGTGCATATCTATTTACATCCTTTATATTTTAATATTTAAACATGCAGACAAGTGGTACATTGTGACTAATACAACTTGTATTGCTCCAGCATCATCTAATATTTTTATCTTTATAAAAAGAAATTATGTAAGATGAACAGATAATATTCTATCACTAGCTAATAGGAATCCTACCTTATCATTTAGACTGGCGGGGGGGGTGGGGGGGTGTTAATGCAAAAATCATCATGATACTATTTCTGTGGTAGGAAAATCAAGAAAAGAACAAATCAAAATATATAACCACACTTCACAGCAGGTCAATAGCAGATCTAGAAACAACATGCAGTATCCCAGCTCTGTTCCAAACCTCTATTCACTCAACTGTATATAAAGCATATGTCATGTAACTACTTTAAGAAATGCAATAGCATAGCTAGACATCTTTCCCACTTCCAAATCTCTCTCGGATGAAAACCTAGAAATATTGGCAATGCCATTCTTCTGATGCCATTCTTCAATCTGACTTTAATAAATAAATAAAATCAATTTCCTCTCTGAAAGAGGACACACTTAATGCAGGTTTCCAGCACTCTGCAAGAACATGAGTTGCTCACATTCACTAGAGGTTGGAAATATCATATTTAAGTAAAAATATCAAGAGAATAAGAGCCATAAAAGATAATGTTCTCTTTTTCTTCCAAAGTAACAACATTAAAAGTCAGAGTGTTAGAACAATTCTATCATATGCAGGAACTTTCTTCCCTATAGGATTCAGAGAACTAAGCAGCCTATGAAATTTCAATATCAAATGCATGACAACCAAGTATTCAAATGTCACATGGCCTTCACAGACACCAAGAAACAACAGTGGTTATTCCCCCTTAAAAAGTATTCAAATGTGAATCAAAACATGAAGGTACCTGTAAAATCTTTAATGTCATTTATTCTTAACTATTGAGATACTAACATTGCCTCTAGCTAGGATTTTTTTTTTCCACTTAAATCTTACAGATCTCTTATTCTGATCCTTATTTTAATTCCCATTTGATTCTGCTGTAATATTTGTCATTGGCAAGTGGCTTCCAAATAAAGCTTTATTTAACCCACATTGAAATAAGCTGGTAGTGAAACTGTTTCCATATGAGCTAGCAAAAAACTGCACCTGTAAATCCTTATTGCTTAGTACTCACATTGGAACTTCTCTGAACAACTTTATTGTCACACTTTTCCCATATGAAGGCCCATATGAAGGTCTCTTTTGGACAACTTTGACTTTGCCTTGCAATCTCTGTTTTCACTAAGACCAGATCCAATGCATTTTGAAGTTTCAGTAGGGCTCTGAAGTTTACGAAGACATGTTTCTATTTGACCCTTCCATACTAACTATATGCAAGTTTCATGTTTGTTTTTGTATTTTTTATCCTGATTGCACAGAGGAAATACTAACTAAATGAACAGAGAACTAATTTGAACCTGGGATCATTTATGAACAATCAACAATGAAGGAAGAGAGATCAGCCCCTTTGTTACAGATTATGACATACTTTGACAATGCATTTTGACTTTCCTATACGACTGCCTGTTGTGTTGGGTATATGCACTAAACCACAACAATATTTAGCATACTGAGAACTGCTTATGCATCTTGTATTTACGAGTACTTTCTGTGTTTATACTTAAATCAGATAACACAGATGGCTTCCCCCTCCACAACTGTATAATAAATCTAAATTGTAACTCCCCATTTATTTTGACTGTCTGGACAAGACTCCTTTGAAATTATCATTTACTTTATTTAAAGGATTTTTTTTTTCAATTTTCCCATGTTAAAATAAATCTCCTGGGAGGGGAAAAAAAGACATTTTCAAAACAAAGAAGTTCCATTAATAGAAAAATATTTTTAAATGGTAAGAAGGGAGCAGTTTCCTGGTTTTATTTCAGCTTTATTAGTTCAACTGATTATTTGATTATCAAATGGCTTAGGAGGTAGAGGACTCAAAGTGGGAAAAATCCATGCTCTACTTTTGTTTCTAGCACTGTCTGTGGCTCCATCTCAGTTTCTCTAAAATTCACTAGCATTATAGAAGAAACAACATAGTAGATTTTGTCTGTTCAAATTTCACAATAAAACACAAATATACAAGTTATTCAAAGCAGAACTGCCCAACTTCAACCAAATTTGACAGAAGACTTTAGGTCTCAGACAAGAATGTTGTACAGCAACGTCCAGAGGCATTGTGCGGCCCCATGCTGCCCCTAAAGTCACTTATTTCAAGTGCAGCAGCAAAGAGACAGGGCTTTCCACAAACTTTGTAATTTATAAAGAGAACCTGCAACCTTAGGAGAAGTTGGCAGATCAGTCTTCATATGCACAGCCCTGGTGTGTCTTCTTGTCATAAGCAGGAGAAATTTAGTACTACACAGGATAATGTCAGAAAGACAAGCTTCATTAGTTTTATTATTCAGAAAGTGCTCATAAGCAGAAGAGAATCTACAAAGGAGACAGACATTGTAGAATTTTTCATTGTTTGTATTGATAAAGGGCAGGATGACTGATGGCAAACCATTTTTTTTCCTTTAAAGTATTTACTTAATTCTTACACCTCTGAAAAGCACTAGAAAGTGTCCCAAGAATAGCTTCATGAAATCTAGAGGAGAAAATGGACCAGCTATATATAGACTATATAGAGATCAATGTCTACATAGGCAAACACACTTGCCACCCTTCATATTTCCAGGTTGCCAGGAACCAGCAAGATTGCTGGCAATGCTGATGTTTTTCCATATTACATTTTCCCCCCTCATGAATCAATGCTCACAATTTCATTTTAGCCAACCTTGGGGCAGGGGTGGGAGAAACAGCACCTAGTCTATAAAGCCTGCATTATTCTAAACATATATAGGAACAAAACAGAATTTTTGTCTTTCATGGTCTAAAAGAGGGGTTTTATTTAATATTTCAGTAATGTCCCTGAGAGTACAGCTATCCTTTCATACCATTGCATCTGATGAACTATATCCCAATTTAAACCAATATGAGGGATGAACCAGATAAAGATTGGCAAAACATACTTAAAGCTTCTTGAAGGAGAATGGGAGACTATATATAGAATGAGTCCCAGCTTTTAGCTTAAAAGAAATCTGCATGTTTCCTAAACGACCACAGTTGAGAGCATTGGCACAGATATTATAGTCTCCATATGTTTTCACTCCTAAAGTAACCTCCTAAAGTAACCAGCACACATTTTCATAGAAAGTGAAACTGAATCATAAATTTGGTTCTACTTTGGTAAATTTCATATAACCATATTTTAATATCATATGTCAAAACAGTTCATTAGTTCATTGACCAACATTTCAATGCTTCAACAAGTGCATTTTGGTTTGCATATGATGTCTTAGAAGATATTGTTACCTTTACAAGTTCTGTATCAGCTGTAACCATGCAGCTGAGAAAAATGAGTATTTCACTCTTATTTTGAGCTCAAGCTTTAAGCTGCATCTCTCATCCTGTGATTTAAGACTGCCCTAATTACTGTCCTGAGATATTCCTGGGTGGGCATGACCCCTTTCATGAAAATTTTATTTATTTGTCGGAATAAAAAAATCTGTAGAAATTGCCTGGAGAGAAGAAAAAAAAATGTTTACCTGAAAAAAGTACCAGTGATCACACAAAGCCACCATTAACTCCTTATAAAAGGAGAAATGCTGGTTACACTTATTCAGAGAACATAGCTCACAAAGAATGCCTTTTCTAAATAACTAAGAGACTTTTTGTGCCAAGAAGGAAAACACATAATTTCAAAGTTGTCCAGGTCAATGGAATACAGGTTTGGAAAAATATCAGCTATGTAGAAGATGTAATGAAATCTTTCCATTCCCTTTTCATACTTCTGTATATTTAACTATATTAAGATAAATTTGCAATACAAAAATACCTGTTCTTGCATTTTCTGGGCCATTTCTATTGGTTGGCTTTCTACCTTTTCTTTAATTATTAAAATCTTTATGTCACTCCCTCCAAGAGTTCCACAAATTAGATGTTTCTTCACAGTTAAAGGATCCTGCTCCAAATAACTTGAAAAACTTCTGGAAGAAGCACTTACAGAGGCCCAAACAATTCAGTGCCAAGCCTCCTCCTGTTTCTATGCTCAGTGGAGGAGCTGGCTGGACACACCAATATGACAACCACACAACAAGGTTTCATAAGAGCTTCACCTTGAAGACCCTTTTAGGACTTGTGCAATACTCCATCAGCCTGCAAAGTAGCCTGTTCTTAAAGACTGGGAAGGTTGTGACCTTCTCATTATGAACATCATAAACTCTTTACGACACTTCCATGGACATCACTTAGGTTAGTTTATAGTTCTGTCACTAAAAGCAAAACTTACACAAACAGATTTAGGATGGTAATACAAGACAGTAAAGCACAAAGCCTAATGGAACCAGATGCAGTTACATCTTTAAAACCTTTCAGTTGACTTTATGGAATTTAGAATTTACTACTTGATTATATTGCCCAGCAACAAGGACTACATGAGAAGGAACAACCATCTCATAAAAGTTCAAATATATCCTTTGATACCATTTCTACATTATCTTTAATTTACAACATTTTAGTAAAAAAGGCAAATCACTATATGAAGATATGTGTCGTGGCAAACAGCTCTAATGATTCAGTACCGAATGTACGTGTGTTCAAAGGCCTCTCCTCACTTAAGATCTGTTTAAAGCTTTGTAGAATCTACTTGAGCACATGCAAACACCCGTTAAAAGATCTCTTAGTCAGGAAATTATGTTGGCTGGAAACTACTGAGAACAGACAGGACCACAGAACAGAGTGCACCTTCTTGTGTGCTGCTTATGAGTCTCATCTTTCAAGGGCTGGTATATAATTTTGACACATGTAGATCACTTCACCTTCCAAATAAGAGCACAGTTAGGGTTCTCCTTTAGTTACGTGGATTTTGGCCAATGTAATGTTTACAGAACCCAAACATTTGAGAAGTTTTATTTCTCCATATATTCCCAGAATGAGGGGAAACTTCAAACCTTATGCTAGAGCAGAAGGGAGGCTAAAACACCTAACTGCCTCTCTTCTTCCAGACTTTTATTAGGCTGGTTTTACAAAACCAGACCAAAGACCAGATAAAAGTGATTGGACCCATTTTTTTAACACTTGTTAGCAACACCTTTTCACAACAATTTTTCCCCCAGATAATCCATCAACTAACAAAATTTTAGCAGCAGCAGCTTGCAGACATAAGCGTAAGTAGGAGAAAAATAATTTCAAACATCACAGAACAGAGAACACAAAATTCACAGAGATGAGACTTGGAATTTGCAGATCCAGACAGAAATCACCACCACTCGCACTGCTGACTGATGGCTCCAACAGCCCCAGCCTTCCTGCTCTTCTCACAAAGCAGCAGACTACACACTGCCTGCCTTCAGGACTGACACACAAATACAAGGTGTCAGGCATGAGGAGCTAGGAAAGTAGAAGATGTTTTTGCCTTTTTCCACAAAACAACATGTGCAGTGAGTAACTAAAACCATGTTTTGTGCAGAAAGCTCCTGCTCCAAAACATAGGGCCTTTAATATAAAAGTTGACTGAAATATATCTTTCTTTAAAAAAAAAATTATGAAAACACATTCTTTCAAAATTCCATGCAAACTTGTGACTAAAACCTAAGATATTTCAATTTCAGACAGGGAAGCGTTATGGAAAACAGCCTACCAGAATATCAATGCTGAGTCAGAGGAAACAAACATCCAGCTCCTGGTTGGTACTGCAGAACACTCAAGGGCAGTCCACAGCCCCAGCTCTCTAGTAATTCAATTAGTACTTACCATCAACTGGATCAAATCCTTGATCCTTTTCAAGTCAGTGGCATAACTCCTAAGTCACTGCTCTTCCATAGTTCTCTTACCCTGGTTTAGCCTGGGGACATTTGTGTTAAAAAAGGCTTCAATGTCTCATATGTGCCTATTACTACCATCAGTAGAACAAATTCATACTTTTCCTGAATGCCACATCTGGTATTAATCACATAAAATAAGAATAATTTACCCCATATATCCATTCAGGAGCTAACTGGTTTTGCCTGAAAACCAGCTTTATTGTGTTGCAGGGCAGAGAAGACAGCCTTAAAGCATCAGCTTCTAACTGAATTCAAACACTTTCTGAAACAAGATCTCATCTCCATTAGTGATCCAGATGCTTTTCTGGAAGGCTATTTTTCTCCTGTCCCAGACAGAGATAACAGAAGTCCTGAATCATCCATTCATTTCTTCATTTTTCACACTTTTAAACTTAAACCTTTAACAGTTTAGCTCTGACGCCAAGGGGAAATGGCCACACAAGTGTGATCGATTGTCAAAGAAAAAACATCACTTCAGCTTTGCAGTGTTTTCCAAGACCAAAGTATCTCCTTCAAAGGCTTTAATAAAGGCCATAGGTTTCATTTAAAAACAAAATAAACCTTTCAAATTTAAACTCTTAATTAAAACAATTACACTGTTTCCACTAATAATGCAAGGAAAAAAACACCTATCAGGCTGTCTTCACCACACAAATTAACAGCTCTCTCTCAATAAATCAGGGTTCCCTAAGAGTAACCAAGAAAAAAAGATCAGAAAAACCACTCATTTTTGGAGGTGGGATGGGACACATACACACAAAAAGTACCTTGCTTTACTACGGAAGCACAAAAATAAATGAGTTCCTTATCCAAATTAAAATGTCCAGACATACTGTAGCTCAAGTAAACAATACTACAGGAAACTAGTGTAGAATTAGGAAAAGATAATAAGCACTTCTGTGATTCTATTAACACATCATGTGCGTAAGGCAGTCTGTAGGGCACACACACCAGCAGCAAGGCACTGCCACCCACAGCGTGGATTCCACCCGCTAGTACAGAACATCCACAAGGTCTTTAAATTAACTGAACTCTGTGACTTTCAAATAACAAGAAAATTGAATATCTAAAGGTTTTCTTTCACCCTTAACATCTTGTGTCTGATATGCTACCGTTCTGCTTGGCTACACAGCACAAAGAGAAGTCCACTAACTAGTTCCCATGCATGGGTAGAAGCTCTACCATGCTTATGGTACTCGAGGTACAACAAAAAATTCAAAGAATTTTAATTTCTTGCCCTGGTACTAATAATAAACATGTTTTGTACCTTTTAAGAGCAGTCTCAGCAAACAATTTACATTATTCTTTTAATGCCACTGGCCTCATGATTCGATCTTTATCTGCATCACTACTCTCAAACATATTACTGACATTTAATACTTAAGGAAGGGGAAAAGCCATGACCTCTTCCATCAGGAAGTTGTTCATCACTGGATTTTATCCAAGGGGAATGTTAATGATGATACAGAAAAGTGGTTAGCCATTTTTCTTAAACATAAAAAACATCTCCTGTTAAGGATATGTTTCCAGCTTACTGTGGGAAATACACTAAGAGGCAACATACTAACCTTGGTTTGTTTTTACAAACCCTTATGTTCAATTCAAATACAGACAAATCAGCTCCAAAAGTATTCTACCTGACAGCTGAAGGATTGCTTCCATTTGTCTACTTGGAACAAAAAGTAACATTTAAACTGACTACATGGGGAACAGGATCAGGCCCCCGTGCAAACATTGCCCTGTGGAAACTCAGTCCGCGTGGCAGCACTGAGATACTGTTGGGAAGAGCACATAAACACACTCCCTACAGTACCTCTGCTCTGCCCAATATCTACAACTTAGCTTGATTAGGAAAGTTAGAGGACACATCTCTGCCTATTCCCCTTAAGCATCGTAACAGATACAGGCAATGGCCTCTGCCTCCCTCTCAATAACCTTCTTGAGGCTGCCCAGTGCTCTGTTGGCATTTTGACCACCGCACACTGTGACAATGATTTCAGGGAACTGTAAGTGACGGCTCAGTGACCTCTTTCCTGAGTTTTAACTGCCAGCTCTGAGTCCAAAAATCATTGAGGCATGTTCCCTCCATGATGTGTTACCTGCACTGCTCACACTGAAGCTGATCTACTGCCTTTTTTTCACTCACACAGTCATGTGGAGTTCCCTCCCTGTGTGCTCTAAGAGTCAGTCAAGGCACTGTTGTCAAAACACAAGCTGGTTAAGAGATATCTGGTAACTGAATGGTGAAAATGAATAAAGGAAAATCCAAGGGGTTCTGGTTAAAACTGAGAATTTTGTTCAGAGCAATAATAGGCAATTATTTTTTTCCTTACTGGATTGGTAAATTAGTCATTTAGATAAGATAGTCATTCCTTTCAAGCAATAAGTGACTAGCACTAGCAGTTGAAGAAAGAAATTAATTTGCTATGTCTAGAAGACTTAGAAATCATAAAAATCACTTATTTCTTTCCTCCTGTGAAATTTCAGAAATGACATGTTGGCACTAGTCTAGAAAGGGTGAGACAAGCCATCTATTACTATTATCACACTTTTTATTTGGCTAGTGTTGGGAAAAGTACAGCTCCCTTTTGCAAATCTCATGGGCTTCTGCTAAGAAAAGGAACACTGGACCAGGTCCAGAGCCGCTGACACGGTGAGGACCTACAAGCAGCTCAGTTACTACATCTTGACTTGGGCCACACTCGTGCTGCACCACCACAGTGAGCTCAGGCAGCAGTTCACACGCAGCACGATGGAGCCCAAGCAGGGTCACATACAGGTCGCGTGGCACAGCTCCCCAGAAACAATAAATAAAGCACAAAGAAGGTGGCCCACAGTGTACAAGATCTGACAGCCTTTTACAGCTCCATCTCTGCAGCAGCTGTGCAGCAGGACAGGCAGAGCTCTGCTGCCAGTGGGAACAGCCAGCAGAGCTGCAGGAGGGTTTACTCATGAAGGAAGGATTCCTCTCATCTACTGCTCTCTGAAGACAGCAAGCCTAACTCTCTCACACCCACCAGGCTGAAAAACAGCAGAGACACAGAAGACACTCAGTGGATTTTTAAAAGAAAGTCAGTTGGTTCCATTTTGAAGCTCTCTTCGTCTCTCACCAGCACTTTCCTTTTGCTATCCAACTCTGAGACTCAAAGATACTCTTTGAGTCATTTATTATAAAAAAAAGAACCAAAACAAAATCGCCTCCTTTACCATACTGGAAATGAATTAATTTTGCTCAGCTTCAAACCAACAAGCAATTTTATGGGTGTTAAATGAAGTTAAGTCCTTATTTACCAATAGAGCTGTTTACACAAATGAAGGCACATTACACAATAAAAATGTCCAGTTATATCCCTAAATAATGTCCAATTACCATAAGGTTTTGCTGTTCAAGGCCTATTTTGCAGAATGCTTAATGCTGTTGTATTACAATATATTTAAAATCTTTCGGTTTCTGAAGCATTACTGGTACAGTGTCTCCTGTATTTCAGAATTGAATTATTCAGCAATTCATTAAATAAATCAGACAAATCAGATTCTAGCACAGCATGTAGTAGAATGGACTCCAGTCACTGGTATTTATGATGCTTTGCAATTGAAAGTAAACAGGATTTCCCCAATTATATTTATGATATTCTATTATTTTTAATTTAATTTATATACATGGTAGCTGTTTGTACAAACAGTAGCTGTCAGGTCATATTAGAAGTCAACGTGTCAAAGGTATATATAACAGGAAGGGTTTTTTTTATATGGGTCTGTATAAAAATAAATATATACACAATGCACCTAAACATTTGCATTAGCAGCATTTTTTCAACAGATTGTCATGAGGTAAAAAAATCTTTATTACTTTATGATTCAGTCTGTTAGTATAGAATAAAGTCAGTTTTATCCACCTTCTCAAATACACCAAATTATTTTATTACTAACATAAATCATTCACACTGTGAGTTGCTCTGCAAATCTCCTTTCCCTGCAAATGAAAATATGATTAGACACAGCACCCTGTAATACTGTGGAAGTGAGAACAAATGTGTGAGGTGTGAAATAAATGTAACAGAACACGAATCTCACATTCCTAACAGCTGCTTGGCAGTACAGCATGTGTATGTGACAGCAATGACAACACACTGTCCTCAGAGGTAATGAGACTCATTTCTAGACGAGCACAGAAGATGCGTCATAGTTCAAGTGAGCCCCAGGACAGACATCTTGCTCACAAGATGCATCATTTCGGGTTACAGAAAATCAGGAAGCAGGCATTCCTATAAGCAACAGTGATTTTCTTACCCAGGTGCAGAAGAAATATTGATTTGTTGTATCAGTGCCAGAGTGACATGGTTAATTGTTTGAGCTGATGTAATAATAAATTATTCCTTGCTGTTTCTCGGTATTGAAATGAAGGTCTAATGCCCTTTCTTGTCCCTTTTAGGGTAACAGTATATATTTGATTCTATTTCAGCAAGTAAAAAAAAAAAAGCATTTTATCAGCTAGAAGCTGCTGTCATTACTTACAAGGAAATAGAGCAATACAACAAAGCTGGGATGACTACAGCACAGAAACCACCACCAACTTTAGTAGAACATCAGAGAACAAGACATACATATAAAACTGTCTGCCAGAAAGCCCAAAGAACACATGCAACATAGAAAGGGAACAAATGTCAAGTAAGCTTTTCATAGTTTCTATTATTCCTTCTCTGATGAGCTTTTTCTGAAAACAATCTGAGTCACAAAAATTCACAGATTCTATAAAGAAATACTCATCCACAGAAGTAACCAAGCTCCCTTGGGAGGAACCACATTCGCCTCCAGACAGACTTTCCATTCACTCCCTGTGTGGGAACCAACACCTCAGGTGACAGGACAGGCACAGCTGCCCAGTTCATCACACAAGGACACATCCTGGTACACAGCAGTGGATGTGCTGCCTTACTCAGCTTGGGTATGAGCCTTCACAGGGACCTTCTCTAAGCATGCAGCCTCACTAGGACTGCTCAGGGAAGGGGCAGCGTCTAATCTCAAGGACTCCTTCCTTCCCTTGGCTACCACTGATTCCTTTCTCTTGTGAGAAGTGACACGAGGCACAAAGTGCCAGAGATGCAGCACAAGATGCAAGGCTCACCAAAATGCATCTGATTCACTGCCTGGTAAAATCATTGGGGAGCTATGTGATCCCTCAAGTAGAGAGCAGTTGGTTACAGGTCTGTATCATCACCTTTTCTTTAACTTAAAATGCTAATAACTTGAAGGAAAGCATCAGTAATAACAGGGCTTAGGTTTGAAACAGAAGATGGTGCTTGTCCTGCTTAAATCAAGGGAGGGTATTTGTCAGCTCACAAGGTATTCCTTTATGCTGGAAGCACAGGAAACAAAACAAAAAAACCCCAAACAAGAAACAAACCAAACCATTAAATCAACAAGACCAAACCGACAAACAAACAAAGCAGAATTATGCACGTTTACCACCAGATAAACAACCTGGAAGTTTTTGAAGAGTCAACATTGCCAAAATGTTATTAGGCATACATATATTCTGAATTTCATGCAAAGTCAATATTTGGTCACACACAGATCAGTCCCATAGTCCTCACTCATATCAGCAATCAATTAAACTCTAGAATTATTCTAGTAGTATAGATGGCATGCACACTTCAAGAGTAAAAAAACTAAAGTCTCCAGAAAAAATATCTGTGCATTTAACCATACAATGCTAAATGGCAGGCAAAAGTAATTGGTATATTTCTTAAAACTGCTCCCTACTCTACTTTTCAAGAACAATTTTCAGGACATACCATGATGATTTTTGACACCTTGGGACACCGTAAGTCTTCATAGTATTCAGACATTTCTGACTTTTCATGAACACCAGAAGAGCTGATAAGAATCATGGTTTAAAAATTTGGACACGCTATTCTTTAAATATATATAACTTATTAAATAAAAGTAATATTAAATGGCAAGTCAGCCTTTGTATTTCAGGGGGACTAAATGGATTCTTAAGAAAGGAATAGAAGCAAGTTCTCTCCAGTACACACTCTTGAGGGTACACATGGGAAGAACGGAAGATCCAGGGAATGTTAAAAGGCTGTTTTATGAGGGTTTTTTTAAAAATAAAAACTTTAAAGGAGGTACAATATTATAAACAATTTTCCCAGAATACAACCAGACTCACTTTGGAGTCAAGTGCCATACTTCGACCACTATAAAGCCTAGTAAAATGAGTATTTATCAACACTACTTATATATGCACTATGTCATATTTGGATCATTTATTCTTCAGGGCATCCATCCTTCAGTCAATGCAGGCAAATACACATAGGTTGATAAAAACAAAGTGTTCTAGAGCACACAGGATGTGTCAAGATTCCGTCAGGAAGGCAGTTGTTATTTTTCTAGAAACTGACAGAACAGACTGATTTTCTGAAAGCTAATTCCTAACAGCAAAGAAGGCCAAAGGAAATCAAGTGGGGTTTTTTTCAGGTCAGGGTCCTCTCCATGTAGAACAGTAAATATTGCACAGTGCTAGCCTAGAGATACAATAGTATTTCACAATGCAAATAGAAACAGTAAGATGCAGATTTGGAAAACAGCACCAAAGCATCACAAGAGAAATGAACGAAATGTACTTAAATTTTCTTTAATGTATATTTTTATGATTCCTGGATATAAGAGAATCTAATGTCCCATCTAAAACTGATTAAAAGGCCAAAGTCAAAGAACAGAAATGGGAACATCTGTGTTATGCATCTCTGTCAAGAAACAAGCCTAAATATTTTCCTGCAGCTACCTTGATGCTAAACTGAACAACAAATTCCACCTTGAACTCCAAGGCATGTATGGCTGCCTATGCCATGTTAGCTCAGGCTAAGCCAGGACTCACAGCTTTTGTTTTGCTTGTCTATTTTTGAACCAAGAAGTTAAAGATCCACTGGCAGGAGGGTGTCCAGGATGAGATTGCATGGCTACTGAAGGAGGAAGACCACAGTCAGGTGTGAAGACACATGCTAATGAGACAAGGCAGGACCGAGAGATAATTAACCAAAGGAGTCCTGCAACACAGACTGCAGCTGGAGAGCAGGAGGGAGCCCAGAGACAGAGAGGGAGCTCCAATGAAACACTGAAAGTAATTGCAGGGTTCAGAAGAACTCAGGTGACCTTGAGTGAAAGCTTTACAGTTTACAAGGCAACACATAGCTAATTGCTAACACAATGTACTGAGCTCTATCTTTTAAAAACACTTTGTCTTTAATTTGCAGAAAACTTTTTATCAAAACAATAAACCATCAGATAAAAATGATCCTCACAATAGCTACAAAGAGGGCAAGATTAAAAAAATCACAATATATGTGTCCAAAGTTAACATCCATGCATGGTAACTAACACAAAATAACAGTCATAAATTGCAAAATGTTCTCTGTGCAAGGGGCTGTAAAATAACCAAATATTGAGAAATTCCATATGGAACAGATTTTCAGGAGAACATTGTAAAAGGTGCATCTTCCAAAAATTTGTTCCTTAAGTGAGAAGTACTATTGCCTAAAATGGATTTCATCATTCCATCAGGACTCGGGATCAGAAGATTTAGCAATAGTCTGTGACATGCTTCCTTACACAGAAGTGATTCAGTTTCACAGTGTATCCAAATCCACATTCTGCACAGCAGACAGATTCACTGTGAAAGATCACATTTGTTCAGTTACTGAGGTTAAGTATTAATTTTCTGAGGCTGAAGAACAGCAAATACTCTTTGTGCATTTCTAATATTTAGATTTAATCTTTACTTCTTATTTATCAGTATTACTCCCTCTGAATCTGCCAGTATTTCTAAAAGTGGATCCCATCACACTGGATCCTTTATTTTGCCCTTGACTCTTGCTGGTGCTGCAACTGACCACTCTGGCAGGAACATCTGATACTGCAGCTATGAACACTGCACTGTGCTAACACAGTAAAAGAACACTGCAACTTATGTTTTGACAAAACAGTTGTGAATAAGAGGAATCTGCCATGTATTCTCCAATAAACACTATAATTAAAACCAGATATATGTGTGTCCTTTACCCATTTTAATTAGCAAATTAAGAAATATGCAGGAAGTCAGAAACAAGAAAGCCACCGACAAGGAATTTTATTATCACTTGCTGAAAAATAAGCAAATGTGCACTTTTCCATATTTGAGTATTTTTTACCATACAAAACAAGGCATAGCAAGGCCATACTCAAGCCTGCCTCAAACGCATCTCTTCAAAGTGTTAATTAAAAGAGATTTTATAGATACTGAGCTAGCATAGGGAGTTTACCTTGACCAAAACACCAAAAACTGATCACAAGGGAACCTGGGACCAGATTTTCATTAAATACCCCATATTTGCAACACTTCAGAATTTACCAAAAAGATTAACTAGTTAATGGGCTTGTGCTTTCACCACTTCAGTAAAATATTTTTTTTTAAAAAATCCATGTCTCTCCCTTTCCTGCATTATAGCACACCTTGATCACTTAATTTCACGGTTACAACAAAAAGCAACAAGAAGTACCAGACCTTGAGGTTCATTTTGTTCACAGGCCATTTACGTACATACTTTGGAAGAAATGGCCATGTGGGCATCTGTTTTCAATTTTTACAGTCCTCACTGATAAGCAATATCAGACAAAAGGCTGCTCACCAAAAATCAGCTGTGTGCCAGCAACAGAGAAAGAACTTCAAGGTGTTAGACAAGTAACATTTCTATTCACTTTCCATTAGATAAAATGCAAAAAGACACCTTCCATTAATCTGAAACTTTAATTTTGGGAGGAACAGCTCCAGCCAGTAACTTCAGTATCTGACTGTTCATCTAAAGTCATTAGAGGAACACAAACTTTACACTAGGCAATGAAAAAAAAAGCCCCAGAACTTTAACTGACATTTCAATAGCATTTCTCTGTTAACATTTAGCAGTGTTGAGAAAAAAGCATCATCTCTATCAGCCCCATGAAGGCTCCAAGGGTTGGTGGTCTTCCAGACAGCTGACTCATTTAACCATTAACCACTTTAAATTTTTAGTTAAAACTTTCAAACTTTAGAGTACAAGAAATGCAACTTTGCTTCATATCTTTTCATGGGTGCGAACAAGTGTGCAGCAATAAGAAATTAATTGCTTCATTTCATGTCTACGCATTAGCCACTCCCCCTGTAGAATCAACTCTGCCTTCTCCAGGAGGCAGCAACAACGTGACGTCCTCAAACAGAACATTAGATATTCTACAGCTTGCTGCCCCTTCCTTTAAACTCTTACTTAGTTTCTGCAGCTTAGAATTTTGCTGGTCTAGGTAAAGGAAAGTGGGGGTTTCTAGTAACATTGCACCCTTTAAGAATGCTTGGAAAGAAAGCTAAAAAGACAAAAAATAAAAACAAAACTAAAACATCTGTGAACCCATATCCATACTCAGCTATCCAGATCTTATTCAGTCCAAGTTTCATAACCTATGAAGGTGTAAGAGAAAATACACATTCTCAGAAAGAGGTCCCAAGTACCCTAGCCACTCTCAGATAAAGAGTAATTAAAAGTGGCATTTCATCTTCATTGATGAGCCAAATCAAATTATAAAAATTAAAAATAAAAATCACAATGTTTATTTCCTCACAAACTAAAAAGTACACAAACAATACACATTTCTCTGGTAGAAATTGCATTTAAAAAAATATATGTGCCCAACATAATCTTCTTGAAATCCATTCTTATAAATGCTTAAAATATTATCTTTCATTTTATTCCTACTCACTTGTTTTCTTGCTCTTCCTGCCAGTGTTAGACAATGTTTTATCTTTTATTTGCCAATAGTGAGCTAAGTGTGAGCTCCCTAAGGCAAGGCTAATGCCAGGGGACCACTTGCCTTACCAAAAAAGGGTAGAGCCCCTTCTTCGTAGTTTTAAAGGTCTTGGACAACAGGTTGCCAGTGAGAGATTTCTGACTGGAGGTAACAAGGACTGCAAAGGACTCTCAACAAAGACAGATAAACAGTAGTTGATCGACACCAACACTTCTGCCAGCTGTTTTAATTTTAGCATTCTCAGCACCTGATCAGGTACTATGCAATCCAGCTCCATCTGCAACACCTAGAGAGCCCAGGCTTCAAGATGCTCAGCACTGGACCTGAACTCAGTGCCATTTATAACCTCCTAGGTCATGGGGAGCCAAGTGACACTAAAACTAAATGAACTGCCACACTACGAAAAAGAAACCTACCTAACCAGGTTGCCTCACCTCTTCCCACTTAAACCTCCACCTCCAGTGCTTGGCATTTTCCACAAGCAGGGCAGGCAGAAGGTAACAGCATTCACAGCACCTCATAACCCCCAGGGGGCTGTCATTATTTAAGAGTGGTTTCCAATATTCAAGTATTTTTAATCATCTGCTATCCCCATCAATCACAATCACTGTGCCTTGAAGCCCCTTTTGAATTAATAATGCATTTCTAAGATCAATTTCTAACCTATGTTAGAGCCAATGTACAAAAGTTAGCCAAATGTAACACTAACAACTCCGATTTGGGGAAAGAAGATAGTTATGCAGTTGAAAATGCAAACATGTGCTAGCCAACTTGATGCAAAATTAATCCAGCGCTGTATTCCTATAGGCTTTACGGAATTCTGCATTTCTTTTTACCTAGGAACACATTAACCTTGAGTAACACTGTTTGCTCTGATCTCTCTAAGGCAGATAAGGCTTTGAAAGCTGTGAAAAGACTGATTAGAATAACAAAATATACTTAAGCACCAGTTTCCACCCTTGTGGGCTCTATAATAAGACAACTGGCGGAAGCAAGTTACACATGTTAAGCTGCAGGCATAAAAATTAATTATTTTACACCAAAGCTTGCCTCAAAAGGGACCACTGTAATTAGGATAATAAGCATTAGTGCACATTGTGAAATTTATGTGGATTGGGTTTTTTTAAAGTTTATAAATCCCTTTTGTACATAATTATTTTGTTATTGCTTTTTGAAATAAAAACACAAACCAGAAATTTAAAATCTTATTAAAATGTATGCAGTTAAACACTGATTAAAATGTTTATAATCCTTCCACAATTTCAGACTTTATGGACAATATCTATCATTCCAAGTCCTTAAGTATATTAATTGCATGGATTTTAAGTACCATTAACATTCAACCAATACTGTTATTCCAGAAAGCTTCCAGCAAGGATTAGGACCTTTTGGAAGCAAAATTTAATTTGCATGGAAGATAATCATAACATTTTAATCTATCTCAATGTATTAAAAACAAAAGAATCAGCTAATACTGGTTTTGAACACTGGAGTCCTGGCCCATGGCTCACAGAAACTAAAACAAATGCCTCTATCGATGGCAGCATGTACAAGGGGCTATAAGTGAATTGGGGCCCAGTTGGGGTAGTTCAGTGTGTACTGCACATTCACTGCTGCATGGAAGTTGAGAGCTACTGCACCTTCTCATACTCTCACCACCTCGTCTGCATCCCCAAAGAGAGGGAACAGATGCTGAGGTGAAAGCAGACAGTGCATTGATTGCTTCTTTTAGGATTAGCATTAAAGCGTGCCAGGTATAACATTTAACCCTCACCAAACACCCTCCGCTCCTGCACTTCCCAATCAACCTCCATCATACATGCTAGAAAAGAAGGATTTTGCCCTAAGCAAACAGAACGTTTGACTTTGTAGGAACAGCATAGATTAATTTTGCTCCTGTTTTTGAATGTGGCACTTGTTTGCTTTCAAAAGTGCTACAAGGCAGCATTAGATTGCTGTTGCCAGATACCATATTTATAATTACATCTCAGATTCTATTTACAAAGCAATTCGTTAGCATATCAAAATTGTTGCTGGTAAGAGGAAAATTTTTGTAGGGCAGTTCTGCAAATAATCATTATTAAATTCATGGTACTTTCTCTGACATTTAGTTTTGTTAGTGCCTGGATTCAGGCAATTTTTCTCCAGTTAATTACTGTTTTCCTTCCTAATTTTCTCAAAAATTTTGGCTGCCACAATTTGTGCGATTTCCTCCTTCAGATTATTTCATAGTATCACAATTAGCATTAAAACAGCTACTGTTTTTCCACTCTGAATTTCCTATGTTTTCAAAGCAAGCAAAATGGTTTTTTTTCCTAACATCTGTAAAGTACTCCAATATCTTAGGTACACTCAAAGTAAGAGGAGGAAGAATGGGAGGGGGAGCCTTCTACCAATTTCTTTCTATTCCCTTTTAATAGAAACATTATATAGCATAAAATTTGACAAAAATATTCACAATTTTGTTGCTAAAAACTGTGACATATATTCATTGAAACAAACCCTTCAGAGAGGGGGGAAAAACACTGCAAGTGCTGAAAGAAGAAAGGAAAATTCCACTGAGAATTTAATCTGCCACTTACCATTGCTGAAATAAGGGCTGATAGCACAGATCACACTAACTAATCACATTGTTAACATCTCTTTTCACATTAGTTTACATGATTTCTGGGACCCATTGCTGTATCTGTCTTAGTTGTTTATGTTACCTTTCAGGGCACAAGGATTTATGTGATCAAAGCTAAATCAACATTTGAACGTTTTATGTTAATGTCAGTGGACTTTGGGTAAGACCTCACACAAAATATCCACCTTGGCTAAAAAGGAAAACTCACAAGGGTTTCAGGACTAGTATCATAACTATGTCATCTAGGAATGCACATTTCCATCAGCTACCTACCTTTTAATTTATTTATTCCTCCACTCAAACTGGCATTTTATATTCTCATCTCTTATAAAGCCTTTTTCTTTTCCGTTGCTTGACCTGTCCTTCCTTCTCTCTATCACCCAAGTTCTGCAGCTGTAGCTCCTAATCAACCAGCTGGAGCTTGTTCAAGCCTCTCATGAGCTGGAGAATTTAACCCTGAAGTGGTCCTTCCATTTTTCTACAGCTGACAACCGTTACTCTCACTAATAAATCCCATTTAGGAGTGATTTCTGCTTCCTATTGCTTTCAGTATCAGAACAGGCCCACATCAAGTTCCTCTCTTGTTTTCCTTTCCAATCTATTTTCTCCTAAAGTGAGGCATGTGGTGCCTTGGTGAGCTTATTGCAACTCAGCTCCCTCTCCCATCTTTCCACATCTACATCATCTACTTCACTGGGGTCATACAATTTCCATTCCTTATTTGAAAAAGTAATACAAACCAATTTACTTTGCTACATTTCAAGTTTTCAAAGCACACTGTTTTATCACTTTCAAAAGAAATTCATCCATCCAGACATTCCAACTGAGATTATTCATGCAGTGATAGGGCTCACCAGACCCCACATACACACCAGCCCCTGCTAACTAATGACAGAACTTGTGCATTCAGCTCCTCCTGGTGACAATTTTAGCAGTCAGATTCAAAAACTGGAGAAGTCCTACCCATGACTCTTAAAAAAATGTTGGTTTTTGTTTGTCTACTTACATGGTCAAGGGGTTGGAAGAGCGAGCCTACCCTCTCCAGGGTGTTGATTCCCTCCAGGTAACATCTTGCAGTCTTCCTCTAACATTTCGTGCATTTGAAATACTTTTGTTCCCCTGTTGCCAACTCTGTGTCCTCTTAGCACATTTGAGCAGAACTCTGGAATTTTAAGTATTTTTTCAGCTTGTGAAAAGGTTCAAAATAAAGCTGCCATATGAATTGTCTTTTAAATGTGCTGATGGATCCATCTCAATTCTTTGTTCACACTTACCCGTTTGGATTAATGTGTAACTCCAGAATGATGATTCCTTAATCCAAATAATTGCCAGCAAACTCATAAGCTGAGGCACACACGCAAAATAAAAAACCTCTTAACTATGAGTTCCTATTATAACATCCAACTGCACTTTACTAACTCTTGCTTTTACTATGAGTTTCCTCACTAGCAACAAGCTGTAGACATATATCATTAAAACCAGGAAAAAAAATGCTAAATAATACTTTTGTGCTCTTATTTTTATATACGTAACCTCTCTATGACAAAGAAACTGCATCTCCAAGTAGGGATGTTTCCTCCCATCTAACCAAGCCATTTTATTGTCATTTACCCTAATTTAATACATCTGGAGGCAATCCAAAACACCTGACACTGGCATTTAGGTACCAAATTTTAACCTGAACCACTCTATATTGGGCTTTGGAATTCAGCTGTGCTTGTTTCTCAGCATGGAAAGGATGAGCACTTCAAAAAGTAATATGAGAGTCACAGACCTTAATGTTGTTTTAAGATACTGGGGTACTATAATAATAAAATAAAGAAAACCAAGAGGCTTTTTAAATTAAGAATGCAAAGAATCAGGCAAAAATATCTGCTTGTGAATTGCTGTTCTTCCTTTTTATTCATTTCCTGGTTATTGTAGGATTTTCAACAATGTTAATACTCTTTCCAAATAGCTCCCAAAACCAAACAAATTCTATGATTTTACTTTATCCAGAGCACACAAACAGAAGAGATACCAGAACAACACAAAGAAGTAGGCAAATCCTGTAAGACCCCCCTCAGTGAGGAAAGGATCAGAGGTGATAAAGCAGCAAAATCATGAGAAAGAAAAAGCAAGCACAGTTAACAGAAGAGGAGAAGAGGAGGCAGCAAAAGAGATGGGATGTGATCACAGCTAAAAGGTTGCAAAGGCCTCCTAATCAAAATGCCTATGGATGAAAGTTTGAGGAATGCACAACCAGTCTTGCTTTGCCCTGGACCATCTGCCTAGGAGAAAATTTGCCCTCATGGCCAGAGGCTGAAGACTCCACTACAAGACTCCAGCTTCTGGAGTAACCCACAACCAGAACTGACCATTCCTGTTTCATCCCTGCTTCAGATGCAACCCGATGAACAAAGGAGCAATGTGACAAGATTCTTTTCCCAGCTATGAGAATCTCTCCCTGGATGCTTGTGGTAGACTGGTATAGAGAAGCCGCCTCGCACCCTTCAATTGCAACACATCTGGCCCAAGATTTTCATAGTTTGAAACCCACTGTACACATAAGGAAGGCAAGAGTAAGGCCACAGTAAGGCAACAAATGTTCTTCCTTCCATCTCTGTGACTGTCCAAGCTTGCAGTGAAAGTGAGACCTTCCAGGTGTGTCAGATAGCTCTTGTCTTGCCAACTTGTCCACATGCGGTTCTGGGGAGCTCACAGCTGTAACTTCTAGGTAAGTAAGAGCCTAGTATTTCTTCCTAGTACCATTTCATTCCAAATTAAAACCACCTTTTAGCTTGAACAGGCTTATAGAAATAAATAGGAAAACCAGAAAATAAAGTTAAGTTCTGTGAGAGAAAAATTCCATGTTTTGGCTCTAAAAACAAAATCAGAAGAAAGTATGTTCTGCTGATCTCAGGTTGCTCAGATACAAGGCAAATTACCAAGAATGTTGCTGATTCTGTGAACTTATAAAGAGTTATTACATCACAAAACTACACTTTCCTGTACAGATTCTCTTTTTGTGCTTAATAGAATTAAACCAGAACAGATAATGTTTTTAGTCAACTTGCCCTAATGTGGAAGTAAATCTCTTGTGGTTATAACCCTGTGTACAGAGGCAAAACCCAAATATTGCAAAAGAAATAATAGTTCTTGAAAAGCATCTTGATGCCTATGAAGAGTTTATTGAAATATGAACAAAGACATGTACCTGCCACTTCCGAGCAGAGATTTATAGAGTAGGATCAATTCACTAAGATTTGTGTGTGCTTATGTTTTAGAGTTAACATGCCACAACACGGAGGTGATAAGCATATTTTTAACCAATTATTCAAAGGACTCTACATTCCTCCAGCTGTACAACATAGTTCCAGCTGGGCTGTGTCAGCTCTTCCTTCAAAAATCATATCCAAATGCTTGCATATTGGTCAGGAAAATGTACTGTGGGGTGAATATAAACTGGTAATGGCAGCAACACAATTTGTTTCCCAGAGTTCCAAAAATTTACTTTAATGGTTAAACGTGTTCATAAATACAGCCTCAGTCCCTGATTACCTGTAGGAGTCACATATATTTCATCCAGTACTTTTCTAAAAGGATTTATATGTCTTTGCTGATATTTTGATTTTAGCAACATTTCAACACCCATTAGATGATTTCAATATCTAATGATTGCTGACTGCATAACACAGTGTGATTCTGACCCTTTCAGAGCAGAAAATTAAGATCAGTCATTATGACCAGAGTTTTCTTCCTAAGCCTAGTAGTCCAAGCTCCTGTTAATAAAGGACAACCACAAAAATGCAAAATTGTACTTCAGAGAAAAAAAATTTTGAATGGCACTTAAAACACACAGCATGCCTTTTTAGATACGCTTATGTAAGTGTACAGAGAATATAGGTAAGTCTATAAATTTTTGCGTTTCTTTGTAGATGCACTAAAAAAGGCTTTAGGAAACTTGTGATTCGATATATGTAATTCATATTTTCTAAAGAGCAAAGCATTCTAAATGCTACTCTTTGGTGTTAAAAACTTCACAGTATAAACCTATTCAGTAAAAAGACTCTATATAAAAAAAGCCTGATAACCACTCTGTGATCCTCTCTTGGTTTGTTGTTCTCATATTTACATAGTTCACTGCTAATAAGCTAAGCCAGCCTTTTGCAATAAACCAAACATCCCAGTAAACAAGCTAGTCATCTAAATTATGAACAAACTAACATGGACTTACCATTCATTAAGGTTGCCTAGGAACTACTTTTACTTTTTTGAAAAACAGTCAATGTCTGGATAAACAATCCAGCCCCCAAAATGTGCAATGAAAACAGATAACATCTGAAAGCCAGGAAACCACAGTGCCAAAGGCACACCCTGGCCTGGCCAGGCTGTCTGAGAGCACTGAGCTAATGGCTTGCAAGTCAGGATGACAGCATGGGCTGGCCAAGATTTAAACTGAAAAAGCAGCCACCTAAATTAGACTGTTAAATCATATGGAATCATACAGAGATATGTCCTGATTCTTTGCACCATTAAACCCCAAAATTAGCACAAATAACTGGGTCTTCAAGACATTCACTGTGAAATACAATTATTCCAAGGAGTTAGTTAGCCCCTTTAATTAGACTCATCCCCCCCACCCCAGCAGCACTTCCCCCTGTTTCTTATGCAGTCCCATAATGTTTCTCAAGGCCCTCCATCCTCTGTGGCACATACCGAGTAGAGGGGCAGTGAGAGAAAGCCCAGCAGAAGTGTCGTTTCCCTCAGTCACAGCCCCACAAGCCAGAGCTCTGGCAGGTAAGAGAGGGCAGCTCCTGTGTGGGCTCATACAGGAGCTGGCAGCAACCACCACAGCCTCTTCACCCAGTTGCTCTGCCAGTTAATGGAGAGGCTTCCAAATGCACGCAGAATGTGTAAATCTGTGAATCTCTGGTGGATTTTATGCAATGAAATTTGGACGAAAACCAAAGTTCTGGTTCCAATGCAAACACTCCAAACTGGTGGAGTGTTTGCAAATTGCAAGCTGTTATAGATTCACAGGTTTGGGGAAAATTAATTTGTAAACACCAATCAGACATACTGAGAATTTGGCTTTTGTATTGAAGATGGTGATAGAGCAAGGATACTTGTTAAGCTATTCACAGATGTTAGAAAAGTAAAAAACACCTTCAAAAAAGATATTATTGATCAAGGGTGATTATTCAAAGTTCTTATATTTATGTTAGTCCCTTTCTATTTAAATAAATATTTCACATTTGCTGAAAGACTGAAAAAGAAATTCTCATTACTTCTCTTTATAAAATGATAGAATCATTCTGATCAGGAAAGTTGCTTCAATGATGCAGTGATGTGTTTTTAATAACATAAATATTCCTTAATTTTCATATTCTCCTAATGACATAGTGTCCTACAATGTATTATATTTACCACAATATGTATAAGATTTAAACTATCACCATTCATATCAATTCAGTCATTCTATGCCTGTCTTTTCCAAACTTTTCCCTTCACAAGAGATGCCAACTATTTGCTCCAGTTCAGGACAAACACACATGTTAAAATGTGGGGAATTCCTGAAAAAGTAGTAGCTCCCATCTTCTAACCACTTATATATGTTTGCATTGGCTATTAATTTCTTCCAGTTTTTGCTCTGCCAGGACTTTATACTTAGTCCATATAGAGGTGTAAGTAGTGACTCAAGGCAGGAAGAGCCAGGCTCCCTGGTTCTGCAGCTCATACACACCTTTTCAGCAGCATACTGGGCACTTTGATTAGATTTTGATTGAAGGGACAGACTCTGAAGGAAGGGTTATGTCTCCAGTAGATCAAGTACTACCCCACACTTGGAAACTTGCACCTGTTTTTAACATTACCAGTCTGGTGAGTACTGAAATTTAACTACTTTTTATCTTACTTTATCAAATGTTTGCTTTTATTTATAATAACTTGATAAGACAGTGCTGATTCTCAGGCCACTGTGCTTTGCAGGTAGTACTGCTCTGGGGCTGAGGTAGTAAGGAGATTGAATTCTCACTTTGCCATAAGCTTCCTGAGGATTTCCAGCAAGTTACTGATTGATTAAATGGCCTAATTCCCCTCCAAGGTGATGGTAATAGTACTTCTGTCCCGTCTGTTTTCATCCCATAGGAACTGGGCAAGGTTAGGTTGATGAACAATATGTGCCTGGAACAACTGGGTGTTCAACCACAACTACAGTAATTATTATCCCCACTCCTAACTACTCTGATGAGAAGGGGGAAAAATGATGGTTTTGTGGAGAGAAGCAAGACACTGCTCAGTAGCTCTGTGTTAAAAATACCATATTTTACTCTCCTGTTGGTTACATTTCTTTTTCAGAAAAATCAAAACTCCCTGCCAACTAGAAAACAGTGTTTTCTCCAAACAATTTGCACACAGAGGAAAAACCTATCTATTTGTGCTTCTGTGTAGCTTGAAGAACATGGTAATGTTAGGAGTGTCTTACAGCTGTAATTCTTGGTAAATTTACAAAATTCTGTAAGTAAAAATTGACTTCTAGATCTTTCCATGGTTAGGCTGGAGAAAAGAGTTTTTCACATAGTAGTTATTACTGATAGCACTGTACAATCTCCATTAAATATTAATAACAATGATTAGGTTCAAGAAGAAGTAGCGGCCAGCTCAAACACCAATTTCTGTTTCTCCTCTTGGAAAGTGTAAATGTGGTTTTATGAATACATACTCTATTTAAGCTTACCACAATGGGAAGTCATGTTTGTTGTTTTGAGAAAAGACATTTTAAAAATTACTAATTACACATTAGTCCACACCCATTTTTCAGAGATGATTAAGCAATGCAAACATCTTCCTTTACCATAATCACAAACTTTTCCAGAAACTGAGAATTTTATGATCAGTTAAAAATTAAATGGGACAGTTCCTATGACCTACAAGAGCCTTACATCATTAACATGTCAACGGAAATTGCCTAAACTATCCTGTTCTATGGCAAAATAAAAGAACCACAAACACAGTAGCTGCAAATTTTAAAATATAAATTTCTTTATTTCTTTATTTAATATGCCCCTTTCAAATTTTAACTCGCTTCTACCCTCACTTCTACATAGTTTCTCATAAAGTTTCTGTCACACGAGATGAACTTACTCAAAGGAAGAGTAAATGTCGAGCTACGTGTCCTCCACCAACAGTACTCAATTCAGTTCACATGTAGCATCACATACTGAGAACAAATCACACAGCTTGTTCAAACATATTTCAGTGCTCTCATCACTGCTTCCAGCTCTAAAGAATTTAAACATGAGTTCTTTCACAGGAATAATTCATTTGTTCAAATTCTGCCTTGTATCACCTGAAACATACAGGATGACACCACTTTGGCATTGGAGATCAGAGCTGAATCTCAAACAGACATGACAGTCAGTGATAATACTGGGAGCCAAACTTCACAGACTTTTGGATCCTGATCACATTGAGTGTTCACTGTCCTGTGCTGAATTTTGTAAAAATATTCTTTTGAACAGCACAATCTGTGTAATATTATATTTAATGGCAGGCATCATTTTATAAAACACATTTAAAATATAATATTTTGCTGCCAGTCCTCAGAAAGAACCTGGCAGACTTTTACTCTAGGCTGACATTTCTTGCAGGTACTCAAAAAATGGCTCTTCTTGGCTCTCCCTGCCACAGTCAAGTGAAAGTCAGTATGAGCAGAATAAAAGGTTCCTTATCTAGAAAGCTCTTCATTCATTTAAACAAAGAGCAGATTTTAAACAAGAACACAACAAAATAATGAGGAAGGTAGAGAAGAGGAAGAATATACAGGAAGGAAACACATCATGCAGTTTAAAAAAAAAATATTATTACTGTCTGCTTTAATATTAAACTGAGCAATAAATCTAGCAAACCAGGGTCTACTTTGCATCCAGTTTGGACACAGATTTTGCCCCCACAGGAAGACTGATATCTGCTTTTTGGAACTGCCAGTCCAGCAGTAACTCCTGTGACTTTACACATGGAGTAGCACATGAACAGAAAATACAGCCTCTTCTTTGAAGGCTTCCTTAAGAGGTTATGACATTAAGTTCATTTGCTTGACAAATCCTAAAAAGTCTTCAGAACAAAAGGAACTATCTCCCAAATTATAATTATTTTCTGAAAGATCTGACTATGGTTCCCTGATGCTGTGGACTGCAGAGCAGCATGAGCAGTTTAGGGAGCCCAGCCCAGCCCCTCTGGGTGCTGCCTTTGCCAATTCCTGGGCTGCTCTGGCTCAGGTCTCACTCCCCAGCTCCCCAGCACTTGCTGCTGTGGAAGATCCTTGCCTCAAAAACACACTTCTCATTCAGTTCAGCTTAGAACACAGCAGAAGTAAAAAAAAAAAAATATCTACTATTTCTCTATCAGAATAAAACCAGTCAAACTTTAAAGTGTTGTGGAAATGCTTTGAAACAAAATTATTTGAAACATTGGCTTCTTCAGAGTCTTCATATTTTCCAGCCTCCCCTCTTGCTGTATGCTATGATGATTATAAGGGATACAATTAAAGCATACAAGCTGAAGAAGACTAGAAGTTAAAGCATATAGCTTCCTGGAAAGAGATTAACTATCTTAATTGCTCACAGACCTCACCAGGAAAAAATAATAATAATGTAAATTTCCAAAGCTCTGGAGAGGCAGACCTTGTGGATGTTAACACTACTGCTACTCAAAGTCTGCAAATGGCCTGCCTCACTTGTCTCAAAAGATATTTTTTCCCTCTCCTGCTCTCTCCTCTCACATACACAAACACAAAATACTCCGCCAGTCTTAGCAAAATGTTATGATCTCACATAGTTTGGATGACAACAGTAACATACATTACTACTCCTACCTCACAAGCTAACATTTTTTCTACAGCTGAACAAGTTTGGGATCGAGAGGGAAACAGTGAGAATTACAATGTATCTTTTTCCAAAACTTTCTTTCCATATTACTTTTGAGTAACTTTCCTTTGTAGTAGACATGATAGAAGGGAACACACTCTGAAAATAAAGTTCATCATTGACAACAGTGGATAAAAAATTCTAAATAATGGATGAATTGACTTGGGATCAATTCTTGGCCCTTTTTTTCAGAAAATGTTTAGATATATATAAACAGGATAGGACTGAAATACCCCTTATGACAAGAGGAGAGTTTTTTGATAAGTGTTCCTAAAAAATATTTGGCATTAAGGTTTCTTATCTTCAGGGAAATCATCATCTTAACTCACATCAGATTGCTACCAGGACACGCCCAGGTTTCTGGTATGGGCAGAGATGTACCTCTGAATTACTGATTTTCTTCTAAACAAATGCACAGATATTTTCTCTGTGTGAAAGTCCAGTCTATTTCCTGAAAGAATCAACAGTGGGAAAATGTATCAAAATACATACAAGGGCAGATAATGAATAGAAACAGCATGCCACAAATCTTGCAACGTGTGGTGATTTCCTGGAGCCTGGTTCTTGGTGTCCATAGGCACAGGGATCTATGTAAGGATTATCAGCTTTCAACAAAGAAAATAATTTTTTACTTCCTGTTCTTGCAGAAAAAAAAAAAAAAAAAAAAAAAAAACAACTTGAAAATTTAAAAAATGCCAAAAGGCAATGCAGTTTTGAGTTCCCAATGAAGATTTGTTTTAAACTATTTATTCTCACCATAGTCATCGTCATTTTAATAAATATTGCTATTAGAAGAGCTATTTCTTTGATTTCATAGCAATCAAATTGCCCAATCCAGTCACCTTCTTAATGATAGCTCTTTGCTCTAACACAAGCAGTAGAATGAAACCTGCTCCCTGAAACCCTTTCCACATTATAGACACTTCAATCAATTCTGGTGGGAAGAAGCCTCTTTATTTATAGCAGTTCAATGAAAACAGGATTCTAGTCATCAAGTCTATTATTCACTGGATGTTCCTGTAAATCACATTTCTATAGCAAGGGCATGTTTCAGTGCTTGTCATGTTACAATTCTGTTATTGGGATTCCAGACACAAAACTGCTGGTAGTGAAGAGATTTTCCCAAAATTACATTAAATTACATCTCTCTTGTGCGCATCCACCAGAGATGGACTGAACTCAGCAGAGAGATGCAGACCCAACTTCAATTTTACATGCATCTTTTAAAAAAGAATCCAATTGAAAAAGAAGTTGTTGTGGGTTTTTTTCATTTTATTCTGGTTAAAAATACAGTTATCATCTACTTTCCCCATCCCTTTCCTGAAGAGAAGGTATGATGGAATTTAATACAAAGAACAACTGATCCCAGGCAGTGATGCAGACATAGCAGGATTATTTTGTGACTCTAAGGTGCCAGTGTTTGATGCTGGCATTGGGATTTGGTTTCAGTTCCTTCATCTCTATGAGAACTGAAAGACCTCCAGGTGTCATCTTATGGAGATCTCCTCCCCATCAGCTCCATCCAGCAGGTTTTACCATAGAACAGAATGGGGCAAAATTGGGCAATAACTGCCAAATTCATTGTTACTCAGAGAGTTTGGTAATCAGTCACGCACATACACATTTTTTGGATAGAATAAATGTGTGCCGTATGTCAAGAGCTCCAAGTAATACAACCAACAACATATATGTTAAATAACACTGCTGTAGCCAGCTTCAGGCACTGCAGAGCCTAAACTACCTTACTTGCAAGTGGCTTCTAGTCCCTGCCATGATACATCTGTGAACATGCCCATAGTTCATCATTAGAAGATCTCTCAGCATGATCCCTTCAGAGAAGAAGCCAATTACAAACTCTCCAAGTGGCAGGAGGGCAGCATGCTGCCAATATAGACTGCCTCAATCCTGACTGCTGATCTGATGAAAATGCAAATGATTTTTCTTGTCACAACATAAATAAGATCAGGGCAAGAGATTATGTCACAGGTGAATCGGTGCCTCCATGTGACACACTCATGACCCATCAGACACAGCCTGGAAAAAATGAGTTTGTGTAATGTGCCCCAGTTCTGCATTTCTATCTGAACCTCTGATTTAGCTAACAGACTTTCAAAAACAAATTATAGACAAACAAGACCTTAGTGATTATATACGTGCAGATGCTGAAAAGCAAGTTGTTATTACTGCAGAATCTTGAATGTTCCCTCTTGATTTGCTTCTCCTACCACTATCACTAAGTAGATCCTAATTACTCCTAGCCACAATAAGGTTATACTGCCAAACCTTGAAGGATATTGCCATCCTAGGTCATGCCTTTCTTAAGAGGGTCTTCAAAAACACACTAGGTGTATAAAAAGGTTAGGAAGCAATCTGCAGTTGTGCAGTTCCCATTGGAAGCTTCAGCTCTGTCCATACTTGAGGTGTGATGACCATAAAATGAAATATAACTCCTGAAATCCTGTTCTTTATGAGCATGACAATCTCAGAAATCCTGCCTGAGAAGTTGATCCCTGCCCTATTTACCAGATGAAGAGAGAAACAAGCAAAATCCCCCATACACAAAATCGTTTTTTAAAATGACAGCAGTAACATGAAGAGCCCTCCTAGGACGTGTATTCCAAGGGGCTTAAGATACCTGTTCCCTCTCCCCTCTACTCCCAGGGAATACAGTTTGCCAGACTTATTATAGCAATTATACATTTCTTGCAACTTCATCAGTGGTGATCAGAACATTTCAGTTGTGCTCACAGACGGCCCGGGGGAGTCCTAGAGAAACTGGGAATGTTTGTGAGCCACTCGGAGCCCTTTTTCGGAAAGTTGGAGGCAAAGGGAAGGAGAGGCACCCCATGCGCACTCCTCGCCCCATCCCCGCAGCACTCCCAGGGCCGCGGCTCCGGCTCTGCCCTGCGCCGGGAGCGGGGACCGCACATCCCCGGGCACCGCGTCCCTGCCGGCTGCGGGCGTGCCACGGGCGGGAAGGGGGAGTGGGAAGTGGGAGGGAGACGTGTCCGAGGGGTCCGTCCCGGGAGATGGGTGGGGAAAGGCAGCGGGCGAGCTGGGCTGGCCGGGCTGAGCCGCAACGCCCCTCGCTATAAACGGAGGGGCCGCGGGAGGAGCGGCAGGAGCGGCGCGGCCGGGACGGAGAGAGCCCGGAGACCAGCAGAGCCCAGCCCAGCCCAGCCCAGCCCAGCCCAGCTCAGTACAGCCCAGCATAGCCCAGCCCAGCCCAGCCCGAGCGCGGTCGCGGCTGAGCCGCCCCTCGGCGAGCCAGGTAAGCGCGATCCTCCCGCGGCCCCTGCCCCGCACGTTTGTGGCTTGTGGCACAGCCTCCCACTGGATTTATACTCGGTTGAGATGGCACAGGAAGGCTCAGTCCCGGGCACAATGCGGGCAACTTAAGCCCTGTGCCCTTCGAAGCCGGCTTGCTAAACCCTCCCTATATAATTTGGGAGATGACTGAGTGTCCCACAGACTCACAGCCATGCCGTGTGTGAGCTCTCGTGTCTTGTCAACAGTTTGAAGAGGAAGCAAAGGCACCCTTTGGCAGAAGGCACAGCACTTGGAGCAGTAACACCTCCACCACACCATCACAGCTCAACCCATCAGCCTACAAAAAGCAGCCCTCTGACCTTTGGTCAAGATGAGATGAGCAATTAAATTTTTATTACTGTGCTAAGCTCATGATAGAAATTAATCAGAAATCACCAAAAGTAATGCTCATGATTTTTGAGACTTGTGCAAACAGTTCAGTTTTTCAGTCTAACATGCAATGCAACTCCCACCAGTCAGCAGTATTGGTTTCCTCAAAATTGTGTAACATACACTCTCCATGACCAGATTTGTCCTTTTTCTACAGAGAAAATGAAAAATAAAAAAAAAAAAAAATGGAGCGTTCCACAACCAGAGATCAAATTTTAGTTAGTAAAAGTTAAAATGCTCCCCTTCCCCTTTTCTCTTTCTTTCTTTTTGTTTTTCTTTTCCTTTTCCTGTCATAAGCCATTTTCCAGACTTGTTGGATTCACACTGGACAAGAGTTCTTCAACAATTTCGGGTGAAATCCTGTAACATATTTACTGACCTTCCACTCTCCATGCATTAAAACACAATGTTACTAGTTACTTATAGGCACAAGCCCTGTATTCTTCCAAGTCAGTCCACTGGTGTATCAGTAACTAAGTCAGTCAATCAGATCACGATGTGTACAAACAGTAAAATTGCAGCCTTCAGTTACACCTATTTCTGTATCTCTGCAAAGCCCCTAGAATTAATGAGATATATGCAATAAGTGACAGCAGGATTCTGCCCAGAGCATGTGACAGTTCATTGTAAATTTCCATCACTTCCAAAAGTAGCAGTACTTGTTTTGATTGTGTTGTGTTGCATAGAATGGGACAAGCTTGAAAATGGGCTCAGTAAAATCACAAGATGAGGGTCAAGAGGGACTTTTTATTTAGGGGAGGCATCTTCTCTTTTCACTTGCATGAACACACAGCGCTAACATGATTAGATTTTTGTCTGAATAGAAGGATTAAGTATGGCCTGAAGCAGGTAATTACCATGATGATGTAGAAAGGCTCTTTTAGGTCTGTTTTAGCATCAGACAAATGTTTCATACTCCTGACTATGGCAGTCCATTTTACTTGTTGCCACCATAGTCTTTTAAATTACAGCACCTTTCAAAAATATGAAGTGCCTACAAATTTAGCTTTTGCTCATGTATTAAGAATTTCAGGTATGTACCTTTCCAGAAGGAATGTGGTATCTCTGTCTACTTTTCCTGTCTAAAACTTGAACTACATAACAAAGAAAAATCATTTATGGTTATTGAGTGCTCCCTACTTTATGTTGCTAAACTGAGAAAGCAGAGTGGTCCTATACAATTAAGAGAAGTCATGTATCATCAAATTTGAATATAGCTGGTTTCATTTTCTCCTTACTTTTGTCACAGTAATACATGGAAACAGAGGTAATTTTCACACTGGAGGAGAGCAGAAGTGCTCCTGTTTCTGATGGTGTAAGGTGTCCTGCCTTCCTGCTTCAAAACAGTACCTTGCTTGGGTTGGACAGCATGTGCCAACTGCAGCTGGAAGTTACTGGTTTCAAAGGCAGCAAATACCAGCCTGAAGTGCCAGTAACCACAGCACTGCAGAAGTGTGGAGAGTGCTGCCTTTCAGTTTCAAACATCACAACTCAACAACCTGCTTGTTACAGTCTGCTTGGAACAAGAAGATGCATGATTGTATTCATTTTACCTGCTGAATGAATAATATTATCTTTAATTGTATTAAATATCAGGAAATGTATCTCATTTCATTATTTGTTGTACTATAAAAACAGAGGCAGATGCAGAAGGTAAACATGGTGATTTATTTACACTTTCTAGAAATGTATGGACTGACATGGAAATAAGTGTCGGAGCTAATGACCATTAAAACAATTATTTCAGAGAATGGGCACTGCATTTTTCTATTTCTAAGTTTTCTGCAGTGTGGTAATTTTATCCTCCGTGTTTGTTAAAGAAGTATATTGAGACAGTCCTTTTCTCTGGCACTACCTATTGTTCCTTACCACCGTCACAATAATTAATATGGTGATGTTAAAATTACATAAATTCAAACTCTCATTACACTGGCCTAGTTAAAATCTTGTATATGCAAAACTATAATATTAGTTAAAAATATTTTAAGCAATCATATGTTACTTAAATTTGCTCGTTACCTTTTCTTTTTCTCTGGACCTTCTTGCAGTACAGAAGCTTCTAGTGTCACCAGTAGTATTCATAATCTCTTCTATGGCTATTACTGCCCAAATTTTAGGGCTCCCAATCATGCTGTGAGAAGCATCTAACTGATCAAGTGGTTGGCATCTATCTGTTTCCTGCACCTCAAGTCTCTTTTTCTACCTGGGTGAGTTCATAAAAGGTCATGTTTGGTCTTGATGTGGATAGAGAGCATGTGTATTTATGCATTACTTTAATCAAATACCATGTCCACCTTGCATTACAGGGTTGATCTTGTGCACTTTTTTTTAGCTGAATTTAATGGTTATCTTCCAGGAGACCACCTCAATAAGAGGAGAAATCAACTAAAATTTAATTTGGATATGTTATATCTAATGCTGAGAAATGTGGAAATGGGTTATCAAGATTCATCATCCTACAAATAAATGTGCTTGGGCTGTATTTTAGACATAGGAAGGAAAGTGGCCAAATGGCCAAGTCAGGGCAGAGATGGCAGACAGAAAAGAAAAATATACCTCTCATCTATTTCTGATAGTAATGCTGGCAAAATCAGAGCAGACATCAGCTCTCTCCATAAAGAGAAACATAAGCTTGGAAAGTTTTCAGAGTTGCAAGCATGGTAAGATTGAGAGTTTACAGCTGGGTGGGTATCTCCTGGGTATAGACCCACAGCAGTCTACTTGTATGTTCCATTACATGTTTAGGTTAATCTCTAGCCTTTGGGTAATCTTGGTTCAGTTTTCAAGCCTTCTCTAACTTACTGCCAATGTTTGTGCCTCATGCCCTCAGCTGTGCAACACTTCCATCAGAAGGGTAGTGACACAAATGTGTTTCACCATGTGTTCCTTTCAAATATTAGTTCCGAATTTTGAGTTATTATTGGATAGCAGTTCAGATTTTTGGACAGTGAGTCCTAAGGGTGACTGTAGTATTCTTAAGAAGTCAGTCTCTGCTTTGTTAGGCTCATGTTTGGGAACTTAGGTAAGGAAAAATGGTAGAACATCACAAAGAAAATTTTTTAGAAATATCATGGTATTCTGAAAACAGAATGAAAAATGTGGATCACTTATGAAGAGAGGGAAAAGTGAAGGGAAGACTTACATTGTTCTTTTCAGTACTGTAGGATTAGTGTCCACAATGCCAACAGGAATAAAGAGCTTGCCATTCCTGAGAATTGAAGCTCAGCTACTTACCTGGAATTAACTTTGATGCAAAGTTTAATTTTTTGCATGTAAAAACAAGGTGAATTCAATTACATTAGAGAGTTTGAGTAGGTGGTGACCTAATGTACGCTTAGAGTTTAAAGATGTACAGACCTCATGAGGCCAAATCACTGTAGCCTGAAGAATAGAAAGCCTCCAGCAAAACTGTTTTCACTGCAATTGCAGCTGTATATAAGAAAGTTACTAATCATAGTATCATTTTCTCTCTTCTTCTTCTGATCCTAAATACCCTGCAGTGAAAAGCGAGCCAGTCAACTTTTGCTAATGACAGTATTTCTTTCCAGCAACAGATTTTTCTCTTAAGATCACTTTCACCAATAGACAGTGCACTTCTATTTAGAGCACTCATACAATGTTCAGTACCATCCTCTAAAACTTACCCTCCACCAATACAAAAAATAATTGCCAGATGTACCATAGAAGAATCTTTGTCACTTTTGAACATTTTTCAGAATTTAACAAATTGGACAAACAAGGGGAGTTATGATACTTGGGGGGGTTTTTGTTGGTTGTTTTGTTTTGTTTTGTTTTTTACATCAGCTGTAACAAACCAGTGTAAAGAGGTTATCTTGACTGTAAGTCCTTTGTTTGAGACAAAGTACAAATGAAATAGACTTGCTGGTCTAGTCATTTATGATCTATCTTTGGATAAATGATGGATTATACTAAAATTACTCTGAGCTTTCAAGTGAATTGCAAGTAAGGATGGGAAAATATCATGCTCCAAATGACATGCTGTTAGTATTCACCATTATGTGAAAGAACTACAGATTTTGGCCTGTCAGGTGTCTTTTACAATTTTCATTCCATTTGGGTTTTGTTTGATAGCAAGACTGCCCAGGTATTCACTGTATAACAATGCTAGCTAGAATGCTTGGTTACTATTTGTGGTGTTTATCACTTTTTATTGTAGTTGAGTAGCATTTCTCTTATAAGCACAGAAAACGGGTAATAACTCAAGACGACCTCACAGCAGGAAAGTGAGATCAGATTGGCAATGTATCCGTGAGTGGCATGATTGAAGACAAGACAAAAAGCATTCTGCAGCAAAAGGTAACTGGCAATATCTAAAGAAAGTAGTACTGAATTTGGGCAGGGTCAGTTTTTAGACAGTATTTCACTGCTTGATGTAAAAGCTATAATTGGAGCTATGGCCAGAAAATAGAATTATTTAATGAAACTCCTAATTTCAGCTAATTCACCTATTCCTTTCTTTACTTCTGGGTCATTCAGGTTTTTGAGTTACTGATAGATCCTTGCCTAGTGGAATCTAATAATCAGTAGATGAAGGAACAGAATTAGAAAATAAAACAGGATTCCTGAATCCACTGTGTTTTCTGAAAACAGAGGCTACACTGAACAAAAGTACTGTGCCTCAGCTTTTCTAGCTCAGAGGAACCCATGCAAATAGTAAAGCATTCCAGAAAACCACTGAACAGCTGTACTTTCATGTCTGGGGGGCTTACACAAGGAGAAAAATGCACTAGTTAACTTCTCTAAAAATGTTCTGTTGGCATTTATCCTCCATTTAACCCTCCTTCAGCTTCAGCACAGCCTGGCCCCAGCCTTTGCTTCAGGCAAGCAGCACATGATGTGCAAAGATGCAGCCTGAGCTTGTTTATTGAGAAATCATGCATTCCCCTCCCAATCTAAGTTTATAGGATGTATGTTGCCTTTTCATCTTTTTGTTTATTAACTCCTATTTGTTTTCATCTTTTCCCCTTTCTCCCCTCATTCTTGTTGCCCACGCCTAACAGTTCATACAATTTTACTTTCTCCCCTCACAGAGGGGAGTTAGTCTGCTACCATTGGAGTTTCTCAGGGTCTTGATGTATAACAGCCAGAAATTGAAGGCAGTGGGAACGAACCAACATGGTTTCAAAGCAGGACTCTAGCTGTGCTGTTGGATTTCTGTCTTTATTGTCATCCTCCTGGTTTTGTTAGCATCTTACCACGATTAGACAATTACAGTTTTTTTCTCAAATCAGGTAAAAATGATTTCTCTACCTATGGGCTTCCTAAAAAGTACTTGAAGGAAAAAGGGTTCAAAAACATTTTGCCTTCAAATAAATTTTATGATGCTGCTTCATGTTCTAAAACATACCATCAAAAAAAGTCATGTCAGTACAGGACAGCCACACATCCAAGGATTTGCACAGGACTTTTCCTAGCTTTGAAGTAAAACTTATGTAGTACCTTTGGGAGAGCACAGCACTCACTACCCTTTCCGTACTTCTGTGCAGTTGTGTTTGCTTGAGAACCAAGACTGCACTTCCTTGAGGATGTGCTGATTCCCAGTATCACAGCTCGGCTCACTCCAGCTGTAACAGCTGCCTTTGTTTTGCTACCTCTCTGTCTGGTCCTCAGTACTCATGAGGAACATCTCAGAACAGCAAAGAGAGTTCACCAATTAATTCTATTTCCAAAATAGAGCAATAAATTTTAATTTGGAAGAAAACAGGAAACAAGCTGTACAAATTTGGCAGAACATCTATTTTGGTATCATTCTATTAGGTGTGCCACCTTCCAGACAAAGCAGTAAGGATCATAGTAACTCATTTTTCCATGGGTAATAATACCTTTCAAACTGACATGGATTAAGGTGTCTGTGTTTGACCTTTCCTTCTCTTTGATTAACCCCTTAGCAACTCACTAGTCCAACTGACTTATACAAAAATCACAGATATATTGCTTGTCTTTATAACTGGCTTCTCAAATTTTCTTCTAGTCCTTATAATGGTCTGCCCTTAACAGGATTTTTGTGCAAGTGAAAGCACAATTTGGCTTCTATGTTTTCTGTGTTATACTTACTAACAGTTACAATGATAGTAACTTCTCTTGAGCTTAGCTGCATTACCATTTTAAAAGATTTTTTTCATCTGAATAAACTCTTATACTTTGTCAGTTACTCATACTGTTTTTTTTTTCCCTTTCTGCCTTTGGTTCCCTTTTTCTGACCCTAATGAGCGATTCATTAAGAAGCCTCCATGCTGATCCTTTGCTTTTAATCTTTTAACTTTTCCCTCCAGGCTGTTCCTAACATTCTCATTTAAGGAAGAAAAGTCTTTTCTGATGGGTATTGCCATTGTGTGATATTTTCCCACTGTAAGGATGTCTAAATTAATTACATAATAAGAAAAGTAATCAAGTGTCTCAGTCAGACACAGTGAACCAAATCCTATTACAGATTGCTGAATTATGACATGTGGAAGACAAAGCTTCCTCTGAAGTAAGGTGTCGAAATCTAACATCTATTTCCTTGCACAGAAATCCACAATACATTTGCCTTTGCTTCTTCAGAAAGAAAAACACTATTTTTAAGTATGAAGTCAAAAGATAAAAGTGTTCAATGCAAGGTTTGCTTTTCTCAGAGCCATAACACTGACTAGCGGGAAATTATACGGAAATCAAAAGCCATGGTATTTGGTAATGTAGTGATAAAGCTTCCACATTAGTTGGTTTAGTTAACATGACAGACACTTCAGTGATACTGATCTGTCTCTGTCCCTATAGACATGCTGCATCTGCATGTGTGCTTGTAAGTTTTCATTACTCAAAGCAAAAGATTCTGTTACTCGTTTCAGTCATATTGGTGAAAAGTAACAGGAATGGGATTAGTTAGAGGGTTTTAAAGGGGAAAGTCCTTCTAGATAATAAGCAACAATATGCAACATGAGCTATTCTCAGCCAATTTACCTAATTTCCATTAAGTTAGGAAGTGGAACACCTCTGTTTGACAGAAGTTCCTCTATTTCTGGAGCAGAAGCAGAGAATTTTAAGTGTTTCTTTGCTCTCCTGCTTTCTTACAGATTAGCCATTATTGTAGATGAAGATAACTGTATTGCTCTGCACATTCCAGCTTGCTATTAACTAATTTACACTTGCCTTCTATATTTGGTGGCAGGGGTTAGGATGAGGAATGGTATGTAAAAATAAAAAGTGCATCCTGCAGAAAGGACTGCATATTAAGCCTGTAAAGCTCTTAGGTGAGGCATGGCCCCAGCCTGGCAGGAAAATATTCTTTTGAGGATTACCATTTAGGTAAGGCTTCAAACACATCATCTTGCCATGCATGTCAAAATGTTATTGTTTTGCTGTACAACTTCAAGCAAAGTATGTATGTAAGCTCTCTTGTGACACCTTTCTGTTTTACAAGGAAGTACAGAAAGGCAGTTCCTTCTACCAGAAAAGTAGAAGTAATGTTACTTTGCTGAGTTTGTTGCTCATCACATTATCATCTCACCTGTGCGAGTGTAAACTGCATACATAATGTTAATTTTTGCCTCTGCATCTTCTGGCTTAACAGAAGAGTTACATGACTCTGGGAGAGGGGCAAATGACACTGTGGTCTCTAAATCAAATAAACTACCAGGGCAAAGCAAGGAAGCCCCTGATTGGACTAACTGGATATTCCACAAAGTCCTTTCACCTTCTGACTTTGTCTACAAAGTTATTAGCTGTGTCCCCTACCCTTCTTCCTAGAAATGTCTTTGCCTAGAGGAAACAACAGAAACCTAATTAAAGCATCACTTTTGGTAGATTTATGCTAGTAACACCACTGATTGAGTTGTGCCTTTCCCAGTAAAGCTGTAAAACAGAAAAAGGCCAAAGATGCAGAAAAATTGTTTTCTCCCAGAAGTAGGTGATTTGATTCATGAGGAAACAATTGCAACTTTGGCCTTTCCATTCCATTTTCTGTTGTCATCTCTGCCAGCAACAGAGAAAGTGCTTATAGCGAATGCATGTCCTGTGAGCATGTCACTGATTCATTAACCATTTTAGAACATTAACATTTCCAATTTAGATGCATGAAATCCCCTTTTCTGTTAAATTATTAGCAACCACTAATATAACCAAGGGTTTAAACTTAAGTAAATTTTACCTGTTTATACTCAGAGGCTGGTAAGCATATACTTACTGACCTCACCTGGTATCTTTTCTCATACTGGATTAGAATACCTGTCTTTCAGCCAGTCCTCACCTGCCTATAGTGATTTGATTGGGTTGGTTTTTCCCTCCTTATTATTATACTTATTTTCCATCCTTTAATGATATACACTATTTTATTAATTTTACATTCTTAACAGAATTGAAGAGATGTTTTATCCTTTACCACATTTTTTTTTCTTCCTGGACCAAAAAGCAGAAGCAGCCTAGGTTTCATGACTGATACATTTCATTTCACACACATTACATGACAGTACAGCTATCCATAGGAAACCAAAAGATATAATGACTTACCTTTGTCATGGACTCACCTCAGTTAACAAAAGCTGAAAATGTGGAGGAGAGTCTTCATGGTGGGAGGCAGGGGAGTCTAGAGGAGTGAACAGTATACCCATCGCTTCTCACAGCCACCTGTGGGAGTAGCACCACGCCCCTGTAGAAGAAGAATCTGTGTTGCACAAATTGCTCGGGCCAACAGCCATAATAAGTGACCCACATTTCTAATATTTTAGGTTTCAAATTAAAATACAACAATGTGTTAGAATCTTATATGCTGCAAAAACTGTAAGAAGGAGCCCATACATACACATATCCTCTCATGTCCTGGAATCAGTAACAGGGTAATAGCTTACAAGAAAGGAATCCCCATGAGACACATTGGGACCTCCAGGTTGCATTTAGGGCTGAAGCTATTGGCTTTAAAAATTCAAATACTGTTAGAAACCAGCAAAACAACAAGCTAATTGCCTAGATGTCTCTCTGTTCTGCTCAGAACATCATCTCTTCCTTGAACAGCTATAGCAGAGAAGGGCTCTGCCTTGCATTCATAGCGATTTGTGGAAGAAGCCTTTATTCCCCCCACAAAAGGCCACTCTCCAGGTGATAACTGCCTTCTACTGGACCAGGGCAACCCTTGACTAAGAAGGTCTGGACAGTGAAACTTAAAAACTCGTTCAGTGTTGGATGCACAAATATTAATTCCAGCAAGAAATAAGAATGACCAGAGATTAGTGATACTCAAAACAGCAATGTCTTGTAAGCCCTTAATAAGATTTACATCCTTGAAATCATAATAATAAAATAGTATTTCTCCTACAAGTTGGGAAGGAAGAACACTTCTTGTTACTGCTATTTTATGCATACTGAAGGAGGCACCCACAAGTTTCAGTGAAGAGGACCTTAAGAACAGATTAATAGATATGTGAAATGTCCAGTTAAGTCATATTGTGCTTTTATATATGATCTGAAAGGAGGTGAGATACCTCCCTCATTGTACCTCTGTTGTTAGAAGTTGGCATGACAAGGTTCACTTTCAGCAGTGCTTTTTATTTCGGTAATGGTTTTTTCTCTCTTGCCTCTCTATAGCATTTTTAATATAAGGCTGAAATATAGATCGGGACCAAGCCCAGAATTACTGTACATTCCCTTCTCACATTGAAGGATTTCATAGTAGAAGTGTATGGTTCATTCCATATGGAAACAATTGTGTCGGTGGATATTATTCGTGTGTGGTTGGGTATCCAGAAGGTACATTTGTGTAGGATGTGCAGTACTGTGTAATTAAAAAAAACAACCAACCAAATGAAAAAAAAAAAAAAAAAAACAAAACCAAAAACGCACAACTTTAAAACTTCTTATTCCATGGAACTAAGCTATTAGAATAGAAACTTAAAATTCATCAAATTATTTCACTCGCACCTAACAAATCTGAATTTGATTTCTCTCTTTTATTAAAAATGATCACATGGGGCACACTATATTTTATATAGGCAATTCCAACTGCAATAAAGGAAATGTGTTAATCCATTCATTTACTATCACTCGGAGAAAGTAACCGTGCAGTATATAACCTTTCGCAGCTCAAACTAATCTCATTTTTATTCGTTCTGGGACTCGATGGCTTAATTCTTGTTAACTATTGACTCTTTCAGGTACTTCCAAATACCCTAAAGATAATTCATAACCAGGCATCGAATCTGAAGCTATAAAGATGCAGTAAGATGTATATTTATGCTTAAATAGTACCTTATGCTGCCATTCAAAAATCTTTTCATGTTAATGTTGAAAACTCTAGAAATTCTAGTCCTACCTTGGTCTGAAATAGCTTTATTTTTTCTTTACTGGCATCTAATGTGCAATAAATGACATTGTTAGCAATATGAGGAGATGGCACATCCCTGAGAAGCAGACATTAGCTTAACCTCCTGATTATTGATCATTTTTATCTTCCAGAAGGGTGTCAGTCTTCCCTTTTTGTAAAGCTAATGGCTAGAACAGAGGTGCAAAGATCCATGCTGGATTGATGATGGCAGTTAATGCCCTCATTTCAAAGTCTTAATATATCTAAGTGTCTTCAAGTTTCTTTTAGAAAAAGAGGTAATTCTTTACCCTGTGGTATATACCCTGTGGTTTAATTATCTTTCCAGTTTTAAGTTACTGCTCTCTGGATAATTTCATATTCACATCTCTTAAGGTTATGTAATACCTAAGACATATTAAACATCACAGAGCTTGAAACACATTCATGCAGCCTCAGTCAAAGAAAGAAAACAGGTTACTCTGATGGACAAAAGTGGAAGAGACCAGAAAATTAGATAGAAAAGTCTAAAAGATCTGGTGCATCATGTACATGTTCAAGCCAGAACCAGCAATGTCTAAAACCACCACATCACTGATCTTCCACGAGAGATTAAATACACTGCATGTTGGCAGTGTTTTCGGGTACAGTTTGACATGTATTGAACCCAAGAATGTTTTCCCTCCCCTTAACAGCAGAGAAAACAACATGTGTGTATAGAGAAAATCAATGTTTACTTTGAGACCTAAAGCTAGAGAATCCTAAAAATGAAATCAATGAACTAAAAGAATAAAACTTACTCTCAACAGAAAGACTTTTAGCTAACTATGGTGAGTACCCTGTGGGTCTGTCAGGCAACAAATTTTGTACTAAAGAAACCCTTAATAATGTCCTAACCCACTAAATTCTAGTGAGCTTGAGAAACTCTAGTGAAGTTGAGCAACCCTTTCTCAGCATTAACATCTGCAAGTACAATTTTATAGAAATATGTACATCAGGATTTCCCAACTTCTTGGGAAAAAACCTCACACACAGTGATAGAATTGGTATAGTTAGCTTTGTCCAAAAAGCTATGTAGCAGGAAGAAGGATTTCCAATGTTTCTGGACTCTCTAAGCACTATGAGAGTATATGCAAACAATAGCCCAAATCTTCCCTGCTGCTGCAACTGTTCACATTACAACAGTGTGTTATTACACTGCAGGCTGTTAAAAAGAACAGAAAAATTGTCACATATTACACTGTAGTATATTAGCATTTAATGTCCCAAAAATGTACTTGGAAGATTTTATTCAATACTCCACAGCCCCCTAAATTAGGGTTTGAGAAGTGGTCTTTCAGTTACGCCAGTATTTGCCAAATCAATCTCTAGCACAAAGTGTGTAAGTGTGAAAGATTGGATTTCTTTACTCTTTGTTTTAAATCTAGCCTAGTGCTTTTTGGTTTTCTATCTATATATCACTTCTGTTTTCTCTAAGTGCTCCTATTTTTAGCAGCTTCAAGATATAAACATTGTATGCCTGTACCCAAACATCCCTTAAGTGCCTAGAGATACACTGACACTGTATAACCCCTGGGACATAAATACAGGACAAGACACCAATCAGCCTGAATCTGGCACAGAACCATATAGCAAATTTTTGGGTTCTAATTTGCTTATCTATTTTCAATAAAATAAATGTCATCTTAATACTAGCAACCTTTCTTCACTATCTGAATTAAAAGCTGTTTGCCTTTACTGGCATTAGGAAACTGTTTAGGTGAATAAATAATTTGAAAAAGAATAACACCATTGTGCACTGACACTGTCCAAAGGGGTAGCAACAAACCCAAGTGTATTAATAAAAGTGGGGTGAGAGGGTGGTGTAAAAAGTGTTAAATTTTCAAATTATTAAATTACTTGCAATTCATGAAATATACATACCATTTGGATAACAAAACATATTGACTCGTGTTACCTTTCAATTTCCAAAAATCCCTTTAATTGCTTAAAAAAAAAAAAAAAAAAACAAAAAACCACAAACAACTAGTTCTGAAGTATCAGTTTCAACAATAAAATATCCTCCTTAAAAACTGGCTAGTATTTGGATAAAGAGCTGTATGATTAACAACATACCCAGTTAGTTTAAAAATAATCTTTTAGTTGAGTAGATGTCATTATTTTTCCATCTGCCTTGTTAAAGTAAACTGTACTTTTAGTCTCTTTGAAAATGTTCTTAATTTGGCTCAAAAACTTAGAGATACATATGTCTTTTAAAAAAAAAAATATCAGGATCTTATTCTATGACTCACAAGTGCAAGAATTGGACTGGAGGTTAGCAAAAGTTCCAATGTGCTAGAATAGAGGAAATTAGATATAAGCTAGTCAATAGTAAAATAAACTGAGAGTAGTTAACTCTGGTGCATTATATTTACATAAAAGCAGTAGTTCAATGATGGGTATTTTGCATTTTGATTGCATCTTAAATAATCTTGAAAGCAGGGAATATTTTGAAAAGTGATGGCATTCAAGTATAAAATACAGCAATACTCTTATTTTAAAATAGGAAATACAGACCTCTAGTGGTCGAAATCTATATTAGATGAGTTAAACTTCAAAGCAATTTAAATGTCACTGTGCCTAACTGTGTTACTTTCCTTTGCATTTTCGTCCCACCTGGTCATTCAAAATCACACACACCTCTAATTCCACTGTTCAGACATCCCACAAGGATTGATTTTTCCCAGAGGAAAAAGTCCCTTCTTCTGTCCTTTTTTCACATAAATTTTATGACTGAAACTGAGTAGTTGAAAGATACTTGGGAAGTCAAGGGAAAATTAATGAGTGGTGTATGAGAACACACAGAAGAGAGATGTTGATTCTTTTCAGAATAAACTCTGAAGCCACCATGCAGAAGGACAGACTCCTTTGAAGTATGCCAGAGGAAATAAATACAGAGTTGTTCTTACAGGAAAGGTCAGAGTACATAAACAATTCACATTTACAAGGTAACAGTAACTGGTCCTCTGCTAGCACAAAACAGGTAATAAGCAATTTAGGTTTTCATGTTCCAGAAGAACCAGATTCTTGAAGGATCACAGGGAGTTTATTTTCCAGCTATGTAGAGCTAGCACAAGTGAAGAAGGACAGCTTCAGCTCTTTCAAGGGGAAAGCACAAAGAATCCACATATAGGGTAGAGAATTAGAAAGATAAATAGTTTTAATTTAAAAAGCAAACACCACAAAATTAACCAGCAATTTCAACAAACGGGCAGCTCTGCCTTGTTGAGGACTGAGCAGAACAGCTGCTAAATGAAAATTCATAGGCCAGTACAAGGTCCTGCAAGTTCTGTTTGCTCTCATGTCAGACCACCTGATCAAAAACTGCAAAAGCAACAGACAGCTTGACAGCCACTAACTCAGGTCTTCTGAGGTTTGCTTTCTGTTCTTGGTGCTCATGAACTGATGTGCAGTGTCTGGGGCTGTACAACATATTGCAGTTCCTTTTCAGTAAAATTGAGATTTATTGTCTTTTACCACAAGGTCAGATGGCGACCCCTGTGGAATATGGTGGCAGTGATGACAAGAGCACCCTGTAATTCCACCTCAGTTTGAATTACATACCTTTCTTTGCATTTCTTTCTCTTTACAATTCACCTATCAACTCTGGATTAAAAATATTTAGGAAAGCCATGAGTGGGGAATTCAGACTGTTAGCACCAAAAAAAGAAATAAGAGCTAGGAGAAAGGTCATTGTGTGACTTCACAGTGCTACTGCTCAGGAACTCCAGAAAAGCAGAGAAGCTGCTGAATTACGTGTATGAATTAGAAATAGCTATATTCACTAAGGCCACACAGATAAAGGGAGTTTTTCTACTGGACAGGGAAAAGAAAAAGGAAAAAACAAAAAAAAAAGACTGTGCAATAAAGCATGTGTAAATGTCATTACTTTCTCAGCAATTAGAAAAATGAGATAGAAGAAATTACAAAGAGGGGGACTAAACTCTCAAGATAAAGGAAAAAAGTTTATGCCACCAGAAATAAACATAGCTAATATACTGAACATATTGTTCCAAACATTTTTCATTCTCTCTTCTCCCTGTGCAATAATTTCATATAAAAATAGAACGCAGCATCCTCTTAAACATGGATATATTGTCTCATTTGTAAGAAAAGCAAATAACCCACCTACCATCAGAAGGAAAAAAGCTCACATTACCTGATGATAAGGTGGCTACACCGTGGCACGGTTGGTCAGCCTGAGTTTATTTAGTCTTTGTCAAGGCAAATATCAATAACACATTTTTGTTTAAAATCTGACTTGGGACACCTGCTCACCTATTTATAGCTGATGAAGTTCTCACAGAAAGCCACAGCCAGTACTATCTTATCTTTCAGTAGGCAAAGAGCTGTTTACCTTGCATGAGCCAACATTCCTTGTTTCCACAGACATTTTAATTAGGATGCACATTCACCCAACAGAAGCAATGAATGGAGTGGTAAATAATAGTTGGTAGAGCAGTCTGAAGCATTTCATTATCAGTGACTTATTATAATCATTGTAATTAAAAAGATAAAAGGTCAAACAGGACAGTAACATACAGCAGGGGTTTGCTGCTCACCAGAAAATTTGTTTGAGATTGATGTTGTCACACTACTCACAGTTGCATCAGTTCAATCCTCTTAGAAAAAGCTCCTAGTGTATCAGACTTAAAATGATCCAATTATCATTATCTTAACACAGGTCATTTGAGATGCTTTACATGGAATTATCAATGCACAGTTTCAATGCTTGTGTTTAACTGGCCAGTGGTTTAACCTGCTCTGGTGAAATCTGGCAGCATAAAACTGTACCAGCTATCTATTTCTATAACATTTTTAAAGAATCTGTAGTTCCTTCCATGAGTAAGTATCTGCTTTGAATAAAATGTATACAACCCTGATCCTGGGACAAGGAGGGAAACTGTGACAAGAGAGAATAACAGAAAAAATGATGGTGGTATGGAAAAGAAATCATTATCTGTAGGGAATTTACATTACCACTGTAGCCCTCTCACCACGCAGCACTGCCATGGGCTTATTCCTTCCAAAACAAACTACCTGCTCCTATATTGAAGCTTTTTCTAACGCTCTAAAGTTAGAGTTGTGCTCAAAGAAGCAGATCTACTTCAGGCCAACTCTGAAACGTTAGAATTTCCAGGCAATTTAAAAATTCAGCTTGGGATCAGCAGTGCCTTCCTTACTGTGCTCCAAATGTAAGGCTCCTACGAGGTTCCTTCTCACAGCAACATTCAAACTGTTTTCAGATATACATATGGTTACCCATATGTGTTTACCCAAAAACAATCACATTATGTATTTCTGCTTCCCTTTCATTTTCTGAAAATAGGGATGGATTTATTTCATTTATTGATTGTAATTCTTTAGTATAATTTAAAACTGGTAACATACCAAACACATTATTTGCACAATTCCACTGACTACAGTGTTACACCAAAATCTTTAATTCCAGAAAGGTTACACAGTCTTATACAGACAGATTAAGGTATCATACTATCTCTTGAACAAATTCCTGATTCTTCATGGGAGTTGTTCTGTCTTTTTTAGTTCCCAAGAATTCCAGAATAAACTCAGGGAATTCAATACCTTAGAGTGCCAGATGCAAGTTTCCCAACTCCGTTATTTTTTGGTTTATTTTAACACATTTCTGAAAATGTAATACAATCACTGTTGCACTTCCCTGAAAGAACATATGCTATTAATTAGTATCAACTAGAGATACTACTGACATGAAACAACACAGGTCAACATGTGGGTAGAAAAGGGAAATTGGAAGCAAAACAATACAGCACCGAAGGGATGTATGAAGCAACCATGGGAACATTGCCTTGACATCTACCATGGCACAGAATCAAGCCCATCAAACAGGGCATATTCACCATCAGCTACATTTGTCTTAGACACTGAATCTGTCAGAACACACAAAGCAGGACGTTCTTGCCAAACAGTACCAGTGACTGGTTAATCTAGTCCGAGACAAAGGTCTTGCTTGCTCGGCAAGACTTAACTGGGCCCTGATCTACTTTATTGCAAGTTGAACTTGCAGTGGTGATTTGTGGAACAGAAACTTCACTACAGTTTCTTATTACAGAGTTCTGGGCTGTAACTTTAGCAAGTATATAAGTGAGCAAAGGCTTTAAGTGACCACACAGCACCAGCATGTAGCTGGGACAGGTCAAATATTGCCAGACCTTGATGTTGCGGGACATATCAGTTATTGTCAAATAACTTTTTTTCTTCTTGGACTCTTTCACAACCAGGAGATAAGAGGATTTATCTTGAAATCTTTTTATTGTTTTTTCCCTGTCCTAGGGTAGCCTGACCTTCCACAGAGCCAAACACAATGTTTTCAAGATTTGGCACAGTTTGAAAGCCAAGTTTTGCTCAGGCCGTACTATAGTGCCCCATATGATGAGAATGACACACCTTTTATGTGTTATCCCTACTTTTTCGACTTTTTAATTTCTTAAACAGGGCAAAAATAGCTGATCCACAGAATTAAATGAAGATACTGGGAAGTGTTGGATGGCACAACTTGACAAAGGGTTTATTCATTGCATTTTAATAGATATTCCAAATTTGATGGAATTAATCAAGAACCTAAGTCTTGAAATTATCCTGGTAGCTTATTAATGCAAACATATAGTAGAACATGAGCTAAGACAGAGAAATAACAAGTCTTTTAAAACCTAACAGAGCCAGAGGGTAACTTTGCTCACAGAATGCTGCCTGCAACCCATATTCTAGGTTCAGTTCCTGGCTCCACCTTAGACTTCTGTGGACTTGGCTGGAACATATCTATGCCTCACTTCCCTATTAAAAACACAATCCATTTGGAGTAAGGTTTGTCTTCCAACAGAAGCAAATGAAACACTAAACACAGTAGCATTTTGCACTTAACAGGAATGTCAGTGCCAAACCACTCAAATAATGAGCATCCACCTCAGTAACAACACAGCCAGTGTGTCTATAATGATGGGCATCTCTGCTTTCTGAAAGCATCTGTACTGCCCCGGAGTCTTAGGCGTCTGTTTAGCTATGTAAATCTGATTTACACTCATAAGGATTTTCTTTGCTGTTTGGGCTTTGTTTTGTTTTATTTTTAAAGCTAAAATATTTCAGCTGATGCTTGCTTGAAGCAGCACAAGCTGGGTTTGGCTGACAGCTGTCAGGATCCTGCAAACAGCAAGAAACCCTGCAATAACTATCCATTTTTTTATTTATTTTTCAAGTATGTACTAATTTTGAGGGAAGACTGTCTGTTTGTAGACTCTGGAAAATATTCAGTATCAGAGTCAGTTACACCATATTACCTGCTTTCTAAAGTCAAAAGTCATTTTTAAGGAAATGATTCTTGCAGAACACACAGGTCCTGGCAAACCCAACAGGTACTTTGTAAAGGAGATTTCATACCACTGCTGAACCCTTAATATGGTCCAGAAATACAGCTTCAACTCTTAGACACATAAATATGTCAGTAACTGAAGAAGTAATATGAATTGTTATTCCCCCTTGCACCCTTCTTAAACTCTTTGTACTGTTATTAATGTGCAAAGGATCAGCACATGTCTGGATTTTCACACATTTTCTTTCCCTTGCTAATTGTTAAATACCACATATCCAAGCCAGATGGGGAGCCAGGTAACCTCTGAATATTTAAGGTATTTATGGTACAAGAGAATACTAGGCAGTGTGTTTTCCTCTTTCTCTGTGATGTAAAAATTTCTCAAAGAATTAAGCTTAATGTATAGAAAAAAAATCTAGGGATTCACCTCAGAGATATAAATGAATAACTAAGCTAAATTCACTTATTTTCTTAATGCATTACACTTTGTATTTACATAATTAGTATTCAGAGTGCTTAAGTTTAGTTTCTTAGATGCCTGAATAACTTTGCTCATTATCTATGTCACCTATTTATGGAAAGAAAATAACTATGAATTCAGGTGAGCCCTTATGTTATCTGCTCTTTTCAGTCTCTTATTATTTTTTGCATACGTTCACTCACCATTATTATTTTAAATTGGAATTTTGTTAATTGAAAGAGGTTTGTTAGGTTTCATTTGTATTAAAAAGAATCTAACATTGTTAGCTAACTAACATTCCTACCGCTGTTTTATTCTGCAAAGTCTGTATTAAAATAGGAATTGGTTGAGAAAACACTTGAAGATGGCTTATTTTTCAGTTCCAAGACACTGACATATTGAGTTAGACACAGAAACTTGACACTGAATTGCAACTTTTTTGAAATTTAATCCCTATCATGAACACTTCTTTCTTCCTCTTTTCCCCTCCTAGGTGTGAGCTTCATATTTTCTCTCTGAAACTTGGCTGCAGCTGAAGTGATCAAGATGATTCCAAATTACTCCACTGAAGAAAATGTTAAAAGAATCCATGTTGACTGTCCTGTTTCAGGGCGGCACAGTTACATCTACATTATGGTTCCAACTGTTTACAGCATCATCTTCATCATAGGCATTTTTGGGAACAGCCTGGTTGTTATTGTCATCTACTGCTACATGAAGTTAAAAACAGTAGCCAGCATCTTTCTTCTCAACCTGGCACTGGCTGACTTGTGTTTTTTGATAACTCTGCCCCTCTGGGCAGCCTACACGGCCATGGAGTACCAGTGGCCTTTCGGAAACTGTCTGTGTAAGCTGGCGTCGGCGGGGATAAGTTTCAACCTGTACGCCAGCGTGTTCCTGCTGACGTGCCTCAGCATCGACCGCTACCTGGCCATAGTCCACCCGGTGAAGTCCCGCATCCGCCGCACCATGTTTGTGGCCAGGATAACGTGCATCGTCATCTGGCTCCTCGCCGGTGTGGCCAGTCTGCCTGTTGTCATTCACCGCAACATATTCTTTGCCGAGAACTTGAACATGACCGTCTGTGGGTTTCGCTATGACAACAACAACACCACGCTCCGTGTCGGATTAGGTTTGTCCAAAAACCTGCTGGGCTTTTTAATTCCTTTTCTCATCATATTAACAAGCTACACCTTGATTTGGAAGACCTTGAAGAAGGCATATCAAATTCAAAAAAATAAGACTAGAAATGATGATATTTTTAAGATGATTGTGGCAATAGTGTTTTTCTTCTTCTTTGCCTGGATTCCTCATCAAGTGTTCACTTTTCTGGATGTGTTAATTCAATTACATGTAATAACAGACTGCAAAATCACTGATATTGTGGACACGGCTATGCCCTTCACCATTTGTATTGCTTACTTTAACAACTGTCTGAATCCCTTTTTTTATGTTTTTTTTGGCAAAAACTTTAAAAAATACTTCCTTCAGCTAATAAAATACATTCCACCAAATGTCAGTGCACATCCAAGCCTAACAACAAAGATGAGCTCCCTCTCATATCGGCCACCAGAAAACATACGCTTGCACACTAAAAAGACTGCTGGGCCTTTCGACACCGATTGACGCCTTTTGCAATATACTTATTTTGAACAACCTTGTGTATGAAGCAGCAAGAAAAACAAGATTCATCTGCAGTCCTGAACATCACAGCTTACTGCTCATTACAGAGACATTAGATCATCTCGGAGCAATCACACTGTAAAGATTAAGCAGTGGCTTTTCATTTTACATCATGCAGAGGACTGCTTGGTTTTCATTTTGTTTTTCTTTACTGAAAGCAACATAAATGGTGGACAGGCATATCAGAGTTCCTGCCAGCATCCTGCTGTTTACTCAGAACTACAAAAGAAGGGTAAAGCAAACTCCTAGCTTAAGTTCAGAGGTGTTTTAAAAGGAAAAGCTTGTATAAATTATATGAAATACGAAGAAGCTGTTTTGCATATGCGTGAGCTATTTTGTCCAAGGAGTTGGTGGAGACATGTTGTTTGTTTTGTTGATTTTTTTTTAATGACATAAATGTTCCTATCATCCTATTTATAATATATTTTCAAATACATGCTATATAGGGAGATACAATTTTAAACTCAAATGGAAATTTAAGGTCCTTGAAATTGGTCTCATTCTGATTTATGCTACTATTTTTCTTTTTTTTATGGTAAATTTTTCATAATAATATATACAATAAAATGCAGACTTATTTATTAAATATAGAGGAAATATATTTTGAGATTTATATTCCTACTCATAGATTTCAAACATTGCTTCAGAAATATACATTTATATCACAGTGGGTATTTTTATAGTAGTTTAAAAATATAACAATATATACGTGCACACACAAAATTGGGGTTCACTCAACCTTCCCTCAAGATAAGCCATGCTGACTTTGAAGAACATTCCATACAGAGGGAATTGACTCCATAGTCAAGTAAAATCCTGTATTTGAAAAGATGAGTTCTGGGAAAGAGCTGATCAAAAAACTTCAAACTACTTCTGTTTAAGAATCAGAGTGCTCAGTGAGAGAAATTACCAACTAATCAAATTTACTTAGCTTTTCAAATTCCTGCACATTTAGTAAACTCACATTCTGATAAGCAAAAGCATAAAAATTCTTATGCATCAGTTTAATGCTTTTAGTCCCATCACAAAACACCCAAGATCAAACTGTACTCTTGACTTTTGTGGAATTTCTCTTCATTTATACAAAACTATGCCTAGAGTATTTTCTCCCTGAAGAACCTTTTTTATGTGTATGGAACAAATTCAAATTTATACTAGCATAAATCAGAACTGAAGTCTGGCTCAAGCTCTCAGTACAAATGAGGGGGAAAGGTGACAAGCACTGTAGGAAGTTTCAACTAATGATATCCTCATATGTCCTTTTTACCTCAAATAATGAGCTCCAGATAATGTTTATTCTTGATTGACACCCATTTATTGTCTTCAAAGATAAATGAGCTCATAAATACTTCTTGACATTACAAAACTTAACAAAAATTCTGGAACTTTACATATATCATGTGGACAATTACTTAATGCTTGAGAATTTTCAGTATTTATAATCTTCAAAATTATACATCTAATGTGGCTTTGTCTCAGTAGCAAGTGCTTGGAGTACCCTTATTTTCAGATGATCAACATCAAAACAACAAAAACAAGTTATTTTTGTAGTTTAATACTTTTTAAGAAAAAAAATGGGATTACAGCCAGGTCTAGGAATCTCCCTCCTCTTTCATTCACTTAATTTAAAGAAAGGGTTTTTTCAGTTTTGCCTTTGTTCTTCCTGCTGCAAAATGGGAACAATGTCTGTGTCTATTCATATATGTCACAAGGCACTGTGAGGGGTCACTGAAACTTCTAAAGCTGTATCTTAAAAAGAAATGCTCTTTCATTAAAAGTTTGAGTTAATTTAATTGCAAGCTAGTATCTTGAAATGTGAAGCCTGAGTGTGCCATTTAAAGACATAGTTAAATTATGATACAAAATACATTACATTTCGCTTACATCTGTCCTTACATGCGAGACAGCCATTCATTTCAAATGAATATGGCAATAACCCCCTGCATTATCAACAGCACCCAGAGCGGGGCCAGTGCCCCAGCTCTCTGTAAGCTGACAAAGGACTGAGAGAGCTTGCCATTTATCTCTATATTCTGTTCATGTACACACATGCACATGCTAAGCAGCATCAGGAGTTTCCCCTGGCAGAAGCATATCTGTTCAGCCATAACTCAGTGTGCTGTGCTTGCCACCTGCTGGATGCAGCCACAAATAAGTTTTTTTGTCTCAAAAGTTGTTATAGGAAGAGACAGCAACACTTTCCTGCCACTTGATGGATCTGGAGATCCTTACCTGTGGCAAAACTCCTGTAGAAATTAAATACAAACTTGCCCATCTGCAGTACAGTTAACTTCCTTGAGAAGGTCTAAGAAAGCTTTTCCTCATCACCTGCCTAACCCTTTGGTCACTGAAACCCAGTGTCCCCAGTGACCACAACAGAAAGCTCATTTGCAAATTGTTGATCACATTGCTAAAAGGGCAATCTCATAGAGAAGAAATAAAAATCAAAGCCACTGGTTACTGATTTTGATCATTTCATGCCAGATGCTGCATTTTTAAAAGGCTGAGTGTACTAGGCTGCTGGTGCCACCTGTGCCTACTTATGTCATGGAAAAAAAAGCACAAGCTTGTACATTTGTCTGGTTGCTGCAGGAAAGGTAGGAAGGGATTGCAGCTGGTGTGCTTTGAGGGCAAGACTGACCTTAGATCAATAGGCAAAGAAAGTGGAAGACAAAGCTGCTCTTAAAAAATGCTGGGAAATTTTGGTTCTTCTCAGGAGTAGGAAAACTGTGATCAGCTGCCAAACATAGTGGATTCTAGTTTAGTGTTTCTCTAAAACAGAAAAAAAAGGGGAGTCAACAAATACTAATAAGTATCTAGAGATAAAACTCTCCAGGAATTCTAATTGGGTAACAGGAGGAAGCAAACTTTTGATGGACAGAGTTACTGTGTACAGCCACATCCTGCAGTTTATATTAATTTAAATAACTTTTTAAAGCTTTTATAAAGATGATATTCTGCACTGTAAAAAAAAAAAATCTTCAAACATGATAAAAATTTTCAAATCACTCTTTCTGTACAGGAGCACCTATAAGGTGAGGCAATGTGTATTGCAGGATATCTTTCAGAGACAGGTCATAAATAAATGCAGATGAGATGCAATGTCATCTACTAGAGCATTGTTAATCTTGAAGCTGAGTATTCTGATATTATTCTAAATAAAAATGTAAAGAAGCATGTAGAAAGGTGTACTCTGTATGCTAGCCTGTACTATAAGTGCTGTGTTTACATGTTAAATTCAGAAAAATTATATTTCTTGTGGTTTTCAATCTGCTTATCTATGATAGCTCTCTATACTGTCATCTGTATTTTTTACATGAGAGTAGACCGTAGATATGCACCACTCTGCTTCAGAAAAAAATAACACATTTTAGACAGGTTTCTGTCTAACATAACTGCAAAACATTTTTCACAGACATCTGCATCAGACTGGTTGTATTTTGAAATACTGAAAATATTAAACAATACAAAATAACTTTATATAAGTGTCAGTTTAATTTAATCTTCACACCATATGTTTAGATTGTTTCTCCCAAGTTTTGTTTCTCATCAAACCTACAAGCAACTGTGGTTTTAGCTTTAATTCCCAAGACAGGTAGCAAAACCGTGTACAGAGTGTGCAAGAACACTTGATTCTAGAAAATTCCCATTATCTGTACAGTTCATACTCCTAAAATTCTAAACTTGCACATTAATTTTATTTGGATCAGCAAGGTTTGTGATTCAATATCCTGTTAATTAAAGAAGACCTTAAAAATTTATTGGGAAAAATACACTGCACTTACTGCTCAAGCCTAGATAATGTTCTACCAAGGCATACACTCCTACAATTCTTCTTGTGAGGGATTCACCACTAATGTGCATATCAAATATGTTTTAAGAACCTGACAGATCAGTACCAAAATGACAACATTCATTACTGTGACCCAGAAGTATACACTTGATTTAAATATGGAACTCAATCACAATACTGTCAAGAAAGAAGAAAAGTATATGGCACATTTAAAAAACAGGAAATCTAAAGGCATATTCCAATTTTGAGCTCAACTCCAGCCCAAAAGACAACTGCAAACTTTACATGCAAGATAAAATTTTCCTTACACTTCACTGCTTATCTTGGAGCTGTTTAAAGGCTAAATTTTCTGCCAAATTAATTCAATTATTTTGACAAGGTTATTCCATGAGAGAACATGCCTTTATCTCTCCTGAGATAGCGTTTGATTGATGATCTGCTTATGTCACAGGAGAAGCTGATCGACACCGCAGATCTCCATAATTTCCAGCTAAAGCAGATCATCACCCCCAGCACTCAAACCTGCGCAGGTTATTGGTGTGCTCAGCACACAGGAATGGAAGCCAGTTTCACTTACTGCAATTAAAATTCCTCCTCTGGCCCAATGCAGCCATGGAGGCAATGACATCCTCAACAGAATTACTGTAGACAGATCCCTAAGTTTCACCTACACTCCAATGCCTGTAATGCCTACAGGATTGCGTTTACTGATAATATGTAATGCTGACTGCCATCCAGCACAACCCATAAACATGCCATTGCTGCATTCCAGCATGCTGGAAGAATGGACTAGAATACACTATGGCTTGTTTTTGTTTGGCAAAACCTTGTATTTCATTCGTCAAGAAACTTTTTTTTTCTATATTCTTCTCCTAACAGCTGTGCATGAAATATTCTCTGGGAGTTAAGTTCACTCTAACAGTGGAGAAAAACACATGAGTGGTACTAACGATTTGCTTCAAAACACATTTTGTTAATCCCATGTTGTTTTTAAATGTGTGTTTTCACAGAAAAGAAAGGAATCTGTGACCTTCCCTATATGTTTTAAGTTTGGGAAATGTTTGATTACCCAAAAGCACAGTGCAGCTCTCTCAGGAGGTCTCCAACAAGTCTGAAAACAAAAGAAGTGCACAAGTTTGGAATCACAATTTAGGCAGTATTTTAAATGTAAACTGCTGGCTATGCATTTGAAAGTATTTTGCTGGCAGTCTTTCCAGTATTTATTTCTCTTTCAGAGGGCCTCTGAGTAACAGGAGATAAAATATTCTTTTAAACAGAGGGTAATAATTAAAATATGCATTGAACAATAAATATTTGAAGACAGGTCAATGCAGCTGTGGATCCTTGAGTTGAATTACACAGTCTCACTTTCATTACATTGAAAATGGGACAATATCAAACTAAGAGCCTCTCTAAATGGAAGAAGTTATCTGAAGGCTCAATATTACTTCAGGCTCTTTGAAAGGTATAAATCTTCAGGCATTACAGGAACCAAAGTTGCAAACATGCATTTAAGTATCCTTTAAACCCCTTGAAATTCTACATTTCGACCTTCAAACTCCATCTTGTAAAAGCAAGCATTGACATTGATTTACAGAAGTGAAGTCAAAGCAGGTCTGTAAACATTGGCCATAAACCTGTGACGACTGTTCCTGTGTGCAAATACTGCAGTCTAAACATCCCTCTTAAGATTTCTATTGTGCAGTGCTGAAATGTTTTATTTCCCTACAAAATGGTATTAATGTATGGACAAGACTATAATTGTTAGTCCTCTAAATGAGACTTTGCATTTTTAAGATTTTGGAGAAGAGAGAAAAATATTCAGTAATGCCCAAAATCAAAGAGCTTTAAGAACACGGGAAGTGGCACTGTGGTGTGCAGAAGAATTTTATCAAACAAGCACAAACACTGGATGAGTCCTTTTCATAGTGATGTCAGCTGGAATTTTACTACTGGCTTCAAGGAAAAGATAACAGTTTCTAAAACATCACATGCTACCCCTCATTTTAGAAAAAGAGAAAAAAAAGCTTTATATCGTCTTGGAGAGAGATGGAACTATAGCATGGAACCACAAGACATCAACTTACATCATCATGGCATATATGCTGTGCCATCAGCTGGGTGGCTCAGTACAGAACAGATCAAGGCAAAAGGATGGAACCAAGCATTTGATCCATCTGCTTGGAAAGATGGCTTTAAACACAGCCAAGACAGTCTAGAAAATACTAAAAAACTAAGCACCTAATTTCCTTATGCTATGAGGCAGCTTCCTAGGCACCTTCTTTGGCTTGTGTAGTGCCCAGTACTTCTTTGTAGCATACATTAATCAGGAAATTAACCTGATGTTATTCTGCCTCACTACCAGAGAGTTTGAAGTAATTTGCATTAAACAATGTAGTGCCGCTTAGTGACACAGACAGTGGAATAAAGACATAAATTAAGAGGAGGAAGATAAGGAAAAAGGAAATGATACCATCATAAAAACTTTTACTGGCACTTAAGAGCATTTTTCCATGATTGAAGCAGAATTCATGAAACAACTACAATCCCACGATAAAGACCTGTAATTAGCCCTTAAGAACTACTGTTATTTTCTGACAGTTCAGAAGCTGGTTTTTATTTCAGGAAAGGAAACATCAAATCTTTTTTGGACTATCCAAAACTACATAGCACCAGCTAATTGTCCCATGCCAGCATTTCATTGAAGCTCCAGCGTAGGGGACTGATGTAATAATTTACTGCTTAATGCAGAACAGCAATATTGAGAAATGATCAGTGAAATGGTGGAAGTGGGATGTGTGTTTGTGTATTCTGTTGATTTTTGCATGTTTGTTTGGCTTGGGGGGCAGGGATTTTGCATGTAGGGGTGTATTTATTACAATTGCTTTCTCATTTAGGAGAAGCACACAATCTCATGGTCTGTTTTTCCTCTCTACTTCACATATTCTTCTCTTTATTTAGGTACAACACTTATTGTTTTGTTTTGTTTCCTAAACATGGCCCTCTGTCTTGTTGTTCTCTAATGTTATCAGAATCTTGTCTTTGACTTACTCACATTTTTTCAGTGAACTTGGAAAGATCCAATCCTAATCCTATCATTCCAAGAAACTGCTCAAAATTGTAGACACAGAAAAGCTCACTCCAAAAACCACTGCAGAGCTCACCATCAGCATGTAACCACAAAGCAAGGTAAAAGCCCAGCAGTCCTCACCCCAACCAACCAAGCAGACACATCTGTCAAACAGGTAAGTACTGCAGGCCACTTTCTCTGTCCAGAAGAGGTGACCACCTTGCTGTGCTTATGCCACCAACTTCTAAAAGAAGCAGGGTTTTCCTGTTCTGCTTTTCCAAGTGAGAGAACAGTATGGAATTCACAGAGCAGAGCGCTCCACCAGAGCAGAGCGCTCAAATTCCTGTCCTTTTCCATTTTGCATGTGCACCCTGTTTCCCCAGCATGGTTGTCAGCCTCCTTGTTGTGTCTGATCTTAAAATGAAATGTTATGCAGACAAGGGAGACAACAAAGTATGAGAAAAGTAATGAAACTAGACTTCAGGCTAGCCCTGCTTCTGTTTATACATGCAGTCTGCCATTTGCTAGGATACATTTTCTCTCAGAAAGCTGTTTAAGAATGAAGAAACATAATTAATATTTTGACGACACTGCTTCAAAATAGCTACTTAGATTACTACATCACACTCATCAACCCAGTATCATGTATATCCACAAAGTTACAACAAATCTAATTTAAAGTTTCATTGACAAATTATTAAATACTCCCCAGTTTGCCAAATTTTCCAAGAAACACAAATCTGCATGAAAAAAATGCTGCTGTGAAAGACAATTCTGTGCAAAGTTAGACATACAAATAAATCACACTAAGACATCACCCCATGTGATTTCCTTAGGGAAAATACCCCATAGGATTTACTGAGCTAGGAACAATAATAAGAGACAATCTGTGAATTAATGCTCAAATCCAAACATAAGGACTAGAAGAATTACTTTTACCCCCACTAAAAGTTTTTAAAAAATGTAAGCACTGTTATTTATCAGCTCCCTAGTGAAAAATATTTGTGGTATTCTCTTAAAAAATGATGAAGCAAAACAGATGCTGCAGTGCAGAGCACAGTAAAACAGGGAACAGTTGTTCTCTCGCTCTCCAGTGTGCCATGCACATTATTTGCAATCATGCAAGGCCTCTGGAGGCTGAGTGCTGAGCCAGGATGCAGCCCTGCTGCCTTGGGAGCTGTGCACGTGCAGCTGAGATCAGGATTTGGCCACGTGCGTGCCTTCCTGACCCAACAAACATAATCCTTGAGATATAAATTCTTACAGACCCAGCCCAGTGTAGCTTCCCTGACAGCAGAGCTCACGTTCCCTGTGTGGGGTGCAGCTCACAGGGCACATGTTTGTTTTTCACCAGGGCACTGACCAGAAGAACACAAGGAAAGTCTGTATGTTCACTTCTTTTATCAGCTACCTCAGCAAGCAGGAAGCTCATTGCAATTCTGTCACATCAAAGCCACTAAACCATCAGCTTACCTCAGGAAACAGCACCATTCTGTCACTGTCAGGCACCCCAGAGAGGCTGTGGCATTGGTGCTGCAGTCTGGCACGAGCACCCAGCTGAAGGGGAAGGCTGCTCCTCCAGTCTCTCACTCTCCCAACATGAAGAGTTTGTTCTCCACCCAGCACAGGGCTCACAGAGACCCCCACCCAAACAGGGGTGCCCTGTCACAGGGAACAGAAGCTCTGGGTGCTGCCCTCCCCGGCACTGCCCCACACCAGGGTACACAAACCCTACAGTTGAAACCCCTAGAAACCACTCCCGGCTCCTGAAGGCACTTCTGTGTCTTCAAGAGCCTAACAAGCAACACCTGGAGCCTCCCTGCCCTGCCCTGGCTCAGCACCCCATGGCAGCCCAGCCTGGGCTGTCTGGCACAGCCCCAGGGACACTGGTGGACACTGCACCCCAGTCCCAGCCCAGTCTAGCCTGTCTCCAGCCTGGCTCTATCTCCACAGCCCTGCCTGCTCATCCTATACTGTGTCCCATGTTGGTGCCCCTCACCAGGCCCAAGCCCAAAAGAAGGAACACTGAGAGGTTTGAGATTACTCTGGCAGGGTCTCTGGGGCCAAGATCCAGCTGTAACAGAGATCAGGATGTAAAAGTTTTCCACACATTTACCCAACATCCTTAGTAAAACCCACTTCAGAATTCAAAGAGAGAGAGTGCTTTGGTTAGGATTTTAGAGATCATTTCAGAATTGTTTTAACATCTAGCTGCTCAAGACTCAGTCTCACGTGGGTGCAAGTCTGAGTTTTGTTGATTTAAGGTGATAAAGATTTGACATAAACCAAAAGTTTTCCCCAAACTTAGCCAGTCCACCTGACAAGCATGGAAAAAAAAAGGGAAGAAATGTGTAGTACAGAGAGGTCTGGCCTAGAGATAAAAGCCCTTAGAGGAGAAAGGTCAAACAGGGTATTGGCAGCCTGAAGTTGCAGTTACACTTCTTTACCATTTTCTTCTTGGTTTATTAGACTAGAAATCAGACCTGATTTCCATGTTTCAAAGTTCAACCAATTTTGTCCATGCATAAACAGCTTTTTCCAAATGTTACTACTTCTTTTAGCAACACCTATAAAGAAAAATTTTGGCATCTCTAGCACTGGAAAATTTTGAGAACAGGTAGTTTGGACAACTTACAGGAATGACACAGATCATTCAGCTTTGGGACAAAGAATGGACTCGCTAACTTGTCAGAAACTTTCTTAGGGTTTAGAGACTACATCTGAGGCAGAAGGTGAACTGATGGAATAATTCACTTGTTAGACATCAGCTTCCTCAGTTCTTGCTGCAGTTCAAAAGAGCAGGCAAAACCCCTGCCGCTCACTACAAACAGCACTGGCCTTGTGCTAAGGTTGCAGTTCATGATACTGACAACATTAATTTATAGCAGACAAATACAGCCTGTGATAAGCTTGGAAAAATTAGAAAAGGCCTTGGCAGAGCTTCAGCACAAATTCAGCACTTTGTTTCTTTGGCTTCTTGTCCCTTGGGATGGTATTCCTCTAATAGGTGTTGTTTCACATGAAATCATTTAAGATCAATGCTCTTGAACTACCTTTGACTCTTTCAGAACTAACAGCCTCTCCCATCAAACGTTTACTAACACTGATATCAGGATACACAGTTCAAAGATGGCAGGAGAGCCTCTGCTTTACGCTGTTATTTGTATATTCATGTACATTCATGTACAGGCATGAATCACAGTGACTGTTATTTATGAAGAACAATTTGTAATGTGAACACTTGTGTTCTACAAGGTTCATCACCGTCCCTGCAGAGCTTGTAAAAACCTTTGGAAACCCGGATACTAGAGACCTGAAAAAAAAAAAGAACTAAACCATAAAAATTCTTCAAACCTTGCAGATTTGAAACACAGTTTTATATTACAAAACCTATGAATTATTTGACTCTACATGTAAAATATAACTCATTTCTCCAGCCTTAAAAAACTGGTCTAGCTGGCAAATTAGAAATTACTCCCTCCAGGATCCATACAAGACTTATAAACAACAATATGAGAGAGTTTACATCCGAATTATATTGTAACAAGATTTCAGAGGAGAAAAAACCAAAACAAACAAAAAAAATAAAAGCTACCAAGGTTTCACTTCTGTTATTTAGGGAGCTTCAATTTTTCTTTTTAAACAAATAAATTTTTCTCTTTTGTCAGCACTGGGCTACTTCATAACAAATTTATTACATTTTTCCTCAAAACTTCATAATCCTTAAACCCTATTTTTTTTTTAATATCCAATCTGTTACAATCTGAAAAAAATTAAGTATCAATGCAACTTAAAACCAAAAATCACTTGTAACATTACATAGCCCCTAGTAATGATCTGCAAAGAGCTCCATACACTTGTGTCCTTGTTACTGTATGGGAGAGTAGCCTCAGTCAGCACTCAAAATGGAGTCCTTAGGAGGCAGACACTTTCCTTACATTAAAAGAGATAACATACATTTAAACCCTTTTTCCATGCAAGTAATTGGAAAATTACCTATAATGCTAGAAAGTGATGAAGGGAATGAAGGTCAGCACAATTTCTGAGTGGACATAAACACACTACACAAGGCAATCCTTCTCTAAGCATGTGGGCTGGCCACTGGCTTAAGAACTCCTGATACAAGTCTATTTGAAATGCAGATTTTCATGGGGGTTTTAATACTTTGTGCTTGTCAAGGTGCTTATATATGGAAGCATATATAAGCTTCCATTCTTGCAGTCTTTCAGCCTTCTGCCTGGCTGCAGTTCCTCAGGGCACAGTGATTTTTAAAAGAAAAATGGTATAAATCAAAATTCCTTGTAGATTACACTGTGGGGGGGAAAAATAGAGAGAAACACAATGCTCTTACTGCATAACTCTCAATTATAGAAAAATAACATCAGTGAGAAAATTACTGCTTTCATAATTACTCTTTTCAGTAATTGTTTTTGAAATCCCAAGAAAAGCTCTCAGAGAGCTTTTGAAACTTTGAAGCAGTGAAGTAGATCAAAGTACATCTATGTTTATTCTTTCTTACTAAGGAAGTTGTACGGTATTTGTCAGCTACAGGCAATGTGAGTTTTCTGGACTTTGTAGGATCAAAACAGCAATAGACTTAAAGCAGTGTATGTCTCGATAGATTTAAACAAAAAATATCAATGTTATGTTGCCAGTTGAATGGATTGTGGTGTTTTTCTCTCCTTCTCAGGACAAGCATGTCATATTTTAGACAAAAAACAGAAAAAAGAAAAGTTAGATTTCTTTTAGTCATGAAAAGTATAGCTTTCCTGTATTTTAACCAAACTCTTTTGGGGGGGAAGAAACAACTTAAAGCCTGAGTTGAAGAGAATAGAGAGAGAGAGATAGGACATGATTAAATTAATTAGAACACAGATTTACATCAAGAGCATGTGTATTGCTACAAACACTACTGCCAAATCTTCAATACAGAAATACTTCTAGGGATAGGAATACATTAGAGCCAGAATTAACAAATGGCAGTATCATCTTTAACAGAGAGAACAACTGCAGGGAGATTAACACCTTTTCTCTGTCATTCAATGCCTTGACCAATGAGTCCACGAGGATATCTGTTTCTTATATGGCATGGCTACATTTGCTAGAGCTGTAGCTGGAAAGAAAGGGACCTCTTAGTGTCACTCGCCCAGCCTTTGCAATGAAAAACTCATAGAGGAGCAGAATATCGAGGAAGATGTTTTGCCTGGAAGCACAAGTTCATCCTCCGAAGCAACAACCACCCTTTGTTTTGTCAGTTTTCCAACAACAGCTGCTAGTTATCTGTCATATGAATATGCTTTCAATATACTGTGCAGCTGGACCAACTTGAAACCAATTTGAAAAACATGTTTATAGAGAAAGGCAAAGGAAATGACCTGTAACATTGTAGACACAATATGTTCCACATGAGAGCTCCATCAGTTGAGTTTTTACCAACTCAGTTATTTTATTATCATTCAAGGTCTCCAGTTTTCATTGTGCTCCTCTTTGTTAGTTGGTCTGGGATGCCTCTGACTTTCGATCTGTTCCAAATATTTTCTGTGGTTTTTTTGGTCTCAGAGGAAAACCAGCAGTAAAACACCCATTTAAGTGAGTGGCTCTACCACACATTCCTGTGCAACTACAGAGGAGTGCAATGACTAAACCAGGATTTGCTTGCTTCTTAGGTGTGTGAGATTAATGAGCAAGCAGGTATTTCCTTTCTTTTGTGTCTATGAAGAGACAAGAATGAGCTTCAAAGCAGAAGTGATATAAAATGGTAAAAAATAGATATTTTTTCTTCCAAGCAACTTCCCTGTAGAATGTGATGAATCTGCCTTGAACAAAGTAATCTACCTTCCACTCCTGTCATCAGAATTTGATGAAATGTGACAGTCAGATAGACTACAATTCTAACTATTTGGGGTGTTAGGGTCCTATCTTAGAATACAATGAATGAGAAAGTTGATGAAGAGAGCATTGTCTTGTCTTTCATTCTGCATAAATATTTAACTCAATCCAGAATTATTTGCAGTAAGCCAAAGTAGCCACTTTTGTTTCATGACAAAATCTCTTAGTTCAGGTTCCAGAAGCTTGTTATTCAGTGAGGGGGAGGTACTGAACATCATGACCTGTCCCTAGTTTCCTGATCAATTAACAATTACCAGTTTCTTCAACATGAAAGAAGTTCCAGCAATTTACTTAATTCTGAAAATACAAAGGCAGCATAAAGGAAGCAAAGTATTTCATTAAAAACTGTGTATGAATCAGAAACAAGCAAGATCACAAACTTCATGTATTCTGTTGCAAGCCTTCCAGAGAGAAAACAAAGTTAAATGTGAGCAACATACTGAACAAACCAAGTGGCAGCTTTGCTTAGGTGGGAAAATCTTTGGCAGCAAACCAAGAGGAGAAAATTCCCCAACCCTTCTACAAGCAGTCTGCTGCATAGTAGTAAAAACCAGCTAACCACAACAGGGAAGGAACATAAGCTTTCACTGTGAAACTTCTCAAGGTGAGAGTATTATGGCGGTTTATGGGGGGAAAAATTGCATTTTTATTTATATAAGAAATAGAGTCTATATTCCATATTTTTTTATATTTTGATTTTTTTTTTTTAATCTTGCCAGGCTCTTGGATCAGATCTCTTGATGACATTTGCATCAAACCAGCAGCTAAGCTGCTCCATGGCTGGAGTCCTTCATCACAGATCATGAATGTGACATACTGGCTGCGGAATACAGCACTGGGCCTTGGGATGCTTTTACTACCTTTTCTATGAGGAGCTACAGCAACATTTCCACATCAAAATATTTTTTTTTAGAAAATATTTTAAATAATTCAAAGAAATTGAAAGAATTTCAGATAGCTGTGATGTTTCAGGAGGCAATGGATCAAAGTACAGTCTCTCTCTCTACTCCCCCTTCACTCCTTCCTAACAGATCTGATTTCAGGGTTGGAAGTGGAGAAATGCAGAGAAATGTAAGAAGGAGAGATAAACTAGTAGCAAAAGGTCTCCATCTAAAACTGGACCTGCACAGTTACAGAATTTGTGTATTACAACCTAGTTTTACAAACTATTTTTAATCAAGTTGGTAAAAAAGAATATTTTTTTCAATCATGTTCCACCAAGCAAAAAAAAAAAAAAGAAAAAAAAAAACAACAAAATGATTGAATTTAAGCATCCACACTTGCCTGGGTGTAATACAGAAGAATTTGGACACTGAATTTAAAGCAGCTATCTTATCTGTGATGCCTAAACATTTCCATGTGTACAGACAAAAATATTTCCCAAGAATGGTGTTGTTTATGTTCTGCAGCTTCCTTATTTTTCCTTCATCGAGGTTCTTTTCACACAAGTTTAACAAGGTTTGTCCAACTGAATTAATGTTCAGATAAATTCATGAAAGCGAGATTCAGCTATGGCTACAAGACAAAATTGTGTGCACGTTGTTTTCCTTTGTTCCATGAAGCCTCCTGTTTACTGGAGAATAGCAAATTGTTAATTTCTTGAAAAGTCCAGTTTTATCTGTTGTGGTTGAACTCCTATGAATAAAAGGAACTTTTCACCTAGGCAAAAATCCATAGCTCAGTCACATTTATTTACACACACCTCAGTAGCATGAATTTATTTGTTGTTAATTTTTTCCCTGTGATATCTCACAAATAGCTAATACACTTGCTTAAATCAGAGACGTTCTCTGCTCAGTTTGAGCTTTGTTTACTTACATGTTCACAGAAGAACAAAGAGTGCCAAGATTAATTCATTCAGCTTAATTTGCTACCCCATACTCTTGTAATGAGTGAGCTCTCACTACAGTTTTTGCAATTAGCGTTTTTTAATAAGGCTGTCCAAGTATAAACTATTAGTCCAATTAATTGCTTTTGAAAGAGTTTTATGAATACTGCTGATCAATTAAGAACCATGAGTCTTTTGAAAAGGAACATGTTGTTACATGAACAAATTGATGCACCAAATCTATTTGAATTTTTTTTTCATTTGGGTTTGTTGTGTTGGGTTTTTTCCTATTTTTCCTTTTTTGTGATATGACATATGAAATCTAATTCCAGACTCCTCTAGAAAGTAAGAAAGGAACTAATTTTAATGATCTATTAATGTAAATGTTTTGTGGGGGAGGAAGTCAGAGAAACAGCCAAAGTTTTATTTGATTATAGTGGAGTTCTACTTTCTTCTGCAGCTTGTGAATTTGGGTTACATCAATAGATGTAAACAGAGAAACTTTATTAACTTCTAAATGATCTTGTTTTTCTGAAATAGTAGAAGTCCTTGACCTTTGCCCAGGTATAACAGCAATTGATACAACCTGTCTCACAGCAAAGGGCACTGGATTTCAAAATCATTCAGAGCTGAAGGTCACTGTCCAAGCACTAAGCCTCAGACTTTATCAGGTCTGCAGATGAAAAACAAACCATGCAGGAGAAGAATGTTCATGATTTACATCACCCATGAAGGCCATCACACACAAAGAGCAAAACAGAACTGTAAATTACTCAGCAATCTGTAAAAAGCAATTTCAGTTAGGCCTAAGGGTGGAATCGAGCTGCTCAATCCACTCTCTTCCTTGAACCGTCTTTGTTGATGTTTTTTTTCTTAAGTGTCTTGGACTCTCCCGTTATCTGTCATCTGTCTTCAGTCCCACTCAGGGTGATCCTGCTGTGCTCTGTTAACACCAATACAGCTTCACTATCTGGATCATATTTAGTGGGATGAAATGGAGATTCATCTGTCTGTCTAAATCCTTCTGTTAAAACTGGAGGTGGATAAGAACACACTGACAGCCTGATTTACCTTCAGCCCCTGCAGAGCCTAGAATGGGAACTGGGGGAATACCGAGAAAGACAACACACTAACAATCCGAATTAGATACCCCAGAGAGGCCTCAGCAGATACTCCTGTACCTTGTTACAGAACAATTCTAGCACCACCTCAGCAGCATCTGGTTCTGGCATTGTTGGAGACATTCTACAGGTGTAAATGATGTGCTGATCCACACCAGAAGAGAAAATTCTAGACCTATCAGATAGATACTGCACAAACATGGGAATTGAAAGTTTCAACTGGCTTCTATTAGTCAGAACACTGAGTGTCCCGTTGTTTGTGAACTATTTTAGATTATGAACTTTTTGCGGCAGTCACGATCTCTCCCTATATACCATGTGCTGCTCTCAGCACCTTAAAACTTGCAAGGGAAAGTACCTTATGTTTTTGTGTATCTTTGTGTCCTGCCATGACCCTGCCAACCTTACAGAGGCCAAGGAATAGGCCTGAGTGTGAGAGCCAGCCAGTCTTGTACATGACAGAAAGCTCAGGCCAAGGACAAGCTAATTAAGCAGAAGATGCCTGTAACCAATGGGTGTGAAGTCAGTCATTGCTTCATTAAACATATTTTTTTCTGTTTGGCACTAAGCAGATTCTTGATTCTTGGTTTCTAGAATTTCTGGAACTGCAAATAAACCTTTATTCACTTCTATTTTAGTATATTTCACACTTCTTTTCAAACAAATAAGAAATTGAATGTATATGATCTATTCAACTTCTAGCTAGGGTAATAAAATATTTTCTAAATCCTAAGCAAATTGGGCATGGATCATAATGAAGGTGCAATACTAGAGCCTTAATCCTGACTACTAGAGGTCAGTGGTAAAAATATGATACCTATGTCCCAGGAGATACATTGTCAAGAATCACCAAGCTCTACAAAAGAACAATTACAGGTTTTGCTGTTTCTCACCTGAGGAGTCAATAGCAGGAGCACAAACACATCCCAGAGTCGTGAGAGCTTTCTTTCTTTTTTTTTCTTAGCTTCATGCCCTAGATATCATTACTTCCATTCTTTACTCTTCTTATTCAGTACCTGTTTACATGTTTAGTAGCATCTGCAAATGTGAAACAAGAAAATATAAAAAAAAGGGCAATACCTACACGTAGGTACCAAAACAGTAGGATATGAGCATGTCCCAGGGCCCTAAAGTTGAAAAAGCCTTTGATGAATTAAAAGATGCAATATTAATAATATATAAATCACGAGAAAGTATCAAGAAAGCTTGGAGCATATGCTGGATAGCAGATTCTGCTCATCTTGTCCTCTTCAAAGTACTCTCAAAGGTCTTCAGAATATATTCAATAGTATTACTCTTCAAATCTCAGGTAAGCATATATTACCTTAACAAATAAATGATCACAAGAGGGGCCCCCCAAACATCAAACACATGTGCCTGTTCTGGGACCCATGTTTGGATTTGGGCATTGCTGATCTTTTGGAACATAATAAATATCAAACTATTAAGAAGACAAATTTGTCAATCAGGGATTATAAGAACTGACAGAATTTTGTGTCTAAAAAACAGTGGACTTTTTAAAATGTAGATCAACAAACTATCTGATTCAGAAAATCTGTATCTACTGAAACTCTTAGAAAAACAGACATTATTTATCCTCAGACTTTTGGACTCAGTTTGATAACAAATGGGATGAAAGGCTTCATAGGATAAAGGATGTTTCTGAAATACTAACACTGATGTGCATATTTTCCTTTTATCACTCTGTGGTTAGCCTTCATAAGCTTTTCAAAGTGGAGTACCAGAGTATTTCTATTCCAAAAACTGAAATAAGAAATTACTACAAAGATGAATTTCAGCTGGAATATAGCCAATTATTAACAGGGAATGCTCTTTGTGAGTGACAACACCATAGGAGGCTGTATTTTTAATCATCTAAAAAGCAAACAACTGTAAGAAAATTGCAATAGCCGACACCGTTTTTCAGTTTTGCTTACCTTAAGACAAAATACATGTCCTGAAGGAAATTGCCACACATTCTCCTTTTGGGACTCAGCTGGCTTTGTTATGGTCTTGATTAAAGAAAAATTGATTTTCCCTTCTGAATCTTTTCAAAGACATAGGTAATGCAAGCTTCTGCTCTCTGTGATAAGGCCAAGGTTTACTCAGCCATGGCCAACTGATGTGCTGTTGGCTTGTAATCAGATGCTAAAAAGAACAGATGGCTTAACCAAATTTAATTTGCTATTTTATTTATCCTTATGCTGCCCCTTTATCATACAAGTATTAAACATTTATATTCTACAGTTAGAAAGACAAGACAATGTTTAGAGCTAGTTTATAGGCTAATTTGACAAACAACCATCAATCCTGAGATGCAAAATAAATCACTTAAGTAGGATTCCAGATCATTGGTTTTTTTCTGACCTAGTCTAGAATGGAAACAGCAAAGACTACCATTACAAATTCTAGTATTCAGTAATGCTTGACAGCTCCGTAGCTGATGCTGTATCAGTGATTGTGGAAGATAAAAAACAAACTTAAAAAACCCCATCATCTCCAACTGCATGAAAAGAAAATAATTTCTTTAAACTAAATTCAAGCACTGCAATCTGAAAACCTTCTATTTCCAAAATGCTTCTCAACAGGGAATGATGACATCTGCAATTTGTTTGACTACTTCTTGTGATCCTTTATTCATTGCAAGATCTGGGCTTGATCATCTCCACTTTATTGCCTTAGCAATTGTCTTCATGGGATCAGACCATTTTATCTGATACTGTAGATCTCATCATCATAAAATTAAAACTTCTGAAGACTTTTCAGTATTGTTTTGGCACTGTCAGAATAGCTCCTGATGTCATCCTTCTTAGACTTGACTCTAGGGAAGATTATTGCTGGGCAAGAGCCTGCAATGCTATAAATTAGGTCATTAATTGCAAACTAAGTTTAAACCCTATGATTTGTCAAAGACATTTTTCTATAAGTAGGCTCAATACAGTTTTCAAGTCTCCTTTTAGGACAACATCCATCATGAGTCATATTGTTAAGCAGGAACTGCTGTATTTTTGGTACATTGATTTAAAAATATATTTCTAGCTATTCTATATCTAAGGCTGTTTTACTGAGCTCACTCTGGAGAACCTCATAAAATATTAGGTGCAGTCTGATGCCATATTCAACTTTAAAATGCTCATTGACAATTCAAATTTCTGCACTTTGAAACTGTAACTACATTTTTTAATCTGAGATTAATATATATTAATCTTCTAATAAATTTTTACATATTATATGATAAGCACATATGTGGAAATCATCTGTGTCCGAACTCCTTTAATTTGTCTGGTCACTTAGGCATAACAGAAGATAGATCTGAGCTCATAAATTCCATTCTTTATTTATTTATACACTGATTTATTTAGAGGCTCCCTGTCGAAAACATCAGTCACATCAGGACACAGCAGCAACAGACAATTAATGTTACATTTAATGCCAAGTCCTCATTAATGAAAACTAAACAGATGCAAGTGCAGTGATGCAAACACACTATTGTTTCTCAGTGTAGGCGAAACATGAAAGGTAAAACTAAAAATGCATTTGTATGACTACATTTTCTTTGATCTTGTTAGCCTACATGTAATACCCACAGTATTGCTTAACTTATAAGATACTTACCTCTGATCCGCACATGATTAAATTAGAGAATGTAGAAGAATCAGTGACTGCATTATGTGGAGTATACGTACAACTCCATGCTACTGGAATTTCTACACTTTCAGTTCTGCACACATCTAAGTTTCAGTGAAATGACTGAGCAAAGAACCAGTTCAGTACTTTCCTTCTCTGTTGGGGAAAAAAAATAGAGATAATTGGTATATTCCAACTGGGTTTCCCATTCCTTTGTCACAGTCGGCCCCTTATTATTCAGGGAGAGGGACACTGTGATTAAGACCAGACAAACTTCAGCAGCATCTGATGGGTATCTACCATTACATTAAGTAACAAAAAATATTATAAAATTTGCAATCCAGCAACAAAATTATTTTAAAAAATTGAACAAAATTTACACAAACGAGAAAATAACAAGGTAAATTAAATTCACTTTCTCATATCAAGAGTTTATCCAGCTCGAATAGCAAGATTCTTTAGCCAGGCCCCCATGAGACTTTCAGATGTTTTCACAGGTGTAGAGTAAAACACACATTATAAATAGTACGCAAATAAAACAAGGCCAAGAGAATAATCTATCAATTGATCATTGGGTTGTTCTGATATATAATTGATAAAAAGCAAGACAAAACAGGTTATAAAAGCAGCATAAAAGATCTGAAATCCTGTTTATTTTTTCTTTTTAAAAATGTGGGCGCTCTTGGTTCTCATAGGTACTGCATCTGTTTCTGCTCACCTGCAGGATCTTTCCTTTGATGGGTAAGAACAGACACCAAGTTTTATATTTGCACAATTTCTTCTGCATTTCTTCTGCCTTTCAATTGACTTATCTGTTTCAAATCCATTTTTTTTTCTCCCTTTCCAGGCAGAAGGTATTTCGTGTGATTCCACAGGATGATGAGCAGGTGCAAATCCTCAATTCCCTTGCCAGCATCGTGCAGGTAAAGAACTTGGGGAAGTGGTTATACTGTATTTGAAAGAGACTTTTTTTTTTTTTTCTCAAGTAACATATATCTTTTCTTAAAAAATCATACTACTGAATTAAAGACCTAATCTTGATTCAGTTGAAGTCGGCTGAGTGTTTCTTCAGAAGGAATAGGACAAGGTGATAAAGCTAGAGCTTTACAAATCCATACCAATACCGTCCTAGAAAGTCTGGTTAACCCAGTCTGAATATCAAAGTGTCTATCAAAATTTATTAATAAAATAAATAAATCTTAAATGTTGCATTCAAGGTGGGGTGCTTTCAAGCATGTATTAGATAAATCATGGAAATTCCAACTTCCAGAACTTCTACCATTGCAGGCAAAATATTTTGCTCATGTAAACAACATAAATATTCGCACTCCCAACAAACTGAACTTTTCTTTGGCCTCTAGTCTCTCAAGTAATTTTTTCTTTTCTGGCTTTCCTTTAAAGCTTCCTCTCTCTTCAAGCTGCATGTTTCTCACTGACCTTGATGTAGATATATGATGACAGAGTGACATGATGAAAAACAATAAAGACAGCAAATGTGTTTTCAATATTTCTCTTTGGCTTTGAAGTTATAAAATAGCTGTTGGTGAAAAAGACACCATTATCTGTAGGATGAAAGGATGGTATTTTTAATGGAGTACAGATGTGGAGAACTATCACCAGTATAGCATGCTGGAACAGTATTCTGAAGAATAAAATACTATTGGAATGGTGCTGCCAATATTAAGAAAATTAATATATACCATGCTTGTTTTTAAGTGTAGTATAAAGGGATTGTTTGTTTTCTTTTTCTTTTAAGCAAAGATACATTAAATACCATTGTTATAAAAAACAATCTGTCAGGACTGATGTAATCCTGCATTCTGGAACAATCACCTCACTTGACAACACATAATTCATGAATAACCAGCCCAAATTTCTTTTACATTCATGAGATGAAAAGGTGAAAGGGTACCAGCGTCAGGCTGGCAAATCAGTTTTGCTTTCATTGGCCTTTAATAGGGCATTAAATGCAGAGGTGTGGATGTTTACTTCAGCAAAAATAAATGAAGTAGCAATAGCTCTGTGGTTTGTCCACTCTGAATGAAACATCTTTGAAGGCTCAGGTTCCTCATACCAACTTTAGTGAACTGACTCTTAAAAGCAGTCATACAGACAACAGTCTTTGTCAGCTGATTTATGTAAAATATTCAGGTAGTGTCCCTCTGCTACTGAGTCCATTTCTGTCTATATTTATAGGTAAAAACCTCCAACAAAAGCCATACAAATAATGAAAGAAGTTGCAAATATAGTTATAATATTCACAAGTCTGTATGCATTCAGAGGCTATGGAATACTTGACATTTGTGAAACTGTCACTGTGATCCCTAGAATTCTGCCATATAAAATGCAGGGCCTAATAAAGTCCTCTTAGTCAATGTCCAGTTAAAATTTACGTTGATACTTCTGGGAAACAAGGTTTGATCAGTCTAATAGGATAGGAATGAAATTCAGTATATTCATCACAGTCAATTTCACCATCATACATACACCAACCTAAAAATCACAACCACATGTATATATTTATTTGTTTATGTATTCATTTGGCCTTCTTTCCAGGTTGACTTTTGGCAACCAGACTCTGTCACTCTGGTAAGGCCAAAAATGCAAGTTGATTTCCGAGTTGAAGCTGCGAAGTCTTCTGTGGTTGAAGATCTTCTGAAAGAAAGTGGAGTGGAGTATCAGTAAGTTTGTTCTCACTACTGTATTTTGAATAGAAGAGGACTAAATATCGGGCAGAATGTGTTTGAACTTTTCATATTGGTCAACTGATTTTTCTGTCGCCAACTTCATCCCTCCGGTGGGTGCCTCTCCTGAGTTCAGCTTTCCTATGACAGTTCAAATGGACTGTAACTATGTCATGCAGAGGTGAGGTGAAATGTTGACAGAGGCAAGAGATGGGAAGCAAAGATGAACTACCAGAGATTTCCCTGAGGAGAAAGCTCATTGCAGTACAGTATGGAGGGGACAAGGAGGAGTTCCCACTAAAGACAAAATGCAGCAAAAGGTCTAGAAAGAGTCAGAAAGTACACCACATGAGTTTGCATGATACCAATAGGCAACTGCAGCCAGAAAATGGTGAGCCCCAAGTACCACTGACTTCTCTTAAGTTGCAGAACAATAGATAGAGGGACAAAAAACCCCAACAGGTGGCAAGCAGAAGACACTTGCCAGGTCAAAGGTCAAGGGAGGGTAGAACAGACTGCCAGGACAGTCCTGGGCTTTCTCAAGTCACACGTCAGAACCACAGCAAGGATCCCTCCAAAGAGAGAGCTTTTATTTGTATATTTCTTGGAAGTAAACAAGCCCTGAGTTGATCGAATACTACTGCAGCGTAAGTGGGGGGAACAGAGCAAACTGGCACATCACACATCACTGAGAACAGAAGCAATGTAGCGAGTAGCACTGATGGAAAAACAAGGAGAATAAGAGTTGCCTGGTCCTGTTCTTTACTCCATATTTTCCAGTCATTATGTAAGTATTAACTGAGGAGAAGACATTGACTTTGAGCTGGAGTGGAGTGAGGTTGTCTGTCTTCATTTCTCCTTTTACTCCACTGAGCATTGCAAATTGGCTCTGCCCACCTTCATTATCAGTCTTCTTTGATGTGTAAAGGATAATCTGTCAACATCATGTACTCAAACACTGAAAGCCAGTATTATTTGATCAAATTTTTATTATTTCATTTGGCTGAGCATAGAGTTTTTGTCTCTCAGTCCCATTGTTGTTGCTACTAGACCAAACTCCATCATTGGACACCACACAGTTACCAAGAAATACAAATATTATGGTCTGCTAAATCCAAAGGTAACCCATCCTAAACTTACCGGCCTCGTGTTAATCATGTCTAATTTGGATGCTGTTGTGGGAACAGAATCTAAAAACATTCTAGAATAAGCCATTTGCAATAATGTCATGGTGCATATACAGCACAGGAATCCAATTTTAGTGGAATTTCCTCCTTGGTCCAGGAGGAGTTACTCCAAATGTGTTAGTTTTCCTGTAATATTAATAGGAAATGGACTCTTTCAGGTCCATGCACAAATCTTTTGATTGCAACAGAGGTCATAATGTCTGGAATCCATCCCTGATAAACTTGAGTGGCTTGTCCTTGTGACAATCAAGATGTTACAATGCTTTTGAAGTGCAGCTGCAGTGCTGTGTCAACATAGTCATTTCACTGTTTGTTCTGAAGGCTGGTGATGCCTCACAAACTGGCCTACTGTTCTTCTATCCAAGTCACAAATGATCAAGGCCATATCCTGGATGAGTAAGATTTGCAAGGGGTTTAAGACAGGCACTGGAAAAAAAAAAGATGACTTCATTTTTTGATGGCCAAGGTTGAAATATAAGCAAAAGGTTCTCAAGAGTATGCTGAACAATGATCTGTGCCTTTCTGTCAATTCCAGGGGAAGGGGAACAGGGAGATCCAACCTATCCAGACAAGATGCTGGTGTTTTCTTGCCATTGTGTATTCTATTTCAATAGCCCACTTCACATGCAATGAAGTAGCTGAGAGGCTGGATAATGCCACCTCCAATAGAGCTGTCAAACCACATCTGAACTTTGGAAGCTTGGTTTGACAGAGAATTTCATCAAGCTGAACATCTCTGTGTTGCTGCATGGGATTAAAACATTGCTGCAGTCTAACTCTCCTCAGGTGCCAAAAGTTCAAGAGAGGGCCCTTTTCCTATTGAGGCAGAGGCATCTGGTACCATGAGATCAGCCCAGAGCTCATTTTCTAGACACACTGTCTTGGTATTGCCATTTTTCTTAAACCAAACTGTTGCCACTGTGGAGGTTTGTTAATATGGGACTAAGTAGGCAGGTGCTAATCAGAAGCCCACTGCTCCCTGATCATTCTGGTGGCAAGACTGAGGCAGGAAGTAGGCTGAAACTTGAACCTAATATATCTTGTTTTCAACCTGCTCACCTTTCACTTCACAGGCCACATGACCTTAACTCCACGAAGACCATAAAATGTCTTCCTTTCTTTCTAGATTACTGTATGTTTCTCTTTACACTGTTCATGGTGCCTTATTGCAGAGTTCTGATTGACAACCTGCAAGCTGCGCTGGATGCCCAGTTTGACAGCAACGTTCGTGCTGCTGGCCACAGCTATGAAAAGTACAACAACTGGGACACGGTAAAGTCTACAAGTTTACCTCATTGTCAGTTTGGTACCTCAGCCTCTATAGTCAAAACGGTTTTCATGTGCCTCCAGCCTTCTTCTCTTTTCCTCTTCTACTCCATCAATTGGTATGATAATGCCTCCATCCTCTTCTCCTTTATTGCTCATTACTGAGCTAGTTTGTGTAACCCATCCTCCTACACTTAATTCTTCTACTTCTGCTCCCAGTGCTGCAAAGAACCTCTGGCAGAAATCCAGTGACCAGGCTGAAATGCTTCCCTACTAACTTCCTCTTTCCTTTTCACTGCTTCTCCCATCTCCTCTGCCAAACTGCCCCAGTTCTAGGTCTTCATCTCACACCATAAGTTCTTCCCTCTTTGCTCCTTTTTTCACAGCAATGCTCATGTTTCCTGATCTATAATCTTGTCCATGTCACCCTTCACATCTTTGCAGTGGCTCTTTGGAAATCAGTGTTAAGTATTAGGCCACATTATGTGCTCAGAAGGACTGTTCTGGCTTGAAGTCTGTAAATTAATTAGTCTGGACCTGAGGAACAGAGATTCAATAAATTTAATCTCCTTATTACACAGATAGCTGCTTGGACTGCTGATATTGCTGCTCAGAACCCAGACCTTGTGTCTCGCAGTGAAATTGGGAAAACATATGAAGGACGGCCAATGTACCTTCTCAAAGTAAGTGCTTTGATTTCTTCATGCCAGACTTCTCCCTTATTAACCTCTGCAAGATTATGATGTCTATTAAAACACCAATGATGCTATTATAGTAATAGACATTTTAGAGGAAATCTAATATATTTTGTTTACTACTACTATGATTGATTTTTTTTTTTTTTAAAAGGCATACAATGAATTATTGGAAGTTTAGACATATAAATTCAATCACACTCCTGAGAGCTATTTGAATGATCATCTACCTTTATGTTCTCTCCATCTGTTGTTTGTAAACCTATTTACTCTAAAAGGTCTAGAAATGTCAGTCCAGCAATAGGAAACATATTTGTTTTTAACTTCATCGTATATAATTCTGAGATGGTTTTGACTGGGGTAGAGTTAGTTTTCTTGTCAGTCACTGCTATGGGGCTGTTTTGGATTCATGCTGATTTGGAAACAGTGTTGATGGTTCAGAGATGTCTTAGTTACCACTGAGCAGTGATTACACAGAACCAAGGCCTTTTCTGCTTCTCACACTGCCCCACCAGTGAGGGGGCTGGGGCTGCACGAGATCTGGGAAGGGACACAGCCAGGACAGCTGACCCCAAATGACCCAAAGGATAACCCAGACCATGTGGTGTCAGCTCAGCAATAAACTAGTGAGAAGGGGGGTCAGGGCCACTGCATGGGGACTGTCTGGGCAATTGTTTTCATTTGCATCATTTGCCTTTCTGGGGGTTTATTTCTCTGCCTTTGTTATTTTCCTCCTTCTATTATTAGTAGTAGTAATTACTGTTATTATTATACTATATATTCTATTACTGTTGTTATTATTATTATCATTGCTTCTATTGCTAAAATATTCTTATCTCAACCCACAAGTTTTTTCTGAGTGAGCTGCTGAGTGGTGCTTAGTCCTGTCAGCTGGGGCTAAACCAAAACAATTCTTTCTCATAACTCTTATGAATTAGTAAGAAAATTAGTTAAATAAAGGTGAAAGGATAAAGAGTACTTGCCCAAAAATTCATAAGCATTTACAATAATATATTATTCAAACAGACAATATCAACTTTTAGAAACACTACAGGGAATAAATCACCAGTGCAGAGTAATCAATTAATCTGGGGGAAGCTTATCTACATTAATAAAATTGAAATTATTAAGAGTATTGTTTTAGCTTGAATATCATGGTCAGCTACAGCTGGAAGCACTTCACATATTTCCACTTAAACAAGGAATTCTATATTTGTATACAGTTTGACTTTTTAGGTCAGCAAGCTGACTGACTTGTTCTGCATACGATTTATTTTGTTCAAGACCTGCAGTTTTTTTGTTGGTTTTTTTCCTAGATGGGAAAAAGTGGTGCAAATAAGAAGGCCATCTTTCTGGACTGTGGTTTCCACGCGAGAGAGTGGATCAGCCCTGCTTTCTGCCAGTGGTTTGTGAAAGAGGTCAGGAAGTTTAATGATGAAAAAATATTTTACAAAATGCTGCTATGTTTAAGAAAATCTTAAGTGAGCAGTAAGAGCTGAGGTCACTACAGATTGCCTTTTTACCTCTAAATACCTGTGTGCACATCCCTTCTTCCACCTCAGACGGTTAAGGTCTAACTACTCAAATCTGATCTTAGTGCTTGGACCTGTAATCTTTCAGCAGCTCAAGAGAACCTCAAACGTGTGTAAGAGGTACTAACAACTACAGGGATTTCTCACAAGGTTTGTAAATTCTTTTTTGCACCTGCAACCCAAGAAAGGTGAGAGAAAAGCAAACAAGCCTAGTAATACTCTAAACATAGTCACATTCAGTACACAGTCATAAGGAATAAGGAAATTCAAGGGCACATCAGAGGGCACCTGAATGCACTTGAGAGCAGCTGACTTCCTACAGTGTCTGGTGCTGCATTCCTTGCACCAGCTTTAATCAGTAAGGCAACAGAGAGGGTGGAAACCTACCCTCAGCTCAGCACAGTGTACTGATGGAATGTACCCATGAGAGGAGGAAGACTATAGATGAAGCGCCCTAAACTCCATTCAGGAAGAGGGAAATGCTTATGTATCCCTTTGAGCTGCCACTTCAAGTTGTACAGAATGGTTTCTAAAATACGAAACCATATTCAGGAAAGAGCTGAACAGGTAAAATTAGATTCACTTCAGCCTGGGATACTTCAGGCCTTGCATTAAACAATTGTATCTCCTTTATCTTTTCCTTCTCCTCACCACCAAAATAAAGCAGGTGAGAGTTAGCAAACGCTGCACACTTTGTCTTCGCAGAGAAGAGATACATTGCTCCTCAGCTGGAGGAGATTAATCTATTTAGCAGAACAATTTACTGATTGAATCTCAGATTTTGAATGCATTTCTGCTTGAAGATTAAAACAAACAAACATACAAACCCAAACCAGACGCAGCAGCTGGAATTTAAAACCCAGGTAAAGGAAAGCCAAACTACGTGAGCAAGCCATGCTGGCAGAGGCTTTGGTGGCAAGTATAACCTCGGTCTTATCAGACAGGCATGCAGTTCTGTGTAGGGAGCAATGGAAATTGAAAGTGACATTTCAGTGGAGTCAATGGGAATGTGATTTCATTAGCGCCTAATAAGGCTGCAGACAGTATGTGCTACCATTTCTCTCTCAGCAATTCACGTCACTGCAGCTGTCATTTTCACTGTCTGAACACTTAATTCATGGGTATACCTGACACCAGCAGCGGCTCTGCTCAGTGGGTCCAAGCGTGGATCAGCAAAAGGCTTTAAAAGCACTGAGCATCATCAGCAGTTCACTTGGGATTGCTTCTAGACATAAAGGTAGAAATAAATAGAGAAAAATATGAGCAAGGTGGATTGTTATATGTATCTCAGAAACCACCCCACCCCCCTAAACAACTAAACAAAAATTCAGCATAAAACAAAACACAGGAAAAGCCATTTCAAGTGATCTGAAACTGCTTTTCTAGAGTCTACCTCCCACTCTCCCACTTGCTATTTACAGGACAAAAAAAAGGCCTTTCTCCATTGCATTGCTCCCTGTGTTGTCCTTCATGTCTGTGTAAATGAACAGGGATGTAACACACTAAGAGCAAGTTCCCATGACCATTGTATGCACCCCCACCAAATCTGTGAGCAAGCATACAAAGTGCCAGACCATGAACAATCAGGATATGCATGCTTTATGGCAAGAGTTCTTGTGTTTGTCATTCAATGTCTTTATCTGGAAAAGTGCAGGGGAAAATCTGCCTCCCTATGAACACATGCATCTACAGTATTACGACTGGAAATGTGTTAGGATGTTACTTGAAAATACTCTCTATATTTTTGATTGCTGATGAAATTTCTCTGCACAACAGACATAGAAAATGGGAATCATGAATTTTCCTTTCCACATAGATTCAACTCAAACCTTTAAGTTTACAGGATGTAGGGATAATATATGGACAGGAACTTTGCTCTGCCTGTAATCAGAAAGTAGATGGAAATGTCTTTCCTGCAATTTATTATCCTGTTCAAAATCAAAATTGCTTCACCATATAATTTATCTATGAGATGACTTTCTAACAGCAGTGTGGTTTGAGTTGGTGTAAATACTCTAAGTACATGTAGTAACACAGAGGTGCCATCTCATGTGCTGGAATGACCTGGATGACTTTGCCTACAACATTCATTAATTCCTGATACAGACCCAGGCCTTTATATATAAAGAGGAGATATGGATTTATGAAGGCATCATCAGCTTTTCCTACTTCTCTCCAAGTAGGCTGTTGAGACCTATGGAAAAGATACTGTCATGACCACACTTCTCGACAACTTGGACTTCTATGTTTTGCCTGTTGTTAACATTGATGGTTATGTTTACACTTGGACAAATGTAAGTATGTTCATTTGGGTTTTTTCTCAGTGTTGTTGGAAAATCAACTGTTAGAACTTACTCTTAGTTTTCATCTATTATTCTATTTCAGGACCGCATGTGGAGAAAGACACGCTCTAAAAATGCCAATAGCAGTTGCTATGGTACAGATCCCAACAGGAATTTTAATGCTGGCTGGTGCAGTAAGTATCTGCTAACAAGAGCTGAGAGATCACACAGATATGCAACAGCCCATACTCTTAATTGCAGGTTTCCCCTACCTGATGTTTGGTTCAGCTCCAGCTTGAGTGAAGACCACCAGTGTAGCATTGTGGAGTAGCTTGTGTTCAATTTTGGGAGTAGTTTTGGGTAAAAAAATAATACATAATACAGGGCTTTACATCAATACTCATGCTCTTCCAACTATGCACACTCTACAGGGCATATTATTCAGTGCTATGACATATTCCCCATATGCCATGAAATACTCCTTCCTCTGATGTGACACGTGTGTCAGCTGGATTTTCAAGGCTTATCTACAAAAGTGGTGTAACATGACTCTCTTAACAAGCAGCTTTTTCATTAAATACTCATTAAATTCACCTTTCTTCTCAGCTACTGGGGCCTCAAAAAACCCCTGTTCTGCCACTTACTGTGGCTCTGCACCTGAGTCTGAAAAGGAGACCAAGGCTTTGGCTGATTTTATTCGTGAACATATGTCTACAATCAAGGCATACTTGACAATTCACTCCTATTCCCAGCTGCTACTGTTTCCTTATTCATATACTTACACATTGCCATCGGATTACCAGGAACTGGTAAGTCTCTTTATCATTTTGACTTAATGAAAAGAGTAAGTGAAAATCATCACTTGCTATTTGAGGTCCATTTAACTTCAAGCAGTTTCTTTAACATCTGGAAAGAATCTGTACTGCCAGATTTTGAAAATATTTCAATCTTTCTTAGCAAGAACAAGGGAAACCATGATGGCACAGGATAAATTTAAGAGCCTTATTTAATTTCCACATACACAATGAATTTGCCACAAGGTCAGTTTTGTCTTCCAATCATACTATATAGAAATCCACTCTGCTGTGCAGCTCTGCTTCTTCCCAACTTCAGGGGTTGCTATGTATGTAGCTTCAATATATGACATAGAAATATTATGCCGTGTAAGCCAAGATAACACCTTGATAGATTGTAATAACTATAAAATGGCTCAACTGGTATCACCAACAGCAGGCAAGGATCTCTGTCTTCCTACTGAGCCATAGCTCCTGCTGAATTAAACTCCTATTTGTGAAACTCCTATTGGTGCAGGTTCAGGACAATGAGGCAGTTCTTGACAAAAGTATAATTGGAAACAGATAGAAAACAGGTAAGTTTCAGTGCTGAGGCCTCTTTCAACAGGCCTGGATTTAAATACACATTTTATTTTGAAGAGGCGAGGATGAATGTGGTGTTTTAAAGGGCAATGCCTCTTTATTGATCCTAGAGAAATGCCACACCCTAATGCCATTTAAGTAACATCAAGTCTGGAATATATATATCTTATCCTTAAAAAGAGATAGAGGGGTTAGAACTATTAAATGAGTATAAAAGCTGCAAACTTTTATATAGGCCAAGAATAAACAATCATGAACAATAAAATTACTTCAGTTCTCTGGCATATTAGCAATTAGAAGCTGTTGGCAGGGAAAACAACACAGCAAGACAAAACAAACACATTTTGATTCACCCTCTTTCCAGGATGCTGCCAAAAATCCAAGGCAACAACACTGTGTGTTGCTTTGCTGTGCAGGTTTGACAGATTTATGAGCACTCCCAAATAGATGTCTTGATTCTGAAGCACAAATACAAACTGAGGCCAAAAGTGAAGTTTCTTGTTGGATTTTTTACAGCCTCAAAGAGAAGATGAAGATTTTGTTTTCTTAATTTATATTCCAGGAATTTTGTAACTGGAATTATTCCAGGGAACTATAGTAATGCCTTGTCATCAGTTTTTTAAAAGCTTCATATTTCACACACTGCAGTTCAGTCTAAAGTAATAAAACAATGCTAAGCCCTTGAAGCTGCTTTGTTGTCAAGATCACAAAGTTCCCATTTGTTAAAAATTTGCATGACATTCTGCCCCCATTTTTTGAATCAAGAGCAAATGTGATGAAACCAAACTAAAAGTACAGTGCGTTTCTCACAGTATTGAATGGAAAAAGTTTACACTGACAGCTCATGACAGAAACAATCCTTACCAATAAAAGAAGCTATGTGTTTTGCTAGGTTTTAAAATTCTTTTATTAAATTAAAATCTTAGATTGTCAATGTTCTAGTCTAATACACAGTGAAATTTGGTGAATCACCCATACTGGAGTTCTACAATTTTCATCTTTAAAACTCCCCTTTCCTTCCAAGACAGTTCTGTTATTAATGCAGGCCATATATTCCTCTTCAGCCATTTGATTTCACTTTGTATGTTAGTCTTTCCAACATCACTTTATCCTACATTTTAAATTGGTCACACTGATCCCAGAGGGAGTTCAACTATTTTCCACTACAAAGCAACTACAAATCTCACCACCCTGACAAGATGACCTTGTGAGTGTTTTTCACATCTTAATTAAGGGAAATTATTTCCTCTACTGGTGATCCCAACAGAAAGACAGCAGGATCCTAGAGGTGTTTAACTTGTGCAGTATCTGATTTTAACAAGGGAAGATTTCTTGCCAAAAGTCCTTTTGGAGAATGAGATCAGAGTATCACCCAATCAACGTGGCCTATAGCTGGGATAATTAAACAGAAAGGGCCTTATGCACTACAATATCAGTGAATTAAATAGAAAAACTGACTCCCAAAGGCTCTGGGTCAGGTTGAAAAGTGCAGCTTTTCAGGTTAGCTCAAATAACTAAGACACACTCATTTAAGCTGTGACTAAAAATTTAAAATTTTCAGTCAAGAATTGTATTTGCTTGAGATGACACAGCTACAAAAAGAGGTATTATTTTATATGTCAATTGTTGTGTTTCATGTCCAAAAGTTCTGTTTAGATTTAGAATTTAGAGAAATGCTGAAGAATGAGAATCTTAACTTTTAATAAATATAGTTTGGGGAAATAAAATAATCATAAATAATTTTGTAAATGAAGAAGCAAAATTTATAGTGTCATTATCTTACCTCAGATGTTATATTTACTCTGACAGATCTAATAAATTAAAGGAAATATCACTGCAATTTCTTATCTCTTTCAGTGAGGAACTGGACATGTGTTTAAACAAAACCTTGCATGTCTGCTTATCATTAACAACATTTTGTTCCATTCTATTTAATTAAAGGTAGCATAATACCATGAGGCTTATGTTGCATTCCATTGTTTGAGATATAGAAGGGTGCAAAAATTGAGTAATTTGAGTTTGAAGACACTCAGTCTGCAGAAGAGAATGCCTGTGCCTTTCTTTCCTGTTTGGGTACTGAACAGCCTGTCCTTGGGGCTCAAAAGACTTTTTCTGTTCACATCCTCAAGAAATCACCAGAAGGCTGAGGAACTTTTGGTTCCTCAGGTAGAACAGGACACTCTGAGAGCCCCTTTGTGCTCCACTGCTTTGCTACAGCAAATCAGAGCACCTCAAAGTTCCTGTAACTTACTCAGAGCTGGGCGTTTAAACTACCCCTCAAACCATACCCAGCCTTGGGATTTAAAATGTCCCTTCTTTCCTACAACTTCCCACTCTTCCCCTTAGATGCAAGAGGATCTCTGAGGTTCTCAACCCCACAGCTTGCAAGGATTTTCTCCCTTTATTGGGAGTTGTTTTTTTGTTCTCCCCAATGCCAGTGTTGCACAAAACTTTCACTGCTATCCAAACAATACTTGAACAACAAAAATAAAAACACCCAAGACAGGAAAATCTAGGTCAGGAATTTCTCAGAAGTTACACAATATTCTTGTGATGACATCCTGAAAGAAATATGTCCTCCTTTTGGTGAATCACATTTTGTCTGCTTCACAATCCTCTTGGCTCACTCTTTACTATACCCTGGAGTATTTCCCTGAACACTTGAATCCCTCTCCCACAGAGGACAGAAGCATTAGCTTTTCACAATTAAAAAATATCCTTGGCAAGGGCAGTATCTCTCCACACCCCAAAAAAAATATTTTCATCCTTATTTTACTATTCACATTCTTGTCCTCTTGCAATAAAGAACTCTGCATTTAATCACACTTTTCATAAACAATTCAGCCCATATTTTTTAATCAGTTCATATTTTGGCCTTAGCTTCCCATTAGGTCCGTCTATAGTTTCCTCCTTTTCAGAAAAATCTAGTTTTATCAATTCATGTTTGTATTTGGATTGACTCTGAACTGTGGTTTGAGAGAGCACAGGAATTGCATCGTGCCCTTCCTTCCTTTTCAGGCTCAGTTCCACCTCTCACTTTAACAAACTCAGCACCAAACACGTCTACAGCTAGCTCGCACTCATTGTCAGATTTGACAGGCTGCAGAATACTATATTCATTTATAACCCAAGGTAATTTTAGTTTGTATTACCTGAATGCATACTGGCTCCACTGGTTGTTGTTTCAACTCACCAAAATTCACCTTCCTTGTTGGTCTAGCATCTAATTTCCTCTTGAGTGCTTGAAATAGGATGTATTGCAAAGTGGAGATATGCTCAGTCTGTTCAGCCTGCAAGAGTGAATTTCAAATATATTGCTTGGTGTTGCAAGTATCAGTCTGACTAACCAAATGCCTGGTTGAGAAGTCATGTATATGTTTAAGATATGAAGGCCTGTCAGTAAGAACTTTTGAATAGCAAAAATCCTGCTATCTAAGAGACTCAGTCATGTTAGTGGGGAGCTGTTACCTCTGCTGCTGTTGTATCTGTGCTATTGAACAGCTTGTATTACTGTGATTGTTACATGTAAATATTGTTAAAGTCAGCTGGGAAGCACAACAAACAGGAAAGTGGGCAGCAAAGCAATGTTTGAAATTGGCTTCACAGCTCCTCCGTGGAGTTTGCCACAACAGAACTGTTCTGTACTGGCAGTCTCACAATTGTGAAAAGGATGATTTTAGTAGCTGTCTTTTCCAGATGAAGTTCATGTGTGAATCTGGCTGACAGACAAGGGTCTTCAAAGGTGTCACGCACATACACCTTGACTCAGTCACACTGGAAACCCTCTCACCAGGGACTAATTTCTTAAACACTCTAAGAGATGGTCACAGAGAAACAGGCTTGGAAAGAAAAAGAATAATCTACTGAAGCCTTCACTGGCTGGATTCCTTGGGCTCTTGGAGCACATGCTTAACCATGAGCAACAACAGAATAGTGAACTAAATTGTACATCATCATGGACTCTTGAGGGGGAAGACTGTTTCTATTGGCAAAATAAGAAGCCTCAGAAGTTTAGATTGACTTGGCTAAAGCTCATTTTGCAAATACCACATTTTCAGACTTGCACTACAAAGGAAGTCGAGGGTTACTTTACTTAACACGTAAAAAACACAAGACTAAAGTGAAGTGAAATCCAGTTTTGGGCCTCAGGAAAATCAGTTTGCAATCCAGTGAGGGAAGAGAGCAAGAGGCCCAGTGTAGCAGTGAAAAGGCTTCTCCACAGCAGAGTCAGATTATGAGGGTAAAGGAGTTGTCCACACACAGCAGCTGCATGATCAACATCCCTGGAGTGTTTCTAAATGGCCACAGTTTGCTGGCAAATCAAGCCTGATAATTCAAGAATAAAATTAGGGAGATGCCCCCATAAAAATTACCTATTAACACACAGAAGATGCTTAGCCTGATAATTTATCTTGTTAGTTCAAAACTTCAGATGTGGTGAGAAAGAGAGGCCAGTGCCATACCTTTCATTAAAAGCTAAAAACTGAAAAAATAGGTTTAAAGGTTGTTAATTATGTAAGATAATGGCAACCGAGAGCACAACTCTGCTGTCTCACTGGCCCACGCATTCTGTACACAAGATGAAACAAAATATTAGTAATTGCTGTGTAAACACAGATGGGTGATGAGCAATAACGTCTTCTGCTGAAATGACCAGCTCTGCGAGCTCAGCTGTGAGTCAGAAGCTGAAAAGCCATTTCTGCTCCCAGTTACAAGGTATTACCCTCGAATTATTTCTTGGACTTCAGGGCGCCACTTGTTTCTTTGCTACTATAATTCACAGCGAAATGTTCCTCACAACAGAGAGATTCTTAACGGTATAAAATGCCAAATAAACCACAACAATTCAGTTAAGGCCACTGTGCCAGGAGATGTAGAAAATCACTGAACAGCAGAATATCCTCAAAGGTAAAAAAAGAAAACAATGTTTCTCCTTGCACCTGTATTCTAAATAATTTACAGGCTTGAAAACCCAAACCACTTTTCAATCTTTTTGAAAATGTTGGGCTTTATTTATATACCTCTGCAAAAATCTCCATGCTATTTCCTTTTTATGGATTGCTTCGAGTAACTGAGCTATTTTGAAAGAAACCAAACATGTTTTCCTCATATTTTGTATTTATACTCACAAGTATTTACTTAATACTTTTTACTCCTGCTGTTGAGTAATAATAACAATAATAATTATTATTATTGATATTATTATTATTATTACTTGGCATTCTTCTTATAAAGTTGAAATTTATTTTTCTGCCTCTAGGTTTTGGAACGTAAATCTATTAGCAGAGAAAATGGGAGAGAGTCACTTAAATTAAAAAAATATATATCAAAACTGATAAAGCTTCATTTCATCATGAAGTCATATATGTTCAGTCATGTTTTCAATTTAGAGAGGGTAATTTAAAATACCATCTCCGTCTCCAACCTGGAGAGCTTGAGAAAGTTGTTTATTTGGATTCCAGGCTCTTAACAGTTGGAAAGCTCAACTTTTTACAACTTCCTTGCCAATAATAAAAAGTATCCCTCAGGTAAAAAGATTTCCTGACATACTTTTACTGGTATCTGTTCTGGTATCATTTAAGGCTATCATTTGGCTGCTGAGTGAAAGGAATGCCCTGGGTGAAACAGCCCCAAAGAGCAGCTCTACCGTTCTATTTCCTTACCATGCAGTTTATTACAAAAAAGAATACAAATACTAATCACCAAAAGGTCTGTAGGTAGTATCAGACTGTCTTTCCAAATTTTATTTTCACTTCCCATATATTTGAAGAGGGGAAGAATCATTTTATTTTTAAAAATTTGCTATTGAGAGAAGATTTGACTCATTCTCAGGTGCTGATTAAATGTGTATATTATAAACAACAGATGGCTGAAGAAAACATGGTATCACTAGCAGATAGGAGTCTCCAACTTCTACAATTCCCTCAACATGTGTTAAAAATTATTATGGATTTTAGAAAAATCAGCTTGTGAAGGGATTTAAAAAAAAAAAAAAAAAAAAACACCCAAAAAAACCGGGAGAGGGCTCAACTACTCCAATTGTTCTGAATCCAAGATTGTGAAATGCAGAGCACAAACATTCTTCCTTCTGTTTGTGCAATTGAGAGGTCAGAAACTAAACCCCACATTCAGGTACAGCCAGTGTTATAGATGGAAGGACAAGCTTCAAGTACACTTTGGTCTGCCTTGTTTAAATACACTTAATGTGTTAAATGACCAAAAATGCCTACAGCAAATTCCCATAATTCCAGAATTTTCAAAACCAAACATTTGGGAATGTGGAAACACTTGCAATTCTGCAAAAACATGTTGTGATGCTGTTTTGTAGAAGCTGAGATAGTTCCCTCAGTTAACTCAGATTTTCTAAACACATTGTCCAATATGCCTTTTTGAGTAATTCACAGGAACACTTGAAACATAAGGATGAGCAGAGAATATTTTACAATACATCTTCCACTGGGAAGTAAGCCAGAGTATAACCTACAGAGAAGGAAAGGACTTGAGGAAATTCCTGGAATAATAAGCCATTCAGCTGTAAGCTATAAGAAAGATATGGCAACCCATTGCTTATTCTTATACTGAACATCTGCTTTCAAAAATCATTCATATTTATCATCTGTTAGTAATAGTTTTCATGTTTTATTACCAACATGCTGTATAATGAAGAATTGGAAAAGCCACACGTTCCAAAGAAAAGTCTGTAATTTTCTTAATGCAAACATACAAAGCTTCATAGTACTATTGATGGGCCTGATCCGACCCTCACTGAAATCAGTGGGAGTTGAATGAGTCCCTCTGTGCACAGGAAATGAATTTAAATTAATGAGACTACATATGGTTCCAGGGTAATTTATGCTTTTTCTGGCTGTTAATATTTATAAGACTTTAATCTGCTTCCACTTGTATCACTGTTGAACTCTCCTGTCTGAGGCAACTCTACTCTGAATGTATAGCTGCATGAACGGAAGGAAAAGAAAGGCTATTGTATGTTCACAATTTACTGTACCAAGTCTCTTATCTCTAAATAAGACTTGTTTAGTTTTAACCTTGTACAAGTTTCTTCTAAGTCTAGAAAATGCTGTTCCCTATTGTTCCCTTCCTGTCCAAACCCCACTGGACTGTTCCAGACACAGGAGGCTGCACAGCACTAGAGTAATACACACCCTGGGCCACACTCCATCAAAGCTTGGAGTTCTTTACTGATAAGATCTTTCCACAACAACACGACAAGCTGTGCCTTGTCAGATACTGACACCTAGTCATATTGAGGGGTGAACAACAATTTTCAAATAAAAACTTCTCCAGCATGGCTTTTCAGTTTATTTGATGATGTATTTCCCCAGAAAGCTTCTGAAAATCTGCATTTATCATTTTTCTTTTCCTACAGAATTCCATTGCTAGTACTGCATCCAAAAAGCTGGCCAGTTTGTACAATACTAAATACACATATGGCCCAGGAGCAGAAACAATCTGTAAGTACTGGTCCAAATACACTAACAATCTATATTAAGTGCTACTAAGACTATAAAATGCGGGTTTCTGGTGATTTTTGTTCCTCTTCCTAAACAGTCCCCTTCTCTCTTAGTACATGCAAGTACTAAGAGGTATATTATGGGATCTGTCATTTCTAAATTATAGGATAATTTATTTCTTAGGGATCCCAGGAAGTGTGCAAGCCCCTGGAAAGTAAAGTGATGTGGTAAAATGTTTAGGAATTCATATGCATAGCATGAATTCCTAAATCATACACAGCTTAGATTTAAATATAAGAACCTTGACCTGAGATTTTCTGCATTTCCAGTATCTCTAAGTCAAAGTCAAAAGATGAATACTTTGATTCTACTGTGTGACGTGAATCCTTCAACCACTCCAGCAACACAGACTTCTTTTACTTTACATTACACCCTGAGAAACTTAGTAATTACAATTCCATCCTTGTATCCTTCTTGGGAACTCAGCTATGGATATGGCCTTTGCAGTGCCAAAAGCCCAGTTGATGTTACCAAAGCTAGGTTTATAGAACTTTTAGTATCTCCTATATTTAAGATCTCTTAATTTACTTAAATATGGAAACTAATCTCTCTTCCTTATTTTTCCTTTCTCAAACAGTCAAAAAAACAAAACAAAACAAAAAAGTATTTAAAAACACAAGCATTTAAACACCCTTTCTTACAATTTTTAGAATATTTATGGATTTCTTTCTTTAGAAATGTTTCAGTGATGCCTGGCAATTCTGAAGGCTCTTTCCTTAGCAAAAGAGCTGTCTATTATACCAAACTATTGGAAAGCGAGGGTACTATTTGTCCGGAAGAAAAAGATGGAGCTGATATCCCAGATTTGCAGTTCTTTCCCATCTGTATGAACCTCAGGAAGCCACCCAGTGAGAGGGTATTTGCTTCTGATACCAAACCTTTCTAAACACCCCCATGCAACCACGCCATTCTCCTGTTCCTTAGATGTTTCTCCTGTGGTCTCCTCACAACAGTGACAGGGAGGGAACAGTTTATCTTGTTTACATTTGTTTGCACACATCAGCTGGAACAAAGCTCACAAATGGCCTATAATCACATGAGCAGGATAAATCAATCAATTCACCAAATATTTATCTGTCATTTCTGCATTTCTGGTTACATGACTTGACTCCAAAGGATTTCACATTTCAATGCACAGCCACTCTTTCCCAGTTAAGATTTATTTCTTTTCTTTACCAACAGACCCTGCTGCAGGGGGCTCTGATGACTGGGCTTACGATCAAGGCATCAAGTACTCTTTCACTTTTGAGCTCCGAGACACTGGTAGACATGGTTTTCTTCTCCCTGAATCTCAGATAAAGCCAACCTGTGAAGAGACTTTACTTGCTGTCAAATATATTGCCAATTATGTCCTTGAGCACTTGTATTAGAATGGAGTTCTAAAGACTATTAAAGAAGGTTGTATTCAAAGACGCCTTCCTTATTATTCTCCCCTAATAATACATTCTTATTTCTCTTTAATGTTCTTAGTCGTATTCTTAGTCCATCATAGGTCACTAGAAGCTTCTTCAGAGAAATTGTAGAAATTCAGGAGAAATAAACCTTTTATTAAGGCAACTGATACATTTGGGGGGGTCAAAAAAGAGTGAGCACAAGAAGATTAATCAACGTAAGGTAAAGGTTGCCTTATTGATTAAAATTATCTTTACACAGAAGAGATGGGCCAAGCATTAGAGCTTACACAGCCTGAATGATGACCAGAATGAAAACAGCCAGGTGATCCATATAAATGCACTTTCATCCAACCATTCATTGCCTTAAGGACAACAGTAGCAAGCAGAAGTTCATATCACATATTTTTAAAATCATATTAGCTGTGATGTATTCTTGTGAATTTTCTCAAAACCCACCCTGGATCTGTCCCATCACTGGAAAATAGTTTGGATCTGAGATCATTGCTAATTCAATCTAAACTCAGTGAAGATTATAATTACTGTTAAAGACCAAAACTTGATATAAATCATTCTATAAATGACCCTACATTTAAGGCTCTCACACTCACTACAATAACATCTCTCAAAATATTCCCTGAGTTCTGCTACTTCCTGGGGCCCCACGTGTTCCTACTTCCATGAGCGGAAGAATCATAAATAGCCATAAAGACTAAGTCTGGTGATAAATGATTAACTGTTTCTTTCATGAAAAGCTGTAGAGAATTATCCCCTCCCGATCAATTTTCTGTACAGGTAATGTGGGTCTAATTGAGTCAGAGTGAGTGAGAGTGATAAATAGCCACTTGACATCTTTCTCACACAGCTGCAGAAAATGTGTTTGGCATCTATTAGTGCTCTTTAGAGCTTGGTTTATATGGGAGACACTCTGCAGAATGATAGAGGAAAGCCTTATGTCAACATAGAACCTGGCTGATCTCCCTGCCACTGCTGGAAGCTCTGAAAAGAGACTTCCGCTGTCCATTGATGCTCCTGGAATTAACCCCACTTCTGGCAGGTCCCTGCCTAATACACTCAAAACAGCCTCTGAAATACATCTTACTGAGAAAATGATCCTCCCAAGAAAAGCACCCAATTCAAGACATGTCAAAAACTATGTGTTCTCCCTTTTTGCCCCTTCTCTGTGGAAGGAAACAGGAAGACAAGGTCCAATTTAAAATTACACTTTAATTTACATGTATAAGAAAAAGAAAGGCACGTTTTCATAAGTCCACTCCAATTGGACTCAGATTAAACTAGTCCTCACACATGACTGATCCATCTGTTTTTGATCACTGGTGAAACTGAACCCATATGTGAAAGTAGCACATACCAGTAAAAAGACATGTTGTGCAACAAAAGTGAGGGGAAGGATAACCAACATTACTAAAAATAGCACAGGATGCATCAGAACATTCCTGGCAGAGCCAAACATGTCACAAAGTGCAGGAAATAAATTTCTCAGAATATAAAATATTTTGGCTAATTTTAACCAAGTGTTAACAACCATCCAGGGACTATGTTGACTGTAACTATTATTTGGGAAGATGTCCAGGCTTTACACCAACTGCAAGGTGAATCACTGATACTGAGCACTAGGCCTATAGTTTAGTTGACAAGGTGATGTTTGGTCAAAGGTCAAACTTGATGATCTTGGAAGTCTGTTCCAACTATAATAATTCTATTCTACAATTTAATACTAGGCAGGCTCTTTGTCAGACTGCAGGCAACCAAACAAGCAGCTACAAATACAGCTGAGGGGTCAGTCTCAGCACCCAGCAGCTCCAACAGCATTAGATTTACCCCAGTTAATTTCACTGGGGGACTCTGAGGCAGAACATGGAAATATTTGGTACCTCTGACATTCCCAAAGCCAAGTCACAGCAAGGCAGGGATATGCAGCTTTTCTGTGCCTTAGTTCAGAAGGTCCCCACTAGCACTGCTGGTCAAATTGCACAGACACAGAGAAGAGCAATCAAATGCGGTATTATCATCCATGCAGCTTGGAGCATAAACCAAAGAATATATGGGAGAAATTTAAGCTGGAAAGGACATTCTAGCAGGTAAGCTGTTAGGGCAGAGACACTGAAAGAAAATGCGAGGAGGAAGCAAAGGTCCATTGACATCAAAAGTCACAACACTTCAAATTTCATCATCACTTTCAAAAAGCACCAAAACTTTACATGAAAAACTGATTGATAACGTATTTTCAAATTAAACCACATGAACCTCCATGTGAACACAAGAAAATACCTTTTAATGAGAATGTTCAAACACTGGAACAGGTTGCCCCGAAGTGTTGTGGAATCTTCATCCTTGGAGAGGTTGTTAAAAACTTGACAGCCCTGGGCAACCTGCTTCATGCTTTAGGTGACCTTTCTTTGTGCAGGGGGTTGAACTGAATGGCCTTGAGTGTTCTCATTCAGCCTCAACTATTCTGTGATCCTGTGAAGTTAATCTCTGCCTGATGCAGGTCAACCAAGGATGGAGAAGAACTTTTCAGTTTGATTCATACTACTCCTTTAGTTAGATAAATAGAAAAGGAACATTCTGTATCCTTGATTAAGAATCACATCAAAAAGCTGCCATCTTTCTCACATTAAGTTATGGTTTAGTCAAATACATGTAAACAGTCTTTTCATTTCAGGGCTCCAAAACTCAAAAGGAATTCAGACCTGTTGAAATGCTTTACAGACAATGCACTGTCCACATGCCAGGTCTCACAGGAGTGATATTGGAGATACCAGACCAGTCACAGAGGAAATGTCCCTTCAGTACAGATCACAGCTGCAAAGGCTCAACAAAGGCAACACTTACAAGTTCTTGATTCTTTAACATATAAAACAGGTAACACACACAAAAATGAAGGAAATACAGTAAGTCCTGACAGTTGTGTGAGAGTTAAACATGAGCTTCTGGGGGAGGTATTTCCCAGTTTGGTCAAAGTTCTCAAGCAAATGCTGACATATAATGACAATTCAGAGAAGAAAACTTTTGTTCTTAATGATCCAGACATAACTGCCTCAAAAACTGCTAGAAATTAAACCTATGCTTACAGTTCAGCCTGTTCTGAACTCTGCTGACATACGGCCTCAGCATGCTTTCTGTCACTTTGAATTTTCCCAAGGACAGATGTGGGCTGTGCATTGAAGCAGGTTGCCTCTGTGCTCCCCACTGCACTCAGAACAGCTGCATTACAGCTGCATACAGTATCTACTACAAGGGAAAAGGAAACAGCCAAATGCCACTTTTAAGAATGGGACTATGTTCCTGTCCTTTACAGGAAGGATGCCAGGCTACTTGTGGTAAACTTTGCAACCATAGAAAACAGAGAATTTTCTATCAGTAAGTGAATATATGCAGCTTAGCCAAGAAATAGGGAAATACTACCAAACATCTAAAACTTTTTCTTCAAAACTTACTCTAACAGTTGGCAAATACAGCAGTGTTTGCTTGCAGCATTTAGCAGAAGACTTAAGATGTTTAACTGGAGTTCTTCAAGGAAAGTATAAATCATGCTGCTTTAATAAAAAAAATCATCTCCCAATTTCCTGGCTTCATGGAGAAAAATCAAATACTCAGGTTTCTCTTTAGTACATTGATACACTAGGCCATAAGAACCAGCATAAAGACTGTAAGAAAAAAAAAATAAGTTAAAAAAAAAAAAGAAGTTCAGGAGTAATGGCTGTCATTCCCATAGATCCCTGTGCTGCTGCTCCTGACATGAGGTCAGTGTCACAATGATCCACCAGTTTGTGTCCAGAAGTGATGCAGCTCAAAGCATCTCTGTTCCTACCAGAGTTAGCCCACAACCTAATCAGCTTGCTACAAAAATCAAGAGATGCCAGTAAATTTTATAAATGACAAAGAGAACTCAAAAGACAAATATGCTGTGATGCAGCACAGCAATGATGTCATTGTTGACATGTATGTTTCATCATTGTCACTCATTGACATGGTCCCTTTTGCCCCATTGCAAAGGTGCAACATTCTCAGATTATGAAACTGTAAATACAGCAGTAAATGCAAAAAGCTTTTCAATTGTATGTTCACAGGATGTGTGTGCATAAAGAAAATGGTGAAGTTTTAGAAGTTCAAGTGCTCGGCACACTTAGCAGAAATATTCTTATGTCACGCCAATCTAGAAACTGAGATCCTTTTCTCCTAAAAAACTACCCCTCACATATGACAGCAGACCCTTTGCCCCCCGTTCCCTTCCCAGGCCTATGCACAGTAATGCCACCAAGTCTGTGAATTCACTCTTCATCCACCCTGGAGAAAATGAAAGGAAAATAGGTCCTCCTTGTGGTACATTTAGCTAACAAGTTCAGGACTAGTGAAATCAACAGCTATTTCACTCCAAAACTAAGCTGTGAATACTGTACAAAACATTGGAATTTCACTGAGGAGCTTTTATGTAATTTTACACATAACTTCTATTAATTCTTCAATGATTTTTGTAATGTACCCAGAAACTGAATGAATACAGGGTTCAAAAGGAATGTTCATTTTCTACAGACTTTCAGAAAACTATTCTGACATTTTTCTCCACAAATGGAAATGCTGTTCATGACCTGAAGGCTTTCTTTTAAGGATCAGAAATAGAACATTTTCTATTTGAATGGAACTAGAATTCCTAATGACACAATGATGTTTCATACTTTCCGTCTTTCAATACCTATCTTTGAATCATGTCTGAAAAGCAACAATACAATCTTTACAAATGTGGAACACCCTTCCTCCATTTAAAAGGAAGGCTGAATAGAAAATGATTTTATTTCTAGCTTTTCCACCACTATTCCTTTGCAGTTTCACGTCTCAGCTGTAAGCTATACTGTCACTGACAGCAGTTCTGGCAACAACATATTCAGCAATAAAAAATGTTTAGAAATAATGAATTACTTCTAAAGGTTCTTAACACAAAATGAATTTGAATTATATGCTTTCTAAATTAGAAAACTCATTACACACCAGAATTTTAAAAATAAAAGAAAGTAAGACTTGCTTTTAAAAAAGCCCTATTGCACTACACTTACCCTGGCCTTTGAAAATCACAAAGAAGCTAATTTCCTAGGATTGTAATGATATGTAGCTAAGAGAACTTCCTTGTTAAATTGCACAGTCCAGTATAAATTTCCAGCTAACAATGAAAAGGTAATTTTTGAGAAGCAACTCTGCACTTTATGTGCACTAAATACTCACTTCAAATTTATTAAAATATAAAATACAAAAACTGAAATATACACTCCAGGACCCTCATGTTAATTTCAATCTAGACTAAGCTTTGTGTGGATATATCTGTATGCCCACAGAATGTATCAAATTCTCCCAGCCTTAACAGCTGTAATGAAGCTCTCTTCCTGAATGGAGCAGGCACCTGCCATAACCATTAAAAAAGGGAAAAACAGAGTGTTTGTTTTGCTGTCATGCACACAGGGAAAAGCCTGGACCTTCCACACAGAAGGCAGCCACAGTACAGCTGTTCTATGCTCTGAAGGCTTTACCAGCTGAACATCCAGGCCCTCTCCAGTGCTGTCCATCCAACTCCACAGCCAGAGGCCATCACAACCCTGAGTACCTTAAAGCTCTGGTACTTCCAGCACACACCTTTGCATGATATATTTTCTCTCCTCTCATGACAACTCTGGGTCTGGGAACTCCAGCCTGTCAAGTATTGAGCCAGGAGACAACTCACAGAGCATGAGGAGCAGCACCACTCAGTCATGTACCTCAAAGTGATTCTAACAGGGAATGAATCGTTCTCATGCCTGTTTTAGTTCAATTAAATATCTTCAGGGGAAAATTTGTGATCAAACACAGAATCAACACCATATATTTATATTCTGGTTGCTGGCCTTCTTTTAATATTTTATTAACTTTGCCTTGCTGAACATTTTGAGTCTAGAATCTGAATTACAGGGTTAGCCCAAATCAGCTGGACTCTTCCCTCACTTTTCACATCCTTCCAGCTTTCTGTGCTCTTCTGAAGTAATATCTTTCTCTGGCAAACTCTGTAGACCATGTAATATTTGCTACCCATCATGGCCTTGGATTCTGAGAAAAATTCTGTCTTGCAAGCGAATTTGCACAAAGTTCTGAGGGATTTTGAATATTTTTGGAATCCCTTCCAAAAATGTCTGGTTACTTTTGTGATACTGTTTTACTCAGTTTCCCTGACTTACCTTGAGACATGAATCAGGAGTCAATACTGCTCACACAAGACCTTTTCACAATTGTGCTGCATTTTGGTGTGTTATATGTTTAGTTTAAAAAGAAATAAGTTCATTAAAGCACATTCAGTACTTCAGCACTAGGCACACAGATCTTCCTGAACTCTATGGGAGATAAAAATAAGTTCCTGTCAGGACTGCACTCTATACAACAATTCATCAAAACATCCACCATGACATAGGGAGTGTGTGTCAGAGACCTGAGTAACTCAAAAAATACCTCCCGAGTTTCCCCCAGCAAGCTTAGACAGCACCACACATCTGCTCCTGAGAGTTGTGTGGGATGGAACATTGCAAGGTTGCTGCTTAAAGGCTTTTTCAATTTAATATGTAGATTCCAAAGAGTAAATTCAGCTGGAAATTTAAAGCAGAAGGTGCATATTTAATGGAAAGAAGTTCCTAGATTTAATGGAAAGAAGTTCTTTCCATTTTACGTTCCTGGAAACGTATTCCTCTTCTTCCTGGCGTAAATTCAAGGGGGGAAAAAAACCCTACAAAAACCAAACCACAAGCCAGTCCTTTGCCAGCCTGCACAGCTGTGGCTACTACAGATGGGACCTTTCAGCTCTACAGTGCTTAAGGCACTCCTAACTCTGCTGCTTCAGGGCACATTAGAAGATAGTTTAATCAGTCACCAGTTGCTTTGGTTTCAGGCAGAACCCTAACATGAAAAAAGTTTTTCAAGAAATGGACATGCTGCCTTAGCTGCACGGTGAAATGAGATGCCTTGAGAATAGTTTATTCCACAACAACTACTCTGCTGACTGGGAATTCTGCCAGCGCACCCTCATCGTGAGGAGACACGGCTTCTCATGACACCTTGTGGCAGCGTGACAAGCTGACATGGCTTCTGTTTTCGCAAGCAGTAATTTAAGATGCTTCAAAACAGCGGCATTACAGAAAATCAAACACGCAACAAAAAGCACCAACTTATAATCCATTAAGCTGAACAGAGCAGCAACACTTTTTAAAGTCAAGAAAATTTCCCATAAAGACACAAAGTATAAAATAAGAAGACCCTTATTTTAAAGTAATAACATCAGAAAACTGAAACAAACTCAATTTGCATGTGAGTTACAGATGTACAGGTATAATAATACAAGTATGTATTATTAACATTTAACATTTTCTTATCTGTGCATACTTGTGAGCCTCCCTCACTCTTACCCGTTACTGTGCTGTGAAGCACTGGCAGAGTTAGCAAAGACAGTCCGGTCACCACTGAGACCGAGCCGCTCAGGGACTCAATTACCACAGGCTTGTCACACCCAGCATCAGCCCCCTACACCTCACATAAAAAAGTTCTAAGATTTAAAAAAGGGCACTTTCCCACAGGGATTTAGAGAAGCAATAGGCATTAAAGTCTGCAAAGTCCCCAAAGGCCTACTGGGACTCCACAGACATTTAAGACCCCAACTACTGTCTTGTCAAGCTGCACATACTTACTTTGAGTGCAATACAGAACTTCAATTTACAGCCTGCGAGGGACTGAAAAACATTGTTGGCATGAGGAGATTTGCCGGCACAGTTACACAAGCTACAGTTAATGGGAGATTGTGACACATGGATTGGGCACCTCAGAGTCAAGCCCTCCTCCAATATCACAGATGTGCTTTGGCAAAATCTGAAGAGGTTGCTGGGGGCAGGGAGAGAAGTCACCGCAGACACTGCATATCGCAATATCCAGTGTAAAAGGTAACGAAGCTGCTGCTAAACAGAGAAGCAGCGATGGGCTACAAACCCGCAAATCCTGACGGCTAGTTGCCCCCATTCTGAGAAATAGTCTACAGATGAAAATTATGTTTTTGGCCATTTCTACAACACAAATGAAAGCAAAATCTCGAGACGGCACAAGGGCAGCCCCAGCAGGGCACCGCTCCCCGCAGGCTGTAACTTCATGTGGCGATGTGGCCAGCAGAGGGATCCCCCCGGCACCTCACGCGCTGCCCCTCAGGCGTTGGACACTCAAAAGATGTCTGTCACATCTACACTTACCAGCTACACAGTGCTGCAAAGAACAGTCTGGCTTCATATTTATCTTTTGGGATTTTTTTTCCAGTAAAGAACCCAAATAGATACTCAAATAGCCTTCAGGTAGAAGCTAAAATAATCTTGGAGAATGCTGCCTCACTAAAGTAAGAGGACACGTTTGCCTCAGAAAGCAGGGTGGGAAGCAGAGTGGCAGGAGGGTGATTCTCATAAACTGGGGAACCCTGACACAAGAGCTCATCCCTCCTCCTTTCAGAAAGCAGTTTGTCAAGGTCAGCAAACTTTCTTCTCATGTAACTCTGTCTCCTGCTGACAGGGGTGTGATGCAGACATTGGGTGAAGTTATACAGTCTTAACTTACTATCATTTTATGGATTCTCCAGACCTAGATAATTTGCCCAGAAATTAGAATAGAACACAGAAGACTGCTCAAACCTGATCTACAACGTGCTACAGAAAACAAATATAACTGTAAAGTGTTAAAAAAGTAGGACCTGCAGAAGACCTCTCTGGGCCAAGCTTAAGAGTAATTTGTAAGTATGCAGTTGATAATGAAGGACTTTTGTGATCTATTTTTCTCTATCCTGAGACACTATCCTGGGAACTTGAACTGCCTGCAGTGCAGAGCTAGCTGTGTGTGTACATATCCCCTAAGGGCTGTACAATTAAAAAACTGAGTAGATGACCCTCAAAACCAAAGTGTTCCAATGGCTTCTCATCCAGTCTGAACCAGGCACACATTTTTGAGAAAGGAGCAAGGCCTGCTTTCAGTTCACACAATCAATGCAACCTTGGGATACAAACACAGCCGACCTTGGATAACCTTCCTCTGTCTACATAGCAGAGAAAATGAGATGAAGGAGTGATGGACATTACACCCAGGCTTAGCCAGACAAGGACAGGGAGAGCTCCTTCCCCAAGCCATGAGAAACATTTACACTATTGAGTTATTCAAAAGGGAGAAAGAGGAGTTGTTGCATTACAGAGCAGTTCTGAGTACATCCAATCCCCTGGGCAAGAGCTTCTTTAGACAGGAACAGGCAGGAGACATATGAAAGCAGACAATTAATAAATCAGGCCATTACTTCCCAAACACAATGTTTTGAAGCCCATGACACTTCTCTCTGCAGTCTTCACTGATTTTTTAGTACTCCACCTGTAGTGACATGAGGCCCTATACTTACCTGGCCAAATTCACTCAGTTAAGAGCAGAAATCCCAGAAACTGCAAAGAAAAATGGCCACCCTAATTTGCCTTCATTTACATGCTCTAGTATAAGGTACAACCTGTGTTTTAGAAACTCAAATAGACAACAGTTCATGAGCTGTTCAGACTCTGTGGGCTGCATTCCTTTGCATAGGATTGTCTTCCATCAAGAGATGAAACTATGTACAAACCATGTTGATTTTAGTAGCTTCCATAAATTTTTACCTTCACAAGAAGCCTAATCTGACAAGATATGGAAGACAAGGTGCTGGGTATCAGCAGAAATGACCACGAACACCAACAGTGACTGTGCTGGCACCAACCTGAGCAGGAACTTGTCTGCTGCACTGGGCAGTAAGTAACCTGACATACAGACCACCCTGGAACAAACCTGCAGTGATACACTGGTAACTGAGATTATTTTGTCAGTCATTGAAAACAAAGGGTTTTAATGCTCCAATTTACTGATTTTATCCTGTTATATCAAAACTCAAATGCTGAGAATATAAATTTTATTTGCAACTATTGCTGCCTAAGAAAGGTACATAACTCACCCCACCATAAGCCTGCACCAGTCTGAGGGAGAGATGGCAGCTCTTGTTGCCTTCATTTCTAACAGCCTCCTTTCCATCAAGGCCTATCTAAGCTTCCACTCATATTCTTAGCTGCTGTTTTTCTCTATGGACAGAATTCCACAGAAGCAGCTAGTTATGATAAACAAGTACTTAGAAAAGCTAACACTAAAGCTGGAACTTCACTGAAAGTGTATATAATTATAAAGAACTAGTGTGTCAAAAACTCCTGGGAGACTGTGTCCTTCCAAGAGAACCTAATCTCAACGCACTGGCGTGTCAGAAAGCTGAAGAAGCACCCAGTGAAGTTTTGAAGACTTGATTCAGTTTCTTTTGTTAAGCACTAACTTCAGCAGAGCCAGAACTGATTTGAGTCACGGAAGGCAAAAATCAAACTGGGTTCAATCAGTTTCCTTTATATGCACTTTTGAGAGTCTAAGAGTTCACATGATACACCATGTGCTTTTAAATCCCATTTTGATTGAAATCTCTCAAAAAAGAAAACCACACTTTAAAACACAATCCTTCCATAGACATTGCACATATGCAGCAAAGGACAGTGATTGTTGTGAAAGAAAATCTTAGCAGCACTTCCATTTCATTTGAGAATGACTGTCTTGCAGCACTTACAATAAAAAATAATTTAAAACATCATTTTTATAAGGAAGCACATCTTGAAAATTACTTGTTACACACCAAAGACTTTTACATTCACTTATCAGTAAATAATTTAATTTCTGTTCTGTAATCCAAAAAAAATCCAAACCACAACGAAGAGCATTAATCAAATATCTTTTAGCATCTAAGTAAGAACTGAACAAGACTAAAAATCCAGTCAAGGGAAAGAATATTCCTTCTCCCCATCTTAAAAGACGCTAGAATAAACGATAAAGACACGAGTCTGAATACAGCTCCTTTCTCAGTAATTTGGTTACCAAAAAAAAAAGTAACAAACCATTTTAATGTTACATCTTTATTTGAAAGAAAGTGACTTTAGAGTTTTTGGTAACACATTTTTTTATACAAAATTGATACAATGAAAAATAAAACTTCAGCAGTGTCCTCGAGCAGATTACAGGATGTAAACTCTTAATCAAATGTACTATATAGGAAAAGGTAACCTTATTCAAACTTTTGTTTGCAGACTGCACCAAGTGATCCCAAAACTGTAGTTTTACTCTACATGCCAAAAAACCTCAAAGCCCAGCCCAAACCACACTTCCTAAGTAAGCAGTTGTTCTATCTCACTGTATTTCCAATTTACAGTAACAGCTGTGACTAACCGTACACAGAAATACATTGATATTTCCAACAGTATCTACAGTGAGTAAAGATAAACTTTTAGATAACCTCATAGTTTTAAGGTTTCTAAGGAGTTATGAATAACAAAGGATTTGGACAAAACTTTATGAATTGCCATTTCCAAGGAACTCAGAAGCCCATAAAAAATTTCCAAAGCTCCGTAACAGTTCCTTTTAAAGTATTTCATTTCAGCGGGTCAATTTCATAGATATTGGGATCAGAATTTTTATATCTCAGTCTGCAGTACATCAAAATCCCATCATATAAACCAGCAGTATGAATACGACCCAGGGGGGAAAGAGAAAGAAACAAAACAATCTGTGCAATCCTGCAATTCGTTTACCATTCTCAGTAGAAAGTAAGGCTAAGTAGAAAGTAGAGGCTCAGCAGAAAGTAAGGCTCCTCCCACAACACCTGTTTTTGTTTTCACCTTTGTCTGAAATCAAGTTTCTCAAATAGGAAATGTATTTCAGGAACAAAATTTCTCATTATACACACAGTTCCTCAAATGTCCCATTTTTGGGGGTAACTGTACTTGGCTTCATGCCACCTGTGTAGACACATTATACTTAATAGAAGACTGCAGGGGCCTGTTTCCTGCTCTCTGCTAGGCTGCTTCTCACTTCATAATTTCTGGGCTCACCAACCTGATTTGTTTTATTATGGCTGTTCATGTAAGTGTTCCAGGAACAGCATCAGTGAAAAAGGATACTAATCCAGTAAACCCAGAAAATTTGCAACTTTGAGTCTTCCCTAGAAACTGGAAAATTTCCCTAGAAATTCCACTTCCTTTGAAGGCTCTTTTGCCTTTTCCTTTCATCTGTGAAACATCCACCAATCATCCTGTATCACTGCTCTCTACCCTGTGATACCAATGTAAACAAAACCCAGGGGTAGAAAAATCAAGTTTTCTCAGTGAAAAAAAAGCACCATAACATTAAATCTTTGTTCCTTTTACTAAGTTACAGCAGCATTTAGAGACTGAAGCCTCACACATTCTATTGCTTAAAACTTTGCTCCCAGGTCCTCTGCAACGCTTTGGATCCTGGTGTTAAAAGAGAAGAGGTAATGAACATAGGATGTGCTCACAGAAACACAGACAGGAGTTTCTGTGAATTACTAGTGACACAAATTTGTGTGCAACAGACCTACTTGGTGTCTGGCGACATTTACAATGCAGATTTGGTTCTCCTGTAAGGCTGACAAGTCACTGGCACTGAACGGTTTTGCCATAGCCACCTCTTCCAGCATCATAATCTTGCCGATACTCATCTCGGACCTTACAAAGGAGGGAAAAAGGCAAGTCCTCAAACAATGTCTCAAAAACTGTTACACCATCAGAATACAGTCACACTGAGTTCAGAACACGTAAGTGGCCACACAGAGCTGACTGACAGAACAGAAGGCAAAGTGCATCATGCAGAAGCCCAGAACAGCATAAACCAAACTCCTTTTCCATAGCATCCTGGGGACTCTTCAGTCAAGGCAGCCCAAGCAAGGATGGCCGGTCTCCAGCTTCGGTGGCAACAGTCAGTGCCAACTGCTCCACTTTGGGTAAAACAACTGCTGTCCTATGTGCTCTTGACAGCCTTACATTTTCTGGGCTTACTTACAAGCATTATCTACCAGGGCAGCCAAGAGGTTTTTCTGCAAGTGCTTTTAGTGAAATATATAAAAAAGTTATTTGCTCTTAGCACGTAACACTGCCACTGATTACATGTCTTACGTACTTAAACAACAACTTCTAAGTTGCTGTTTCTGAAATCATTGAGTGTGTTCATTCACAACCAAGACATTTGGCAAAGTCACCATAAAAACCCAGGCTGTACAACAACCTACCTGCCCTCCTGATCTTCCACGGCCATACTGCCTTCCCTCCTTAAATCCTGCATCCCAGTCTGTCCTTATGATCCTGTCATCAAGTCTTGTACCGTTGATGTATCGCATTGCATTTTCAGCATCTCCTCTTGCATAATACCTTAGGAACAGGTTAATGAAAAAGAACAGACTTCTATTTTCAACACATGGAAAAAAGAACAGTATCAAATGGGCTATAAAACCAACTCTTTACTTGAACCAGGCTCCTGCTCAGTTACTTTCAGAAGCAACAACTTTTACAAAGCTACATGAGCTGAGAAAACTGCTAATGAACGAGAGCGATGTGCATAAAAATGCATAGATTGGATCAAGTTCATCAACCACGCTCACCCTTAACAACACAAAGCTCTATTGCTAAGGAGTGGGAAGCCCCAGACATGCTCGGTTCACGCTGCAAACTTTCTGGCAAGTTCGCTGGAACCAGTTACAGAATGCTCTTCAGAGACTCTCGTGTAATGACATCACACAACAGGGATGCAAGATATCAACAGAAACGTGGGCACAGAGAACATGAATTTACTGCAGAGGTCAACTACCTAAAAAGGTAGGTTGAATATGAATTTACTTTAGGTCAGCTATCTAAAAAGTGTCTGAGTATCACAGTGAAAGCAATCTGCTACCTCTGCTCAAGATGCAGCGTATGTTCCAGTCACGACTGGAAATGACCTGTAAGACCATCCAGTCCAACCGCGAACCCAGCACAGCCCTCTCAGGTCTGCGGCCCCCACAGATGCTTTAGCAAAGAATTAACTTCATCCTCCGCGAACCCTCCCGTGGCTCAGAGCCTGCAGTGCACAGCAGTTCACCCACGCCCTGACCGCTCCTGCCCGCCCACACAAGGATACTCCACGAAGCAGAAGCCGCAGGCGGTTTTCTTCACTTTGTCCAGCCCCATGATGACCTTCTTGATGTCGCCGCTCTTGCTGAAGAGCTCGTGGATCTGCTCCTCGGTGGTGTAGAAGGAGAGGTTCCCCACGTATAGCGTGCAGCTCTTCCTCAGCAGCCGCTCCTGGTCGTACCGCGTCCCCTGGGCCGCAAGGATAGCGCGTTACCCCCGGCCCGGTCCGGCCCGGCCCAGCCCAACCCAGCCCAGCCCGGCCCGGCCCGGCCCAGCCCGACCCCCGGCCCGGCCCGGCCCGGCTCACCCGGAAGTGCTGGTCGCGGTACTGGCTCAGCTCGGCGTACGAGTCGCTGCGGAGGATGCTCAGCGTCCCGCCGGCGCTCATGGCGGCGCTGCCCGGCCCAGCACAGACTGAGCCCGGTACAGCCCAGCCCGGCCCTACCTACCCGGCCCGGCACAGCCCCGTACACACCGACTCCTGCCCTGCCCGGCCCTGCCTGGCCCCGCCCCGCCCCCCCTGGCGCGCTCCCGCCCCCCCGGCGCTCACAGCCAATGGCGTGGCGGCGCGCGTAGGCGGGAAGTGGGCGGGGCTGCGCGTGAGCAGGTCTCGCGAGAGCGGCGCAAGCCTCGCGAGAGCGGCGAGGCGGCGGCCCCCGCCCCCGGCCCTCCCGCCGCCCCGGCCCCCCCGCAGACCCTCCCCCGGCCACCTGCGGGTCCCGCCGCCGGCCGCCCTCACCCGCGGACTCGCCGGTGTTGATCCAGTCCGGGTTCGCCAGGCTGGCGATGGCGAAGATGTCGGCGGCCAGGAAGAGGCATCCTGAGATGATGGTCAGTTTGTCCATGTCCTCCGGCCTGCGCCCGGCTCCGGGCCGGGGCCGCCTCACGGCCGCGGCTCCATCGGGCCGGCCGCGCTCGCACAGCGGGGCCCGCGCGGCGCCGGAAGCGAACCCGCCGGGCGGGGGGGCGCTCCGGAAGGGGAACCCGCGCGGCCCGCGCGCCCCGGGCGGGGCGGGGCTTACCCACGGGGTGGGGGGGGGAGGCAAACCGGGGCGGGGCTTATCCAATGGGCGGTGCCGGAGTGGGAAACGGGGCGGGGCTTAAGCAATGGGCGTGGAGACTGGGCAGGGTTTAATGGGCGAGAGAGTGAATCGGGGCGGGACTTACACAGTGGGCGGGGCCATGACGGGAAACGGGGCGGGGCTTATAAATGGGTGGAGAACAGGGCGGGGCTTATCCAATGGGCGGGTGGGTGGGGCTTCTTCAATGGGCGGGGTCGAGGAGGGAAACAGGGCGGGGCTTCTCCAGTGGGTGGGGCTAGGGCGGGAGAGCGGGGCGGGGCTTATCCAATGGAGAGAAGAATGAGGCGGAGCTTATCAAATGGGCGGGACCAGGGCGGAAAACTGGGCGGGGCATCTCCTCGGCCGCCTCTCACGGGGAGGGCGGAGCGGGTGGGCGGGGCATTTACAGCGATGGGCGGGGTCTGAGTGAGGTGAGTGGGCGTGGCTTGTCATAAGGGGCGGGGCCAAGATCAACCGGTGGGTGTGGCCTAACAGAGGGACGGGTCTGTCGTGAGGGGCAGGCCTGTCGTGAGGGAGGGCCTGTCGTGAGGGAGGGCCTGTCGTGAGGGGTAGGTCTGTCGTGAGGGGCAGGCCTGTCGTGAGGGGCGGGCCTGTCGTGAGGGCGGGCCTGTCGTGAGGGGCAGGCCTGTCGTGAGGGGCGGGCTTGTCGTGAGGGAGGGCCTGTCGTGAGGGGTAGGTCTGTCGTGAGGGTGGGCCTGTCGCAAGGGCGGGTTTGTCATGAGGGGCAGGTCTGTCGTGAGGGCGGGTCTGTCATGAGGGGCGGGCTTATCGTGAGGGGCGGGCCTGTTGTGAGGGCGGGCCTGCCGCGAGGACGGGTCTGTCGTGAGGGAGGGTCTGTCGTGAGGCTGACCTCGTGAGGGCGGGCCTGTCGTGAGTGGCGGGCGGTGCTCGGGGCTCCCGCCCTGTCCCCCCAACACTGTCCCGGTGCTTCCCGGCCCTCGTGCCCCACATCCCGGCCCGCCGAGGGAGTTTTGAGCCGAGATCGAGCAGCTTGGTCAGCACCAGGGGCTGGGGACGGTCGCAGGTCCGTGCTCACCACAGAAACTGCCTCCTGTTCTTCGGCTGCAGGGCTGGGCAATGGTGAGGGCAGCGGCAGTGCAAGGACTGAGGTTCCCTGGGGGCTGTGGAGCCCCACACATGGACACACGGCCTTGTGTCTGTGCTGTGTCTTTGGAACAAAACCTAATTAATCCTGGCTGGAAACCTCACCCAAACAGAGCCATTTTTGATGGCATGCTTTTCCATGGATTCAGCTATGCACAACCGTGGGGAATCCATAGCCAATCAATGAACAATGCACCAAATCTGGGAAACCAGCCCAGCTTTGGCCACAGTAACTCTGTGCCATTCTGCTATGGGAATGCTGCAGTAAATGAACCCAACAGCCCCTACATCTACAGGTACTTGGAAAATACCTAATTGCTTATGTATTTTTCCCTTCCAGCAGTGAACACCCACCTGTTTCTCCCAGAGGAGCGTAACTGATCTATATGGAACATAACGGGAAGCCAAGTGGGCGATTGTCTGTTCTGTTTATTTTTATGCAAGTCTTTTATGTAGATGGGAGGCTAGACAAACAAAATGCAGATGTTAGTAATGTGAATGCGTTTAACAGCAATCAGTAGGAATTATTATTTGAAAATCAAACCCTGTACTTACATTCAATTGAAATCATCTATACTTAACAGATTTTCTTAAGGGTGGAGAAAATAATAAGGCCTTTGATGAAAAATGGCTGAAATTTTTCTCTTTAAACAAGGAAAAATTGGTGCATGGAAGAAATTTTTATTTGAAAAATCCATGTGTTATAGGCATGCAGTATTTTCTTGAAGTCTTTAATAACTGGAAACTCCTCCGTTCTATTATTTCGTGCCCTGTTCCTTACAGTCCCTGAATATATTGCTATTAGTAATGAATACCTAAGTAACAACACTAATGCTTTTTCACTTGGCAAAATGTGTGACTTTTTAAGAAGTAAGTTTCTAAGTAAAAATTACTTCCAGTAAATCTATTTGCAGAAAGCTAGTTTAATGGAGTACACTAACTTTTATAGGTATTGCTATTAGGGCTTTTTGGCAGCAACTCAAAAGGCAGTGCCTATCTACAGAAGCGACTAAGGCTGAGGGGCTTAACTGCTTAGACAATTAAAAGTGGGGATAGCCCCTGCTCAAATGTCTCCTTAAACCTTTCATTGAGGAATGATAGCAGATTTTCAGCTAGTAAAGTTTTCCTCTCACTTTTCAAAGGGCAGTCCTCAGCACTGGAAAACTTCTCTCAGCACACACTGACTGCAGCATTGGATGGAAAATATTAGGATGGGTGAACAAGGATTGGCTCTCACAATGGTACAGGAGGGGCTGTATCTCCAGGTAACAAACCTTGTTGAGAAAAGCTCTGCAGCTAAGGTTGGAAAGATAAACCAGGTAAAAAGAACCAACGGTGATATTCAAATGTAATAGCACTGAAAATATTCTTGTTCTGCATTTATGCTTTGAGCTTGTCTCTGATTTATTTACACTTACACAGATCAAAAGAGACTCAATTTAAAATTATAGAGAAAAGAAACCAGCACAAACTGTATGAAGCTCCGTGCCAGCATTCTACTGTGATCTTAAAATAGCTGATATGGTGACTGTTTCATAAGCAGATCAAGATTTAAGTCTACACATTTTTTTTCCAGCAAAAACAGATTTCCTATTCATCAGCAGGTTTGTCCAAAAATAGTTTGACTATTACCTTTATGTTGCAACTAAACTTGAATAATAACATTCTTTGTTCACTGTAGTATTGTTCAAGTAATTTCGCTCTACAAGACAAAACTTCCCAAGGTTTGAAATTAATTCACCTTACTGTTTGCTTTTTATTTCTCTTTATTACCCGGAGTAGTTACAAAGTGGCAATGGACTAATCTCTGTGCTTTAATAATCCATGCAGGTATTCATTTGCTAAATGCTTTAAACCTGAGACGAACCACATCAGTACTAGCAGACTATTACCAGTTATTAAAGGTTTCTTGTGGAACATCAGACACCTGTATTACACTTGTAATTGAGAGCTCTGTAAACGTGACTGTTTCACATGGGTCCCCAGACCAATTACATCAAACTCATGGATACAGTTTGGGGATGACAGTGTGCTCTATTAATTTCAAGCATTAAATTGTCTCTAACATTGGAATCTATGAAGCGAAGACTTGAGTGTAATGAAGTAATTTAGAAATTTACTGTCTGTACAGTGAAAATGCGTATCTTTAAATTAGAACAATTTTCCCAGCACTGCCTTCATCGTTTGGGCAGTCCTTTCTTCTCACACCTTTCATAGAGAATTAGCATTTCAAGCACTAGGAAGAGAAGATCTACTTGTTTGATGAAATAAAACCCCCTCTTTTTAAGAAAGGCTTTGCCCTTTTGATCCAAGTATAAAAATCAGTGGAAAAATCTGGAGCATAAAATAGAAATGGACTTGGATTTGAATCAAGGACTTTATTTTCTTGGGAGCTGATCATCTATTCCTTAAAATACCCCCTATGCCATACAAAGGCATATATGATATTGATATAATATGATATTGTTTTTCATTGTTTTTTTCCATCTGTAATTAGAATACTAATCATTGAATATTAAGAATATGCATCACTGAAACTAAGCAGTTCTATTTGCAACGATTTGAAGAAGGCAAGCCCCAGAAGCATTTTCAATAAAGGCTACAAGAACAAGGAGTCAAATTATTTATGGCAAGCAAAGTGTTTGATGGTTCCTGGCTCTGCCTCCTCTGGCAGCAGACAGAGATACTGCTTGTTAAAGCCCCGTGCTGGTGTGTTGCAGTTCAGTACATGATGTTTACTCATACTGCTCCTCTGTGCAACTATTTCTGACAGGCTGCTGACAGAGCTTTAGTCTGCTGCACGTCGATTCTGCTTCCCTTTCCAGTCCCCAAAAGTCACTGGTTTACAGTAATTGCAACTCCCTCCATACCCCATGGTACATGTAGGTGCTGGGCTCCTGTGCTCTGCTGTTCTTGGCTGCAGCATAAACTGCATCTTTGTGCTTTTCACTGGCAGCTGGTAGTAAGGTTAGCCCTCAAAACACACAAACAAACACACGAACCCCATCACCACTCTCTGCTGGAATGCCTCAGCCCTTGTAGGCACTTCCTACTTATCCCCTGGCCTCTCTTGACAGTGTCTTGCAACCTGTCCATGAGTGGGTTGTTTTGACGTGCCCCCTCCTGCCTCCACAGTGAGCATAAAGTCTGGTTGGCAATAAAGCCACCAAAGTCAGAGGCCGTGTCCATTTCTAACAGCCAATTACAAGGAGCTGCTGATACCCAGAGAAGGTCTCGCTCCAATCCTGTAAACAGCTTATCTGTTTTTTAATCAATTTAACTACTGACAGTGGTTAAAGATTAGGACTCTTAAAGCAAAACAACAGGAAAAATAAGCACTTCTTGTGAGAGCCACGGCATACAGCTGTTCAAAATAGACTGCTCCCAATGCCAAAGGTGGTCCATATAATAAGTATAATTAATCTAGATGGGGTACAAGTTTTCCTGAGGGACAAAGTTTTAACAGAATAAACTTCAGAGGCAGGGGAAGGAGCAGAAGTATTAAAATGAGGTAATTAGGCTAGAGCAGCAGAAAGGAAGCTCACACAGCAAGGGGCTTTCCAAGAGATTAAACCTCTAAGCTTATGTTTAAATAAATCATTTGCTATGCTGAAGGAGCAAAAAAAAAGAATAGCTTGCTTTTCTATTGACTGAACTATACCCCAGCTCTTAAAATCCAAAGGAAATAGTATGCAAAGAATTATGGACTACTAGTTTGATACTGGAGGAGCTTCTAATGAACTTGTCTTCAGAACAAGTATTTGAAGGAAATGAAGACTCCCTGATTAGCTAATTAAATGGCTATGGGAATTATTGCATCTTAAAGTAATATCATGCTCATGCTGTGTCTTTCCAGCTGGAGTGAAAAGGCTGAGGATGAGGATGACAGTGGGACCAGTAGTGATGATATAGACCTGGAAGCTTTTCAGCATAAATCTTCCCAGCCACACTCCTGTGAGTTCACTGACATTAACAGCAATATCCAAAATTTGGCAAATATTTGATACAGGCCAGAGTAGGCACAGACAATGTTATGCTGTACTCCAGGATGATGGTGATGCATTGGGCAATCCTAAATCAGTGGTGTCAGTCCTTCATACTGTTCCTCCCCCTCCTGCCCTTCTGTATCATGTACATCCTATCTGGAAGAATTTGCCTTTGCTTCACAATAGCTTCTTCAAACCCTAGATTTCTTAAGATGTATCTGTTTTCTTTTAATATATGTCTAAACTTCAGAAAGGTCTATATTCTGATATTTCAAATTACATACTAGTTCTCTACAGCTAATCCCTTCACAGGTATCTTCCAATGCTACTTGTGGAGAAGTCACTGAGAAATGAAATCTCTGCTAGTCCCAGACAAGTTAACAGTTGCAAGGGTAAGAAAGTCTAATACATTTAGCTTTGTTTGAAGGCAAGTTTCTTCATCTACCCGATATAAGGAGAGTGGAGACAGTCTGTCAAGAGTTATTCCTCAACATACAAAAACACATGGATAACTAGTGGTAATTACAGTATTTGTCTTCATCATAGTGATAATTTTTAATGTGTTTTTTACATCGACTAAAACTCACCTCATTATTTCACTCTAGTTTTTACCTTCAGTGTACAGAGCCAGATTTATCAGCCTTTCAGATACCATTTTCAGTAAAAAAAACCCCTCAACACAAAATGTATGAACTCAGCACTTTATTTGATGAGTGCAAGCCCACAATTACTCCAGATTAATTTTCTGAAAGAACTGAATTCATAAATAACAAGTTAGTAGTAATTTCTTTAGAATATGGGTGACTTAGAGCTCAGGTCCACCTTGAATCTGTACCCTAGTTTTGTTTTTATAACTCATCAAGGAAAGGAGTATTTCCCAAATCCCCACTAGCTGCCATTGATTTCTTCCCACTGACGAACTTCTTTGCAGCCTGAAAATAAATCAGGAAAGTGACTATCAGGAAATACTCACTATAAGAGTTTATCATGCTGCTTACAGCCTCAGCTTCAAGTTACTAAACCAAAAACCAAATCCTGATGCTACTTTAATACATCATCATGTAAGCAATCCTCCTTCTCCTGTATAATCCTAATTGCTTCCAATCCACCTCCTTGTTACTTTATAATCTAAACAGAAATGGTAGAATGACAGTTGGATATAAAACAGCATAAATTCTAAAAATGGTTATTCATAGAATAATTATTACACCGCAAAATACAGATCTCTCCTCACTACTAAAGCCACTGCTAGTTGCTGCTGCAATACAAATAAGCAATGACTGTAAAAAAATCCAAGTTTTATATCTTGGAATTTCTCTTTCAAATCTATTTCTGTATGAAGTTTGTTTCATGTAAAAGGAACAAGATAATGTGCAGTAGCAATGCAATTAAATCGTCACTGTAAACCTATTTGTTTTATTAAGCACATCAAATATTCTAGACTCAGGAATACAAAAAGTCTTGACATAGAATCACCTGCACTGGAACTAATATAAAGTTTTCCATAAATCTTACTTGGCAATTTTGGTAAATTTAAGTGAAGCAGATGAGAATTTTACATAATTGGCAGCTACACTACTTTTGCAACATATTAAAGGGTCTTCTGTCAATCAAGTAAGTAAAGACATCAAAAGATACCAGCTGGGATTCATAAATGAGCTGCCTTTTTTTTTAAAGACAGTGTATGTGTGTGTTTATAAACACACACAAATGAGCATCAGTTTTCCATAAAAAAAAACCCTTACAAAGTGATTAAGGAACACCTGTAGATGCCAACACATACTTACATTCACCACATCAGCAGTGGCAACAGAGTCGATTTTTTGAGCAACAACAGATGGTGATGTGTGTGTGCCAGAAACCAGGGACTCGGAGCCAATTTCATTCAGTAACCCCCGTGCAGTCTCCACTGACATCAAATAGTTGGCCTTCAGCTGATTTCTGCACAAAGAAAGCATGAAGAATGAGCGAGCATGTAAGGCCTGCTATTACGTTCCCCAACACCCCTGTAAATATAAGAGGTTTTAGTGCTCAGTTTTCAGTACTGCTCTCCATTTTGAAAGGTTTTCCTTTTCAACTATGGAAAGGTTCCACAGTTATGAAAGAGGCACCACAAACAACCCAAGCATCAAAATGACCAGTACTTGAACAGCTACTGCCTCCCCACACAGTCAGAAGATCTCTAGCTCAGGATTTGTTTCTGTTTGAAGTAACTAATGCAGTTACACAAAGTAATCTATCAAGTTTACACCTCCAGTTTCTCATCAAGAATAGATGCATGCAGAGTGATTTTGTTTTAAATGACAAAGCAGCAGTGAATGTAAATGGCCAGGCTCCTCATGTAATAGTTCTATGTTTTATTAAAAGACAGCAAGTTTATACTGTTTTTTCTATTTCAGGCAGTCTCACTGCTACATATGAAAAATACTTTTTTTTTTTTTTACAAGCCAGTCCTTTTTCTTTTTGAAATGCAAAAAGATATTTTATTCCAATAGCTCATTATTAAATAGCTTGGTATTTTTGACTGCAAGGCTCTGCAAAGAGCACTAACTGGCTTTGGGGGTTTTTTTGGTCAATAAAGGAAAAAGAGCAATATAGAAAACGTATGAAGCCAGGGCAGAACTAATCATGTGTAAGCCATCATGTTTTGTTTAATTACATTTTACACGGAGTCTTGTAAATATTTTATACACGTAACAGACAATATTTTAATTTTGCTATTGGAGTGAATCTGAACTATATTGTTCAGTGAATCTGAACTATATTGCACAACTGCAGTTTCAGAGGCTCAGTACAGTTTAACACTACTTGGAGATCATGCACCAACTAAAGTGCACAACCCTTATAAATCTGAAGCTTTAAAACTTTGTTGATATTACTATTTGCCTAGGAGTAAATTCCCCCCCACGTGAAATATCCCCAGGGGCATGTATTTTGAGAACTCGGATGTAACATCACTAATTCAGTGCTTTACACTTGCAGATCCTCATTACTATTATTCTTTGAAGATGGCACAGATTGCTTAATATAATTGTTTTGGGAATTGCTGCAGTGCAACTGTAAAGGGAAATACCTAAATAATGCAATTTAGTATTCTAATTTAAATACATCTTAATACTACAGAGTATGATTAAAACAACAGCATCTGCTGATACTTGCTAATTTCTTACACTGAAACAGTTTTCAGAAGACATTAACATTTACCAAACAAGTTTTTATTAGGAAATAACACTGTTGGAGAATCAGCACAGCTCTGGAAATGAGTATTGACAGTGGTTTGGTTTTAATGCAGGATCATGAGCAGTTCCCCACGAAAGTAACTACAGGATGATAAGCTCTGCTGTACAGAATAGTCTAGGTGTTTGACAAGCAGCTACACTCTAAGAAACTTCTCTTTAGAGCACATGAGACACTTCTTTCCACACTTACTTTGCCGTTGTGACATCGGCATCAGTGACACCACCCTGAGCAACTGCCTTTACCTGGTTCAAAGCAGCTTTAATGACCTGAGGAAAATGAAATCATGTAAGACTTCCCATATTAAATTTTAGCATGTTATTTCTATTATTGGGGATCTTAGAAACTTCAGGGGAAGGAAGCTGACAATGTTAGGATTGTTTGCCCAAACACAATTGTGAACGGCTTTATAACAAAACTAAAACCACTGTAATAAATACCCAAGTGAGACACAAAAAACAGTGTGGATTTTAACTGCGCCACAACATGAATTTATATGGTCTCACGATTTTTCATGAGAATAGTCAGTTCTGCCAGCCTCAAGAGCCAGCACGGTCCTCATCATATACTCAGGCTTACAATTGCTGTAAATCACCAATTACAGTCAGCAATTCAAGGTATTTTACTAGTTCCAGTTCATATTATGTGTCTGTCCTTCCCAGAAAGCTAATCTCATTCCCAGCTTACAGAGCTGGGTCATAACTGAATACGCAGCATTCTTACACAGGAAAGCAGTTTATTTCCTTTTTTTCAGATGAATCAGTGATGATCACAAATCAAAATACTACTTTGAAGGTTATGTTGTTACTATTTAAATTCCAATCAGGAACTACTCACCTCCCCGGTATTTGCAGCCTGGGATATGGTGTAAATCCCAAAGAGCCCAGAATCAGAGTAATTAACGTTAAATGCGGAAGCCTGCAAAACAAACATTCTCATCAGCTGCTTCAAGTGTCAGCGCAATTCAGCATCGAGCATAGCAAAATTATTACTACTAGGATCTGAACTACTTAATTCAGGAAGCTAAACTCCATCTGTGCACAGGAAAGATCAGATTGGAAGGCTTCACTGATACACTGTAATGTGTACAAGAATGAACTGATTAAGACTGCAGCCGATGGCAGCAACCTTTCAAAGACAATACGCATTTTACATAAAATATTAGAGTACAGTAGCCCTTTGAACTTACATCAAATGGCTGGCTTGTTGCTTTAGCAATACCCTGGGCCAATTTGCTGGTAACATGGCTTCCCCTCTTGACAAGGGGCCCAGCACCTAAAACATGCTGAAGGACACTGAAGGCATTGGCTTCTGCACTCCCAACAGCAGCTCCTTCTGCTACAATAGCAGCATGAACAAGGCTGTCACCATTCTGTTTTCTGATTTCTCCTAAAAATACAAAACCAGAATAAAAGGCAGTTAAGTGTTCAGTTAGAAACTACTGTGCATTCAGAGGTATGGAAAGGAGACATTTCCCTATCAGGAGAGAAGCCATGGTCTGAAGTCATTGCATGTCGACTCAGGAATACAGCATGGAGCTGTTAGTAGGCTGCAGAAAACTTTAATACTCCTTTACATTCAAAAATTTTCTTGCAAGCACAAAATCAAGTACCTTACCATGCCTTATTTGACCCTGATCCTAAGCCATAAGTGAGGGATGATAAAGCTCAGTGACTCTCCACAGAACAAATACCCAGAAAAGCAACTATACCTTCTGTTCATAATAATATTCAACCTGATTTATAGAAACTGGAGTTATTTCAGTCAAGTATTAAATGTTGGAAACTTTCTTTTTCCCCCCTCATCTCTTTACAGAAACATCCAATGCCCCAGCTAAACAATAGCTGTTGGTATTAGTGCAAGATAGTACTGAAAAAGCTAAGCATAGCTTTGACTTGTGACATTTTAACACATCTTCCCTAAAAACAAATCCTACCTCCAGTTCTTAACAGTCCTTAATCTACTCTTAAGGGAATCTTACCAAAACTGCCAGGTTTGCAGCTTGTTTTTCACCTTATAGAATAAAGGATCTTGCAGTAAAACTTTATTGAAGGTCTGGATTCAGTTTTACCCCAGAACTTTCCATGTTGGGGAATAATCCTCTGCTTATTAAATAAGCCTCCCATTAATAAATTACCGCCCATGTCCAGCAACTATATAGTTTCAAGCTGCAACTTTGAATAATACAACATTTATAATAAACAGGGAATCAGTCCCTCAGAACAGGTACAAGAAACATAGTTACCCCCTCGATAGACAGCCTTTGCACCAGAAGCGCCAGCTCCACTTCGGATATTTAGGAATTGCTCTGCAACTTGCTTTAAGTCAGAGTGTTTTACACCTGCAATGACATTGAAAAGCTACAGCAGTTAGATGAAAGTGTGTGAAGTGTACCACAACATTTCTCTTCTACAGAGAACTCAAATTTCTACCAGAGTTTTCCCATATGATCTGTGGTACCTATCCAAGAACATACATACCTATTCCTACAAGAGCCATTCTCCCACTTGTGAAATTGTTCTGTACAAAATGGTGAAGCTGCAAGAGTAAAATCACATTTTAGGATATTTTGTATAAAGGACAAAAATCTTGAGTATGTGTCTGACATATCCCCTTGTACTTCATGCAGGAAACCCCAATGGTTCCAAAAGGAACTGTCTAGAGAATGGCACTTTATCGCATTCCCCAGTGACAACCACAAAACCCTTTTAGACAAGAACACATGAATTTCATTGACAGCCTTACTATCAACAGAAAGCCACTGACAATAACCACCTCTCTAATTGTGAACGTGAATTCTGTACCCAGTACTGAAAGCTGCGTGAAAATAAATTAACACCAGACCAATAAGGTAGTAAATAGTGACTGTGCATTTGCTAAATTAACTCTCTCTCCCAAGTGGCGTCATCTTTACCTGATAAAAAAACTGAAACAGATTTATAACACAACACAAATAATCCTACCTGCTCAGAAGTGATTTTTCCAACTCTGTAATCTGGACAATACATAGGGTTTGCCAGAGCATTCTTGTAAGCTGCAGCATGCAAGTTTTCCAGCACTCCTAAGAGGAACAGAATTTCAGTGATGATGATTAACATAAGAGACACTTGTAATGAAGATTATGAATGGAACTAAATGAAACAGAGCTGTAGTCCACTTTAAAGACCATAAGATCTGCAAAAGCAAGTCTAGAATGATCCAATCCACATGAAGTCTCATCTAAATCCTTTCCACAGTTCTGTTTCTTAATATGACTGTAACTGAAAGTATTAAATTACTAAGAAAACCAACTTGTGGTTGATACAAGTTAAAAACAAAACAGAGACTGATTTAAAAAAACAGTATCACTCCAGTATAAGCCAAAGATTTTCCCAACATTATATTGTCATCTTCAATGGGTTATGAAGGTGGGCATACTCCAGAGTGTGGTACAGATTATGTTTATTGTGTAGAACAACTGAGTGATCTTGGACAACTAGAGCTAATAACAGAAGATATAGGGAAATAGGCTTGATCTGACTGAGGCTTTGTGTTTTTTTGTTTTTCCTTAAACAGGGAAACCTAAATTTACAATCCTAAAGCTGGAATAGATTTTCAGGATGATGAAAATACATATTGTTTTTAAACCAAAATAACCATAACACTCAAGAAGTCTTTTGTAGAATCTATACTGTTGTCACAACAATGAGTAAATACCTAAATATTGCTTTCAGTACACAAGCTGTTGCAAATACATTGTCAACAACAGTCAAGACTTGCACATTCTTTGGCTGTACTCAAAAAGAATTGAAATGATAAAATGAAAGCTGTCAAGGAGAATGGTGTAAACTGTCTTCAGCATGTTACTCAGTAAATATTATCACAGGCTGGAAAAACCTATCTATTAAAAAAAAAGTTCTATAACAGAAAGATCATACCTACCAACAGGCTGAGAAATTAAACAGCCATGCAACAGAACAAAAGGTAAAGTATCTTTTTCACATTTTTTCATTTTGAAGGAACTCTCAGAGCCAATACAGTGGATTAGAAAACACACTTACCAACTTGAGGATTCTGAAATGCGATTGCTTTATCAACTTTTAATTGTGGCTGAAGATCAGCTACTTCCCATGGCCTGAATTCTGATGCTGTGGTGACATTAAGAAGATATTCCATTACTGTATCACTAGATAAAAAAAAGTTACAAAAGCATTAAACACTTTGTACTTCAGCAGTTCAAACTAATCTGTAAACAACACATTAACAAATGTATCAGAGCAGTTATTACCACTGATGTACAAAGTACAAGAATTCAACTTCATCCGGTAGCATTCATATGCTCAGGAATATGACACAGAAGTTGAATATTAATACAGTGATTTATTGAGTTATTACAAAAGCATGAGGATATTCCTCCCACCCTGTAAAATGATAGGCCTTTACTATGAGCAAAAGAACAGTAATTCCCTCTACAGCACATCTAGATACCCACACATGGTCTCGCAGACATTCAACGGAGTAAGTCATTTTCTCTCTTGTCGAGTACACACTAAATGAGAAAAAGAAAACAACACAAAATCCATTTCAGCAGAGAACAAAGAAGCAGATTTTCAAACCTATTCCCCAGTGACTGAATTAATCAGCAAGATATGGACTGGAATAACCAGTTAACCTTAAATCTGCTTGGGATGACTGTTTAAAGTAATAATACACACACTGCAGAAACAGACAATTAAAACTCCCACTTTCAATATTCAAGAAATAAAAAGTGTCATGTGACCATCAGACTTTAAGATACAATAGTTATTCAAGGTAAAACAGCAAATAAGGCTGAATAGCAAAACAAGAAATGTGTATACGTATTAAATAAATTCAGAAATTATTCTCTTTGGGCAGAAAACATAGCTCATTTTGTCCTTTTGCTTCACTGCATTTCTTATTGACAGGAATAGAAAAGAGCAGATTCTCAAGTTATAAAACAGGTTTTACCAAATTCTAGATAAAATAATCTTACTGGATGATTTCAAGATACATTGCAAGAAAGCAGGCACAGCGAGATCCCTCTTATATTTCTCTTAGTCTTGTTTTCTGGGCTTTAAACTCTCAAATCACAAAAGCCAACTACTGTCTGCATTGTTCCCAAACTTGCAGTATGAGGAGTAGTATCTATTCACAAAAGATGGAGAAAAAAGTAATCTACTGACTTCAGGAAGTTTAATCTTGAAGTTTGAAAAGGCAGAAAGAAAATTAAGCTTTCTGGACAAATTGTTTTTCTTCCACTTAGACAAAACTTTTATTTTGCTTACTGAAAAAGTCTTTTTAAAATACAAATCATGAGTGCACTCCTGAAGCTTAGTAGAACCAAAAATACAACAGGTTCCTTGACAACATTCACTGTTTTAAAGTACCAGTTCCACACTGAGCTTATCCACCTACGTATTGTTGTGCATATTGTCTTCTGTTTCCTTTAGTCATAGAGCTCATTTGCATCTTACTAGACAGATTATCTTTCTATGTGGTTACAAACCTCAGGCTGCCCCCAACAGCTTCAATGCCACGAGTAATTCGGAAAGAGGATGCTCCTTTAGTAGTCTATTAAAATAAAAATAATAAAAAAGGCAACTTACAATTCTAGCTCTTTAAAAACAGATTTTGGATTAATGGCAACAATAAGGAAAACTATTCAGAAATATTACACACACACACACAAAATTGAGCTTGTTATCAGCCACTTAAAATAATTTTTACTGCAGCCTAAATAAAATAACTTATGTGCATAACTGGATATAGATATGCTATGTATTTACACCTACATATACACACACACA
>JAWWEE010000010.1:12659649-12746330 GCA_035221455.1 Xenops minutus | reverse complement strand
GGGCAGCGCGGGCCGGGCCGCGGGGGCCGCCCCGGGGCAGCGCCCTGAGCCGGACGGGCCGGGAGCGGCCGCCGCTGCCCCGCGCCGGGCACGGCGGGGCGCTGGAGCCGGCGGGGGACGGCGATCGTGACGGCCGGGCCTCGGCGGCCTCCCCGGCCCCGCGCGGAGCACGGACGGCGAGCTGCGGACTGCCCGGTGCGCCCCACATCGCGGAACACGCGGAGATGCTGCTGCTGCTGCTGCTCATCGGTGCCATGGAGTCTCATTTCAGAGCCGTTCTACGCGTCCCTCCATTCTCAGGAACAAGCAGACTCATGTTAGACACCATCCAGAACGCTGTCGAGATTGTCACTTTTCAGACTCGCGTCAAACATCATCCAGCACGCTGTGAAGATTGTCACTTTTAAGTGCTTGATAAGAAACTTGAAATAAAACCACAATGCTCATGGGAGTGCCTGTAACAATGTCTGTCTATGCAGCGGTAATACTCTACATTTGATACAGTTTTGATACAAAAAGGCTTTTTAGTGTCGATGATGATGGATAGGATAATGCCCACCTTACAGGAAGGTAAAAGGAATTCACTAGCTATCCTAAAAGCACACCTCAAGTCTATGGTAGCAAGAAGGGTTTACAGGGAAAAAATGACCAATAGAGCCATCCTAAATATAGACATGGACAAGGATACACCCATCATATGTGATGCACTGGGCTGGTTTGCTTAAGATGCTCTATCTAACAACATGTATGAGACTAAAGCAGTTAATCTTCCTTCAGAGGATGTTTTACTGTTTGGTCCAGCTGACTCGAGGCTTGGTTAACTGCGGAGAATCATTTCCATTCCTTGTATCACCCCGGGTGACAAGAACCTTGTACATTAATTGAGATAACAGTTTTACAGTATTGCTGGTAAGATTAAACCTCCCACCAACAAAGACTCAGGTGTGCATGGATGGAGAAATGGCAATTAAGGTGTAAATTACAAAGACCTGGCTGGCAAGACAAAAGCAGTAAATTGTCAGTCTGAATTAGTGTTTGTAGTCCAGGTTCTCTTCCTGGCTCTGTCGCAGGTTAGTCGTGCAGCCATGAAGTCACTGTGCCACAGAAATGGTGTTCCATTACATCCCTGAAGAGTTCCAAGATCTACCACACTCAGATTGCTGGAGTTCGTAAGTTCTATGAAAATAATTTTCAAGATTTAAGCTGTTGAAGAAAGCTGGAAACAGCAAGCAGGAAACAGAGTACCAGCTGTGGCACATGGCTGTCCTCCCAGAGAGTGAAAAGGAAATTAACTTGGAGAATACATTTGGTGTCACAATGCTTTCACAACTACTTCCATTAGTTTGTGAGTCATTAGTACAAACACATGCACTCCCTCTACCCCCAAACACCTTTAATTTACAGGCATGTCAGCAACTAGAAATGATGGATGAACATACAGGGTAGACAACACAAAATGTTTTACAAGACAGCAAGAGCTACGGTCCCTAAAAATCGAGGTCATACCTATATTTTGGAAAATACTGGCAAATCCTTTACATGTGCATTTCTCCTAGCATGCCTTTAGAGGCTGGCATCAACCTATATTCTTGTCTCTGTTGAAAACCTGGCTCATAAAACCTTATATAAAGCTGTGTGGGTGAAGAACTGCCAAAAGCATTACCACCTTTGTGAGAAGAAATAATTCAAGTGTCAGATTCATTTCATAGAGAGAGGCTTGACCTACAATGCATGTGCCAGTTAGTATCTCCTTCCATGCCAGGATGTTTTGGATCCAGAAGTTCATGTAAGCAAAAAGAAAGGCTGTTGTGCTGTGCTGTTACACATATACATCCTTAGCCAAAGCCATTATTTGTAACCCAATTTAAGATGAGGCCACTCCAGTGGAGAACCAGGATGTGATTTGTTGTTCCCACTAAGCTGATTTAATAGGGAGCAGTTAAGCAAGGGGAGGGGATGCGGCTCCTCCCTCGGGTCTGCACGCACACGCTCCCCGGCAGCAGAACTGTGCATCTCTGACTCTGCCGTGAGCCTGCTCAGAGACCCATCTGGTCCAAGAGCACAAAGGAGCAAATGCCTCCGAGTTACCCGCTTTCAGTCTGCGCGGCTCCTTGATTCAGCTCCCCTCTGCTGGAGTCACCGTCGTGACAGAGCAGCGACAGCCGCGAGAACCGCGGCGGGACGCGCAAGGTCAGGAGCGCCCCGGCGGGACACCGAGAGGCTTTGATGCCATCACATCGCAGCCTCCTCGAGCTCTGGAGGGAAGTACGTGTGAAGCACATCCACGAGGATGGAACTGTGGCAAGGAAGGTTAAACAGGCAAAGCTTGGATTTTAGGATTTAGCACAAGTACTTAGGCTTCCATATTCTAAATTAGACTCTGTCAGATCAGTGATGGGGATTTTTCAAGGCAAAACCACCCAAGGCAGTGTTCCAGTGCTGGTGCTTGTACTGTGACTGCAGTCTGGACTAATGAATTTTTAAGAACACAAAATAAAACCTCATTTCATCAGACCAGCTTTTGTCTAGTCCTGTAACCTCTCTCCAACAGCTAATACCTATTATCACTAAACACCCCACAGTTCATAAACCCTGTCAGAGATTATAAGAACTTCCAAAAATACACCTCACATGGAAAAATGCTAAGCTTGAATCACAGTTTTTGTGGGCTCTGATTTCATACTCTCATCAGAAAAATTTTAAGCAGGTTCTATCCAGAACTGGATATACTGGTGAGGAGAACAGCATAAAGAATGGGAATAAAGAGACTCAGGGGACCTCCCCGTGCCACTGCTTGTGCTGAAGGTGAACATGTGAAGAGAAAGGTCTCACAGCCCCTTCAGACAATGCCTAAATGAAGTGAAAAACTAAAACATTGTTCTACCTAAAATCTAAAGGCTGTGCTGATCTCTGTGTAGCTGAAGAATGTATAGTCCTAACTGACTTCTCCAATTTCCACTGGATAGGATGGGCATTTCTGGTGGGTCTTCCATTGATAAGTGTGGAAATATCAAAGTCTCATTCTTGAATGAGACACCACATTTTGTAATTGTGTCTCTGACCGTACCAGGGATTATAACAAAAACATGACAGTCGCTGCAGGTAAAATTGCTTGCTTGCTGCTCTATTGTCTGGCAGAGGGTTTCTTCTCCAGACCCAGCTATATCAATGACTTCTACATGCATGTCTGTCTTCTTGATATGAAGCAGAAACCTCGGAGGCATGTAGGTGTGAGCGAAGAGTAGAGTATAGTGCCTGGGATGGTTTGAGGGTGCTGGGGAATGGATGAGTTGCTCCAAGCGAAATAAACACGGTATCAGCCCTCCCTGGTGTAAGCACCCAAACAGGAATGCCCCAAGAAGATTGAAAATGATGATGAGGTGTTTCCACTTCACAGCTCTGTTCTGTGATGCGCTGAACAGGACCAATGGCAAGATGAGAGGAATGAGGAACCGAGGCTCTTGGTGACTGAATAGGGAAAGAAATGCCAAAGGAACAAAATAAAACAGCAGTAATGTTGGATTGCCCTCGGAATGCACCAAAAGCCCAGGCAACCCACAGTAACGTGATCTGACCCATATTAACTGATGGACATATTTCTTTAACATTTTAAACCCAGCACCAATGGCCAGAATATGTAAGATCCCAAAGAGCATTACTCCATTGACTGTAAAATGTGTAACTCGTGGGTGACTTCCATGCAATGCAAGATTATGAGGATTAAGATTATAGCTGAGAAAATTGAAGGGGGTTACTACCATTTTCTCATGTAATTGAGCTATTACATCAAATAGGCTGCCCTTGTTAACGCTGTAGAGGGTGTCTAAGCTCATGGAGGTAAAATAAACGGTATCAGCTGTTATGAAAACAATGGCAGTAAAACATGCACATAGGATAAGCTTCAAAAAGTAGTTTATGACAGTTTTAATGCTCTTTTGAGAATCAACAATTAAGCCTGCCCAGTAAAGCAGGGGCATTAGAGCAAATGCCAGAAAGGTTGGCCTGTTGAAAAACCCAGCAGTTGTTATAACACCTATGAGAGGGCTGCTTGTAGGCTCCACTGAGCTGCCATTGGACTTTCTTGAGGAAACCAGTACCATGAGAAGAGCAAAGAGAAGTCCTTCAAGTGTGTTGGTAAATGTTCTTGTATAAAACACCAGAGTGACATATGATCCAGCAAGAAGTACCAGTGCTTTCCACAGATCTGCTTCCCAGAAAGGGGCTAATCGATAAACACTATAGTCGAGTATGAAAGAAAAGATTGTAAAGAGAAGGCGAGGTGATACAAGAAGAGTGTAGCTGTTGATGCAACTTGAACATATGTCCAGCTGCTGCAAAGACTTGATTGCCCAGTAGGTAACTCCTGATGTCATTAATGGGAAAACAACTGTTCTGCAAGGAAAGCTCGAAAGGAACTCCCAAGGATAATAGACCTGTAGATTTAAAATATCTCCTATAAAGGAAAAGAAAAAGAATAATACATACATAATAGATTTTATTCAGTAATTCAGCAGGAGGTATACTACTTGCTATAAGAGGCATCTCAGTGCAGGGCAGCTCCGTTCATTTCTACAGAGCCGAGCACCCTGTCAGGGGGATGCTGTTCCCGGCGCCGCTCGCTCCGGACCGCCCAGCGGGGATCCGCAGCCCTGCGGACCCGCTCCGGTCCGGCGGGGAGAGCCCGGGGAGCGGGGAGAGCCCGGCGGTGCCCCGGGAACGCCCGGCCGTGCCGGGGCTGCGCATCCCCGCGCCGGCGGTGCCGCAGCCCTTACCTGCCCTTACCTGCCATGACCTCCGGCGCCTGGAAGAACTCGTCGGGGTGCAGATACCCGCTCTGCGGCAGGAGGCACCACGCGGCCCGCAGCGCCGCCAGCAGCGCCCACAGCAGCGCCCCGGGCCGCGCCCGCGGGCCCGCCATGGGCTCTCTCATTCCCTGGATTTCAGCGGGCCCGCCATGGGCTCCCTCTTTCCCTGGGCTCTCTCATTCCCTGGATTTCAGCGGGCCCGCCCTGGGCTCCCTCTTTCCCTGGGCTCTCTCATTCCCTGGATTTCAGCGGGCGGGGCCCTCCCAGCACCGCCAGGGGGCGCGCGCACAGCGGGACGGGCGCCGCAGCGGGAGCCGTGCGCGCATGCGCGGTGTGCCCGCCCCGCCCTGCCGAGGTGCGGGGTGCGGGAGCGGCGCGGCCCACACTGAGCTCCTCTTGCCCTTCTCTGGACACTCTCCAGCCTCTCAGTGTCCTTCCCGAACGGAGGGGCACAGTACAGGAGCCTCACTAATGCCGCAGCACAGAGTACAGCGAGACGAGTCACTTGCCCAGTCCTGCTGGCGCGTTATCCCTGATACAGGCCGGGTGCCACCGGGGCACGCTGCTGGCTCCGGCCCAGCCCGCTGTTTCCTGCCACAAGCACAGAGAGAAGGAACAGCAGTGACAGCGGCTGGGGCCGGCTGGCCACTAATTATGGGTGTGAGCGCTGGGCACTGCTGGGCACTGACACACACACGCTCATCCCACGGGCACAGCTGGGGACCAGGCTTGGTCTGTCCTGCTCCAGCCCCGGGAACCCGGGAGCAATGGAATGGTGGGCAGCAAAGGGCAAACACAAATGTTCATGTCCCAGAAAGGCAACAGTTTAACTATCAGGCTGGAGTCTGGTTAAAGTGTAATTACTTCCTGGGTTTATTTATTTTCAGTTATTTACATGATTACTACCTGGTTTTATGTTTTGTATTACACCGAATGACTGTTCATCCCAGGATCACGGGGTGGTTGCTGCAGGGAGGAGGTCAGTGCCTGCCAGCAGCACAACATTTGTAGTTAGTGCAGCTATAGATAAAAATAAAACCCGCACTCGACAGCCAGTGGAAACAGAAAGGATTACTCAGAAGTGAAGTACTTTGTTTCACCTGCAGCAAATGCAAGTTTCATGCACCATGGACACTCAGAACAGCCCTGTGTGGAAGGAGGACAGCCACGAGGTTCTTGATGGAGACGGCATCAGAGATGAAACACCACAGGACGTCTCTCACTAGAGTGCAAGTACTGGGTGTGGAAGGTCAACAAGCTCAATGAACGCTCATATGTGGCTTTCTTCTTTTCTCTGTCAACAGGTAGTCCCCCTCCAAGTCTCTCTGGGCTTCTTTTTCATCCAGTGTCTTTGGAAATTTCTCCTACTTTCTTCTACTGGAAGGTGGAAGACCTTCCACGGCAAAAGCGATATTGTAGACTCGTCTCTGTTCACAGCCCATCAGTCCTCTGTGCGGTTAACTCTATGGCAGCAGAGCTCAGGAGAAACTGGGTAGGATGGGTTAAGCAGGGATGTGGAGTGTGAACATAACCAGCCAGAAGCCCAGCGAGGATGCACTAAACAAGATTTTTGACACTGGCTTCCAAGATGCAGAAATTCTTTTGCAGGTCAGAAACCCAGTATCCATCTAGCAGTACCTGGGAAGCCTGGGTGATTCAACATCAGCAATGATGGCAGCGATGCTCCAGTTTTGGACTGATCTTGTAAACCATGTGATACTGTATTGCTGGCTTCTGCCCCAAATTCCATCCCATCTACACAGATGGGGCAGCTTCCAGCCCCACCCCAGTCCCCTGACAAGCAGGTGCTCTTGGCACTTGCCCTGCAAGAGGCAGGAAGAGGCATTAAAATGTTAGCACAGCAGGTTATCCAAACAGCAGCTTTTCTGAAGAGAAGGTGGTAATGCAGAGGTGGCCTGGAAGTTGCCATTTGGAGTGTGCTAATCCAAGCCTTGCATCTGATAGAAAACAAAAAGGGGAAGGACAGTAGCCATGAGGGAGTACTGTGTTACCTCATTGCCTGCCCCAGAGCACTGTGGTGTTTGCATCCCTTCAAGGGACTCAACATATTCACTGTCCAGCCATTCTGTGTATGTTCTCTTTTCTTGCACTGGCACAATCTCAACAGCAGAATCCTTAAAGATCAAGTTTTTTCCTTGAAAAGCTGAAGAATCAAACATTTTGAATCCATTTCTATTGCTGCTGTTTCCAAAGTAGGCCTGAAAAGAACACAAAAATTTCAGTATTTTGCAAAATTAAGTGCCATGTTCCTCCTGCACAACATGAAAAGACAATAGGAACTGTTTTGTAGCTGAAAAATTCATACACAATTGCAGAATCTCTTAAGCATTTGCTTTTAGACGCTCCAGTAGATTAGATACAGAATTCTGCCACTGGCAATTACAAGAACAGTATTTGTGATTCTGGTTTTTTAGTTACTAGCTGGAAAGAGCTGTAGTTTTAAAAACAAATTCTCCTGGCTAAATAGTGTTGCGTAATGTAGGGTTTGGCTGCACAGGAGTTACAGAAATGACTGAATCCCAGCATGGAGATACTCAGCATTGCTTTTGAACAAGTTAACTTCAGTATGGAGAGAAACCTCTCTGAAGCAGCCAGGAAGATGGTTTACCCTGTACATGGCTGCAGCATAAATATACCCAGCTGTGTTCTTTTGCATTCCTAGGAAAATCCCAGAATGGAAAAGCGTTAGCATGTACTTGATTTCCTGTAGACCTCAGAGTCATGCAGAAACATGGAAAAGTCATGAGGAGACTACTTAAGCTCCAGGAAAATTACTTCTGCAACCAGTGGCTGGGCAAAAAGTTGAAATCCCTTGTGCAACAGGGTGGTTTTACTGGCAGAATTACATGGGTTATATTTTACCTTCCCTGTTACACTTCCAAAAACAGGGCTGCACAGTGCCATGATGCTCAAGCAGAATGGTCCAGTTGCCTTCATCCTTGGACTGTGTCAGACCACATATAATTCCCCCTAAAATAAATGCATTATTAATACCTGGGCTTTGTCCAGTAGTCCGTATACAGCAAAAACATTGATATCTGGGTGGATCATAATGGCTTGAGCTGGCACCTGAGCCAGGTGGCAGTCAGCAAACTGGGTGACTTCAGCACGGGCACCATTTGGACACAGTAACTGGAAATCACTGGACTTCAAGTTTTGGGCCCAACTATCAGTGTTTTTACCTGAAAAAAAGAAAGTGGTCATTGTCACTAATTGAATGCTTTAGAGCAAGAGAAAATAATTGAACTATAATAGAGTTTTGTTAAAGTAAGTACCATCTGTGTTCTCAAACACTGTCGAGTGCTTCACAAAGGCCACATCCCCAGAGTTCTCTGCCAGGCACCTAAAGGACGTCAAAGATATAAATTCAATTGAAAGCATCTTTATGTGAACCACATTTTTTATATAACTCATAGATTTAGAATACAATTTTTCTTACACACATTGATGCAAAAAAATGTACTGGACCCAAAGTTAATAGGAAAAAACAGAAATTAAGCACCTTGAAAGGAGAGAAAAGCAACATTTTTGCAAAGTATTAAAAAACTATTCTGAATCAAGAATTTTGAGAGGAATACAGTAGGAATATTAAAAACACTGTGAGAAACAGCAGAAAAGGCCAATATTAGATGAGCAAAGAAACAGCAGACCTATTATATGATACTCAGTGTAGTATTTACAGCCCTGTATACTGGAGATGCCCAGTTAATCTAACTGCAGTTTCTAAGGATGCTGTTCCAGAGCTAAGTTCAGTTTCCTCTAATTTCCTGAAGCAGAAACAGCCCAACATGCCAAGGCTACCCTAAAATCACCTCGTCTCCTATGAGTGTGGTATCCCACTATAAGGAGTGCCAGGGCAGAGTGGTAGAAGACACACCTTTACCAGCATTTGTTACCCTGTGGTGTGCTCTAGTGCAACAGGTACCACAGGCTGTTTGGAGATGTTTGTGTTAAGCCAGAAACATGAAGTCAACAGACAGGAGAAATGTACAGCACTTGCTGCATTCAGGAAGAAATACATAAATAACATCAACCTCAAAAAAGTGAGCTGTGTGAACTAGCAAAAAAAAAAAATAATCTATCTTCCCAGGTATTTTGGGCAGTGTGTGCTGGCAGATGATCTGTGGGTAACAGTTCAGTTCTGGTACCCTGTAGTTTATTCTACAAACGTTTCTAGAAGCACTTCCTGAAACAAGATAATTAAACCCACCAATCAAACAGATGTAAAACTGTAACTGTGCATGGGTTAGGCAGTACAAAATGTGAAAATTATTACTGCTAACAGTTACCAAAATACATATATTTCAGTTGTACCTGGTTTAACATCAGCAGTTATAATCAAAGGTCTTGTCACAACGTGGCTGACACTGTCGTGCAGAGAATGAGGACTCAGGAGGTGCTGTGCAGTGCATTTTGCCATCAGAAAAAGCTGTTCCTGACAGATTTTTCACTACTCTGTACAGTTTAATTTGCCCCAGGCAGTGGGATATACAGAAACTGAATGACTTCTCCTACCTTTAGTCAAGTTAGTCTACAGACAGCCAGAGTTGAAGGAATCTGGAAGTCTGGTGGTGAATTTTAAGCTCATCTCAATCACCTTCCATAACTCACTCTTCTTTCAGAGATCACCTAAGTGTCAGAGCCAGACCCACTCCCACCTTGTAGAAGACTGTCATCCTCCATTTTTTCACCCAAATCCTAACCTTTTAAATACCTAAATACCTAAAAATTTCCACTTTGCTCAATGAATTAAACATCTCTATTAAAACCAAAAAGTGATCTCCATATAAAGTGAGACTGCATGGGCACTATTATCAAATGCACAAGCTTAAAACATGAACTAGGCTCATATAGCTTGTAACAGTGTTTGTTGCTCATTCGTCTGGTGAGTGGGAGCTGGCTCTGTTAATCCATGAAGAACAGCAGAGGATCTGGAGTTTGCCTGCAAGGCATGTACCACAGCAGAGCAGCTGGACACAACTAAATAGATTTGCAAAAAGTAGTTATCTAGGTCTAGCACTTCACTATTTACCAGGCAGCTGCTGTTGAAGTCTCCTCCCCTGAAGGAAAAAGATGCCTTTCTGCCAGCTGTTACATGCACCATTACCTTCAGAGGTGAAGGTCAGGAAAAGGAAGTGCCTGTTCTGTATCTAAGAGTGTCACAGTCCTTGGGTATTTCCCCCTATGTACATGTACAATGTAATACAATGTATTTGTTCCATTTTATACTATTTGCCCCCTGTATTTTTAATATATTTTGTTTTGGAGAGGATTTGGTAATTGAATATTGGCCATAGCTGTTTGTGCTGTTCAGAAATGTACCTTCAGATGCAGCCCCCAATGAATCAGTAGTGAGCACTCACTCCTGGCTCCCCAACACTAGCCTGTCACTTTTGTGTGGACTAGAGTAGCCAGGATCTGGCTGCTCTGTGTGCCTGCTTCCCTGCTGGAGTTCTCTATGGATGACCTGCCCATTCAGAGCTGCAGATTGTCTGCCACACTAGATTAAAGCAAGACTGGAGGACTGATGACAATCTACATGGTCCTCACTAGGTGGGTGCTCTGTACCCAGGCATACGAGTTAGGCTGTTGGTCATCTGGTTGTCTGCGGACCAGGAAGGTGGCAAAAGGCTTGGACATGACCTGGTGTAACGCCTTATGATCCGTATTGGGGCAGACAACTGGGGACAGGTGTCCCACCTCATTTACAGCACATGCTGTAACCACTCTTTGCTGACTGGGATGGAAACAAGCTCCTCCTTGCACATTTCCAAGCTGACAGAATAAATAACAACCATGTGTATTAGTTACCTGAAGGCTCCGCTGTAGCTGTAATAACGTTCCTGGTCACTTGCACTGCATTTATTGTTTCCACTCTCATCCCCAATACAGAGCTGGCAGAGTTTGGATGGGTAGTTGTCCTGCTCAGCTGAAGGCACACAGCTGGCGGAGAAAAACTCACTCACAGCTGAGGAAACACAAACCAACATAAGGAGTGAAAAGTGTGAGCTCTTCCCCAAAAAAAAAGCAGTTATACCATCATGATGTAATAACCAATGCAGGTTTCGGTAAAACACTGGAAATGTAAGTTACAGCTGCCTTACTGGAATTCACAAACTAGGACTTTTAAAAATCTTTTCAAAGGATAGAAAAAAGGCAAAATCAGAACTTGGAGTTTTGTGGTCCCAGATCCTTGTTGTGCTATATTGCTTCATTACCTAAAGCAGTTTGAAAATAAACACAATAAAATTCTGGACAGAGACAAAGGGATGCGTCATTTACTGCAATGATATCCAGAACTTAAAGTACCTCCTAGAGGGGATACATCTGTATTTTCAATTCAATTATTGATATCTGATTTGGGTCAATATCCTCAAGCAAAAGCAAAGGCAGTCAGATGTAAAAGCAGGATTTTCAAGACAACACAATAGAATTAAAGTTGATCAAATACAAAAAGCAATGGACTCTTTCTGAAAATGAATAAACTTTGGGAATTTGATACACTGGAGGCCAGGGCCACCACTGAGATGGATCTGGCCATACTGGAGAAATAGGCTGGCAGGAACCTCAAAGTTCAACAAAGGCAAGTGCAGAATCCTGCTTTTAGGATGGAGCGAGACCATGAAAGGCTGGCAGCCTGAAGACCAGCTCTGTAAAAAAAAGGGATCTGGGGATCCTGGTGGACAACAGGTTGATCAAGAATCAGCAGCGTGGTTTTGTGCCAGTGAAGGCTCGTGCTATACTGGGGTGTGTTAATGGGACTGCCAGGGAGCAGTTGTTCTCCTTTGACATCTGTGCCACATTCTGAGTTCCCAGTGTTAGAAAGACGTGGGCATTCCAGAGCAAATACAGTAGAAAGAGACTGGGATGGTCAGAGGGCTGGAGCACAACTTGACTTACCAGGCTGAGAGGTGGGTTTGGTCAGCCTGGAGGTAAGACAACTAACAGTGTATTGCTGTCTTCACTTATAAAGCAGCTTTGTCAGGAAGACAGAGGCAGATCCTTCTCAGGAATGCAAAGCAAAAGAATGAGAAGTAACAGACTGAAGTTACAAGAAGGAAAATTCTGATTAGGTATAAGAAAACAATTATTTATACCAAGGATGGTCAAATACTGGGACAGGGTCCAGAGATGTATGTAATCTCTGTCCTAGGAGTTACTCAGAACTGACCTGGACATAGCCTGAGCAATCTGAACTACCAGACCTGCTTTGACCAGTTGGTTGGATTAGATGACCTCCAAAGGTCCTGTCCAACCTAAATTAGGCAAGGATTTTTTGATAAAGGAAAAAAATATTTTCATGTTAGATGTAACATTCTCATTTAGACCCCTCCACTAGTCCACTGTGATGGCAAACTTAGAATTTCAAATCATTATATTAAAGACACAACACCCCTTCACAAACAGATATGATTAATAGAAAGCTATGAAATATAAAAATTATTTCCCTAACTTAAAGTTTATCATTAGACTATTACCGTATTTCTGATATGCAGTACTGTTATCTTACCTTGAGGAATATTACAGTCTCTGGTTTTAATAATCCCCCTCTTAATTAGTATGCCAATGGGAATATTCCATCCAGCATTTCTTCCCAAACCTGTGTGGCAGGACTTCTTCCCTTTCAGGTCACTGATGGTGAACGCATTGGACAGATTTCGTTTCACTAACACCACAGCATAGTATGCATTGCTGCTGTCATGAGCTTGTAGAAAAAAAACACAACACATTACAGCTTCCCTTCAGCATTCCCACTGCTTAATTATAATCTATGGATCCATTACATTTATCTGATGCCAGCTTCAAGTGCACCAGCACTCAGCTAGTCAGGAAGTCTGCATGTACATGTAATTACTCTTCACTTGTATTATTGCACACTGCTGCATTCACGTATTGCCTGTGAGCTGGTACTGCTACACACCTGAGCTGAATAATGTAGAGACAAGCAGGAAAGTGTTCTTGTTAATGCCTGCTCTTACAAATACATCCCTCTGAAAAACAACATTTGGGTCATTAGTGACGTAGGATATATGTTTTAAGAAGTTACTTTTATGTGAAAACCTCAAACCTGCATTAAAACTTCAATGAGTTTTGCAACATATTGAAACTCTGCCTTAAGAGGCATCATGACACAAGCCCAGTTTTCATCGGTGACTTTGAAGCAGTCACATTGACAGGAAGAATTTGCTTTTAACTAGACTCAACTGTGTAATTTCTGTATTTTTTGTTTCTCTTAAAAAATATTTTGACTTTGTGAATACTAATTTTTTCCACTGTAATTATTTTTTTGCAGAATTAAAAAGACAAATAAGCACAAGACTCATAACTGTCAAAGACTAAACCTGGTCCTGCAGCAGGACAGATAAAAGTTTCCTCACTGTAGAAGTCTCATCTCATACTTATTTCCTCCTCTGTCCATGATGTGAGAGTACTAATTCTTGCTGTTTTGAAAACAGCTTTCCCAGCAGAGCTAGGAAACAAAGGGCTGTGATTTTAGGGATGTTTTCAAACAACCTGGAAAAATCAGGTCTATATTTATGTTTTCCAACCTTCTTACCCAAGTAACTTTCTCCAGCAGCTGGTACAAGGCCATATGTCTTTCCAGCTGTGTAAATATCAGCTCCACCCAGAACTACAACATCACTTTCCTTTTTCTGAAAAATATAAGAAAAAGTAGGATTTCTGTGAAAAAACAGCAGGTACTTTCCCTGCTACAATGATGACACCTTTAGTATCACACCTGTTCTGCCCTGAAGGGCAAGGCTTACAGCAAAAAAACAATACACTGCTAAAGAAAACCTCCAAAATGTGCATAAAGCATCATCAGTGAAAAAGGGACAGGAGATCACACACGTACAAGCTTCAGTTAGATGGGCAACAGTGCCCTCATCACAGCTGAAGATCATCAGGGTTCAGGCCCATCCATACAATCTGAGCTACCTCCTTGAAATCCAGTGTTCCTGCTGGTCACGAGTGAACACAGGTATCTCTAATCCAGCAGAGAGCAGCTTCTGATCCTTTGGTTTTTGCACAAGGATTGGAGCAGCCTACCTGGATCAGCTCCATGCACTCTTCCTTTGTCTTGGCTGAAATACACTGAATTTCTGGTTTCAAGTTCTTTTTCCTAAAGGCAACGGCCATTTCACCACATTTCCAGATCTCCTCAGTGGATACAACACACCAGTTCAGCCTTTCTGGCAATGCTGCACAAAATTGAAAAGCAAATACTGTATTCACTTTGCAAGAGACAAGGAGGAATTCACACTGCCCACTGTCACACATGTCCCATACATGTTATTGAAAATGTTTGCTTCTGTGTTGCTCTCCATCCCTCCAGCTCAGACTTACACCTGATCAGGAACCAGAGCAATCCAGATTAGCAGTTATGCCCACACTGCAAACCTATCCATTGCAAAGGAACAACAACTCCTACAACTGCTGACCATTAAGCACAGCCATAATTTGCTAGTTGAGTGCAGCAAAGAGTCCCCTGAACACAGCCTTCCTCACACCTGGCAGTCACAGAGCAGTGCCCAGAAGAGACAAGCCTGGGAGGTCACAGCACAGAGCATGTCTGCAGGCTCAGTTGCCAGGATTATTGAGCTTCTTAAGGCAGAGATCCTTACAACCTCTCTGTCTGACTTTCCCAGAATGTATATCAAGTAATTCCTGCTTTCTTCTGATAGTAGGAAAGCCCATAATGCTTCAATAAAGCACAGCTGAGGGTTTCCCTCAGCTTCTGGAGGAAATCCTCTGCTAGGGACCCATTCATACATTTTTAGAGACTACCTGAGGATTTGCACAGCAGTGCATTATTTCCCCATGTCAGCAAGTAAGAAATTAAGTCGCAAGCAGGAGTAGCAGATTACCAGATTAATGTCTCTCATACACCAGAAAAGACAGAAAATGCCTGCATCTTATAACACAAAGTGGGTCAATTTGCACAGGAAAGTATTCTGCAATGTGATATTGTTTCCAGTCAAAAAGTGACATTTCTCCATGTGCAAAGATCAGACTGGCATCTCGCCGAAACCCTCCAAAAGTGAGGAGAAAAAACAGACTTGACATGATCTCTGCTATCACTTATCTTTGTTCTTGTCTATAAACGGGAATCTACAGACGACTTACTGTTGGGGTCGCAGCTCAGAGCTTGCACAGCATGAAGGTACTCGTCACCCAGCCATGCTTGATAATTCTGAGCTGTGATTGCAATGAGCTCTGTGGTGGAGTCTCGGAACAGAAGATTTTGAGCACCGTAGGCTGCAGAGTCAAACATCTGAAACTTGGCGCCCGCACCATTAAACCTTTGCTGTAAAGTTAAAGAAGGAAAAAGCGTCTGTCAGAGATCCCTCTACCTGGGATGTGTGAGATCCCATATGCCTTCAAACCCCACAGAGCCAAAGGTGCCCAGACATCCAGTCTTCAGTTCATCTGGACAGGTGGGACAACCCTTCTAAAATGCAACGCACTGACAAAAAAATGGTGTCCTACTTGTCCCTGGTTTAGGAGCTGGAAGACAACTGTCCCATCTGTATCAGGCCGCACGACCACAGCACGAGCTGGGATTCGGGCCAGGTGGCAGGTTCTCCACTTTGACACGTCAGCTGTACTGCCGTCACGACACAGGAGCTGGAAGTTCCGGGAGCGAAGCCGCCGGGCCCACGGAAAAAGACTTCTTCCTGAAATCAGAGAGGACATGCTTATGGAACAGACTGCAGGTGGGGCTGATGCTTCTGCAAATCCAAGCCTTCTCTAAACATCACTCTCAGAGGCAGAGCAGGACACACACCTCCTGGGCATCTCTGAACTATTCCTGACCGCACAATACACCCTATGCACCTACATGGTCCTTTAGTCCTGCCTCTCTGATGAGACAACACACAGTTGACACCTGTGAGACTTCACTCAGCTGTCCTGGGGTCTGCAGCAGTATCAAGAGCATCCCTGAGTTTAGGATCATGTGCAACCTTTTTTTTTGTTTTTCTCTCCCCTGGGTCAGACAGGTCCATGATATTAAAGCAATGTGATGCTCAAGGTGGTTTTCACATAGCGCCAGATAGGGCAGGTCACATACTGTTAGCTTTCTGCTAGTCTCTGCTGAAATCCCTTGGTAGGCTGGAGCAATCTAACAGCCCAGGTCTATATAAAAAGAGTTTACTGCTGTTGAAGCTCTCTTTCCAAAAGCAGCTTAAGTTTCCACCTCTAACCTTTACTGAAAACTACCAAGCATTAAAAAAAAAAAAAATAGAATCCCATGGACTCCTCTATCTCCTGGTTCACAGCCCTGTGGGTGCATATGCTTTTGCTACTACAGGATTTTTTTGCTGATTCCTCAATTCAAAATATATCAAACATTTGGTATTATACTGTCATTACAGACACTGTATTTCAGCCCTTGCAGCTGTTATTCAACAAGCTTCAGGATTACTCACCATCTGTATTTTCAGGCACTGTGCTGTGCTTCACAAAAGCAACCTCTCCAGCATCTTCAGCCAAACACCTAATAAATATAAATCCAAGCACAAAGATGCATTACAAAACCCAGCTCCTGTGCACTGGCCCCTGCTGACAGCCTGAGGGCTCTGTGCTGCCTTCCATCAGACACAGACACTGACCTAGTTCCTTATGCTGAGTTTTGCTCAAGGCAGAGACTAGTGGCTGTTAGAGCATGAAGTAAACTATCATTGTCATTGGGTGAACATGGACAACATGTTCAGTGCTGCCTGGGACAAACACCATGACCTTTTTTGTCCAGGACAGTTCTCTGTCTAAGGCAGTCACACAATACTTTGGGGAATATGCAGGAAGGAGCAAGTGTTTCTTGTAAGCAAATTCAGCGGTTGCTCAATTAATGCTATTACTCGGGGACTGGGAGCTGCAACACACCACACAGACAGGAGAAAGGAAAATAAGGGATTGGTGTGCAAAAATGGAGAGCAGAGCAACTCAGTAACTCAGTGCAGCTGAGGTGAGATGACTGAAACAGCCAAGTAGGGCAGCAGTTCAGCTCTCAGACTCAAAAGGCCATCAGGTTTTACTGGGAAAGATAAAGTTGGTAAAGCATACTGAAATAAAAACTCAGATCATGTCAACAGCTGCTGGACAAAGCAAACAGCAAACAGGGCTTTCCCTGCCCAGTATATGTGCTAAATATCCATTTGGTTTTGATACTCAGGTATTAATATCTGACAGTGGTCAAAAGCATGGTTGTCCTAACAAAACTCCAGATTTTCCAGCAAGATCAACTGGAAGCTCTGTGGTTTCAATTTCCAGTCACTGAGGTCTGGACTGGTGTCTGTAGAGAGAACACAATGATAAAAAAATTTGACAGAGACATGACTTTTACCTGAAAGCCCCACTGTAGTCATAGTATTGCTCTTGGGAATTTTGTTCACATTTGTGCTCTCCAGCTGAATCCCCTTTGCAGAGCTGACAGAGGGATTTGGGATAGTTCACACCATTTGCTCCAGGAACGCAGCTTGCGTTGAAATAGTCGCTTACAGCTAAATGCAAAATTAGAGACATTTTTAGCAATGAATAAACAAGACCCTACAATCTCATTTTAACACATCTCTGAAGAGACTTAGAAGGCATAAGTCATTTTCTTCTTAGAAGATAGTTTCCAAATTTAAAAAAAAAAACCTGCAGTCTTCATCTGACCTTTGTACAAGAATGATCAAAGCCAAGGAACAAAACAGCAGCTGAACCACACATTTCTGCCCACACACAGGGTCCCAGGACCCTTTGGAAAGGCATTGCTGAAGAACAGATCTTTGCCCCGTAACTCTTACCTTTCGGAAGGTCACAGCCCATTGCTGCCAGGCGCCCACTGTCAGTCAGATAACCCACTGGCACATCCCAGCCTGCAGTCCTGTTGATCCCTGTGTGACAGGAACGCACACCCTTCAGCTTGTTGATGGTGATGTTGGAGCTCTTCTTTACCACAGCCACAGCATAGTAGGAAGTTCCAATCTCTGCAGCGTAGGAAGAAAGAGAAGCAAGCTTAGTAGCCTCACAGGAGCATTACAGTGAGATACATCAATGTGTGGCCTCGTGTGGCTCCCCTACCCACAGGCAAATCACACTGTTCACATCCTTGGTGAGAACGTGCTGACTATGAATCAATGTCCCCCATTATTTTTTCAGTGTGGATTGTCTTAAAGTCCACAGGCAATCTGCTCTAACTGTGAAGGTCACCCTGCTCTTCCTTTCTGGAAGAAGTTTTCTATGAGTCTATATATATATTTTGATTGAATTGAAACCAATATAATTTACTCCCCAGTCGATCTTAATTTTGATCCAGCAGAGCAGGTTGACGTCCCTGGAGCATCACAGCTCATTTCATTCTCTTTGTTCTACAGTTTGATACAATTCATAGAGTCAAGAGTTGAGGGCCTGAAGTGACCATAAGATCATTCAATCTGACTTTATCATTAAATTTCATTCTCTTTTATTTGAGGCTCATAACCTGACTAATGGAGATAGCCAGCCTCTGCATTATTGTCTCTGCCTTGAAAGGAGCTCAAAGCTTAAGGTCACTCAGACAAGGAGCAGAATCAGCACTTCCTTTCCTCCAGCAGTTAATCACATACACTACTGAAAACAAAATCTAATTATTCTAATGTACAACTTTGAGAGATAAACCTTAAAAATTACACTTTGCGATTCATTAATCTGAAAAGTATGGAAAAGCGAAGACAGTAAGCAGTGAGACAGCAAGCAAACAAAACCCAACCCAACAAACCTATTACAGGAATGGCTATTCTGACCCAACTGCTTCAGGACAGACTTGGTGACCACAGCTCTCTATTTCCTCTCCCCACACAGTCTGTTATGGTCAGGATCAGGCAAGGAGGAACCTGACCACTACTTACCATTTAGAATCTGATAGGGGAGGACCCCAAATAAAATGGAAACAGTAAATATGAGCTTCTTCTTATGCATTTTAAGTAATCAGAAAGTTATTTAGTCAGAATGTACCTTGATCATATACTTCCCCAACCACAGGTTTCAGACCATGCTCCCTTCCAGCCTGGTAAATCAAGCGGCCATCCAGTGTCACCGCATCTGCCAAATCATCCTGTGCAGATGTAAGGGCAGAATATATGTTAAAATTTAATTATCAGTATTTATCAACAGCCAGAGTACCCATGAATTTAAAGAAGAGGCCCCTTAATCTGCATTTGTGTGTTTTCTTTTCTCCAGTTATTTTAAGGGCACTCAAATTTCTGAACAATTACCAAGAGGGATTTTAGACCTTCAAAACTGCCTTCCTTTAGAAACAATGCAGAAACCAGCCTCGTGCTATGATGGCTTCACTGGTCTTAATAGTCCAAAGAAACCTTAGAAACAGATCCTACAGATCTCCTGTCATGAATCTTAAGGCCCAGCAATTTACAGTTTCATTTGTGTCTTTAGCTACTGCCTCAAAGTTTGAAGATTTAAATAAATATACTTCTGAGATCACACACATATAGTTCAAAATAGTACCTTCTAGGGCTGCAAAATCTGAATGCAAACATGTAGTCAAAAGCAACGTTAAAAAGCATGCTGGCTTGTAGCTCTGCACACAGACAGAGGAGGGAGCAGGTGGCAGTGTGTTTCTGAGAAGGAGGAGAGCATCTAAAAAGACTGTTCAAACTGGGGGAACACAAATCTGAGGTATCCACAGCTGGGAAAGTGTCCAGCAACACCCAAGCTTTTCTTTGACTGTAACACCAAGCTGGCTGTAATCCTGCTGCAGGATTGCTCTGGACAGCACAGGATGGAACTATCCTCAGCAGCAAGGCTGAGAAAACTGCTTTACACACACCACTGGCCAGCTGGACCCAGCCCCCTCTGTGTACTGAACCCAGTCCCGTCTCACACAGAGACAAGATATTGCCAAGAAAACAATCAGCAGTGTGACATTTTGCATTTCTAAGCTTATCCAAGTTTCTTATCAGTTTGCTTAACCTCTGGTTCAGCACTGGAGGGGGTGATTTATCTTACCCATCCCTTGGGAGCTTGCAAAGCACTAGTTTAAGCAGGGCTGGGACTGTGCTGCCCAGCACACCACAGCAATTTCCCACAGGCTGAGACACATAAAAAGCTTGGAAAATTTTTAAGGAATCACAGGAGAGCATAGGTAATATGGTGATGTTGACACCTAAATCAGATTTGAAGTTGCCATGTAATTTGGAATTCTGTACTTGATTGGCTCAAAGGAGAAAAAAAGATGATACTCATTAATTAGCCAAAACAATAAATGTCCTGAGAGTTGCTTCTCTTGAATGAGAGCTTTAAAAAAATCAAGGGAACCTGAAGAGGAGTTGGGGTTGGGAGATATTTCCATCTTAGAGAAGACAATCTTTCTGGAGTAACCAGATGTGATACTGCACTGGTGAGGGTCAGAGCACAAGACAGTTTAGGAATCAAATATGTCCTGTTGTTTAGAAGGGACACCTGACAGTAAGAAGCAGAGGATGTGGGAGTTAGAAGGATCCTCAGGAAAAGCAAAATGAGCCTCTAGAATTGGTGGTGGACAGAAAATAGAGCACATGAAATGGAAAGGCCACAGAAGCCAAGGACTGTGTTATGTGGCCATGTTTCCAAGTGAAATAGCATTTTTCTGATTGGAAAGCTGAGCCTTTGAGTTCTGTTTAGCAGCAGAGCCTCTGATAAATAGCTTGTTTACAAATAGCAGAACAAGACAAAAAATGCCTCTTGTATTTAACATGAATTAGTTTACAGGCTACAGACCTCTCCTTTAAATGTCCACAATTACTGCTGAGGTGACATATCAGCAAAAGTGGGTGCATTTTATTTTTTTTGCAGGAAGCACTTGCCAATATATTTAGCAAAAGCATGGGACTATTCCACATATTATTTTTTTTAGAAAGTATACGTGTGATGGTAATACTTTATTAATTTCTTTCAGAGGAACTTCATTTCTGCGTGTCACAACATTTGAGAATGACCTACACAAGTGTTTAAAGACCTGCTGAAGAACAGCTCTGGTCACACTAAATATTGTCAGGTTCCCTAGTTAAATATTTAAACATTTCTCAATTTTTAAACACCTTCAATCAAACAGGTTTTTTCCTTTATCCACATGCCAACACATTCACAGGACTAAGTCCAAGCTACACAATATTCCAAAACAACATATCTCTGCCTCTTCAGCCGTGGTGTCCCACTCCCTTTTTGGCCTCAAAGATCAGAGTTCAGTGTGAATGCAGACTCAGGGGTTCCACACAGTCCTACACAGAGCAGGCCAGCTTAAGTATTTAGTAGATCATTATTAGCACAAGGTGGTGGGGGGGGGCGGGGGGGCGAAGAGGTCTAAAGAACAAAGTCTTGTCTGAAGCCTGACATGAAAATTCACATGCAGGTTTCTGAGTTCAGCTAAACAGGTTTTACAGGAATTCAAGGTTTTAGATAGATGCCCGCTGCTTGCAAGGGCTTACAAATGCAATTCTGTGAGCTCTGTATTTCAGAAGCAGACACTCATCAGCCCTTTCAACAATCTGCTTTGCAGTCTAGCAGGCCCCCCTGTGCAATGCAGCAATCAGCCAAGTGCTTTTGGGAAAGTCTGACATTAGAATGTATTTCTTGTCTAATCCCAAGGTAAGATCCACATATATATCGACATCTGCTCCTAACATTTTTCAGTACAGTCTTGACTCCCTCATTCAAGAACAGTACTTATCAAGAGGCAATAAGGCAGTTTTAGTAATCAGACAGCCATTCTGCTTCTGTTGACAAAAATTACAAGATATCAATTTTTGAAATTTGTTCCTTTTTTTCTGGCCACAATCATCTGGCCTCATCATGAAGGCCTCATCTGCCTTCAAACCACTCTGCCAGGCCTCCTTTCCTTGCTCTGAACCTCTTGTCCTTGACAGCCTCCATTTCCTTCACAATTACCTGATTCTTGGGCATGTCTACACAGTAATATTACTTATTAACACAGCCAGCCATCCTTCCCTTCCCCCACATTCTGCCAGTGAAGGCAACCATGATCACCTGCCTCCACATTTCTTCCAAAATCCACTTTTTGCCTCCTACCACCTCCCAAAGAGGGAATTATTTTGCACACATCATTTTGCAAACACACATATTCAGTCTTTCAAACCTTCCCCAGAGCGATGTTCCTTTTGGAAACTGAGCACACTATGGGCAGCTGAATTATTACAGCTGGGTTTGCATGCCCTTTGCTAACCCCACTTCCTGCTTTGTCTCTGTCTTGTTCTCTGGTATTGAGAGATTTGATTTGGGTTTACACTCATCTCATCTGTACATAAAGCAATTTCCATGACAGGACCCTGAAATAGGAGTTTGATCCAGAGTTTATCAAAATACAATCTACTTATAAGCTCAGCAGCACAGCTTTAACTGCTGTCTGCATCTTATAGCTCCATCCCTTCTTAAATATCTGCTAAATAAATCTGACACAATTCCCACATCAAAGATTAGCATTTGAGAGGAAATATTTAAGACTTTTGCTGTGTTCCTAATGACTGGCCATATGTGAGCAGCCAAACATGGGGCCAATTCTGACATTCAGTTTCACAGGAATAGTGTGTCTTTTTAAAAAGCGTATTTGATTTTTCAGAGACATGAATGCCAGAAAGCCCGTGGTCAGCTGCCTGGATGATCAGACACTCACCACAGAGCCGTGGTCATCACCAATGGATTATTAGGCACATGAGGAAATTCAATCAATGACACTGCTGCCACTCACAGCTCACCTTGATCATCTGGGAGCAGTTAGCAGCTGACCCCCCCACTGTGCACTCCAGATGGGGAACGATGCCAGCCTCACCAAAGGCCTTGCTCATGTCAGTACACTTGGAAAGTTCTTGCTCAGAAACAGTGCACCACCGGATATGTTCCAGGCCAAGAGCTGTAAAAACAACACCAAGAGAAAATATTATAAAACACATCAGTGCCTTCATAACGAAGTGTACCATTTAAAGGTTCCCAAAGAACCAGCCTTTCATTCTGCCTCTCCTCCCTAAACAGCAAAAAAGTCAGGGCTCTTTTAGCAGTGAGTCTCTTAAGAGATGATTCCCACTTTCATTCCAATTAACATGAATAATGAATGGGTTTTTTTCTGAATGCAAGATAGGCTCAGACTCCAATACCGAAACCCAATGGCATTTGTTTCTGATATAAAAAATATGGATACCATGGAATAAGTCAGGGCATTTAGACTGTTTTTAAAACCTTGCAGAACACAACATCTTTTCCCAAGTCAAAAGCATTCAAAATGACACACTACAAAACCAAAGAAACTGTCCAAAGATAACTCTTGTCTCAACTTGCTGGTTAGTACCTGGAGTCCTGCCCCAAACCTTTTTGGTCTGAATTAGATAAAGCAATCTTAGGTGCTCAAGAGCCTTGCCACTAAGCTTATTATGAAAACTGAAATAGTAAACTTCTCCCTTCAAAACAGTCTTTCATACAAGACCGTAACCATGAAAAGGGGAGGGCGGTGCCATGAATGAAGGGACTCAAGTTTTGTAGTGGAGATTTCCACTAATCAGTGAAGAAAGGTGCCTTTCAGCAGGTCCAGACGCCACCCTCCTACGTGCCAAAGCTACAAACACTTGGATGCTTTTTTTAAGGCGATGTCTCCACGCACAAACCACATGGCTGCAAACACAAGGATGGGTTGCGCTGGCAAACAGGAACAGATCATTTTCTTAAGCAGGGGCACAACATTCCACTGCTTTTATACAATATCGACTTTTAGGCTGTAGTCTGTTGTAAGCCATTTGTCACGTGGTTTTCCAAGACCCCTAACTGTCCCTCTACCTCCCCACCAGTGTCATGCAGTTGACATGCCACACCTAACTTTGCAGGTTACTCTGCTAGTGCTCTGACTTGGTGGCTGCAGACTAAACAAGGTTGTTGATGCCAAAAAATACGACACTGAAACTGTGGTTTTGGCTTGCTGTTCCACTGCATCACAGAGCCAATTCTACTGCTGTCAACAAACATTAAGTCAGACTTGGAAAACTTACAGGAAGTTTTTGCAGCAGCATATGCTAGTACAGGGAGAAACTGCCCACCTCTGAGTTGCAGGAATTCTGAGAACCAAGATGGTTAGAGGAAAGGCACAACAGGGTCATGGTAAAAACACACCTCACAGAAACTTAACATGTACACCCCATCTGCCCGGGTGAAATTTTCAATGTTAATTCCTTGGGGCTGGAAGAACAACCCCAGTTTTCAGTGATAAAGGGGTTTGGTTTTCTTTTCATAAACACAAGCCAATGGAAATTAAATTGAGGTGCCAGCATCTCTGTATGAAAGTCCGCTAAGTGCCATTCTTCAGCCTCAGGATTCTGGTTTTAGATATACACACACAGGAGGGAGGAGCATGAACTGTATGACGAAATCATAACCCATATACACCTGAAGCATGAAATAAAGCTCAATTGGCTCCATACTTCAATCAAAATAGTGAAAAAGCATTAATCTGCTGATTTTTAGCTCACTCATCAGGAACAGGTGATTATTTGTCCCTTTCCAAATTGCTGAATACGTTGTTACAGGAAAGCCAGATCTGGGCAATGTCCTGGCTCCCTCCTTACAAGTTAACCCAGCTGAAGTGGGCTTGAGCACAGACAAGGCCTGCAGTTAACCTCTCTTCCTTCTGCCAGTGAAAAACATCTTAAAACAGTAGGTCAGTCTCTGACCCATGGTTATTCAAAATTTTGCCCTTCTGAAATTAAAAGCATTCACTATTAGAGTTTGGGAGTGACAGAAGAAACATCTTGCACAGAACATGGTAAATGAAATAAAGCAATTATTTCTATTTTTACAAAATAACCATCACAGAACTGCTTATTGTTGTGACAAACAGACATTACTGTACCACAAGAAGTAGAGCTGAGGAAACACAACATTTGATACCAGTGAGTCAAAGGTATTCAATACAGCGTTTTCTACTCCTTTTCTATTATTTCCTTCATTTTCCTGGCCATATGAGATTGGTTCTGAAGTGGCTCTAGTTTCCTTCTGCTCTCTCACACCACACAGAAGTCAATCTCAGAGACACCATGCCACAGCCAACATTTGGAGGACACTTACCAGCATGAAAGAAGAGAAGATAGAAGACATTTCTGGAGCTCTTCATGGTGAAAATTTTGGGACCTGTGATTTTTTCAGCCTTCAGAACCCCAATAGATCAAGGCTTCTGCAAGTGTGCTCTTTTCCAGCCTGGTCTTAGGTGAAAATCAGCAGTATTCAATTGCAGATGCACTTTGTTCAACAATTTATCTTGCTTACCTTGGCACGCATCACCTCACAATGGCTAGAAAAGAAGGCATGCAGCTCTTCACACTGCCTCTACACTGGACAAAAAAAAAATCAGACCTGGAAATTGCAAAATATCTGAGGCACCAATGAGGTTGTCACTGCTTTGGCACCACCCACAGACTTCCATAAACAGCCACACACCGGCACACACGGGTAAGGCAGGGCTGTGGCACCAAATCCTCACTTTGAGTTCTGTGGGTCCCCTACACACGGGGCTTACTAGGCAGGAGGAGATTCAAGGTAAGCACTTTATCCAACAGAGCAGGTGGTCACTATACTGTGTTTCTCAGCACTGTCACAAATGTCATAGAGCCATAACCAGAAACCCAGGCTTTTACAGGAGCAAAGCCTGTGCACTCTACAGGTGGTGCAGAACATGCTAAGTGCACATGTCCTGATATTTAGTAGCAAGTGGTATAAAATAATTATTCTGATTTTTTAAAGGTTTTAGAGAAGGCCCAGAAAAAGTAAAAACTCTGCTGACAATAGGTCTGTTAAAAGCTCCTGTAAATTTTAGCATAGCTGCCACAGAGTAACACTCATTTGTGCTGCCCTTTTCTTCAAGTCTCATTAGTCAGTGAACTGCAGCTGCCTGTAACACTTGGTTTAGATAAAAGCCATGGAGAGCTGCTGTGCTCTGACTGCCATTGCTCAGCTCAGCACCCAGGAACAGAACTGCAGTGCCCCAGTGTCCCCTCACACATACACACACACCCACACCCCAAGAACTGTGCTCATCCCCACACAGCCCGGACAGCCAGGAATGTGGCACAGGTGCTTCCAGCAATTAAGTTACTCAGCTACCTGACTGCAGTTTGGCCAGGACACTTGAACACTTATTACCAACTGTAAGAGAACAGCTGAGTCAATTAATTGCTATGTCAAGTTTAGAAGTTCAAAAAAATAGATAATGATCCCTCCAGACCTCCTTCCCAAACAAAACCTTATGGCTGCCTCTGGAATTAATCATCCCTGTGTTGTCTAAAGTGCTAAAGAATAACCTGGCACTGCTGGAGTCCTTCCAAACTTCTTGAAGAGTCCCTTACTTGGATCCTTCCTCTGCCCTTCCCACTGTCCAGATGAACACCTGAAGCCCTGTCTGATGCTTGCAGCAGGGCTTACATTCACATACAGATGACAAGACTGATGCATAGTTCTAGCACCGGTTGCTTAAGACTGCAAGGGCAGGATTAATAAGATGTGAATTTGGTAGCAGGCCTCTCCTGTCGTTCTGATCCACTACCTGAAATGTTCAGAAGGCAGAGGAGCAGTTTTTTTATATGAGTGGCCTACTCTGCATGCAGCCCCCTCTAAACAATCACACAACCACACGTCATGAGAATTTGGATAATTCTCCTACTTTATTCTTAACTCTGTGAATATCTGTGCTTTAAGGAGATATTAAACTTCTTAACCAAATTTTCAGCACAATTTAGCAAAAATGCCCACAAGAAAATAATTAGTATAACTTACAATAATAATAGAGAGTAACAAATACTTCATCAAGCATATGTCTGTATAGCGATTACAGGCAGCTGGCTTAAGAGACAGCAAGAAAACCCATGGTACTTTCGCTGGGCCAGAAAAAGGGTGGTAATGCACCAGTATGATGCTATTTGGATTTCCCAGTTACTCTAGTTATAGAAGTCTTAAGAGAAGTATATGTACTGTAAAATGCATCTTTGAAATGCAGAAAGTGCACCCGAATCAAAGACATATCAGCAGCTCCTACTGGAAAAATGAGACCCAGAGAAATACTACATAATGCAAAATCCTAATGATTAAAAGATAAAACAAGACAACTAGGAGGATCAGGCCTGTGAGAATCAGCTTTTCTGTCAGAGCTCAAGGAAAATAAACAAACAAAATCAAAAATGTAAAGAAAACACCCCAGAGTCATTTAGGTTTTTTTGATCAAAGACTTGTTTTCACTCCAGCATGACAACTGTGCAAAGAAATGACTGTGGACTTCAATCTGAGTGGAGTATCTGGTGATACCTGGCCAGGATATGACAAGTGCCTGGGGGTAAAGTTCACTGCAATACATGAAAGAGTAAGTCCTCACAAGCCTACTCCGCTGAACAGGACTGTCTCTGATGGGTTTAAAAAAAAGATGTAAAAAGAAGAGATCTCAGGTGTGTTTGCAGATTTGATAGCAGACATTTATATACTTACACCTTTTTTTTTTAGAGGCCTTTTCAGATGTCTGACCAGACACCTCAAATGATCAGTCACTTCCAAAGAGGGAGACTACAGTATCCTTTTAGCTTCCTTAAACTTTTATGACATTATTTATCAAAAGCTGTATCAATCCAGGACACCCTGCACTTTCATGCAGGAAGTCTCAGAAAGACAGCACACTTAATTTCCCAAACCCTACAAAACAGAAACTCTTTTGGGCCATGCACCAGCAGCTTAGACTCGCTGTAAGCCTCATTAGTATCCAATGTAACACCAGCAATGATTGCACCACAAATTTAAACCTACTTTTAACGCAGTAACTTCACCTGCCCCAATCTGATCACTGGTGTTCCTCTAACACACTATTTTCATTTACAGTCTGAGTCAATTAATTTGAAATGGTACAACATTTGTATTTCTTTTAATTAAAAACACACTTGACAAACATATTGTACAATAAAGTTTATTAGCTGTTCTCCTCTTTCTAACAAATGGAATGGATAGTGTTGATAATTCTTTACAAACCAAAGCTGATTTGGTTGTGTGACTGCCATCAGTACATCCCTCTTATAAACAATCAGTTGCAAACAAGCAATGGCAGGTACCAAATAGTGCGGGAATTAGAGAATTTCATTACTGAAGGGTTTGGTACAACGTATTTATAACTTTCAGCACAGAACTTTGTGCATTGCAAATGGAAGATCTTGTGCCTGTGCAATCCGAGCCGAACGTGTACAGAAAAATAAAATATATTGTTGACTCTGAATTCTCCCTTTGGTTAAGACATGCATAATACAAAGGGGGCAGGGGAAGACAAACACCCGAAATTCTGTAGAAAAGAGGAGAACTTGCATGTATTTTTTTCTTGTACTAATAGTCCCTGGACTTCATGCCCAGCCATCATAGCCCATTTCATTTTTTTGTGATTAAGGAAGGTAAATTCTAATTTATTTTTTTTCTATTCAAAACAAAAAGCTAGGAGTAGGTGGTAAAAGAAAAATATATATTTTTTATATATATATTTATACGTGTGCGCAACTATGTAAAGAAAATAATTCCCATAGTTACAGAGTTTAGTTAAAGAAAGTTTAATATATATATATTTATTATAACAAAATAGGCAGTTATTGTGGGTAAAATATTCATTAAAATCTGACCCCTAAGAACACACACATTTTTAGGCTATGAATCATTCTCTCATTGCCCTAGTGACCATCTCTGCAGCTGTTTTCTTTATTACTGCCAATGGAAATTTGGCATTCCTCTGAAAAATACAAGGTTTCGTAGCACCTAAATGTATTTTAGGCTCAAAAAGTGTCGTGACCATTATCTATAAAGAATTTCTGTAATACACTATAAATAGTGTTTCACAAGGAAGATTAAAAACATTACACATCTTTGTCCCTAGCAATTTTACTGGCAAAAAATGAAAAAATAGATTATAAGAATATCCATATGAAATTATGAAAATGAATATCCCTTGAGGAGTATTAATGGGACTTAATGAAAATGTTAACTCAAAATTTGAAGGTTTCTCTCAAACTGCCAGGAAAGAAAAAAGATACCGTGAGGATAGAATTGAACTCAGAAAATAAAATCTGAAATTGATTGCCCTGACCAAACCATGCTATTAAAGTTAAGCGTGCAAAGTTACTCATAATTTACAACTTCCTTGAATACAACTTTTCTTTCAATTGTTACGAAATTTTAAAAGAATGTCTATAAAGCTCTTTTGAAAAATCTTTGAAAGTTACTTTCCCTTAAACATTAAGGAATTTTACCAAGCAATTCCCTCCCACCCCCACCCTAAACTAATAGCTGGTCAGGCCATTCCACTGTAATGTTTGAAAAATGGCAAACCAACAACACACAGTAACACAAATTATTTAAACTAAGAGAGACACCAAATGTAAAGCATTATGGGAACTGCAGAATGTGATGGTTAGGGTATAAACCACGCTGGAAAGAACTAGAGGCAGGCTCCACTGGAAGGCCTTAAGAGTCATCAGATGTAGTAGGTGATGTCAGTTAGAAAATGAAAATTAAAAATCTGTTTTCATAATTTTTCCTTTGCTGGAACCCAGATGTAAGGACCAGACTGTTCCTCTATGATCTGCTTCACTTGGTTGTAGATTTCTTCCAGTGTGTCTCCTTGAACAATAGCTGCAAAACACAACGTGGCAATCAGCAATCATCCTTCGCAGCCCTGTACAGAACCCAGGCTGATCTCTTCTCTCAGCAAGGCAAGAGGATTTTTGATTGCTCAAAGAACAGATACACATGGAGATTTCTGCTTTCTGTGCTGGAGTGAAGCACAGAATGGTACTGCAGGACACACAAAGCACGGCCCTGGGGACTGGAAGTGTTTCCTCTGTCCTACCAGGTATATACATACAACTGAGGGGGTTTTTTCACCTTTTCCTAACCACATGTTCCAATTTGTCTGAGTCAATTCACATCATCCAATATTCTTTTTGACCAAACTCTCCTTTGAGTTTCCAACACAAAGCAAGACACTACAGGGCTGTGTCCTCACACAGTCAGTCTCAGGCTTGGTGAACTCCTCAGCTGGATTGTGAAGCTTCACATCAAGCTGGCTGATCTCGGGATGTCTCCCTGTGAGCACTACCTTTGCTTTTAGCTAAAAAGAGGAGCAACTCATGGAGTTTGTTGCCCAGCCAACAGATTCAAATTTTATAGACAACAGGCTTCCTTATACACTTAAAGCTGCAATTTATATTCAGATGGTAAGCTGGATGTATTTTTGGCAAGGCTAGAAAATAATCCGAAGTGAGGCAATATGGGTGTGTTCTGACATACCAAAATAAAGTACAGTCTGGTGAAAATGAGGATGAAGTTTGAGGTGTTCTTATCACATTTCATTCTGGAAGAATAACCACTGTGAGATAGCAACTTCTTTTTAATTAGGATCTCAATCTCGGTGTCAGTAATTCAAGAAATAAAGTTTAGCATGAAAGACAGTTTTGGAGGCAGGCCAGACTCACTCTTCTGTGCATTAATAGATTACTGCTGCTTCCAAGCTTTGCTTTCATGCAAATTACTTCCTTTTTATTCCTACCATTCCATTCCCGTATCTCCAAAAAACTTTCTCCCCACCTGCAGCCCACTGCCTGTGGGAGGAGGCTGCTCTGTTATATTATAGGTCAAATATAATGTTCACAGCACAACAGTGCATTAAAAAGACTCAGAAATGTCTTTGCAATGCAAATAGCCATAAGATTCAGCATCTTACTCCTCTCCAGCTATGTTCAACCACCTCTCTTCCAAACCTCAATACCCTCAAAGCTAAAGAAGCATGTTCTCTTCATGTGCTTCAGTGCCAAGTTTAAGTCTGTAGAAACTGAACCTGCTGATGAAATTGGTTTCAGTTACCACACATAATGTGGTATTTTTTAACAGATTAGGGAAAACTTTCTTTTTGACCACCTGACTCATATGGGTGGCAGCCTCCAAAGTGTAATTGGGATCTGTAATGGCTTCAAGTATCTCAGATATATTCAGAAAATAATTTCTGGCCTGAACTGAGTTATTAAGGAGAGAAGTCTGACCGTTCTTCTTTGTCAACAAGGCTTATACTCCAAAAACAAATCATGGACCTGGGCACTGGAGAACTAAAAACGGCCTTTAGGTTTTTGAAACATGATGAGTTATGTCCCTTATTTTCCTGAAAAAGTGTCCTATATAATGCTCTGAGACAGTCTGGAATAATATCAGCTACTAACTACATATTTAATTAACATTTATTGAAAAACCCTCATTTGTTTCCTGAGCAACAAACCTGACACATTTGCAAGCTATTTGGGTAAGGGATTCTACAGAAGGAAGAATTTTCAGTATATGTTGAGAATCCCATAATTTTCCAGGTGCAGATAGACAGAGGGCTATGGGAAGAGCAAGATACAGTACTGGGATAAACTGGCAGCTGGGCAGCACAACACGCAGAGAACAAGGCAGCAGGAAGACTGGGGCAGGAAGCCTACTGGTTGCTTTGTCTTCTTTCTATGCAAAGCCACCACCCCATCCTGTGTGTCTGCCCAGCTGGAGCAGACTGGGCATTTACAGCTCTGCCTGCATGACATGTGGAGGAAGGAACTGGGCAGAGTAGTCATGTCACAAAGGAGGTGAATGGTGCAGTAATCACTAAAACACTGCAAAAGGGAATGTAAGAGGAAGGAAAGGAGCAATTGTCTATCAGGGCAGGAATAGGGAAGGCTCATTTCTGGCCTCCTGAAGTTCATGACTTGACCACCCTCCCCCTGCTACAAGCCACAATGCAAAGAATGAGCACAGTTTGAGTGATTGCAGCTCATCCCTTGCTGTCACGGTGAGTTCCACAGCATGCACAAATTTGATTTCCTAAGTACCATAATGCTGTAGTGTTCAATTTCCAGATGCTTAATTCACTATTATCATGCTTGATCATCTTCCCAATTTAAAAAAAAAAAAAGGTAATGAACAATTTCCTAGAGGCAAGCTTTGCTGGGCAATCTCTGCAAATAAAAAGCTTTAAGCATTTGAAATGTCAACAAAGCAAACATCTGCATTATAATACCCAGGAAAATGGTAGAAAGTCTTACAGGTTTTTAAAACCTAAATTAAGCTCCCAGTAAAATTTGTGTATATTAAATTAATTAATCAAACTGCAATCAGTGTAAGGCACTAAGATGACCCTACACTTCAAAATAATCACAGATTATCTGAAAAACAAAGTTCAGCCTTATCTCAGTAGTAAGACAAGCACTATTTTTATAGCAAGCAATAAAACTTCAGCTGCAGCGAGGGAACACTCACAAACAAACACACCTGTGAAGTGTTCAGTAAATTCTTGCTCCAGTTTCATGGCTCTCTCAAATGTCTTCCTAGCTTGTTCTTCTGTTAAGCGTTTATTCATTTCCCTGAAATTGAAAACATTATACATTCTAAAATTACTATCAAATACTTGGAGTCTTTAGAAATAAAAGGTTTAAACTGTTGTCTGAGTATTAGCCCTAATAAGAAGGGTTAACCCTAATACCTAAGTGAAGACCGTAGTGAAAATGAGCTGTTCTGGCACTATATTGAATGGAATTTAACACAATGACATTCGTTATCTAGCAGTTCAGTTCAGACTGGAAACTCCACTTTAAGTCCCTAAAAATGAAACTCAGGAAATTAAACGTTATTTAAAATGCAGATATTACAACTGTCTGCACATAACTTGCAGTTGGCTTTTCAAATACAATGACAGTCTCAAACAATTCAGCCTGAGGTACTTTACTTTTACTCACATGATATTTTCCACTGTTTTGGGTTTAATAAAAATGGAGATTGGGTACAGCTGGGCAATCTGCAACCTTTTGATCGCATTCCCAGAAACATCAAGAATGCAATGTTTGCCCTAAAAAAAGTGAGAAAGGAAAATGGAACTAAGCAAAGTTTAAGTCACAGGCAGCACAGTGTAATAATTCCGAAAACCGTGTCCACTGAAGCCAACAAAACTAGAGCATTTCCATCAATGATACTGCGATCTCACCACTTTGGCACAAGGTCCCACAATGCTCCTCTGGGGGATCACACAACATTTGAGATGTTCCTGACCCTTCTTTCTTGCTTCTTTTCTCCATCAGAGGTTGCAGCCCAATCAGTAATGCGGGATCATGTAGTGGAACAGCTGGACTTCAACCACAGCACAATTTTTTTTGTTTGTTTTCTTCGTTTTGGTAATAATTTGAGGATATTTTAGGGAGGTGGCCATGTCACAGATGCAGTTTAGAGAGGAACAAGGTGACTTAACTGGCACACCTGAGGGAGTAACCACCCCTGATGGCAGGGAAATGTGCCACAGTAGAACTGCAAGATGGAACTACAATCAAGTCCTCTCCTCCCCCAGGTGCCACACAAAGAGTACCACATCACAGATGGTAAATGCCATTTATTTGGGCTGATTCATACAGCTCCTTGTGCAGCTGGAAGACAATGTGTTAAGGCTGCTTTCCTCCCACCCACTATTCTCCCACTACAAATTTCCAGCTCTCTGGGATATCTCTTCTCAAAGCTCTTCCTGTTCCTCAACTCCTTTATCTCAGATATGTTCATTTCCACCTCGCACATTTTTATTTCTTTGCTTTCTGAGCAGCACAGGATTAATTTGGCATACCACCACGTTAGAAAGGGACAGGGGAAGAGGAACAGAAAAACAGTGTCGGATGACTGAATTAAGAAAAGTTTTTTCTTTAGCAGGAGACCAATGTGAATGGCAGAATTCTGTGAGCCAGAATAAAAACCCACAACACCACATAACAAAAGGTTACTCATACAACCATACAGCACCAATCCTGAACTCCTGGCACATCATTCCTGGAGGACATGTGGAAAATCAAGGAAGTGACTGCAGTCTGAAATGACCGACACACTTCTGCTTCCTGGCAGAAGAGATCACTGGGATCATTTACATTTGACCTCTTGCACAGCAAAACCAGAATTTTATTTCAGGAATTCTTAAAGAGAAGTGTTCTTCCCACATGTACAATACCTATGTCTGCTTTCATCTGACAATAGTTGTTTCCCAGATCCAGTCTATGGGTCTGGATGCTGACTGGTAACATCTAAAGTTTGTATGTGCTAGCAGAGTATTTTACTACACATGCTGATCTGTCCACATCTTTAAATATGGCACATGCTCTGGGAATTGAGAATTAAGAGCATTGCCCGGTCCTTTTTTCTTTTTGGAATAAAACACTATTTGCTGTGTCAGGTCAACAACTTTTGCCAAGTGCCAAAGGATTTGGGGCAAAGAGTGAAGGACTAAATAGTCAGCACAGTACCTGTGTTGGACCTTATGGAATATAACTGTGACAGTTTATTCCAAATCAGTAATAAATGTGTATTAAGAGTGGCCTCAAAACACAGAAATTTGCAAGCTGCTAGTGATTCCAAAGAAAAGAGGATATGAAAATTTCTTTCAGGTGAAGATTTGAAAGACAAGGAAAAGAAGTGCAAGGACTTCATGATACAATTATCATGTTTTCATCCAAGGAAGATATTTTGCTCTAATTGCAGAATGCATTTAGAACAATATTTTACACATTTTTTAGTTCCTTACTTACACTGTATCTGATCGAGAAGCACAGCACAGCACTCAGTGCCTTTCTCAATAACTGAACAATTACATCAAAAAGCATCTTTAGCTGTGTCCATTGTAGGTACAGAAATGAGAGACAGGGATCAGCTGGAAGTGTGAGTAAATGAACATAACTGAAAGCTATTGTAAGAACACTGTTCTTACTGGGACTTTTGGAGTAATAGCAGCCACTTCTCCTAAATTCATCATTTGTATTCCAGCAATAAGACCCACTTAAAAGACTCTTCAGCAAGAGGGAGAAGAAAACAAGAAGGGGAGTTACTCCAGATCAACCAGTTTGCAGCCTTGTCATGATTTTGAAGTTCAGTTCTGAAGGACAGGCCACTGTTTCTCAGAAAGCTAATGTTGGCTGCAACTGAGAAATTGCTGTATCTACCCGAAGTCCCATGGAGCCTGTGCAAGAGATTTAATAGCATAGAGACATCTGGTAGTACTTTGCTCTTCGTGTCTGTTTATAAAAGATTCACAATCCTTGTGTACCTTACTAGTCCAAACATATGGGCAAAAGAATACAGCCAATTTCAGGCCCAGGATGGAACTGAAGGACTGTACCTGTGCTACCAGGTGAAGCAACTGCCAGCAGATTTATAACATTTAAACTGTTTAATAAACAGTTTCATCATTTAGCCACGTGATAGTTTCACACCTTCATTCAGCCTCCCATACCAAGTACTGCTCATTTACTTGAACAATTTTGTATCAGTATTATTTCCTTTCCTTTCCTCACTCTATACCACAGGGCCAGGTTCCATTCCATACTGTGAGAAAGAGAGCAGAAGAAAACTTCATCATATGATCCACAAAACCTCACCATGTTCACCCTGGTCTTGCTTCCACTGAACTCATTTGCCAGAAATAACAGTAATCACCCATTTAGTCCAAGTGGTCTACACAGTTTTCCAGAGGACTAACCACACCCCCGTGTCACACGGGTCAGCCACACTTACCCTCTGCATGTCCAGCCTGACAGTGCTCACGCTTATGAGTTCCCACCTAGAAAATAGCTGTTTCTTCTCTCATAGAGATCAGATAACATTGTCTACTGTAAATGCACTGTATTTTGCAAGCAGTAGAACAACACTCATCAGCTTAACATGGAACATTTGCAAAAAACGGTCACCAAATTTTTTTCTTTAAAACAAGCACCATATCTCAGAAACATGCTTCCTTCTTCCCACTTTCGTTTTTCCAGAGAGATCAACTTAACTTCAGTTTGAATTTAGAAATAATCAGATTTTGCAAGAAATAGCTAAATCTGTCCAGTATAAAAACAGTAAGGTCAATCTCCAAAATGTAGTGGTAGGTATGGAAGAAGTTTTTTTTAAAATTGAGTTTATTACATTTACTCCTTTCCCTTTATCAGCAAATCCATGAGGGGCACAAAGAATAACATTTTTACATGTTTTCATCTACACAAGTCTATATCAAATGGATCATCATATTAATTAACTCCACCACCACTATTCTTAATAAGGTAATGATCTATGTATGTGAGCTAGGCTAATTAACCTGTAATTTCAATTAATTCTTCTGTATTCTCTTTAAATAAGAGGGCACAAACTACAGTAGCTCTTTTCTCATAAATTAATCATGATGCTTTCATTATTCCAAAGCTTCGTTATTTCCCTAAATGCATCCGTGACAATGTGCTTTGGTTTTGGTTTTATACAAACTCCTTTTAAAGTCAGAAGGTTCTTAATGGCTTCTTGCCATTCTTCTCTTTTTCCCTGTCAGCACAGGCAGATAATCAACTCAGCACATGCAAGTCACTGGCACCGATTTACCTTTTCTGCTACTTCTCGCACTGATTGGACACTTGTTCCATAAAGATGATTATTGTACTGGCCAGCTTCAATGAACTTGTGATCCTGAATATCCTTCTCCATTTGCTCTCGAGAAGTGACAAAATGGTAATCACGTCCATCCACCTCATAATCTCGTTTTGGTCTAGTAGTATCTTTAAATATAAACCAGTAGTTTTTAAAACAAAACAAGAAACAGTGACTTTCTTCTCTACAATATCCAAAAATAGTGTCCCATTTATACTGCAAAATTTTCACAAGCAAGTGACTACTGACTATTAAGACTGGTCTATTAAGTTTGGACAATATATTAACTTTTTTTTAACTCAACATATGCAGTATGTCTATGAAAAAATTAACAGAAAAGTGTAATTCAGAATTGCTTTAGGATTTGCTGAGACTTACGTGGAACACATGAGCCAAATTTGTCTGGAAATTCTGAGATCAGGTCATCATTTATTCTGTCTTTCATGGGTCCCAAAACAATCACAGGTCGAGTGTAATTGACTATTAAAAGTAAAGGAATAACAGCAGTTACATTTCAGTGGGATTGCCAACTTCTAAGAGTTCAGCAAGATAAGCTTTATCACATAGCAATGATTTTAATACCTAAAAGAATATGTATCCTTAAAGAGAATAAAAACATGTTGAAGAATGTAAATCAATTAATACCATAGTCAAGTAAGATGTTAGACCTTCAAAATTAATGTTAATATGTGATGTATTTTTACTTTGACTGCCACCTTATTTGATAGGTAACAGATAACAAGTATTCCCAAAAAGCATCCCTTTCCTCATAGTAATTTACAAGTGTATGAGCCCTGTGTCAGATAGTGTAAGTCACCTGTTAGGACCTGTGGTAGTGAATGGGAATGCTAAAAATTCCATATCTACCTTCACACAGTGAATCAAGAGCAAGACAAAGGTGAAAAGACACCATACCATTCCAATGCAAAAACTTTTTATTTTAAAGGCAAGTGTAAGGAAATAGTTTCTCCTATTGATTTCCATTTCATTAAATTTTACCTTTTTTTTCTGAAAAAAATCCCTTGGCAATTACTACCTCAATTATCCATATAAAAAGACTATACAGAAATGGGAGTTTGTTTTGGAAACATTTCAATTAAACTTTACTAAAACAGACAAATTATCTATTCACACACTTGTTACTGTGGCAGAAACAGTGAGAATGCTAATGCAGTATTAAACAGGAGAAAACTATAATTTCTGAGGTTCGCAATGACAAAACTATTTTCCTTCTGCAGTGTAAACAACACTAGAAATTATTTAAGTAGCACACCTTTGGATTTTGCACTAAATAATTTAGTGATCTAATTTAATAATTTATGCCTTTATGATTCATTCATTTAAGTAATGCTTAACAAGTTCAAAGGAAGCTTGTCACGGTGCTTAACAAGAGTACATGAAGCATTCTGATAATTCAGATTATATTTATTTTATACTGAGTGAGGTCTACAAACCTTCTTGTTGATTGACCGGTTCATAAGACAAGACATATTCCTCTTGGCCACCTAGAATGTAAACACAAAGATGTAACTATGTGTTTTTTTCCTAAACCAACAGAATTAGATCAAGTCATTCAATGGACTACAATGATACAGACATTCCTCAGCAATTACAATGATACTGATGAAGGACACCTTTCAAGAGCGATGAATTATAGAAATCACAAGGATAAGCCAAATACCAAAACTTTAAAGCATAAGACACATACAGTATAAATAATTTCCTGGTGTACATTAGCATATCAAGCTGATGTCAAGCACAAGAAGAATTTTAAAGCATTCCTGAAATGCTCTTATCAAGTGTCCCTGGATGCAGTGCATGCATGCTGTCATTCACTGCTAGAGGCAACACCACCCATGTTATGGACTTTCTCCATACTCTGAAGCCAGCTTTTACAAAAACATCTTTCCATATTTATACAGGGCTGACAAACATGTATGTCAAGGTGTACAGATCTTCCATTAACTTTACCATGAACCGGCATTTATATAAACATCTTCAGCCACTCTAGTTCTACCAAAAAATACGATTGTGTATACTAAATAAATATTATTATATCAATTAATTTTTGAAGACAGTTGAAGACAGAGAATGCTTTCAATTGTTCTCAGTGCCAGGAAGCACATTAGCAGTGAATGAAACTAAAATAACTGAATCTTGAACTTTGACAGCTGCAGATTTTTAAATGTTAGTGAAAGCATCTGAAATATACCTCAATTGCCACCTCTCTAAAAGATTATTTCTAGTCTAACATTATATCTCTGAGTAAAATTTCTTGCAATGAAATAACCAAAATTAATTCCATGACAGTAGAGAATTTATAATTCTGAAGACACAAGCTCAAATTATATGACATTACTTTGAAGAAAATACAGTCCGTCAGTAACTCCCTTGGGTACCTTTGGAACCTTTTTTGGTGTTCATAAGCCACTTACAACAGGCAAAGGAACATACCAATGCTATACCACAGTTGCATAGAAACAGATTGCAGATGAAGGCTTTTATAAATTCACATATTGCTTCTATAGATCTATTCTCTATTTCATAGTAAATACCACTGATACTTTAAATCTAAATTTTACAATTTCTTTAACAGAAATATTTCTCTTATTTTGCAATAGATTTGTATTCAAACTGTCCTATAGAAATACATGAATGAACATTTTAATTTCCTAAATTGTTGCAAGTGAGGAATACCTTAAGACAGACACAAAAACATGCAACCTGTGAATTTTAGTATCACAAAAAAAGTACTCATGCAAATGGATTTTAGAAGGACAGTATATACTTTCAGAACCCCTTTTATGCTAGGGAGAGGAATTGCGAATCACCAGCTATCAACTCATCCATGAAAGATCCAGCTCACATATAATTAGATACTTCTTTGGAGAAGTCACATTGCTACAAGGTCAAAAATTAGTTAAGAAAACTACTAAAGAGATAGTAACAAGTAAAAAGAATCCCCTAATTGAGGGCAAAAAGTATATATTGTCACTGCTTTTGAATAGTTTGGAAAAATGAATATTAATAGAATGAACCTTTTGAACAACCGTACTCATCTGTAATCAAGATAACTTTCATATTAGACAGCAGTAAGAAGAAATTAAAAGATTATTTTAATAAAAAGTGCTCAGAATTACACATTCAGATAAGCAAATCCATGACATTCATAATAAAATCATGGCCTCTTAAGTAGTAACAGTGTAAAAAACTAACTAGTAGTACCAATAATGAGCTTTAAACATAAATAAAGCAAGCTCTTAGAAAAACCTTGGTAGTGGGGAGAGGGAAGCAGTAAATTTATAAAGAAACAGTCATGGTTAGATACCTTTAATGGTGTGTCATTAAAAATAGTTGATATTTCTAAGTTTGTCAAAGACAGCACCCATACATGCTCAATTTCGTGTTATTCTCAAGGAACACAGATGCCTCCCTCAACTGGTTTCTTTTCAATTAAAGTCTACAGCACCATTAGCATTTTGTACACGTGTATAAACTCTCTCCTTCAGTGCAATCATCTGGAAGAAAACATGTGGATCATCACCTCTGAAAAGACCTGGAGCTTCTAAACAAATGTATCTGTTAATGAACCTCCTTCCTTATTATCCCTTCAAATTTTATCTGTTCCTGCCCATTATGCAGTTAGCAGGGAGCTACTGTCACACTGTGTGACTTTTACTGTTCCCGTCTTTTCATGTTCCTTTTCAAATCCCCAGCTTTGCTATCTTCCTGCTCTGCTCTGTCCTAGGGTTCTGGTCTGGACTGCAGCCTTACTGGAAGCAAACAGCAGGACTGAAGTTCCTGCTCTGGTTTAAGACATTTTAAAGCCAGTAAAGCAGCCTCATGCAGCACATTATCCACTGTGAACATGTAGTGCTGCTGCAGCTGGTGTAATACTAAATAGTACTGTAGTTTATACTAGTAGAAAAAGCCATCTGAGTGTGGTATTTAAAAGATACCGTGTCTTCAGAGGGAGAACTGGCGTGTTGATTTATCATAACTGACTCAGTACTGAATGTGTGTCGTATGCTTTGAAGACAATTCATACTAAGCACCCACACTTGACAACATAAATGAGCTGAAAGCAAGGGTAAATACATGTTTGCTTATCTGTACTTTCATTAAATACATATAAAATCTGAGTATCAGTTATGAAAAAAATGTAAACAGTTATGGAACTATTTAACAGATTACACAGTTTAGTTACACCCCCAGCATTAGGGCTCAACTACATGTAATTATATTTGTCAGCATTAAATTTACATTTGGGATTTAACAGGTTTAGATAGCTCACATAATTAAAAAAACATAAATAGGAATAGATTCAAATTAAGCTGAACTAAGAAAATCATAGACTGCAATAAAAATAGGAGGTTTGCAATGATTCCAGTCAGCTTTTTAAAGACAAAGATATAGCACAATTTGCAGTTCTCCACCAAACAAAGGAATATGGATTTCACCTGAAGGTGACTTGGAAGTTGTATTTAACATGTAAATACCCAGAAAAGGCAGACAAACAAAACCAAAGAAAGAGCTACAAAACAGAGGTTCTAAATAAACAAAGAACTTAAAACACTTACGGTAACTACTTTCACTATCGCTGGCATTAGAGGTTACATGCTCTGAAATTGCAACACAATGGGAAAAAAATAAGGAACATACACCGATGGCATGAGTCAAACAAAGAAAATCGAGACAAAATAATCCAGATGAAAGACAATACTGATATCAGAATGCTGAAATCAATACATACTGCATATAAAAGTTTTAAGGTACTTCTCATAGCTCTCAGGATCAAGCGTAATTTCATATGAAAGGAATTTATGTTAATAAAAAGAAAAACATTAAATAGCACAACAAAATAAGATTACAAAAAGTACACTAAATCACAGTTCACATGTAACCCTGCAGTTTTTAGGTTTTCACTTGAGGATGAATTTTGTTGTGTAGAAAACTATGGGATTGTGCATTTCAACTTTTATACAGGCTATTTATTGATTACATTGAGAATCTTGCAGCAGAAAATACTGGACTGTATTGTAGGAGATACAGAGTAGCACGTTCAGTAATTGACACTTTCCTATGGTATATTAAATAGTTACTTGAAGTGCAATGCTGAATTAAGATTTTCTTTTGTTTCCCAGTAATGCTTTAGTTTGCAAAGCTTTTCACTTTCATTGTGGACTATCTATATTAATTTCCTGACTTTTTATTATGGACTATATATTGATTTCATGCCTTTTGCATCATAATCAAAATACTTTGGGTACAAGGTGTTTACATTTACTTTTTTAGTGTATGTAGCTGTGTTAAATATGTTTATGATAAAAATTAAAGCAATTGAAGAATTTCAGGTATCAAATCTATGGCTACCTGAAAATTCTACAAATCTGGTGAAGTATCAACTTCAATGTTGCTGAACTTAATTGAAAAAATCAATTTTCATGCCACCTAATGAGAGTGTGTCTATTTGTAACACTAATTTTCACAGGTTAACACTGCATAAAAAAAACTTGGTTTTGAACTGTAGAAATTACATACAATTAATTTGAAATTATGTACCTGACTGTGTGCATGCAATTATATTGTCACGAGAAGTTTTTGTAATACATTAAAGTCAGTGAAGTTCCTCCTTGAGAATATTGAAGAGAAGGAAGCAAGGGGACTCTAAAGGTAAGAACACAGTAATGAAGCAAGTACGCTTCTACTGAGTAATAAATATTTAAAAATTAATCATAAGTAATTAACCTTTTAAAATATTTTTGAATAAACTGAACTAATGTCTTAAATCCACAAATCTCTGCCTAGACTGAGCTCCCTCATTTCACTTCTGTGCAGGAAAAACAGACAAATACTTCTTAATATTTGCAAGTACCAGAAATGTGAATCTACTTCCATTTCATTTTCTTGTCTTGGAAAAAACTATGACCACAGTGGGAAGGAAGAGGCCAACTGATGTTTAAAAGCCTCCTGGAAGAACATGACAGGGAGACATTGTCAATTGGGAATACAAGTGGCGTGATACTGTGATAACAGGCACAACTGGTGAAGATGTAAATCCTAAACTGCCAGCAAGAACAGCAGTCTGGCAGAGCCCAAGTAACCCAACTTGCATTAAACATGGTAAGGCAGTTTCAAAAATCTGACTGTGCTGAAAAACAGACTGGAAGTTGTTTATACAACAGAATCACCTAGAGATATTGCTGGACCATATTACAAAAATAAAATAGGTATGATCATCAGGCCATAAAGGCTGCTTGTGATCTTCTGCTCCAAACCGTAAGGCCATAAAGGTTGCTAAGGTCTTCCAGTCTAGACCAAGAATTCCTTTGAAAGCAGTCATTTCAGAAATGAAAAATCAATGTTACAGCTACTAGAATTTTCATTTCAAGACTGAGGCCAAGTACAGAAGTACACTGACTCGTACATGTAATTTCACAAGCACTGTGCCAAACAGTTATGCCCCGGGAAGAAATCTTACCTTTGACAACCTCTAGTCTCATCTCTTTAGGGACTAATTTTCCTACTGCATAAACACCTAACAGTGTATGTGTTTAATATCTGTGATGAAAGCAAGGTCTTGACTTTTTTTACTTGTCATTTTAGTACGTTTAGTGGTGTGTACACAAAGAGATCTGCTGAGAGTACTTGGCAACTTGTGAATCTTACTGTATTCAAACAGAAACACAGCAAATGTGATGTGACCCCTCTGTGAGCTACCCCGCCACCTGGTCTAAGAGCATCATAAGCATTCAAGTTGGACAGAAGGCTTTGTTTGCTTTAAGAGGCTGTAAACATCAGTCACCTGGAGAGAAGAGTGAAAACTGTAACTAGTTAAAGTATGGCAGCAATGGTTGCAATATTACTGTAAAAAGCCATAAGGTTATTTTTAAATAAATAAAACTACAAAGACAAGATAAAAGTGACATTAAAAAACAACCATCAAATTTAAAAACACGGTACTGTTAAAGACAAACAAGTAAGCACTGGTAAGTCTCTGAAAAATAAAAAAAATCTAATGTGATAGTCACATGAACTTTTACATGTTCCTGAAAGCAAAAACCCCCAGAAGACAACTAGGAAAAGCTAATGAACCATTTTTAGTCAACCTCCTTATGCCAGTAGAGCACCAGTCTCAAAGAGATCTGTCAAAAAAAAAAAAAAAGTAGTAATTTTTCAGATGGAGGTTAAAATAACTTGGGAGTATTTTGATCACTTACTCAGGCCTTTTGATCCCATGTCGTCAGGGACCTCCTGCAGAGTAGTCCCCAGAGGGCAAGCAATAAAAAGACAATCACAAAGAAAATAATTGTCAGTAATATATAAAATTGGCGCTACGACAGGAGACAGTTCCCAGAACATCACAGGGAAAAATAAGTCTATAGGATTTGACCTGACTGACACATGAAGTGTAATCAGTAATGCAAATGGCAGAGAACAGAGTTTGTTTTGAACTTGGTCTGAATTAGCAAATTTATCCAACTGCTTTTTGAGAAGACACATGGGTTTTTTGTGATAGCAACAACAATGAAAATCAAAGTAACCTCTCTTCATTAGGAAAATCAAATTAGAATGAATGACTTTGAAGAACCAGTCTAAAGGGACTGATTTGAGAAGCTGGTAAGCTCTCTGTCATACTTTGATCACTGCTGAGCCTTCTCTTCCAAGTCAGAAACAAGAAAACATCACTGACAGCACTGGAAGGTAGTTAACTCCCCCAGTTATTCAACAGTATCACCCAGTTTACTCCAAATTGGGATTCTCTGGTGTTAAATTTCACTTTAACAGCAAACAAATGGTTGCACTGATGTTGTAGATTGGTTTGCCATTGGCACCACGAGCTCCTCAGCCTGTTGCAGCTCATGAAACTGTCTCCATGGTGGTAACACCCTACTGCAATCTAGCAGGCCCTTCTACTGTGCTTCGCTCTCCATCGAATGCCACATACTTACGGTCAATATCACTGGTTTCCTGCTCACTCTGGTCCTTGTTCTTGTAGAAGGGAAATTTTCGGGAAAAGAGGTTCTTTTTACGCTTGTCATTGAATGACTGCTGAAGAAGAGAAGGAGGGGCAAAACAAAGGATGTCCAATGTCTGTGTGAACAAAGGCCCAGACCAGCAGCTTTGTGGAAGCTGACTCCTACAACCACACTATGCAGTGCATATTCAGTTTCACACTATCTCCTCAGCTCATGAGAAATAGAGATCAGGATCATGGCTTTGCTCATACCCTCCATATTTCACTTCAGTACTGAAATAACTGGCAGGCTGGGTTGTTTTGTGCAGTCTGACCTGTGTGTCACAAATTTAGGCTTGCTGAGAGTGTAAAAACACCTAAAAAACTAGGCTGCTGTAAGATGGCCAAACCATAATGACTCCAAGTCAATTAAATCACTAATATCATCTCCTATAGGGGTTACATTATTTTTTTTTTTTTAAAAAAGGCCGAGGCCTCACACATGCTTTTGCAAACAGCTGATATGATAACAACATGCCAGAAGTATTTGCCAGTGTTACCCATTTGCAATGGCAAAACTGTAAATACTTTGTTGACAACTGATAAACAACGTATCATAAAGAAAAATGGAACTTAAAAGCTGCATCATCCTAAATGCTCTTACAATAAAATTAAATAACAGTGAAGTAGGAAAAAAGGAAAAAAGAAATGTGTCTAGCTAAAATACCCAAACAGCTAAAAATCCAAACCTCAAACCTGTATTTGTTTCAACGTTTCATAATTGCAATCCATTGCAAGTTCACCGAAAGAAATTACTTCACTCTATGTAAGTCTGCATCCCAATACCAAGATTAACTTCCAAAAGAGACAAACTCATTTCATTCGTTTATTGTGGTAATTATGTTTTTCAAGGGTGCCTTTATAATCACCATGTCAAAACTATATCAAGGATCACATTCAGCAACTTTTGACAATAATCGCTTGTGTTGCTGAAGAATTTCTGTATCTCGGTTGCTACAAATATTTCTAGAGTTACCTGCATAGACTTATACATGTACACCCATGTGAATACAAGCGATTATTGTGCTCCTTGTCCAAGCGATGGAGAGCATCAATGTGTTTTCATTCATATACAGCTGTGTCAACAGGTATAATTAATGCAGAATTTAGTATTACCTGCCATGTTTTCTGCTGAAGACATTATGTGACTACAGCATCTTTAATTTTCTGTTCTAAGTAATAAAGTGACATTGTATAAATAATTCAGTAATGTTTTTATTGCAATTATGCCCAGAACTAGAGCTAATACAGACAACTTGAAGTCAGCTGAAATTTTTATTCATCTTCAGCCAATCTGAACTCATCTCCCTTTATTATAGGCAATACAGCTAGAAAAAGATGTATCATCTTTCTTACCAGCATTAAGTATGGAATAAAATACAGTCACAACTACGGGTCAAACAGGACAAAGTTTTTTCCAGTGCTGGGCCACCTTCTTTGCTACAATTGCAAAACTAGCACTTGACCTTCCAAAGCAGAATGCCTATTGTACGACACAAAAACTGCATCCTGCAACAATCCTTCTGGCCATCTGTTTTAATACAGACTTGCTTAGCAATAGCAGATGCCGAAACATCCAGTGATATTTTCATTACCAATGCTTTTTAAAAAAATTACTTTAAATTATCAGGTATTAAAGAGGGACATGGTACCATGGGAGCACAATCAGTGACATTGAGCTCTGGAAATAGCAATACTGGGCTAAGGAGGAAATCCATAAAACCTTTAATTGGCTTGCATCTCTGTTCGACTAAAACTGTTGTTCCACTGTAAGAATTGGTAAATTACCAACCTGACACATGGACAAAAGATCTAATTTTGAGCTAATCATATACTTGCAGGAACCATAGTTGGCACTGGCAAAAATTTTAGGTTATGGTCCTCCTGATCTTCTCTATCTGAAGTCAAGCCTTTGCAATTGATTTCTCACAACAAAAAAGGTTAATGTCATCTACAGAACAAGGTTAACAAAGAAATATGTGCAAAGGAGATCTTTGCTGAGTATGCAGAAAAATACTGTAATGTGAATTTCAAAAAGTGGAAGTCTCACATCTATATAATTGTTTCATTCAGGCAAGTCCTTCAGTTTGGTGAAATAATTGGGGACATGAATGTAACAAAGCTAAAATAGTGCAGATTAACTGAGGTGGTGAGACTCTGCAATTTGTACAGTTAAGATAAAAGGATTGTCTGATTTATTGTACTTCATAAAACATAATCAAGTTTTTCACTGGAGTTATGAAAATATTTCATAATAATAATTGTTTTAACTTTCTGTACACTAAGTCTTACTGCGTTAATATTAAACTTTATATACTGCATGTATAATGGTCAGAGTCAGTTCCATTGCCAAAAAAAGAGAAAATAAAACTATTATACTGATTTTGAAAAAAAAAAAATAGCCAAAGGATTATTTTTAAAGATACCATGATTATAAAAAGCTAGAGAAATTTGCTTATTAGTTGAAAATGCATAGTAATTGCATTAAATTTTTTGTAAGCCCACTGCAAATCACACACAGGCACGATAAGCAAAAATATATTAAACCAGAAGCAGCACAGAAAATGAGATAAATGTGTATACAAAAGGAACAAACAAGAAAAAAAGTAGCCATTTCTGCTCCAGATTTTTTTGCTTTCCTTAAGATGAAAGGAACATGGATTTTAATGTTAGCTATCACTGGGCTTCAAGGTCTTAATGTAGAAATTTTCAACAGTACCAAAGTGGTATCTCATCCTGTTCATGGAGTATTAGCATACACAGACACAGGAAGGCACACAGTCCATGAGGACATGTATGGTGCAGACATCTTACTGGGAAATGTCTCATCATGACAGAAGGATACTTGAAGGAGAAACTCTAATGTTAAAACATTTACAGCTGAAGCAAAAGACTGTGAACAGTGTAAGCATGTTTGCAAAATGAAATGTTACTAAAGAAAAAGAACGGCAGTTCTGTATCAATGGCAAGCGTAGTTGCTTTTCCACTCAGTATTCCATGCATGTCTTTGGTGCTGTGCTGGTACACAGGGACTGGGCACCAGCTCTTCTATTGGCTAAATGCTACTTCAAACACGTCATTCAGTAACTGTTTGCAGTTTATTGGTAGACAAGCTACAAAACCATGCAATTATCCTTCAAAGAATATGGTAACATTTGAAAAATTACTTAATGCAATGAAAAGAATCTGAAGTATTTAAGCCATTTTCCTTATGTGACTTCTAAAAAGCGAACTCAAATTACCGTGTCAGTTGATAACATTTTATTGCAGTACCAAAATATGAATGCACCAAAACAGAAAAACCCTGCAAATAATCCAGTGAATCTTCAGGGCAGTACCATAACTGTGCATCAATCAGATAAAGTAACTAGAGATACAAATTTCCTTCAAAATAAAAACTTATACAGAAAAAATTCTTTAATAACTGAAACTTTTTCCATGTAGCAGAGGGATGTACATATGGACTTGACAGTCTACACTTTAAAGGCCTACACTATCAAGATAAATACTGAAGTTTTAATATTTCCTCAGGAGCTTAAAGCATGTTTCAGATTTTTAAAAATGACAATATATTACTACTTTAGAAGGCTCTTACATCTAAAATGCATATACCTAAGTTTTGAAAATACTAACTATGTACTATAGGTAGAACTTTTAAGGTTGTGAAATTCTTTCTCAAATTTCAGAATGACCAAAACATTGCAAAAAAGCCTCACCCTCAATATAATAAAAAATTTAGCTGCTGTGGCATTATGAAATCGCTATAAATTTCAGTTACAAACATCCCTGTTACTACTTAAGTAGCCTCACTGCTTTCTCACCACTCATTTCCCATCACATGTACTGGGACAGGAATCGCATGTTGTGCAGTGAACTGCATCAAGGGATTGACTAAAATTAAAACTAGGATTTCTTTTGGATTGGGTTATTTTTCATCTACATTGGCTATTTTATATGATTTAAGCACATCTAGATCAGTATTTGCACCGACAGAGAGTGGCAATGACACATACCAGCTGTGAACTGGAGGCTGATTCTGGGTGCCAGTGACATTAAGCCTTGAGTTTTGTTGGCCTATGCCCTTTCCTGCAATTCTTTAAAGCTTCTATAGCCATAACCATCACAAGAAGTGACTTTAAGCTCTCTGGGTAACATGTACTTTGTAAAACCTCATTTCATCAGAGGGATCCTGTTGAGCTTTACTTTCTTGTTTTCTAGATGCATTAAAAAAATTCTTGAAGAAGCTTTTTACTTTTTCTGAAAATTGGTAGGCAGTCCCTTCTCAAAAGAAGGAGTCCAGGAGTACAAACCACACTCAAGTACTGCATTGCTCTATAAACAGCACTTGCAGAGCTGTTAGAAATGGCACTATTGAATACTTGATTAGTATATACATTGCCTGTTACAATACAGTGTTAATAAGAATATATATTTCTATGCTAATTCTTTAAACAATTTGCAGTGTTTTGGCAATTAAAGTCTGCTTTGGTGCTCAGAATTATTTTATTTCTATTTGACAGAATTCAGTCAAATTTGAAACAGTCTCCACACATAAACCACTGAAAAATGCCAGATGTAATTAGCACTTCATTAACTCACCCCTTTATCTCCTCTTGCTTTGGAATTGAATTTCACTGTCTTTAACCGGGCTCGCTCTTTTTTCTCAACTCTACCACAAAAACATACAAAGAAATGGCAGAGTCAGGAAAACTCCAGAACTTCATGTTACTGCTTGTTACAACATAAGTACGTTGGTGTACCTTTTGTACTATACATTTTTATTGCTTATGACACATTCAGAAAATGGAAGCCTGCTAATGGAAGACTGTGTCAGAAAAGTAGGGAATTATTTTTCAAATGATGAGCTGAGATAACTTTATGGCTATATATGTTCAGTAAATCTGGAGAGTGCAAACAGAAAACACAATACGGTAAGTAAATGGCCTCAGTTATCAGTCAACGGCAGATACTAAGATTCAGAGCACCTAAACTCTTATTTGAATCTCTAGTATGCCAACAAACACCTCATCTCCATTGGCTACCAAGGAATGATTTTTCCATTTTCCAGGTTCTGGGTAGAAAGAATTCATGATAATTATCATGACCTGAATAAAACTCACTTTGCACCTTTTCATACATAAATAGTGTACTGTTGTTAAACCCACATGTAATGTTATGAACCCCACAACTTGTTTACACTGAGAACAGAGAAATGGATATGGAATCCTAAGACTAAATAGGGTTTTAACAAATTTCTCATTGAGTTAATCAGTATTGCACTACACTTAAAAAAAAAAAAAAAAATCGAAGTGGCTGATGTGGTACATTAACATCAGACAGAAAAGCATATGCAATATTTGTATTAATCACATCAGATGTTTAGTAGTAGGCATTTCAAAGTCAATAAAGTATGACATACCTCCGTTTGCTTGGGATAACTCCAATTTCATCACTTTCTCCATCTGGAGTTACCTGCCGGGCTTGCCACCATTCGTCATCAGAAGCATTAATGACATGGAGAATATCACCAAATTTGAAGTTCAATCCTTGACTTGGAAGGCCACTATCTTTAGTCTTGTCATAATCAAAAAGAGCTCTATATTGAAAAGAAAAAAATAAACATAGAAAAAGGTAAGAAAAAAAATCAGGAGAGTATGAATAGCAAAAAATATGAAGCAAGCTGCATGTGTGGTTCATAAATGATGGCATCCTTCTGACAGGTACTTACACGAAGGCTGAATGCACACAGAGAGAATACATAACACAGTACCCACACACACTTCTAAGTTTCAGTGACTGAGAAAAAACTTCATCCAGAGCAAAATTCTAGTGCTTTGCAAAAGGTCCACAGAAGACACCTCCTGCAATTCAATAAGTACTTTGCACAGAGCAAGTTACATGTCAGTCTAGGATAAAAAAGGCAAGCCAATATTTGAAGCATACAGCATTGTCCAAAGTTCTGCAATGTACACTGCTTTATATCAAGTTATAAACTGAAATTATTTTAGTAAATAAAAAGTACTGTCTTTAAAACTAAAGTCAATATCCAGCTCACGAGGAAAAAAAAAAATTAGAAATATGATCTGATCATCACTTTGCTATTGCAGTACCCAAAGGCAAAGAACGTTATGTGAATTCTTTTGGAAAATTCCCAATCATTTCAAGAGAATCTCATCCTTTCTCCTAAGGTAAAACTGTTTTCAGATAATAGGCACTTGCAGTACCTGAACAGCAGCTTCACGACTGCAATTTTATTAACATTCTCTTTGCCAGCGAGGTTGGTTTATGCAAGCCCACTATTACCCTACCCACGTTCATGCCTGCTTTGTACTGACTCCTGTTCCCCTTCCTGCTTATGGAAGCACGGTTGCCTGGAAAGGCACATGATCCATCACACTACGGAACTGATCTGGTTTAAAAGTGATGTCTTTTCTCCCTATTGGATCATTTTATATCTTCAGTCTTCAATTCCCTGAGGAACTGAAGAGATCTGCAGTATGTTTCTCCCAGCAGAGCTGAGGGTTTAATGAGGATATGGAAATGAATGATGACAGGAGCCTCTTAGCAAACTGCAAGAGCTACTCCTAAGATTCTGCCTTATAAAGGACTCTTTCATTTGAAAAAGGTGCATGGAATCTATGCAAAGTGAGTGCTCTAATGACATAGGCAAAAAAAACCAAAAAAACCCACAACTTTATTCACATTTGTCAGTGCTGCACTTTCTAAACAATACCCTATCTTGACTTAGTTGGTACCAAGCCCATCACAAAATAGTACCAATAGACTACAATGTGGTAAATTAAAATGGTGTCATTGTCCTTGTCCAAATTCAGTTTGTTTCTTCATCCCAAACACTGCTCTTACATACCTTTTTTGCTAGATTTTTAATACTGCAGAGGGTTTTTTTTTAACCGTTGTAAGTACCTGTAAGCCATAACCTGTTTCCTCCAACTTTGTGGATTTTGATTTTCTAAAGCACTGAGTGTATTTCTTTGGGTTCAAACTGTGTTTATCAAAAACTTTTCCTAGAGGATTAAGCTTTTAATAAATATTTTCTAAAATGTCTAGAACAAGGGAGAAATTTTAAAATGGCTTCAAAATACTCTCATGATACACAGAGACCCATATTTAAATCTGCAATACCTTTAACATATTGCAAAATTTAGGCTTTCCATTTTGAAATAGCTTGGAGGTTGAAATACCACCTTCCTTCAGCAGTGCAACCTTCATGATAACACCTTTTGGTTTGATTCCATAACATACTTGAGATATCCTGATTGTTTTCAAAAAAAAATCAGAATCCTTTCTTTTTTTTAAAATAGCCAAAATACTGCAGGTAAGAAAATTATGCATACAGTAGTTATTCCTCCACATTTATTCTGCACACTTGTTCAAGAGACACTGCGGACAAAAATCATTTCATATCTCAAAATAATCTGCACATCATTCACTATGTACTTTCAATGCAGATTCAAGCTGTATACATTGTCACTGAATTAATTACATGCATCACGAAATTTATTTCCTGAGATTTTTTGTTAGCATTCAGGCAATTTTTTCTACTAGCACTACTTTTAACTTCTGTTTTTTAATTGGAATATAAACTTACATAAGAGCAGGGCCTAACAGCATTAACATATGTGTTGACTGCATGAGAAAAAACACACAGAAAGCACACTTAGATAAAAACACAATTATTAACATGTGCTCTTCCAACGAGGTAGATGATTAGAGGGAATAATTTTTTGAAAAATGAAAAGCAGTTTCATCAAATATATTTCCTCTGGTGAGGTCACTTCAAGTTTGAAATATCAGAATAACAGAGATGCCCAATTACACTGCAGTCAAGTGTACACTTTTCAGGCCTGCTGCTAATACTAGATCTTATTTTTTCAATTGAATTTATTAAAATTTCCCAGTGATTCTAAAACTGTAAAGTTTCTTCAACTGGGAGATGTAACCATTTTCTGCTCTGACTGAAGCAGAAATCAGCGCCATTGTTTGATTTAAGAATGCATCCTTCTGGTCAGAAAAATACACAAAAGTAAAAGTAATTTTTGATTTTAAACGTTACACACACTGCAAGCTGAGATTTGCCATAGCAGATGAGATAAAATATGGAACACTTTATCAACATATTATCACAGAAACTTGATACTATGAAGGCATCTCATGTGTGCTTTTGGAATGTGCAGATGAATATATATACACAGATATAGCTCAGATGCAAAATGTGAAACATTATATGAGAGAATGTCTCTCCTCTTTGAATAAAGATCAAAAGAAATATAAAGCAAAGTAAGAGAACGCCATTATATCAGTGCATCTGAATTAGTTGGGGGCAGGGGTGTGGTGTGGAGGGAGAGTTTGAAGTGTAAGTGAAGAACTGGCTGCTGCTGAATTGCTATATTTGTATTGCCCTCCAAGGACTGTTTCCTATATTGCTATTCATCATTTTTTGATATAAATAAAGAAGAAAAATCTATCATTTTACTTCAAATTGTATTTTCAAACACAATTGCCTTTTCTTTAATATTATGTAACACCCCAAAAATGGTGTTTACAGGCAGACTGTTCACACAGATGCCAAGTTTACAGGGATACAGTGATGTATCTGATTCTATCTGTTAATTTGTTACCATGATTTGGAGACATCACAAGAGATGATTTTCACAGTATTTGTATTTAATAGGTTTTCTGCAATTGTGATTGAATGCCTATAAACATTTTACTGCTGGGTTTACCATTCAATTCAGCATTTTGTTACATAACTGGCATCCTTTAAGGCATATCCAAAACCCAGTATTACTGAAAAAATATAGCTCCAGTTAATAAAATTGGCTTTGAATTGGTACAATTAAAAGTACGGTATGATTACACCAGAGGGACTTATAATAAGGAATAAGGTGGATAACTAACATGATCTGTCAGTATCTAGGAATATGTGAAAAGATTCACAAAAGTTACTTCAGTGTGGTCAGAATTACATCAGAAACCAGACAGAACAGATGTGAACCCATTCTGTGCATACCAAGTTGCCTACCAGTCTTTGGCAACTTTTGGTGTGATGACAAGAGCAGATCTCAGAAGCCCCACCAGCACCTTCTGTTAAGAGATGTGGGTAGAAAAGTACTTTTGCTGCAGAACTTTTGCATTTTAGATTTTTGTTCTGACTTATAACAAAGCTGATTATTAGGTCTCAAAAACCTTTCTGGGATCAGGAATCACCAGTCTCCACGAAGCTTCTGCCAACAACCTGGAGAATGTTGCAAGTTCTGCAGCTGTCAAAGTCAAAAGCTCAACAACTTCCATCAGTGGAATAAAAGCTACAAAACCACAAAATGCTTGTCAGTGGCTTAAAATATCAGATCAATGTGTGAACAAGGGCATAAGCGGTTTAGAATCTAATCAGGCTATAGCTAACCAAGCAAAATAAAAGCATTTAGAATTGTTTAGGCTTAGTTATGTGATGAAGGCTAAAGCGATAAATCTTGGGATTACAGAAAGGAAGATCTCAGCACAATAACCATATGTACACCTACCTGTGGAAACTCAAAGACATGGATAACTGTAATATCAAGTACTTTCCCTTAGTATTTAAAGCATTTATCTTTAGATATTTAAATTTTGACCCCCAAAATATTCAAGGCAGACAAAAGTGTATATATATAAAAAAAGAGTAAGATCAGCTCTGCAAAAAACCAGAATCCAGGCAAAGCTACTAAAACAACAGGTTAAAAACTTAACAGCTACCTGTTAGAGTCAAGCTAAACAGATGCCCTGTGAGTAATTACATTTATTTCAAAGCCTTCAGAAACAGATTGCAAAGGACTAAGACTTTTCTGAGCACTGATGCAGTTACTCAGGTAACTGCTTCTCGTGTAAGACTCGCTTCCTCTCCCACAGCTCAGTAGACAGAATGCACCTCGAACAAAACAGGATCTGCTTTGCGTGGGAAAAGCAAACAGCACATGGCCTAGGATTTTAGCAGGTAAATCAGTGAGGTGTCAACATTTTAAACCAAGTCTAACTCAAGCACCAGAACTCCTGGAGTCTTACCTACTCTACTGACACATTCTGGCCCCTACCAAGACGCTACTGCTGGCCCTGATTCAATCCAGAGATGAGCCGATTCGGGGATCTCAAAAAATCTATCTATTTTTAAAAATGCAATCCTTCTACCCACAATCTGTATTTGAAACATTATGCTTTATCAGTACACGATAACTGATGTAGGAGTTAGGTGGCACATAAATAAGCTGCACCTTTGCCACAATGTCCCTATGAAACAACCTATTTTCTCATGTGTTTCACACTGATATTTTTCACCTCCCTTTAGCCTCCTTTATGTTTAACTCGATATGAATAAATTAATAAAGCATACTTAGTTTATTTGCTTTGATGCATTTTCTCTGTTTGTTACCATGGAACAATATTCCATAACAAAATGCTATTGGTTATAGAAATACAATTTCTGTAAAGCCGAAAATACAACTGAAGTAACTAAAGCAAGTAAGATGGAAATCTGACAAACCTTAAGGAAGGGAAGACTATAAATTTGAACTCAAATACTGAACAAGGTAGAATATGAAGACTACTGTCACAAAAACACAAACTGAACTAAGTAAATTGTTAAGATGTCACACACACTTAAGGAATATGTACATGTTTTTGCTGAAGGACTACCATCTCAGAGCCAGGAAAAAAAGGAAATAATAGCACCACTTCTCAAAGTCCATATAGGGTTCTCAGGGCTATTACTTCTTTTTCAGCTCTATTACATTTATCAATATAAATTAAGCTTTATTTTTAATATATGTGCATCTAAGTATCCATTTGTTAAGTTCAATACTTAGTAAATAATTGTATGAAAATGAAAACAGATAAATACTAAGCCTACAGAAAACCAGAAAAACACAATGGAGAAGATGATTACCTGACATATAGGGATCTCTTCTGGCTGGTTCGCAAAGATCCTGATCCTGAACTAATGCTACTGTTCATCATCTGTTCCCGTAAATCATGTATTTTAGCTTCAAAACGACTGTACTCTGTAGAAAGAGAGGCATTGCAATTAATTTCCCCCAAACTTCATCAATTAAACTGAAATCAGATTTGAAATAATTGTGATAAGATTGTGATTAGACATAGCAAACACACAAGAAAATTACACTTCCAAATTCTGTGGCTTTAATCTATAATTCACAGTAACTATTTTTTTCTAAGATAAACATTTCTACTAATAATTACCAATTTCATAGTAATAAAAAAACCTGATACAAATAAATTTTAACCCATGACAAAAAGAAAACTTCAGAACATACACATGAAATACATATTTATACTCAAGAACTATGTCATTTAAACTTTAAATGTTAAGATATGGGAATAAAAAGTGTCTGTACTTTAAAATTACTGGATTTGAATTAGATAAAGAATTTAACACTACAAGGTGGGAAATATGCAAAGTGTCTTCTGAAATATAACTGTGTTCCCCTGGGAGCTCAGGAAAGGAAAAAAACCTCCAGAATTCTGGCACGAATCTCAATCCACTTGTAAACGGCATTAGAGATTCAAACTGCCCCCACAGAATTATGTACAATGTTAATCCTGGAAAAACGGATTGTGTTCTTAAGCAGTACTGTGTACTAATAAAACAAAGCTAAATGCATTTGATTTCAGCTACAAATGTAGGCAGTAAAATAGTAATAGCTTGTTCCGGACAAACATTTCCTGAAGCGAGGTACTTACATGCTGTCAGCATAAAATATGAACTCAGAGCAAGTAAGTTTTCCTTCAGCTGAATAGTTTGGACTTCAGGATCAACAGACCCACTTGTAAAACCTTCCTAGTCAAAAGAAATGTTCTGCAGCCACCACCTTCCCCAGGAGACCACGTGATGCCAGATTATAACAAGTCAACACTGGGAGAGCCAGGGTGTGTGTGCTGCAAGCGGCTGCTGGACTGGGCACTGCGCTGCGCTTCCCAGCTGCACCTTCCCTGCCTGAACCTTCTTCCCTGCCTGCAGGCATCACAGCCACGCAGGAAATGCAGGACTGACAGAAAGGGCTCTGAAGTAAAAAGTCTTGAGAAAACCTCAAAACCATGGTTCCTTCAATGGTCAGCTAAATAATGTTTCATCTTATTACATTCTGTAGCCCTTTCTCCCCACACACTCATCATACAGTTGAGAACTGAGGCTTAAGAACAAATTACAGAAGAAAAAAATATTAGTTACAGAAGAATATTGTGTGAACCAGTTTCTGATATATCACTTCATTCATCAGTTACTACAAATCTGATGCTCTAGCATCTATAACTACCCCTATCCAGATTATGACAATATGAACAGTCTTTTAAATAACTCTAACTTTTGTCCTTTAAAAGCAAAAGCTAGTAGTTTTCAAGATAATATCTTAGTTTTTGAAACAACACCAATTGCCTTTTTAGAAATAAAGTCCAGATCAAATACCTTACCAGAACTAAATCAGACTGATGAGGTTGTTTGGAAAAAAACAAAAACATTATTTTCATGACTAGTGATGCTATTATTAATAACAAAAAAAGATAACAGGACAGTAACAAAAGAGGAATGTCAGAAAATCACATTTTTTAGAAAGCAACATCCCTTAGGGGAAGGGCTCAGATGCAGTAAGAGAACAGCCCACTCCTGCTGTGCTACTGCTGCACTGCATGGGCTTGGCTAAATCACCTCATTTTACTCATTTATACCCAAGAAATGATCTTTTAAGTTCCTCACCTGTTTCTTGGGTATTTTGGAAAATTAAAGCTCTATACATCAAATGTACAAGAATGGGTAACAGAGATTTCTGACATAAAAGATTTTTTTATGCCCCTGTGTAAAAGCAAGCATGGAAAAGACCAGATAATTCAAGCATTTTCTTGTGCTACATCCTGTTCAGTACCGAAAATATCTGCAGTTCTTTGCAACAGCTAGTGCAAAAAAATGCAAATTTCTGTTAACAAACTATCATGTGTCATCTGCTAGAAGAATCAGATTTCCTCCTATACAGCACATAGATGTAAAGAGAGTTAACAGCAAGGCTATTTCCTACTAATGCTTATCCTATATATCATCTTCAGGTTGCTGGTCTTGCAATTTCCTGCAATCATTTAATTTTTCTCATCAGAACTTCTGGGAAGTAAGTTCTGAATGAGTGACAGGGACATCTGTAGGAGCAAGAATGATTTCACCATGGAGACTCTTGCCATACGAATAAAGCAAAAAAGGAAACTAATGGGCTGGGACTGAGAAGGCTTTATTTCAAAAAAAAAGGAGTGCCAAGAAATTTCATATTTAGGAAAAGCTTAAACACTCTGTGCAGACAGAATGTCTTCAGTGTAGTGCAAGCTAAAATTTGAGTTTTATTTGTCTTACAGAGGATTTTGGGAGGAACAGTATGAATAGAAATCTCAGTCATTGGATTTGGAGCTGAAAAGTAGACAGGATTTTGGTTTTAAAAAATGAAACCTTAGCACTAGATACAGCAGTACTGAAATTAATGCTGGAGACAGAAAATAAGACAGCAGCAGGACTCCTGATAATATCAGAAAAGCAGTGTCAGTTTGATACCCAAAGGATCAGAACCCATCTCCTCTTGAGTAGGGTTGGTTCCACTTCAGCATTATAAAGCAAAGTGAGAGCTCTGCTAATTTGCCTAGGAAAGGTTATATTTCCATCTCTATGAATAAGAAGAGTTGGATACCAGCTGCCTTTTGCACCTTTAATCTCTTATTTCCTTCATCTTACCATCCCTAGATTCTCCCAAATGCTAGAGAACTGTTTTCTTTACAATTCCATTCTCTCCTACGTGCACGCATAATAATCCTATACAGTGTGTGACAAATATGATCATATTTGTTTCCCTAAGTCACAGTGAACCGCACAGCAAGCTTCCACATGGCTAAGTGTGACAAAGTCATGCAATGTGCACTTAAACATAAAAATTTTTAAAAAGTTTTATTTTGCCACTTAAATATTTCAGAAATTTGGAGCTGGAACAGGCACGGTGAACAAGAAAAGGACACTCTTCCTTCTTGGTTAACAGGAAATTAAGAGTTTGAGAAAGAATATGATTGATTTCATGTGCAGCGAGATCAGGGAAAAGAGAAAGGACATAAGCTATTTAAATGAAAAAGTAAAAATTATTTTAACCCAAACAGAGTAGGCTGGTCATAGGAACTCCATTACAAATATGTTTCCAATTTCCACAGCCATCAAAACAGCGAGATTCTGAAATAGTATTTTAATAAAAACTATGGTGGCACAAGAAACAGAGACACCCACCAAAAAAGAAATTAAAAACCCAAAGAAAACCACACAATCCAATTCCTCAATCATTCCAGGTAAGAATTTGATCAGGATGTGAAACATGAGGTATATACAACACCCAGTGAATGGGACTTAACTTGGGATCTCTTGTAATGTTCTGAATTTTAGGAAAGCTGATGATGATATGCATCAAATAAAGGGTAACAAGCAACAAGATTAACATGAACATTAGGATAAGGGCATCTTTTCTTGGCTAGAAATTTCTCTAAGTTGCCAATAAGTTTAGAGGCAGGGAGGGAATAGTACCTGCTACCATAACATAGAGCTTGAGGAAGCACAAGCACCTGCTGCTTCACTTCATAGCATTTATCCAGCAGTATCCCACAATCACCAAAGGAAAGCCTACACAGGTTTATACATAATCAGTTGTTAAGAACATAGGATGAATACATCTGGGCTCAAGTTTAAACTTTAAAATTATGCTGGATAAGCAGATGGTGCAAAACTAGACTAAATCTGCTCTATTTCATGTCTGTATGCATTCCACAGCAAGAAACAAAAAGGAGCGGGGGGAAGATTAGGAAATCCTGGAAGATTACTCTGCTCCCAAGCTGCTAAAGTGATGTTACCTAGAAAACTGTAATGCTTTTCAATGTCAATATTTATTTGAACAGAAATCAAACTTCAGAGAAAGGGTCTGACCACTGAAACTCATCTAGACTCCTATCTGGTGAGCAACAAGAATGCACAGAAAAGTGGTGAATTGTCTATACAGGCAGGGGGAAAGAAAACGAGGCCACAATGAAAATGCATCTGGTCTGGCACACACATTCCAGCAAACGGGGCAACAGAACAGAAGGCTACACGAGGGATTGAAAATTCAGCAAACAGCACAGAAGGAACAGCAACGCGAGGACGCATGGATGTGCGTACAGTGAACAGATGGCAGCACAGCACTGAGAAGCAGAGATTCTTACATATATTGAACCCACGTAGAACTGAAAAAGTTCACTTTAATTAAAAAAGTATGCCCTTGCTTCCCTCTTCCCATCTGTCTGTGGAAAGCCATCCTTTAGCAGGACCCATTAGATCTGTCAAACCAGGACTCTTGTGCTGACAATTTTATATAACTACTGATTTATATTCTTTTCTCAACTCTCAGAATATTCAATTTTTTTTTCATGGTGCCTCCAATCGGAGAAATGGAGTCTGTTGTCAGGATGGCCACCATCACACCAATCCCATATTTATCTTTGACTTGTTTTTCTTTTAAAATGCATGGACCACAATAGAATCATCATAAATCACTTTTGAGGAGATATTATTTTGGTTCAATGCTTGTCATTTATATTAACATTACCTGGGACAGACCACAATGCATTCCACATGTATTGGTCGCTTTCATGCACTCTAATGTGTAATGAGCTTGTACCTCGTTAATCACTTGAAAGACTGGGCCAAGGAATTTCAAAACCGATTAGAAAAATTGTATTTGTATTTAGTTAAAAATACCTCCCACAGACCCTGCAAAACTTAGAAAGAGACTATATTCAGTCACTGCTGAGGTAAATATACTAGAAATGTTGCTGGAGACTTATCATGCATTCACAAACAATTTTATTTAGTATATTAAAGAGCAGGAGTGAGGTTTTAAAGGATTAAAACATGGGTAAGCCCCTTATAGTGTCTACCAGGGCTATATATAGCAGACCCCTTTTTCTAATCTTAAGGGGTCCAGTTTTGAAGATGCTTTAATTGACTAATCTAGATTACTTGCAAAGGAGTAGAACCAGATAGAAAACAAGCAAGGACAGAAGCCTGGAAAACCAGACACCATGTACCCAGGCAAGCTTATTTTTAAAGTACTTTTTTAAAATTTCCTTTTATGAAATTGGGATGCATTGATCTTTTGAACAACCTTTAAGACAATCCATGTTCTCAGCTAGAAAGCAAGGGAAGCTCAGCCTCAGTAAAAAACAATTACTGAAAACTAAGTTTTGTGGAAGCATTATTGGCTTTGTGCTACCCCAGCTTACGGAGAGAAGACTTACAATATATTTCAAGACAAATGCTCAGAAAACAATTTCTGCTTATGAATATGAAAATGCTGCCGTTTCCCAAAAATTCCACTAGAAAACAATTCATAGATGCAGCACCACAAACAGAAAAATTAGCCACACAATGGCCATTGACTGGCTCTAATAAAGGGCTTTTTTGTTCCTTTTTATTTCTTTTGACTAATTTGTTTTAAATAAAAGAGAGAATGTTGTCATACTCAAACCTTGTTTTCAGTAGATAAATACAATCTTTCAAAACAAAGAATTCATAAAAAATGTGATTAACAAACTAGGAATATTTTATATTGAACTATAATTCTTGGATAAACTTTAAACTGGAAAATCCATATTTCCATCAATAAAAGTGAAAGAATATGCCTTAACTACCTATATGAACAATGTAGATTCAGAGGCAGACATTTTACAAAAAATACTTTAAAATCTTCTCTTGATGTTTTGGCTCCACCTTCTCCTAATCTTACATTGATCTACCCAGTCACCTAAGAACCAAAAGCTAATTGGATGGCTTAAACATCTTACCTCTCTTTCAGAAAAGAAATGGACTCAAACAGCTGAATTACAGGGAGAAGACCAATGTAGATTCCAAATTACTAATAACAGGCAACTGTTAACTCACTAAAGAAACAACTGTTGTACTACCTAAAATTATAAAATTATACTTAAAATTGGTATGTCAGGTGGATCCTTGGGAAAACGAAAGGGCTGCTACCCTCTTTTGTCATGACAGGCTCATCTGAATTTTCCCATTTTGGGGGAAAGGTGAGGTTCCAGTGAATGACTGCTGATGCCAATAGACTTTGCCTGCTTGATTTTTCAAGGCCTTTCAAGAGGAGGCTTCGCAGTTAATTTTTATCTAATTGCAGTTAATGTTATACATATACTAAATACAGCCCAGTCTGGATCTAGCAGAATATAACTATGAAAAAAGTTTAATGCACTCAATTATTTTCTATATAATTTCAATCAAGTATATCTTCATATTTTTACTGTATTTATTTGGCTATTTTCTTATTTTTAAACACTTAAATGTACTCAAGCTGCAGTGTGTTATGGCAGCCTACTGGCACCTCTTACTTTTTCGGAATGGCAAAATCTGACCTTCCAGAAATTCTGAACTTGGAGGAAACATTATTATGTCATACTCAAAATACATAAGGATGTCTCAAATGACCTTTTAACTTGAATGAACAGAACAATGGGTGTCAATGGGAAATGGAGAGTCCTCCAAGAGCTGTACACCTCTGCACAGTCCTATACTTCCCCCTTGCTACTCCTCTCCTCACTACATTCCCTCCAAGCACTGAGACTCTCAAGTTCCTGTATCCCTGCTATGTGACATGATCATAATTCTGCCCGTCTCTGAATCGCCACTCCCAGGACGCACACATATCCAAATTGCCTAGTGCATCCTCTCATTCTCCCACACTAACATGACAGCTTTTCCTTGCCATCCTACCTCTGGAGAAAACCCTGAGACACAGCAGTGTAGTACTGAGGCATCTGCAGAGCCAGGGAGCAACAGGAAAATTAAATGGATCAGAAACCGCTACAAATTAAAATGGATTATCAAAACACTTTTGTGTATTGAAGCAACATCACTTGCTTTGAAACTGCTGCAGGTCACAGCATTCTGTTTCCAGTGGAATTCACAGCAAAGCAAAATCCCTTTCTATTCATGAATGATGCCTTGAAAGGAGGTAGAAATTTGTAGTACAAGTGGGGGAATAAAAAAAAGCTTCCAAATAAAGAGGGAAATGAGAACATCCTGACTTCCTAACCACACTTCTACAAGATAATTCCTCATTTCAAAAACTCCTGCTTTTGTCCTGCCATGGACCCCTCTGTAGATTCCAGCCCTAAGATATCCAAACCCACTGATCTCTGCAACTACTCTGTATCCACACCCACGAGCATCTGTGCACCACAGAAGGATGTATGAATAAAACCCAGGAGGTTTACAACAGTAGCTCCTGTATAAGCTGCAAGATAAAGCCTGGAATCTACAAGGAGAAAGCATAAGTCAATTGAGTACAGTTGTGGTACTAAGCAAGTGGTGCCTGATGCAGGAGCCACGTCTGTAAACAGAAGAACACACTCACATTCCCTGTTCAGCTTTTAGCTGTTCCAAAGAATGCTGGTAAGTTGTTGCAACTTGGCTCAGTACAGTTGAAAAATTTTGTAAGGCATCTCTCAAATTCAGTAGGCACTGCTGAAAAGCAAATGAACGCCAAGAAGGGTATTTTTAGGAATGTAATTACATCTGTTTTCACACATTTCTATAACCAAGGAGCATATTGGAGATTTAAGGGAAAATAAGTCAGCAGTTACATAATTTGAGCCATTAATAAAATCAATTTCATTGAGCCATATTAGCCTACTGCAAGTCCAGTAACTAGTGTTTGATAAATCATGGATGTGAAGCGACAGATAAGGAAAATTTAATCCTACAGCCTAACTCAGGCATTCCTATGAGACAACTGCTTGCAAAAATCTGCTTTTCCCAAAAATGTGAGGAGAAAGACAAATGGGAAATTCCTGATAGGAAAACTGGAAGCGTGGTAGGATGTAAAAACATAAGTTAGCATTTCCCACCACATTTATGAACATACAAACTGTCATATACAATTACATAGAGTGAAGTGAGCCAGTCCAAAGTGTCTTCCAAATGCCCCTATCATACTAAATTGCTTTATTCAGTTATAATGAACCCTGATGGATGTCTAGAATCCCCTTGATCTGTCCTAGCTGTCAGCATCTCTTACAAAAGCCCGCTGGATTTATAAATAAAATACAGATGCAATACAAGTAGTTATAACTGATGCTCTCCATCTTTACGAAGGCATTTGAGAAACAACAATGATGATCAATGACTTTACAAACTCATTTTAATACTGGTTAACCTTCTTCTGAAATAAAAAGTGGCGATAACTATACACAAACACACACATAGATATAAAAAATAGTTTTTGCCAACTTAAATGAATCAAGTGAAGGGAAAAGGCAGCCACATGCAGCTACAATTCAGGAAAAGATGAAGAAAGAACATATGCACTTCTATCAAGTGCAATCATTCACATGGATAGTATTTTCTATTTGCAAAGTCAAATCTCAAAGTGATTGCTTATCTATGTTAACAAGCAAACAGTAACCTTTAAGGAAACGTTCTCTTCACTAATCTCCACAATATGAACAATGAGTATCTGATCCAACTTACCTCCCACACCAGACCTGAAGAAGGTGACAGCTCAACTTGCATTCAAACTTTTTATACAAGGAGTAAGAATAAGGCAGAGATGTCAAGACAGTAAAACCTAGAGCTCTCTGAGGTAGGCTGGCCATGTGCTAATTCATGCTTCGCCACCAAAACGCAATAGATTTCAATTTCCTAGTTATGCTTTTCCTTCATGGCATAGTTCCAAAGGGTAGAGTGACCCCTTAATGTGCTTTCAACATCATCATTCCAAATGGAATTTTAAGCACAATTTCAGAAAGGATGGTCACATAGACCAACCATCTTGATGGGGAAAAAAAGAATCTTTTCTTTGATTAATGTGTCAGACAATGCAAGTAACATAACATCTCCCCCATGCATCCTCTGAAATGGGCCATATAAGTCTTTGAGAACTGTATTCTTAATACAGCTCAGCTACATACAGTCTTGTTCTGAAGGCTTCAGTAACCATGAGGTAATGAGTACAGCCCTAGGTCTGAAATCTACAAGTGACAGTCATTGAGAAATGTCTAACAGGCAGCGCATGTTGCTCTGGGCAAATATCTGTGTAATGACTCAAAATCTCAGCAGTCAGTCAGGTACCTCAATACACATTGCAAGAAAATAAGTTATCTACTTGGACAAGTGGCAATGAATAAAGCTGTTACTTCCATTGCAGAAAGAGTGAGAAACATCTAAAATGCTTAGTTCTCTTCTTCTACAAGGAAAAGAGTTCTGACTTCCAGGCTATGAAGTAATTCTTTCATTCTTAAACCTGAATCCTAGAAAGAGAGCACTGCTGCTTTTGTATGAGGCAGCATTGTTCATATACGTTCTGTATCAAGGAAAAAAAGGTGTTTGTGTCCTGGGAACACAGAGAAACCAGAGAAACATTTGTTCTGCTGCTAGGGGCCACAGCTCAACATGCCTCCCTGGAAGAAGAAATAGTGACCATAAATGCCCTCTTTGAACACAAAAGGAAAAAAAGAGGGAGGGCGAGGTTGGCAGGTGCTCAAAAGGACAACTCATGGTTAAATAAAAGCATATATTTTATTTTTCACTAAGGTGAGGGATCCCTACCCCAGGAGCAAGAAACTGCAACAAATTAAGCCCCCTGTTACAACACTGAAGAGCCAAGCAGAGGATAGGCCACATGTATGTGACAACATTATTTGTTTCCTCTCTCCTCGGAAGAGGGGTTAGGTGAGAGGGCATTGTAGATTATCTTTCTCTGAGCTTCAAAGTGAACAAGGGAACTTGAATGTCTAAGGCAACCCTTACCTTCTGGACGGTACTGAGCCACAATGGTCACTGCTTGGCCTGCGTTCTTCAGGGCTGCTGCTGCCTGCTCGTGGGTTGCTGCTTTGAGATCTACTCCATTTACCTACAGGTAATACAGAAAGCTCTTGATCAAAACTAATATTGGTGTTTACCACCACACAACACAGACCTGTGGAAAAAAAATTAACTGGATACAAACTAGTTTCCATACCATGTGAGTTTTCTCTGGTTTCAATATCCTTCCTGAAATCAAAAGTCAATAAATCTTCTCTTACATATAGCTCTCGTGAGAATTGCTGTAACCTTCATAGTATATCAGTTAAGGAATTTGTATTCACTAGGTCAATTTTCTTCTTGTTTAAGATTTTTCTTTCTAAGACACAGAAAATGTTACTTTCTGTGATGTTCAGGGACAGACCATTATGGCACCACAAGCACTGACAGACAACACCCTGTATGGGTCTGGCATTGTTTTCAATGCAGCAGATTTAAAAACAGCAACAGAAAAAACCCCACTGGAGCAGAAATGTCACATTTTAGACCAAAAGTGTTTTTCACAGTTCAAACTAAAATAAAGATGTGCTTTATTATCAGCATTTTAGTTAACTGCAGTTAAGAGAACAAAATACCTCTTCTATAAATTCCAAATTACAATGTAATTGTCCAAAGAAATAATTCTTCGTAGATCGTAATTTCACAAAGAAACACATAAAATCTTTATGACCTTCAATACTAATATAGAAAACGCCTTTAGACAGGTATGAGATGAATCTTCTTAAGACTAACAGGGAAGTTTAACAGTTACTCCATGGAGTAAAGCACACAGCTATGGACACTACTGCCAAGTGTCTCCGTCTCATTAGATGGCTTAGTTCTGAACCTGTATTCTTTCAATTTAGACATACACATTGCTCAGCTACCCAACTGAGATAAGTTACTGTCTTCACTGAATGTCTCTGAGATAGGGAAGTGCTATTTCAATATGTAACACATGAGAAACTGAGGCTAACTGAGGTCCTCAAAGATACTTTGGAAGTATATTGGCATTTGTTCCATCGTCTCAAATTTAGCTCAGTTAAAAATATTCTTTGCATGTCCTTAACTGGCATCAATATCCAGGGAGGGGAATACTTTTGTTGCTGTTTAAATAAAAGAAGCAAGGAATCCTACAGAAATTATCCGATCTCCTTTCCTAAGCTCTCCACTGAGGTCAGCTGGCCCTCCTGCAAGGATGAAAGAGATGAAAATTCCTTCTCCATCTTCTCCTCCAACAATGTTGAAACCAAGACCTGTTGATCCTCGGTGCAGGACAACTTTTCTAGGCTCCCTGGATGAGAGAAAGAAATATGAAATCTCGGTCACTAGACATGAATGAAAGTAAAATAAACAGTTAGAAAAGCTTGTAGATGCAACACAATATCCCCTCCCTGTTGTTAGGTGAACCATATGTATGCTAAATTCCTTATGCTACAATCCTATTCAGCTCTAAATGTCATTATTTTACACTTTACCATATTGTTCAAGAAAATACTATTTTCCTTCTCTGGAACTTAAATTACAAATTCTAATGAAAACTCCATTAATAAAAAAATATGCCATTACTCCTTTATTTTCACTCCAGTTTGTCAAGCAATAAATATAGCAAAGAACAATTCCAAGCCCTTTTATAAAAAAATTATGAGAATTTGTGACATTCTGAAATACATTTTCAATTTATTTGAAACAACCCCAATTGAAAAGTTAAACCTAAATCAAGTTGTTGCACTCTGTTTATAGGATCCCCTCATTACTTGAATGAGGAGAGAAGAAATACTGATCAAGAGAAGGCCAGTCAACTTCTAATGCAGAAAGACTCCTTCCAAAAAGCTACTAGTCTATTACTCAATCCAATAAAGAAAAGCATAAATGATCTCAGAAAATGACACTTCTAATAAAGCAGAGGAATTGTGTGCTGCATTTGAAAAATCACTAGAGAGCACTAAAGAACAATTAATGGACCGTAAGTATTTGGAGACATTAATTATTAATTTTTAGGATAAACTAAGAAGCTACATTTTCCCAAAACAAACAAAAAATATCATCTAGTCTGATCTATAAAAATGACTCCATGTTTGCACTAGCTATTAAATTAATTTGGTGTCAAATTCTTAAATTTCACCCCAGTCAACTCTTATATTTGTTTATTCAGAGTACTATTTTATTACAAATAGGTGACATTTTGAAAGTCTATATATATTGCTCTGGATCACAGCAATATGTTAATAAACAGTTAGAGAACATATAGATGCGGTATCTTTTAAAATAACACTCAACATTTATAAACTTCTTGCTGGGGTGGAGAGAGCAGAAGGTGAGAGGGTAATTTAAAGAAAATCAGCTAAATATTCTTGGAATAGCCCTTGCATTTCAGAAGAAATCGAAAAACAGCCCTTTACAGTAATTTTAAAGGAAAGCAATAAAACCATAATGCTATCAGGACAGAATAATTTTGGCTTATGTGTCTACCTAACCTAAGTAAAAAATAAATACAAAGATATATCCTACTTTTCACTACACTAAAATCCATTCTCCAATTTTGTATGCAACTCAGGTTTCAATCTTGGGGAGACCCTGCCTCAGAAACTGAGTTACATTATCCGTGTCAGATGATGGTGTGACACCTAATTCAGCAAGAACATACTGAAAATGCACTGTAACATTCCTATACTTGCAGAACAGAAGGGCAACAAAATTACAAGAGCTTCCCTTTATCAGCAATGATGAACAAAAGATTAATGCAATCTACTGAATCAGGCTGTTAATGGGAAAGGATTAAGAGCTCTCCAGCCTTTCTGGATTTAGAATCCATCAAAACAAACCCTTGTCTGTAGAGGCACAAAGGACCCAAACATTGCTGGCTTTGAAATAAGAAATAATCTCTGGTCTGCTCATACTACCATCCTAAAAACCCCTGTCAACTAATGCAGCATTTTAACTTTCTGATTTTAACACTATTCTTGGACTGATAAATCGTGTGTGTATATATACCTATATATCTAGTTTTCTTTTTACAACAATGTTTACAAGTGTTAAGAAACTAACATTTATTTCTTGAAATAAAATATAGTATTCACTAGTACTTTGCCCACAAACACATCTTACAGGAGTTTCTCTGGTTAATCAATCTGACACCTAGCTTTGGTTGTTCACTACCTGGTAATCTCATCATCTCCGAGCATCCCCTTGGGAACTGGTGAATATCGCCCTGGTGATGCCGGGGGAATGGACTGTCCCAAGTAGGCAGATGGAGTGACATGGTTATCCACTGGCTGAGAATAAGCTTCAAAGAGGAGGGAAGAACAAAAAAAAACCAAAATATTAGGGCAATATGGAAAAAGAGCTGGAGGAACTGAAATGAGAGTGACCTCTTCTAAAAACAAATCCCAGCAGTTCAAATGAGACATTGTGAATATCTTATTTCTAAAAGACTGTGCCACTTCTGTACATTCCCCAGTCTCCTCACTGAGTCAGTAAACAAATTTTTCAGTTTGAATTTGTCTCAAATAAAACTTTTTTAGAAACAGTAAACAGTATCCTCATGGGATAGTTGAAACCCATGAGGACAGTCTGGAGGTTTATCTCTGCTAAAGCGGTCTTTAAGTTGTCTGAAGTAAATTAAGGATTTCAGTTTCTTAAAATCACTATGTCAGAGCACAAATGAAAAATACAACATTTTAATGTCACACTTCTCCCAAACTGTCAAGGTGCCTGTCTCCTTCTATTCCATGCTTTGGTGTGGAGCATCACAGGAGGAAGATGGGATGTGACATTTCTTAGACCCTGAACAAAACCATCTTTAAGAGCACAGGTGCTGGCAGTGATGCTCTTGTGCGCCCAGCCATAAGCACACATCAGGAAACAAAGGTAGGGGTATTCTACCTTCTACTCTTCAAGGTAAGGGGCATCAATTTACTGAGAGAAATAAACTCATGCAAAAAAATTCAACTGTAAGCAAACGTCAGTTCACAGTGCCCTATTCACAGTTTCATTGATTAAAACTAGAAAGGTGTAATAAAAGGATTTAGTGGAACCTCTTACACAAGAGGCCATGAATTCTGTGTATGAAGTGGATGGGATGGTTTACTTGAACCACAACACACACACTAAGAAATTTAGCATCTTAATGATTACAATTGATGGAAAATATAACACCAGGAGAATTGTTCCCATAAATAATTAAGAAGGTGCACAATATTTCCAAGTCAAGCACATAATTTTAAGTGTCCATTCACAAGGCACAGTCACACTCAATGCCAGCTACTACAAACCATATTCTACAATTGAAAATCTTTTTCCTGGTGTAGGTGCTTCAAATTAAAACATGAAGAGTGGGGACACTTCGCAGATTCAATATGATTAAAGTTGCCAGACTCTCTTTGCTCTTACTTGCTGTAGCTGATGTGGTGCCTGACCTTTGAGGAGCTGCACTAAACCCAAAGCTCTTGTAACTCAACAGACATGACAAATTGCAGAAGTGATCTGTACATTCTCTTTTTTTTTTTTTTTTGTCCTCTTTTCCTTCTTAAGCCACTACCAGAATGTTTGGACCATACACAAACTTTCCAAGAGTATCTATAAAGCAAACATTTGCTAAATGGCTAGCTTTCAAGCCACCCAGGTCTGTGCTGGATTGATTCTGTATTATTCCAGATTCCTAGCAAAACTGTGTGCAGTGAGTTCCATTCATGGCCTATGTATCAAATTGTCAGCATTTCAGCAAGATTCCACTGTTAACAGCTTGGGCACTTTAAAAGCACCAGCTATTAAACAACTGTGCTCAAACGCACCAGCCCTCAAGTTAGTTGCATGAGACTGTGCTGAACTTTTGGAAACTGAATTCACAAGTGGTTTCAGCGAATTCAAAATCAAAGTGCGGGAGGTACCTGGTGCCCTTCTACATCACGGACCAAAGGAAACTCCCTCACAGTGATTTCATGAGGTCTACACAGCAAAGAGAATGGTGGGCTGGCTAAAGCCAAATCATCAAAAAAGCATTCACATTGAGGATTCCCTAAAAATCAGGAGTTGTTCAACATACATGACTCCTAAAACCATTTCTTAGGACAGTTGTAACACACATACATTGCACCTTCATCATTTTGCTCCCTACAAGGATTTTACAGATCCCACTACTTAATTCTTCATGTCTGCCCCAGCACACCATGTAGTTTCTGTGCACTGATAAGAGATTTGGGCACCTAACTGTCAGTTACAAAACTTGGGTTTTTTAGTCACACTGGAGTTTTAGCAACAGATTTTCACAATGATTACCAAACCATGAGGAAATACTTACTTTTGAATGGAAAAAAGTAAGTATTTTAATATACCAATATTATTTACATGTATTCCTCAACATCCATGTCACTGTACACACTTTTTGTTTAAAGCAAAACTGCACATAAATACAGTTGGGTTTTTTTCTCCAAAAATTTTAAAGCTAAAGCACAAAAAATGGAATGCAAGCCTTTAGAACCTCTTTTCCAATTATTGAAAAATGGGTTTTGATCAAAAAAAAATGAACAAATGTTGCACAGTAAAGCAGCTCTGAACATTCTGTTCATGCACTAAATTATCTCATTTCACAAAATGAATTTACAATTGCTTTTAGCAAGTCAGTGGCAGCTATAACAATGCATATTTTATAGGAAGCAATTAGATTTTTCATAGCAAATTGTATACTCATTGACTTACAGTACTTTTCATTTGATTATTTTTCAGGTTCCTAAAGCTGCATCATGTTCAGAAACATACATAGCAACTACCGTATGATCTTGTTTTTAAAATTTTTTATTCTTTCAATGTGTAACTAAAAACTCAGCTATCAAGCAACATAACAGTTTATTATTTCAGATCTGTGGGCTGTTCCACAACAGCACTGGCTACATCCTTTATTAAGTTCTACATATGTTACTTGCTCAGAGCAGTCAGGTCCTTCCTCAAGGCTGGTGTTCTCAGTGCCACAAAAGCAAACCTACACAAGGCTTAAAGAGGCTTCCAAGAAGTTCCTGTAAAAAAAACCATTAGACCACCTGATGAGGCCATACTATTGTGTGGCTAGTGGTCTTAGTACAGGAGTATTAAAAGAACACAGATTTTGCACAAAAGCTAGACACTGAAATTTGTGCCTCTGGTTCTCAAACAGTTCTCCCATATCTTTAGCTCTGCATTTTAAATCTCACCAGGGCAAGTGAGGCAGCCCTGTAACTAAACAAGACCAGATCCAGAGAGAAAGTCTTTAAGACAACCAAATTCTGAATTTGGTGTTTTGTGGGCTTTTGACTTAACTACCAGAGTAGTTAAGCTAACTACACAAGTTAGCTTAGTGAGCAATCTACTACATGTTCTGCAGACAGTACAGATACCAATTACTGTACATTGTGCTTTTAGATGTTTCTGACAAAATAAGTATTCATAAAAACCACTGAAATAAAATAAACAAACCAAAAATCCTCCCAAAGGGGTTCTGAATGTGAGCAGTTTACACATAAACCCAACTGATAGACTTTCTATCTTAACACCATTTATAATGGACATGACCACAGGCAGCCTCTGTGCACATCTTACCTCTCCTTTATGGTAGGCCTGAACTCCTAAGAACCTGGATAAAAGATCCTGATGGACAGAAATAGGAAGGAGGATTGCAAATACATGCCTCAAAACAGCTGTAGGTGAGTAGGTGAAGAAAGAAGACTGGTAACTGTTTCAATATTCACTCACAATCCAGGTGATTCCAAAAAATATCTCTTTAATATTTGCCATCTGCAAAAAGCTCTTCAGAGTCCCTAAGCTAGAGCTCCTGAGCCCTCAACTACTCTGCTAAATGCAACATAAAATACTACGTACACCACTTTTTTGTAAGAGGTCTCTAATTGGCCAGCTTCCTGCAGAAAGCTGCAAAGTTATCATACTCCTTTATAAAGAAGTGACAGCCTTTGAGATTAGTGTCTCCCTTTGGTATTTCCATCGTAAATGTGCAAATTTTGAGGGGTATGGAAAAAGCTTTTGTTCTGCTCTGTATTAGAAAAACAGCATATAGCCACCTTAGCCATACACTTGTTTCCTATAAGTGAAAGACTGAGGAAAAGACCAAACTGATTTCCTTGAATTAAGTCATTAAACACCTCAGGCAAGACCTCTGGGTGTACTTTGTGTGCAAAACTCCAGCAGTAGGCTCAGTCTCCACACCAGCTGCAGTAACAGCCAGCTGCACTTTGATCAACAGAGACACAGGCTTATGGAATCTTGGGTACAAAAGGTTTTCCTGTTGTAAGGAAAAGAAACAGACTGAAGATTCAAGAAAGGACCCAGCACTTTGCAGAGGGTTGTTCTTTGGTTAACTCTTGACAAAAGTCTACCAGAAACAAGAGTAAAAAACAAGAGTTTCTTCAGGCAGAGAACTGAAGGTTAAAACTGTAGCTAAATGAAACAAAACTCAGAAAACCTACCCAAAAGCACAGACAGCATTTTAGCCCACAAACCTTATTAAGGATCACTAAAGGACAAAAAACCAGAAAAGACAGCTGGAACCTGAGAAAACTTCTGTGAATTTTTTTCAGAATGCTTGAGCAAGAAGAGAAAGATTCCCAGAAGCAGCTGCTGGAGCTTGAGAGGCATGACAAAGTCAGAAGATTGGCTTTTCGCTTCAGTAAAAGGAGAGAAGTGGTCCTTCCCACAAAGGATGGAATACTGAGCTGCACAGAATGCCACCATCTCTCTCAAATCACACAGGGAGAGCAAACAAATGGAGAGAAACTCGGGAGGGAGGACTGTAGTGGGACAAAAGGGGCCTACATGTGTGGCCAGGTCATTTATCTCCAGGTAATGAATGTGAGACTAAGTCATGTATAGTGAGAAATGGTATCATTGTCTCTACATTATGATGCAATTAACATCAATGAACTGAGTCTCCAGCTCATCCACCATTTGAGAGAAATTAATTCTCTGCATGACAAGGACGCCAACAACACAGTCATCTTGCCAATATCATTGATTTATAAGGATTGGGCAAATTATCAGAAACCAGCTCCTTCTCTACCTTCCTCCCCTCAAACTTTCCTCAGGTTTTGTCTTTGCCCCCACAAAATATTCATAAACTAAATATTCCAACGACTGAGTCAAGATACAGCAGTAACAGATGAGATACTTTGATGCTGCTCGCTTCCCAATCCACAGCAGTGTAACTGCATTACTGCAACACTGCCAGGAACGCTATGTACAAATCAGGTTTCCTGTGTTCCAGAAAATATGAATTCAAGGTGAAACATAAGAAGAGGCCAGTTTCTATGGAGAGAGAAGAAAGTCTGCTTTCCAAGGAAACAGTGGAAAAGGGTATTGGACTAACCGGATACCATGAGGGCCCTCTGACCATACATATGAGCAGAAAATTGTGGAAGAATAAGTGAAGGCTGAAAGTATTTTATGTCAAAGAATGGAGCCTTCAAGAGCATCCTTCTAATAAGACAACGAAGATAAAACCTAATTAGCTCCAAATTGTAACTCAATAAGCTTACAATTGGATTTTAACATACTGTAGCTATTGCCAATAAACAATGAGTTTATAAGGTACTTCAGTCCTCTGTTGTGCTGCACTTTTGTTTGTTCTTCTTTACATATTGTTTTCAACTACATCCTTTAGTCCAGAAACGTTCTTTTTTTTTAAAGGAGGTAGTATCTAAACAGACCAGTGCTACAGATCAGTGGTGACACAAATGTAATGATAGCAAACAAAAAAATACCTAAAATAACTCTCCCCTAGAACTATTTTTTGTGACAACATGAGTAAAACTGGTCATCCAGAAAAGTCAGTCTATTTAGTATTAGGAAGGTACAGCTATATTACTTTCATCTCTTTCTCCAACCACTAAATGGTAATATCCCTCTTGAAGAGAGAATATATTAAACTCATTTTTTCTTTACACTGTAGTGCTATCCTTAGCTTTCTGAATTTAGATGTCTGACTTTGAAAATACTGTTGTCAGTAATACTCTTACGTCAACAAGAAATTCTTACAACTACTTTTTAATATAGCATTCACTGGTTTTCCATTTGAATTATCAACAGTTACGTCAAAATTGAAGTCAGATTTCAAGTAAGCTAAGATGAAATTTCTCAACACATTTGCAGGCAAGCACCAGAGGTCAAGAACTCCTCCTCCCAGTTCAGTTTATTCAAGTATGTGAAGCTCATGAAATAGCAGCAAAACAGGAAAAAACAAGTCAGAACATCACCAAGCTCTAGCTGAAACAATATTGTCTTTTGCTCAGTTTACAGGACAACGAACATCCTCGCAGTGCATTGTTTGCTGCTGCTCACAGTCTCCAAGAGCATGAGGCACATGTTCTCCTTGTACTCATCAGCAAGTGCTGAGAAACTCCGAGTCTCCAGGACTAGCCCATGCCAGCAACAGAAACACACTTGGAGCCCCACTGTTGCTGTCTTTTCAGTACAGAAACTATAGGATGCTGTTCTGTTCAGCACACAACTTTCCTGATGAATCAACTTTCTTATATCAGATTTTTGTCCTGTACATTTTTTTAAAAGCTCAAAAAAGTTAAAAAACTAAAAATGGGATATGTTAAAACCTTAAAGGGAAAAATAATTAAATCACAAAGATAAGCTGAACTTACAGTTTGTGATGTCAGGAGGGGCATAACTGTCATTCATGAACATGCTGGTGGGTTTTGCAACTTTCAGATAAACAAAGTCAGATGTGTTTTTTAAGGCAGTCACTGCTTCTTCATGAGTAACTTCTTCTAAGCAAACACTGTTCACCTAAAGAGAAAAACAGATTCTCAACACAGAAAAATGTACTGTTTTCAAAGGACACTCCCTGAAAGCTGTTGATTCATGTAATTGGTTATATAAAATTATATTAGAGATGCTTTGTGAAATATCAGACAAGTATTCTTTTAAAATATTATAATAAACTGTATTGACTGTAAGATCATAAAGAAGGCTCATAAGACTTTGGAGAGCTAATGGGACAAACAAGACACTCAAAATGTTCTAAGTGTGCAGTCACAGCACTGACAGGGTATGTTACCTCAAGCACTACACAGAAAAAAGAGTTTTCTAGTAGGAATAAATCCTACATCATCTTGTCATGACATCAGTAAGTTCTAGAAATTATAACGGGACAACATATTCTTGTAAGAGGTCAAAAGTAGGGGTGAAGGGGAAGTCCTATAATCAAAAACATTTCTTGTGATGAAGATTAGAATTTAAAAAGATGAAATATTAACAGCATGGCATATGAAAAGGTACGTTTATTGTGAAGTTAATAGCAAACAATTTTTTTCTCTCTTTTTTCCTCCCAATTCTCAGGCAGGGATCTCTCATACTGTCTTGAGCTAATTTCGTGAAACTATGCACTGTAACACCAAGATCTCATTCCTATTATTTCAAAAAAAGCAGGATTCTTCAGGTAAGGGGATAATCCTAGGATTCTTCATCTTTAAGTAGCTTCAGATTTCCTAGCCCTGTATTTGTAAGCAACAGACTTTTCCAAAAAGTCTTTTCACAGATGGAAAACTCTGCACTAAACGTTTAGAGTCAGTTTCTCACTGTTGGAAAAGCAATAGAGCACACATTGTGCTGTCATGGACTGTGACTACAGAGGTACCCAGAGCTCCCTCAGAAGCAGGTACTGGTGGAGGTAGAGGGGTAGAATGGATAACCTTAAAAATTCAGAAGTTAAAAATTCAGAAATTCTTTCACAAATTACTGGCTCTCATTTTTATATCTGCACAACTAAATTTGTGGGTGGGATTTAAGAAAGGTGAATGTTATTTTTACTTTCTGCATAGAAAAATTCAACTTTGAAGTATTTGAAGCTTTAAACAAAAAGCCATTCAAAAGCATCGCAAAAATTGAAATGCAATATAAGCAGCAGTTTCACTACAGGCTGGCTAAAGGCTGTCCAGGCACCAGTACATCGAGTTCCTTTCCATTCTTCTTTTCTGAGTAGAAAAACAATTCCATTGCATGTTTGTTTGCAATTCTGTCACTCAGATTCCAGAAAAAAAAATAGCAGGCATCAGAAATAAACATGCTGATTAATACAGGTTTTGCACAGAACATTGGGCTGAAGAATAGATTTCAGATTTCCTGATGAGATGATGTTGAATGATGCAGATTTAATTTTATAACTGATTTCCTGGCAAAAAGACATTTTTTTACCCATTTCTATGAAACTACACTCCCCTGGCAGACAGCTGACCCACAAACCGAATCCTGCCCTTATTGAGCCTAAAAATGAATGACCATTAAAAACAAATTCAGTTCTTACTTACAGCTAAAAGTTTGTCTCCAATCTGAAGTTTGCCATCTTTATGTGCTGCCCCACCTTCAATGATTTTGGTTACATAAATGCTGTTGTCCCCAGGTATATGCTGATTTCCTACACCACCAGCAATACTGAAACCAAGACCTGCTTGAAGATAAAATCATTGCTCAAGAAACCTTTTTTGCATTCATTAAGTTCAAAGTATTACATAAATTATAATGTTACTTGTATCACACATTATATAATATTAGGCTCTGGCTGAAGCAATACTGGATGTCTTTTCAAGTGAACTCCATAATTTTTTCAGAAAGTTCTAGAAAAGGCATAACATTTACACAAGTTATGAAAACAAAAGCTAATTCATTTTCTTCATGCCCCGTGAAGGATGCACAACAGCAGGGGTATAGCATCACCACTGATATTTATAGAACCACTGTCCAACAATTACCCATACAGAAACTAATACTTTCCCTAAATTATTTTTAATCTCTCAAGGATCCTTTTTAGGTAATTCAATTAAGTATTTTACTTCAATCTATAATGTACTTAAAAATTATGAGATAATAAGAGAAACACATTTTTATCATTTAGAAGAAAACTACGCATTCCACAAAACAGTTTCAACTCCATCATTCTTGTGAAACAGAAACTTCACACTTCCAACGTACCCTTGGGGCCTTTTACAAGTTTGATTTCCACTATTTTTTCTGTGACTGGTTTTCTTCTTTTGACATACAATCGTACAATCGATCCCGCTTCTTTCAACGCTTCAACAGCTTTGCTGTGTGTCACATCCCGGACATCCACCTCATTTACTCGCAGGATACAATCGTTAACCCTGCAGACAGCAACACTCACGTTCAGCGGCTACGTTATGGCACAGCAGACACTTTAGGAGCCTAATATTTTATCTATAATACACCAACATTGTGTTAACTCATTAAAATACATAGATGTATCTCCAGAATTCTATTGATTCAAGACAATGCTCTAAAATTAATTGCTAATGTTTAAACATAAATCAAGGATGACTAGAAAACATTTAATGGGAATATTTAATTCCAAGCCAAGGAGGGCACCATCTTATACATGTTTCATTTAAACAGTGTTTTGAACAAGTATTTGTACAAACAACTTTTTGTTTAGGTTTATAAGAACTTTAAAAGTCAGAATGTGGGAGGCATGCACTAGTTTTAAGCCATGATATGAACAAGTCAATCTTGATTCCTGCTTTTCACAAGCAGTTTGAGTGCTGGCCTTCCAGTCCATTTAACATGTTGCTGTAGCAACACTGAGCTCTCATTACACTAAGTGCAATGCCTGACCCACCTGTCACCATGTTCTGCCAGATTTACCTCTGACAATGGCCAACAAGCTAAAATGAAGCCTTGACATAAGGTTATTAGAACTAAAACCTGTAATACATCAGGCATTTGCACTTGAAATGATGGGGCAAGTTCTTGAGAACACCGAGAAAAAAAGATGGCCCTACAATCAATGTGGGTGGGTATCTTGGAAAAATTAAGACACTGAATTATTACCAAGCATAAAAGGGGATTGTTATTAAACTCAACTATCTTACAGATCAGAAAATTGCATATGGGTAACCAAGAATTACTTATGCTGCCTGCCTAAGCTCTATCTTGAATTAAGAACTATGGAACAGAGAATACATTTATACCATGGAGTAGAAAAAGTTCACTTAATTTCCCTTAGCTGGAGGTTTTATTGGTTTTGGGGTTGTAATTGGTCAAGTCAAATATTTTTCTTTACTTACAAAATACTTCCATCAGGAAAACTTATTTAACATTCAATGTAGCATGATAAAACTACTAATAGAAAGTGTTCTATCCACTGTTTAAAATACAATAATAACACTTAGCAACCCAACGCAGAAAGCCATCCTACCGTAATCTTCCATCCTGTGCAGCTGCACCTCCGGCTATAATTTTTGTAATGAAAATACTTGAATCATCCCCAATATGTGGGTTGTCTGTACCACCTGCAATGCTAAAGCCAAGTCCTGAATTTCCCTAAAGACAGAGAGGGAAAAAAAAAATTACACATTTCTTTTCTGGGAAAAAGATATTCTAATATCTCTATTTTACTCATTATAGAACCAAATCTACATAAATTTCACTGATAACAAAAAAATTAAGACACTTTAATGAATATATTACATATATAACTTACTTTTATGAAAATATGTTCTCTATGAAAGACATAATTATAAGTCATTGTATAACTGTAAGAAATACAGTTCCAACCCACAGTTTTCTTATTGAAGTGAATTTGATAAACTACCATGAAATCTTCCCTCTCCAATGTGCTAGATATCTGAGATTATTCATACAAATATTTGCTTCTCATTAAATTGTTAACAACAAATTCTTTTTCCCAGAGAAGCCCTCAAATAACTTGTGTCCCACCTCTAATAAAGCCTCACAGATGCACAGATTCAGACTGACATTTTTGTCTTCAAAGGTTGCCTGCCTTTACTAACTGCAAGACCTCTTCACCCTCTCAGTAACCACCAGAACTGCACAGGTATCAGATCCAACCATTTCTTCCTGTCTTTTTGTTAACAGTGCAGCTCAAGAAAACTGAGACAGATCTCAACGTGGAAAACCTAACAAAGAAATGCATGTGACAAGGTGTCACTTGTAATCTCAATATAAAACTTAATGGTAAAAGTTAAAGCCTATCATAAATGGCAATATAGGAGATGAAATCAGAATTTTTTATTACTCTCTACAAGTCTAGATAGTAACATTAAAGGCAGTACGTCTTAGGAAGATCATTCCCCTGTTTTACTCCTAATGGTCAAGGATATCAATAAAAACTTCTATTCCTTCTCTAGAAACTGGATTTACGCTTTTTGGGGGGTTAAATAATCTACCTAAATTAAAAAAAGAGAGCAAGAATTGGTTTGGATTGCTGTTAGTAGTATCAAAAGGTTAAATTTTTCATATTAAAGTCTCATAAATCCCACTTCAAACAGAGCACAGGAAGACATTTAGCATGTTACCCTTTCAAGAGTAATTTCTTCATACTCGTAATCTGCATCCGTGCCATTGACCTATAAAGAAAGAAAAGTGAGACTTAGAGAGAATTTTACACTTTACATGACACAGTTTGCGTGGCTGGCAGTTCACTCCCATCAAATCTCAGCTGATTCACAGTGACCACTGAGCTCAGAGGGGACATGTGGTTTTCACACCACTCTGTATATATGAAACAGACACTTCTTTTGTACAAGTTTAGAAGTTATTTCAGAGAACAGCCTGCCCTGCACAGATACTGTAGAGCAGAGGTCCTCTGCTTCTGACTGCCAGAAAGGAAAAATGCTCTTGAAATCCTCAGATGTTCCTCAGGTTATACAGCAAGTTGAAACAGAGAAAAAAGAATGAGGATATGAGGTAAAGAAGAAATTGTAAGGAAGAACAGAGGAGCATTTTCCAACTGTTGTTCTACACAGAGCAGGGAAAAATCAAAGACTGATGCTTTATACCATTTCTCATGAGAAATGGGTAAAATCCTTCTAAAGCAACATTTAACAACTGTTTCTAACCATTACCTGCTACATATATACTATAGATCAACAAATTAAAACAGGGCCAGAAAGAGAGGAGTTTAGAAGAATATTTTGTAAAGCTAGAGGAAAAACCCAAATCCTGCAAAGAAGCCTTATTGTCCTCCAATTAGAAAGTATACTCATTCTCTGCTGCCTACAGAACTAGGACAGAAGCCACAAAAATCAAAACCAAGCAGAATCAATGAAATATCAAATTCTTAACCATATTTAATATGTAGGAGTACTCTTTTTTTTCAATTACTCAAATTCTTTCCTCTAGTTAGCTATACCAGCATATATACCATCCAGCTGTGGGCAACTCCCTATTTCCAGCCTTTTCAAATTAAATATTTAACAAGATATGAAAGAACATTCATTATTTTAAAAAGTACCTTGTCTATCCTTAAGATATTCTGTATCTGATAGTCTTCTGTACTCTTAACACACTATTCAGGGTTTTATAAAGATACAAAACACATGTATAGAAGAAAGCATTTTAAAATCCACGTTTTCTAGCAGAGAATTAAAAAAGGGAATTTGATTCAGCCTAAACAAAATTGAGATCAAGCTACTTCATTCCTTCTATGTTTATTTAACATACTGCAAACTTGCTAAAGCTGGCAAACCCACAACTTTTACAGGCTGTCTAATATCAAGCTCATTTATCCCTCATTCTCTAATTTTATCTCCCTTCAATATAAAAGAAGCCATATCCATTCCAGACAAAACAGGTTATCTTCTTTGCACACTACCTTAAAAACTGTTATGTCCTTAATAGTTTGTTCAGTGGAACAGATACTGTGGGTTTAACACATGATATTTCTCCATTAGAAAGAAAAGAGGTCTTGACCTTCTGAATACGTGAAACTGGATCTATTACTACACCACCACAAAAGAAGCCACTGCGATCAAGAAGTTTTTATGCCAGTTTAGTCCTTGAGGAATTACAACATGTGCTAACTGAACCTGTCACCCAGGATTACAGTACCTGGAAAATAGTTCATGATGACTGATCAGCACAAAGCACTTTTTTTTTTTCTTTTTTATTAATAAGAACGATTAATCATTTCTGTATTCACTGTCATTAGGCAAAACAAAGCCGATTTTAATATATTTTGTCAGTCTCTTATTTCCATGTACAAAACTCTGTAATCCAATTTTAAAATAACATCTAGATAAACAGGAGCAAACAAAAACCTCTGTCATTTTTATCTTCTACTTTAATTCAGTTCTATAGTTCCTTTCCTTTTGTTTTTTAAATTAACTTTGAATTATTTACCTAACAAACCAAACATCAGCAGAGACAGGAGCAAATACATATCAAATGATAAAAACCACTGTCCTAGTCTACATTTTCCAAGTTTTAAAGGGATCTCAGATCCACTAAGCTAAGCTTTATTTGCAGGGGCTTCCCCTTGGACGAAGGATGTTCTATACAAACACTGTCATTACACCTGACAAACAAAAATCTTGGGCTTCACATAACCACACTTATTACCTTAATGTTTCAAACAGAACCAACCCATTTTTATCAACATTTAGAGCACTAAAACCTTAAGCATAGCCACTGCATGAAGAAATGTGTTTATAAGAAGTGCAATGGAAATAGTACATGAAATATTAAAGCCTCTGCCTGCACAGTTGAAGAAACAGATTGTTCTCTGAACAATGAACCTCTAGAACCTCAAACAATTGTATTTTTAACTGTCACACACTGGTACTCACAGAGAAACTTCCACCTGCAATCTACAACTTTTTTTTTTCTCATGAAACAGCTATTTAAGGATTTTAAATTACCATCAGGACAGATGACAAAACCAAGCACCACGAGTGGGATAAACCAGGTTTTATAATACAGTAACAAATGATCTGAACTACATACATAAAACATGATCTAAAGTTATAATTGAAAGAAAGTGTAGGCTTACGTATGTTGGGGTCTCCAAAGAATCTGTATTCACCAGCACTGGAGGGGGGTTTGCCTTTAATAAAAGCATAGAGACAAATTACACAGTGTAAGAAAACATGATACTAATGATAATTGTACAACACCTAATTTGGTGGCTTTCTCAAAGTTCTGTTAAAAGGTAGCCTCAGCCTGAGAAGCTCAAAATTGACCTTCTGAAACACTTGTTTCTACCCTGAACAAATTGCTTTCCTGACACAGAACCACATTCTCAGAGATCATATTTTATATCCAAATTCAATGATTTATTATCTTGTTTTTCAAAAAAACCTGTATCATGCTACCATTTGACATGATGTTAGCAATCCTAGTACTTGTGGTATGATGTGCAGAGGTTGCTCTAACAGGCAGTATCTTAAAATCAATTTCTGGTGGATTTGATTTCCCTTTCTTCCTGTCAGGAAGGTTTTTTCCCCTCAGCCCACAAAACTGCAAAGTGAAAACTTCCAGAAGTGCAACTAAGGGAAGAAAGGACCTACAAAAGTGACTTGCAAAAGCAAATCCACAGCAGACAGTCATCTACCACACAGCAGCATGAGCTTCCATCAGAAAACTGTTATTAACAAGCCATAAGCAGTCAGAGATTATTGCTACTGAAATCTGAAATAGTATCAGCACTTTTGCAAGACAGGAGCCAGTAGAGTAAGTTAACACTTTTAGTCTCTCATATGACTGGAATTTTTTCTGTGAAAAATGTAGTTTCAACTGAAAGAAAATCCATATAAACTGAAGGCATTTCTCTGAAATATTTCCAAATAAACAGATTTCCTATTTATGCATCCATTATCTGCCTTTAAAATAGGCAGTATCTAGCCTGATCTAGGAATATAAACAAAATAAACAAAAAATTTGTGCTGATACATTCTGTTGATATAGTAACTTCAGTGGCACAAAACAAAGTTAATCTTCTTATTGCTTTAATGAAGCTGAGATTTTTTTATATGTATAAAAATACGCTATCTTTAAATTTAAGACATTATTTTTTTAAACTCCTATGTATGCATGTGTGTGGAAATAAATTTAGGGATAGTTTAACAGGCTGCAAAAGAAGCTGGTATTAAACTCATTCAAAGATAAAATTAAAACCTACAAAAATATGACAATTACAATAACCTATTCATATTCTGCATTTGTTTCACTACTATGACAGCAACATACTTCAGAAGAATTAATGATTTTTAAAAGTTCCCAAATTCTACAAAGTGATGACTCAGAAGTCCCTTTCAAAATAATCTATCCTCATTAGACAGGAGTCATCAGGTGGCTGTGTCAGAAATTAAGCTTGTGTCATTTAAGTACTAAAATCAGGTGGTATCTATGCAAGCTAACCGAGGAGACTATTAAAAGTAAAAGGAAACAAAAAGGATGACAATTATGACTGTCAAAATGCCATCAAACACCCTTCTCACCCAGCAATTCTCCCAGTAGAAGCACAGGCACACTTCAAGCAGTACAGAAAATAAACACTAGTTAGTAGCGTCATGATAAAAATCTCTGTCAAAACAATTCTATCCCTAAAAACTGTGTTCAGACATTAAGTTATATTCCCATTTCTACTTCTTACTCAAGCCCAAGTTCTATTAAAAAAGAGTAAATTAAAACTAAGATCCAGCAGTAAAAAAACCATGAACTATGCATCACCATAACTTATTGTTACGGTTACCATAAATATAGTTAAACCATATTTGTGGGTTTTATGATTTTGCTGTAAACAAAACAAAGATCCATTAGGTTGATCACATTCTTAATGCATTCCATTGTGGAATATAGTTGTATTTAATATTAGGATTCTGTTAATATCCAATTACATTCAACACACAGTGCCAGTGAAAGCTAGTTTACCATGAATTTTATTTTTGTCTTTTTGAGGCAGACAACTGTTTTTCTTTTATCTTAAAAAAAAAAAATGACTAGCTAAAAGCAAATTGCTACTAGTAGAGGAGGTTTCTAACAGTATGTTTGAGACTCAAACGAACCAACCAATGCAAAACCCCTTCTCCAACTTAAATGATTGTTCCTTCTGCATTTATTCGACTTCTCCATCAAGAAGCAGCCATTCACTATCATTTCCCAAAAAGAATGAGAAAAGCTTTTTGCCAGGCATTCCAAAGGTAGTCTGGACATGGCTACACTAACCTGGCCACCTTGAATCCTGATGTGGGCAGAATCCCTGTCTGAGAAGGGGATATTTCTGAAAATAATCAAACCCTTGGTCTTCCTGTTGGGAGAACTAAGGATGACAGATTTGTGTAAACACACATCCACTAGAAATTGCACTATGAAACAGCCAATTGGAAAAACTTAGCTAATTATGGATTGTGCAAAAATTAACAATGTAGAAAAGGCAACAAGATTACCACCTGTTCAAGTTTAGCCCAATAGCTTGAAATCAAAACTTAAAAAAAAAAAAAAAAAAAAAAAGAAAAGAAAAAAAAAACTGAGGTGTCTACTACAAAAATATTTCAGTAATATTCTGGATAGCTTAATTTCCTTTTAAAGTTAATAAACATCTGTCACCAAACATTCCAAAAACTGATGCATCTTTTCAGGTGTGCACATTTCAGATTTCTGCACTGAAAGTTACAGTAAAGTTACAAAAAGCTAAAAGCAGAAAGTTATTCTATATGACAAAATGTAACTGGTGCCTATCCTAGATTATTCCATACCTTGCCATGCTTTAGCACATATTCCAAGTTACATGCAAGATACTAAAGTTAACTCATGTTTACTGTTTTCACTTGTCTTGACAGGGTCTGGTTTTTATTTTGGGGCATGTGTGGACATTATGGGGCCTAAAAGATGAAGGCCCAAAAAGGAAGCAAATTTTATGGAGTCAAGTATGTTAGGAATGGAGGGGATAAAATATCCCTTTTGTATTCTAAATGTCCCCAAAAACAGTAACACCAACAAAAGGCTGAACAACATGAGAAGCGTCATGCAAGTGCAAGGGAGGAAAAACATGTATTAAGTATTTATATAAGACAACATTTTTTAATAAATAAACCAAGCAATAACACTTTAGTAAGGAAGACATGGCTCTAAAATTATAATGTGAACACAAAATATCCTATTGCTTCTTTCCATTCTTTGGGATTTTTTTTTTTCTTTAGATCTTTCACAACTTACTAATTACTTTCATATGAAACTACAGATATTTTAAATGGACTAAAAGCTGCCATAAAACAAATTAAAATTAGGATGAAATTTTAGTGTATTACTAATTTAGCTATTTCACAGTTCATCTCAAATCTGCATGTGAGAGTACCAAAGGCAAACTTCAACTAAGCAACAAAATAAATAAATAAAAGTTGAACAAATGTAACAAAACAAACAAACAAAAAAGAATAAAAACCTGTGGTATGGTGGATGGGATGACAGTGGTCTCAGCAGGGACTGGTGGGACAGGGATCACAGGGACAATGGGAGAAGAGGAAGGAACAGCTTCTGTGGGCTAAAAATCACCAACAAAATGTCAAAAATAGTGAAAACTAGAAAAACATTTTAAAACCAACAAGACTTAAATTTAACAGCTTACACAATTCTGAACTAGCACATGCATTTGGAGACTGTAACTACAACAAGGACAAACAGCCCCCTTGAACTGTGCCAGTGTGGAGGAACCAGAGTAGTTTGCCGTGCCCGGCGGGCTTGTTCCCACCGTGGCACTCCCCGAGCAGCACCAACAGCAACGAGACAGGGGCCCAACACAAACCTGCTCATGCCCATGGACACACTCAGGCTTTTTGTGGGCTGTTTCACCACAGAATCCTTGCACCAATGCACAACAGAGCAAAAGCAGGGCAATGGTGGCTGAAGTTGATAGCACCAAACAAGGTTAATATTACTCTTTGATAAAGGGGAAAAATCAGAAACACATTAAGCTTTCTAAACTAAGCAAAAATCAAAGAAAACCTTTTAGTCAACTGATGGAAGGTCCTAAAATAGATCCAATCTTTCAAAGATCTTGACACAGGTTTATCAAACACCTATAGACTAGCAGAATTTTGGTCCTAGGAATTTTCATTAAAATAATAACCAGGAAATCTAGTGACATTTAAGCTGCAAGGGAACAAGATTACAAACAGCATTTGGAGCAAAACATTGACTCAAAAATTTTTGAGATGTTCACAAACTTGTTGTCAACAAGCTGTCAGCAACATAAACTGCTGGCAACTAGCACCAAAATTACAAACTGAACAGCAGGTCCAATCTCTTGTAATTTAGTTGTTCCAAGACATTCTTGTGATATTTAGATTTAATTAAATGAAAGACAAAAGAAAATACTAAGTCCTGAAAATTAATCAAAACCCCAGAACATAACCATTGTAAACATATTTTAAAAGTTTGAAATATTTTAAAATATGAAGCAACATATACCAATAGCAGACACCAAATTGAAGTGTAAAAGCAAATAATAAAGAAACCTTATTAAATGTACATATGGTGTTTCTACAGGGCATTTTAGCTCAAAGTCAATCTACCCAAAATGAACAGCTGCTGAAAATCCTTGCAATTATTGAAAAGTGTAAGAACAAGGTATATTTGGTATCTTGAGAGGTAATCACTAACGTCACTGTAGTGGTTTTGGTTTGGGTTTTTCCTGGTAACGGGGTCATAGCTAAGGAAGTATTCCATCTCATTTCTTTACGTA
>JAWWEE010000010.1:12571225-12659549 GCA_035221455.1 Xenops minutus | reverse complement strand
GGCCCTCATTGGCTCTGCTCTATAGGATGGAGGGAAACTTCCAGAGACTTCCATCAGAAGCCGATCTTCCTCTTATATAAAAAAAAAAGAAACCTAATCAGAGAAACCCATGACAGCTTCTTTTCTTTGCCTGAATTGTCAGAAGCTGAAGGCTGGCTTTAAAGTAGATCTTGTCAGCTAATGGTCATTGCTTTTGCATTTTTCCTTCTGTGTGTGTTTGAATATCTGAAATATTTGGTGGTATTTTCCTGTGATATAAGTTTTTTTTCTATATTTTAATACCCACTGGGTGTGAATGTCCAAGAATATTCTCTTGTTTCTTTTGCAGTTGTTGTACTATCATTTGCTCAGAAAAGGAGTATGCAGGAATGTGCTTGTTTATAATCGTGCTAAAACCAGAAAGCTGTAAGACTGTAGGTTCATTGAAACATTGAGCTCAGCATGTTTCAGGAGCTTCCAAAAGATAGCCGACAAGCTGCTGTTTTCTCCCAACTAATATTCTTTATTTGTTGGTACTATGGCATCTAAAATTGCTTTGCTGTGACAAGTTTCTTTTCCAGTGTATCAGGAGTGTCTATTTGAGTTATTTTTCTCTTTGCTCTCTCCAATAGAAAAATTTATATATAGTATTTAAAGTGTGAGTATTGAATGCCTGTATGAAGTAATTTACTTTTCCAAAATGTGTTTTTTCTGTTAGGGAAGGAAGAGTTAGCATGCAATGCTCTTACTTGTTTATGCTTTTATGTGTAAATAAAAACATAAGAGCAATTTAACTAAATAAACTTAATGTGTTTTTGACAGGATGCACAGCAGCCAGAACTTTGGATTGTACCCCTTTTTTTTCTGTTCTTTATGTAGTGAGCAGCACAAAGAACATAATGAGGCTTGTAAGCTGAGAACTTTTTTATAAGACGATAAATTGCAATAACTAACACTCTAAACAAGCCAACCTTGAAGTGATTTGTAATAGAGACACATGAATCAAGCATCTAAAGTGTAAATGCTTGTATACCAATGTGATACTGATAACCTGGAAGCACAGTGGCAGAGTGTCTCAGGGCTCCTGGGCTTGGCCAGAGGACCTTGTTGCAACCTTTAACTGAGGTGCACCGAAAGGGAGTGGTGAAATTTTGATACAGGTTGTCCTAGCATGGATACCACACAGCTTGCTTTGTGCTTGCCATAGAGTTTTCATCTCATGAGAAATTTGCAGTCTGGGCTCCATGCCACCCATGGTGCCCTTTTTTTTCAGTTGCCCTTATGTGTGACTGGACAAGAGTAATGGAAAAGGGCTTCAAAGGTAATACAGATGCCCTGATTGCCATTAGCATTGAAGTGCATCCCTCTTCCCATTGCTGCTGCCACTTTCTGGCTCTAACCTGGTGTAGTGGTTTTGGTTTGGGGTTTTCCTGGTAACGGGGTCATAACTAAGGAAGTATTCAACCTCATTTCTTTACGTAAGCAAAGAGATAAAGAGGGGAGTCGGAAGTCAGGAGGGTATCCTTCTTCCGGCAGGGTTGGAGGGCAGAGAACTCCATGCGGTCGCTCTGCTGTGGGAGTGGGCCGTAGAAGTCTGCGGATCGGCCAGCTGGGTTGGAGGAGGTATCCCGAGATTCGGGAGCAACAGTTGTTTTTGGTGAGAGGGAAGTGAAAACTTGTTTTCTGTCTCTTTTCTTCTCTGTATATACACATATAAACTGTTTTAGTTTTACTGAAGTTCAGTTTTGCGGTTTTCCTTCCCCACCCCTCTTCCCCCCGCCCTCCGTGGCCAGGAGGGGCCTTAGGGGTCTCTGTCCTGGGCTCTTTGGCTCTTGGCATTTGGCCAATTTTTTTTTTTCAACCCTTCACAGTCACTTAAGCATTCTTACATCTATGGACAAGAGCACAATATTTGAACTTTTTAAAAAATGAGGGCAAGGGAGAATCTAAATTGGTCTAGAAAAACATTAATATGCATTTCAAAAGATGCAGGAAATGCTCAGTGCAACAAACCTGCAGTTACTGAAAGACCAATGCAGCCTTTAGAATACAGATCAAAGCAAACAGCTCAAGAAATCACTCAGCCCTAGACACGCAAAAAATAAGCCACCCCTTTAAGCCTGCCTTATTCCAAAGTAAGGGAATTATTCCTTATTCCCATGTATGTACAGACTAAAAATCCTGTTAACCAATATTTCAGACATACACATATTCCATACCAAAATATAGCACAACACTAAGGCTGAAAATCCTGCAATAAGAAAATATTAAACCAAACTGCAGTTATTCTTGGATCCTGACCATACAATTCCCTGGCCTCTGACTTGGCAAAAAAACCTGACCAAGTTGTAGTGGATTTCTTCATGGGCCAAACAATTGGCACCCCTCTCTTTGCACCAAAGGTCAGCTTTACTTTCCTGCTTCCTTTCTTTTCCCAGTTCCTAATTGCCTCCTCTCTATGGGCTTCTCATTCCCAAACGCTTCTAAAATCTTCCCACAAGTTTGAAATTATATCCCTTTTATTTTCAAACTGATATTGTTCTAAGTTGTTTAATTCTTTCAGGGTACAGTTTCATAAGTTATTAGCACTGTCACTGTATTTTCCCTTTGTGCTGTTGGTTTAGTACCCACTGACTCTTAAAAGTAGCTCCCTGCTCTTCCAAGCATTCTGGCAGTGTTCCTGTTGAGTCTCTTCCAATACCATATGGATGAGGAAAGAGGAAACAAAATTGGGATCCACTTTCAAAGGATGTGCAAATCCAAATGAAGGTAAGACTGTTTTCACTTGAATGTCTCTTGGAAAACAGTGAGACATAATGCTTGCTGATGGCAAGCATTATGAGTAGAAGGAAGGGCAGTGCAAGAAATTAAAATATTTTTAATCATCAGAGAAAGAAAACCTGGCATTTCCTTATAACAGAACAATGACTTTATTAAAATAAGACAAACAATCAACCTGAAAACAATTATACAATACAGGTATATGTGAAAGCACCTGAATAAGCTCCCAGACTAATTCTCTCAGTGCTCCACTTCCCAGGAATTTTCAAGAAACATTTGTAAATTTTAGGAATTCTCAAAAATACACTGAAGTGTTCTGACAAACAAAACCCTATCCTCAAAATAACTTTAAATAAAGATGCCTGACTAAAGCATTTAATTATCTTAGTTTAAATGGACACAAATTAATATAAACTAGGAAGAAAGTAGTGGGTCAATTAAAAGCCTTGTTTTTGGCTGCATATGAACTGCAGCACACAATTACAACACGCTGTTGTACGTAGGAATGCATGACTTGAACTATAACTCACTTGAACAGATCTGCCAGCCTAAATAAACATTCCAACACCTAGAGTGAAAAGTCATTCTATTACAACAGTATAATAAAAATTACTTAATATTTATCAAAGCGTAAGGATGGACTTTAAAATTTATATTTAAAAAAAAATCATTTAAGTGGTATGTTTAGAAAAGCTTTAAGTGATCAACTGAATGCCTCTAAATCTAACACTGAGACCAGATGTGAAAAGGAACAACATACTTGTTTAGCCAACACACAGGAACTCCTTCTGTGAGGAAATACCAACTAGCCTGGAGATAAATCAGAGCAGCACACGTCCTGAAGTAGATCAATTAAGCCAGCAAATTCTATAATGCTGCTCATTGTAAATTACTGAAAGATACACCTTGAAGAACAAAAATCAAGCAAACCAAATCTTCCTCACTTTCAAGTAATTACTGTAAAACCTAATATTGTATACAGTGCAGCAATCTTCTTTGGAAAATAGTGAGAACAAGTATTTCTTTGCAAATGTGATTTCAGTCACTGCTACTTTGATTTCTAGCAATGAACGACAAAAGAAAATTAAGTAACAAAGTCACTATAAACAGCAGGGATAAAACTATGGAAAGAGAAACACGTAATATGCTTTCCCCAGTTTGCATCCAAGATGCATACATACAAACACGCAGTGCAGAACCTACCTTTCCTAAGGAGCAATTAGAACACGAGCCATCAGACACCCAACCACTGACAGCTTTGACTTTTGCTGTGCTTTTTGTAGGACTCTTTTTCACACTGTCGCGCAGGTTTACAAATTTCCCCCTGTGTTTGGCAGACACGGGCAGTGTGGATGAACTGAAAGGTGTGGGAGTGCCCAGTGCCCGCTGTGGATGCCGGAAAGGCTGCCGGGGCTGCATGTGAAGATTTGGATGTATTTCCATTCTCGGGCTCCTTGTTAAATCAGTGAGCTTGAGCGTTCCCATCTCACCACCATGAGTAGTCATGAGAGGAGCAAAACAAATGGTCCTTCTTGCAAAAAAAAAACCAAACAACCAAAAAAAAACCAAACAAAAACACACAAAAAAACCCTCCAAACACCAACAAAAAAAAAAAAAAAAAAAAAAAAAAAAAAAAACACAAAAAAAACCCCCACCCAAACCTATGGAGGGAAAATAAACTAAAATATTGCTTCCTGTAGAAGCTAAAAATATGGGGGGTTTTCTAGATTATGGTCATAGGAAGATACCCTACATGCTGCTTTAGTTTGTACTGTGTGTTCTGTGTCCTCTTACTCTATTTAAAGAGCAACATTGAACCACCACACAACAGTCAATTTGCTGAGGACAAATAATCAATGCAATGCACAAATTACTGAATAGAGGGCAAAAGCCATTTGACTATTATAAGGAAGCTCCAAAAGGTTATTTCTGCCATAATCTCCTACTATCCCTTAACTTTTTTGTATTTCAGCACCTCAAAACTTCTCCAAGGTTTACAACTAGAAAATGTTAAAATTCCTCTACTCTTCTGAATGCTTTATGGGGGCTGACAGCTAATGAATTTGTGAGACCTTTATGATGAAAACTATATGAATTGTGAATGGGCAGATATGTTGTACAAGAACTTCAACATTAGATTTTCAAAGAAAGTAAATTGGTTCTTACCATAATAATAGCAGCAAGAATTACTTTGTGTTAATAATTTTAAGAGTTGTATTTCCATGAAATACGGCAGCACTGCCAAACCAGAACTTTCAGTCGCACACTGTATAAAACAAAATCTTTTTTAAAAATTTAAGACAGCAAAATGAACCTGAGTTTTTTATTAAAATACCTTCTGTTTTAATGCCAAGGATGCATGATCTCTGTATTACAGTTTTATTCCAACATTCAAAACAAAAAAGCTCCAAAACTATTCCTTCCTCCACTTGCCAAAAAGAGCACACAAAGAAGAGCTAGCTTGATTTAATCACACTCTTGAATATTTAACTTTACCAGCCAATAAGGCAAGGGTCAAAAGTTATTTCCCCATCATCTACCTGAAAATTGACAGCTAACTACAGACAGCCCTCTTCCCAGCCTTATAGAGGGAAGAAGTGGACTCAAATCAGTGGTCACAGAGTATTCCCAACAGCAGTGACACAACCAGCAATTGCTCAGCTTTGGGTCAGCCACAGCACACCCCATCCCTCCCCTGCCCCATGGGTCTGCCCCAGGAACACTTTGTGGATCTGAATAGCTGGCATCAAGTATGATGAGAACGAAGAACATCAGCCCATAGGAAACACAGCTTGATTAGGTCAGCTGTATTGTATTTGGGTAACATGGAGAGAGGTCATCAGTTCACAGCATCAAAACATGATTATTCTCCCTCTCACTTTACACTTTCCTACAACAAATGTAAATGTTTAAATTATGAGTCAGCATAATTTTTTACACACAGAATAAAGAAATAGTCACACAGACCTAAGTACAAATATTTCCAGTTATTTATAGGTTGAATATTAAGAGATAAATAGGTACTGACAGATGCTCCTCTAATCACCAAGAGCTGCCATGTCTCATCTTCTACCCAGAATGGATGTAATGAAGAGCTACATAACATACCATTAATGCAATATTCTTAAATATAGAGACAGGAAGGTTTCTGTGACAGGAAACTGGAAACGTGTTGGTCATACAAACATTCTCAGGCTTGTGTATGTAAATGATAGTTGTGTCTTTCACCTTTGAAGCTGGAGGGTTGTGTCCCACTATATGGGCAGATACACAGGCTGTTCTGCTGCAGACAGGCAAAAAAACCTCTAGATTTTTTTTTATTATTATTTAAGGGCAAAGGCAGAGAAGCAGACAAGCATGTTGTGAATGTGCATGAAGGTAAACAGTTCAAAACCAGCACATCGCAACTTTTTCTCCTTTGAGAAGTTTCCACAGGTGCATTAATACTGAGCAACTCTGAGGCACTTTCTTCAGCCTGCAGGGATTACCCGGGTGGAGCCTGTCTCATGGTGAAGCCTCTGTATCAGTATGGTCTCCAACAACAGTGTGCTAAATGGCAGCTTTTGTAGACCACAAACATCTCTTTTCCAGAGATGTTCAGGATTGCTTGAGGTTTAGCAGCTGCATTCATACCACGCATTTTACTTGCATACAAGTACCCAGCATGACATTGTCTAATTATCAAAATGTAGAAAAGAAGTAGCAAAGGAGTTCAGGGTATAAAAGGCTTTTCTCTTGTGTACATAATAAATCCCAAAATAGGTGATGTTCCAAATTCAGAAGGAACATTTCATTCCTGGAGGCAACAACTTTGTCAAAAACAGATAGACCAAGTAGTCTCCGGATTAAAATAAAAATAAATCAACTGTTAAGAGTGCTAAGTAAGAAAATGAGGACAAGGGCAAGAGACGCTGGACACCATATTCTTGAAAATCAGTTGTCTGGCTTCCCCTCCAAGAAGGGAAGGGGAAGACACAAAGCAAGAGACAAGACAAAGGAATTCACAAGTCTCCAGTTTGCTTTCCAATATGTTGACTTCAGTGGCAAAAGAATGAAGACGATGCACTGGAAAACTGCTAACAGCACAAGTGCTTTCTCTCTGGAAGTCCTCATGCCTTTGGTTCTTGAGATGATATCAATAAGGTAGCAATAATTAAAAGAAAACAAAAACTTGAAGGCAATTGTAGTTCCAAGAGCAACAGTCCAAGAATCAAAACACAGACAAGGAACAAGAGGTACAGGGAGAATACCTAACTCATCCAGAGCTGCACAGGGTGCCAGGGAAATCTCCAAGGAAAAAGCTCAGTATGCATTGAAATTTCATGTTAAGAAAGCATGGAAAGTAAATACAGCATCATGGTCAAAAAAACATGGGAAAAGAAGGAAAGGAATATATAATCAAAGCATATAAGGCTTATATAAATCATGATGTAAACAAAATGGAAACAGACAAGAGCGAAAAAAGAAACAAATCTAAAAAGGAAGAGAAGACAGGAAGAATATTAAAAGATTCATCAGTTATTTGAGTCTCAGGAATCAGTCTGCCCAATCGCATTCACACACGAGGTAAGGCAGAGCCTGCCTTGCAGTCACAGTGGTAAGAAAAAAAAACTTCTGGCAAAGCAGCAGGACATATGCACAAACCAAAGCCAGAGAATGCAGTTATGTAACTAAGGCTGCACAGGTTTGGCAGATCATCTTTTGACTGCAGAAAGCAAGTGTTCTCTGCAGACTGCGTTAATTACTAGCATTACTCTAATATCAAGCGCTAAGTGATTTTTCATAACCAGAGTGGGTTCAGGATCTGGTTGTGCTTTCATACTAAATACCAACTCTGAACAATTTGTTGCGAACACAAAGCTGAATCATCAATATTTCATTCTTTTAAATTACTACATCGACTGCACAGTGCACACTTTGCAGCAATTTGTTAAAGTGCCCGTAGTCTTTTATAAGTAGTTTTTCTTCAAGAATCATTTTCTTTCCACATTCTCTACCACCCCCTCTGTAGCTGAGTAACAACAATATTCATAGAAAGAGAAAACAGTACTAATATTTGACCAGCAATGTCTACTGAAAAGGTTATATTTTAAAGCTTTGATGACTAACTTCCATTACTTCAAAAAGCAATTCTAATAGTTGGAAGAATACCCCAAAAATAATTTGGTAATTCACCCTTTCCATTGCCTTCAAGCAGATACTAAAAAATCAGCAACTTCTGTTAATATAGCTTGACTGATGAAAACAAGCCCTTATTCAACTCTTCTTGAAAGTAGGAAAAAAAGTATCTTCCAAAACGCACAAAATGTGAAAAGTGGCAGAAACAATTTTGATTCAACACACAGTGACAAAGCTGCATTTAAAAGATATATATTCTTTCTAGAGAAATATAATTTAAGGTCTGGCAGCGTAGTTTCATATCTTTCCTCTGAACTACATCCTAGAATGCCACAGGATATGTCACTAGTCAAGCGTGCTATTTAAAGAACTTTTCATCCATCTTCCTCAAAATCACAGGAGTCAATACTCATCTAAAAATACCTTCAGGGATTTACAGGCTGTTTTGTGGAGTCCAGCCGGGATAATAATAAACCACAACTGCCATCCATCCTCATTCCTAATCCATGTTAGCTGCATGTGGCCCAGAGCATGCAACTCTGAGCACAGAGCCACATTAACACTGATGCACCATCTCTGCCATATTCCTTCCTAAATCAGTGCCAGCCTGTGGCCTTGGCAGGTCCTTAGTGCCCCAATGTCCATGACTTGAGTTCTTAAGCTATAAATTTAAAGATGTGCGTATTTTTCCTGACTGTATTTCTCCAGGACTTTAAATTAAGTGTAGCTTTGAAAACTAAACAAATATTTTCATATTGCCCAAAATTTCAAAGAAACCAAATAAAAGAATCCAAGTTTCACAAGAGCTAAAAAAGTATAGAGCTATCTGAATATAGGCAATCATGTTTCAAGGCAAATATTTACTTGAAATTTTAAAAACAACACTCATGTATCAAAACTGCATATAACACAATCAGACAGGCTAATGTACTGCATATATCTGAATCTTGAGAACTGCAAAGACACAAGCCCAAATTCAGGCCAGGCAGGAGTCCTGCCATTGGTGATAAGGCAGTCTAGAGAGTAAACTATGCTGAATACACAGGATGGGAAGCAGAATCACTGAGAAAGAGAATACCATTAATGGAAGCATAACTCAGTTTTTTCCTTCTCTACAAGTCTGGTAATTTCTTTCACTCAAGAAAGGTTTTCTCTTATCAATAGACCACAAGACTTTGATTTTAAAATGTGCTTCCCACCCAATGAACTCAAACTCGACTGTCCCCTTGCTCAGTGTGTTAATACAGGATATGGATATCACGGCTGAGTATTTTATACACAGAGACTAAAAAACTCAAATTATTTAAAATACACTTTTTTAGTTTTGAAACCATTCATGCTTACAAATGCTATCACAAATTTATATTGGGTGCTTCATGGGGATGGGGATGTCATTCATGTTTCCTTATCTAAGCTGGCATATCCCATACTGTTTGTCAACAGTACATTGATTTACCACAAACAAAACCTTAAGAGAGTCAGACCAGGGTAAATCATAAGCTTCATCAGGATGGCCTCAACCCATGGGTGGATACAATTAACCCTGCCTAACATTCTGCACTGATATAAGGATGCAGAACCTTCAGGTTCTGATTTGTGTTTCTGACTCTCCTACCCCTTCAAGGGCTCTTCCTGGCCCTTACCATGATGGAGCAAAGACTGATTACCACAGATGAAGGAACAACAATCCCTAGATCTCCCCTGGGTGATGCCCAGGTCTCTCCAAAGGGAGTTTGGACAGAAAAAGAACAACAAAAAAGCTGAGTCTGAAGGCTGTCCGTGTCTGCCTGCACAGTGATGGGTAGGTTAGTACACAACAGTTCAACAAAGATTTTGAGGACAGGCAAGTCACTTTGGAGCTGTAACATCAGTTCAGAAAAGTACTATAACAAAGATAAGAAAATTTTCTGGATCCCAGAAAGAAAAAGGTGCACCCAGGCCAGCCCCTCTAGATTAAAAGGAGTGGTGTGAATGGCTGTGACTTTGCTTTACATCTCACCTTTTTCAGAGCAAACTGTGGCTCTTGAAAATCATACCTATGAGTGCTCAATTTTAAAGACATACCACGATCATGTTATTATCTATGCTATGATATGTCTAAGCTGTAAGTGTTATCTGGTTGCTTGGTTTTGTGTTGGGTTTTTTTTTAACTCAGTCAACAAATTGATTCTCTAACCTACTTTCCTCCTCAAACCCCACAGCATTTTACAATGAACTCAAATGAACTTTTTTAAAACTCTGAACTAAAACATAAATAAGTAACTGTGAAGAGGAAAACACTGACAGCAGAATAACAGTAAAATCACAGGTGGTGATGATGACTTGAACTGATCTAAGACAAATAAGCAATTTATTTACTGTTTCAATTCTTTATTGCAATCTTCATCTACAGAACAACCCAGTGAGGAACAATTTGCACCAAAGCAGTGACAGACAGACTCTTACCTCTGAGGTAGTCTGTACAAAAGTAGAGTTTTGTGTATGAAACAAAGAGACACCCACAAAGCAGAAATGGGGAGCCTGGACCTACAAAACTATCACCCAATGCTCTTGTGCAGTGTCTCTTTGATGAGTGAAATTTTCAGGTGGTAAGTATCTCATGCAAATACGAACAACAGTCTCAATAGAACAAGGGTTGCAGCAACCAACCTCTCCTCTCTCAAGATCTAAAATCAGACCCTTGCACACTTGCCTTTCTGTCCACTTCTTCTGTGTGATATTCAGAAAGACTTAGCACAAACCAATTTGTCCTGGCACGTCTCAGGGCCTGAGTTCAGTATCAGTCATATTCCAAATCCATAACATAAAAAACATACAAAAGTATTGGCTTTAATAAAGCTAATTTGTGGCTTTTGTAAGCAAGTGTCTAGCACTGAACCCTATGCAGCAGATTAGTCATCTGTATTCACCAAGCAATTCAGCACTCTAAGCTCAAAACAGAATTACAAGGTTCCTCATTAAGTTCACAAGTGCTATTGAGAATGAATTTAATGCATTTAATTTGCAACTTGAAGCAAGACCTAGAAAGCTCCTTTTAAATAACATCAGCCTTAAAAACAGCAGTTTTCATTATAATGCCAATGCATCCAGAAAGAAGCCCAAGCAGGGGTTTAGCATCAAAAAGAACCCAGACAAAGAAAAAACGTGATCTAAGACTTTATTATAGAAAAATGTCAGCTCTTGGGTGTCAATATTTTAGTTTTTGAAATTCACGGTAGAAAGGGTATGCTGTGCTAGGAAATCAAGATGTGATAGACTGTTCACTCCTAAGAACACTATTAAATCAAAATACAATGATAAAGTTTGGGTACTGTTTATATGCTTTAATAGATAGGTCTTTTTATAAGCTCTCAGAACACATAATTTGCAATAATCTCTAAATTATTCAAGAAATAACTAAATCTAGACAGAATGCCTATTTTGTATTTATAATTCATTCAAATACCAAAGTCAGCCTATTCTTATCTAGCTCCAATGTCTCGATACTAGAAATGTTTCAGTTAAATGTCAAAACTATCTCACTACTCGTCTCCAAAAGGCTTTTTGTCAGTGATTTTTTAAAAACATTATTAATAACACAAAAATTATGCATGTGAACCTCATATTATCTAAAGGATGATCTGTTTGTTCTTCAGGATAAGAAACATCTAGGTTCACTTATAACACTCTACTGCCCTCGAAGCACTTAAGGGTACAGTCTTAAAACAAGGAGTAATGAAGTGATCTGAAGAAATTCAGTGAATCAGAGCTAGAGTCTCACACTTTAAAATGAGTATTTATTATTTTATTGACAACTACATTATTCTGTGAGCAATCTATTATCTGTCCAAAAATATTTTTATAAAACAAACAAATTTGCTGAAAACACTAAGCATGAGCAGAACATCACTGATCTCACATTAATAAACTACAAACAGAAAACCACACCAGGAAAGTCAGCTGTAACAACCCATTAATTAAAATCCATTAGCTTTCAGGACACAAATGGCAGGGGGAAAAAAGAAATATTAATTACTTGATTTACATATAACGTGGCTTTACACTAAAGTCACTCCTTACTTCATTTACAAAAGACTTTGTACTCATAAGTGGTAGTAGCATTTTATCTTTACACATGCTGAATTCTTCCCAAACACACACTACAACTTTCAGTACAGATCTGGTGGGTTTATATTGCAATGCACAACCACCAGCTTGGTTCCTCATCTGATTTTATTACTTCTTACACCACAGAGACACCGGAAGCTCCTCAGACTCGCTTGCATGACAATATGGAGTTATGGTACAATATCAAACTAGGTACCATTATACAATATACCCATACTCATATGGAATGCACCATATGAGCCCTGCAACATTACACCAAAATAGGCATCTTTTATGTAGTGTCATTCACAGTCTTAAGCAAAGTAAAATACTGTAAGAGTTAACAGGTTTAATGCCTAGCATTATTTGAGAAGAAAATTTTCACTCCATAAGTAAGTAAGGGCTGTTATTTTTCTTACAATGGTGTTTGCTAAAATATTCTAAAGTTTCCAGAACTTTTCAGGATAACTTAGGAATGAATACAGCCTTATGCACCCTTGCAATGGAAAAACAAACACTTGTGCATAATTTTAAGTTGGCAGGGTTGACCACAAACAATGTATTCTTAAAAACAAGGTTAACAGATAAACAGACTTTTTGTCCACAATTATCCATAGGCATCTCATCTGGATCGTGGTTTAATTTCACCATGGAAACACAAGTCAGATTGGATCAGTTTCTGGTCCATGCTGGACAAGCAAAGCATGGAGCACCCACACCTCGCTGGTTCAGCTGCTGCTGAACCTCTCTCTGCCTAACACCAGCAACAGTACACAACACATTTCTACTAATGATTCGAGCTCTTAAACATTAAGAAGTAATAGGCATCGATTAAATCTTTGGATAGAAAACAGTTCAAAGGAAAAAAGAAGTGAGGTAATGGTCTGAAATTATTCACCTTCCTACCATAATTACTCAAAAAGCACTTTCCATTTTCACATCCTTAAAACACCAGGATACCAAGCTTAACGTACCTTTAGTCACACCGTTCTAAATAGTGGCAAAGCCTTGGGTGAAATTCTGAGTGTCAGGCTCACTTCAACATGTGAGGTTCAGAAGTTTCCGCTCTCAGGCCAATGCCCAAGCTGCTTCTTGCTCAGATTGCTCCAGCAGACCTAGCCTAACCACTGTCTGCCTCTTTGGAGCAATGGAGTAATGTAAAACAACGGAACAGAAAAATCTGACTCTTCGATCCAAAGGAAGGCTATTTTCTTTAAAAAAATACCCTGAATTCTGTTTCCAGTACTATTTTGCATGAAAAAAACTTTGAATAACATGTAGAAGAACAGGTCCCATAACCCCAGCTCTACTCCCATCATTAGGCTACAAACAAGGAGAAGCTGTTCTTTCACTGTTGAATCCATGCCACTATAGGAACACTGGCCAACTCCATGAAAAGTCACGGACTCAGCGTTATTAAACACACAAGTCATTTCCAGCTCTTGGAATTCCCTTCACTGGAACAGGCAAAAATCTGCAAAAGCCCTCAGAGGAAGCATTATAGCTCTTTGGCCTGGCTTTATACTTTTCCCGAACCCTCTGCTCTGGCTGCTGCTGAAACCAGGGTCGAACTTGACAGACATCCCAGTATTTTAATTCCGCAGGGTTTCAAATTTTTCCAATGAGCAAAAAACTAAGTAGAGAACTGTATTTTACAATACATTCTCTGCTTCATCTGATTATGGTTACTGAAGCTGAAGAGCAAAAATTGATAAAACTTGAGCACTGCTACATAAGTAAAAATGAGCAGGTAAGGAAATATGTTGAAACAAGTGAAAAATTAAAACTGAAAACTATGAAAGAAGAAAGTGGACTAATGGATTTGTAAAAACAAATTATTAAGTGGAAATGCTATAAACAGGTAACTGCCAATGTGCTTTAAATTTCAAGAAGCAAGGAAAAAAATGGTATCACTTATGCTGGTTTCTGATGCTCAAACCCAAATTAGCAATGGTCAGATAAGTTTTTCATGTCCTGCATTACTTGAAATTAAGTGACAGCAATAATATATGGTATAAAAATTAACAAAACCCAACCTGGCAGCAATCCTGACATTTCCCAACTGCATTAGAATACCAGACTCTATGGTTCCAACATGGACAGTGTTGTATCTGTAGTGCTTAGAACATGGCATAGCAAGGAAAAAGCCAAGAATGTTTCTAATTCAGACATGCCTTAGGGCAACAGCTGGGAATTCACCTGCTACTCATTTTTAATCACATTCTCTGAAACTATTAATCTAACCACTAGTACTTTCCAGATACATTTCAAGATTCATTCCTGCTACTCTGATTATCTCATGACTGATGCATCACTCAGGGGATGAATCCATCAGACAGCATTTTCTTAGGAGACTTGGAGATTTCTATGTCAGGTGATCATGATCACTGAGTGACACCCAAAGGCCAGAAACAGATTCTATTCCCTGCACTAAACTTGTACTAATGCTAGGCTTCCAAACATCCTCTAGTTGTTTATTTCAGGGGCTTTTTCCTAATGTAAAATATTCAGAAACATCAAATAACACAATGCACTACAGACAGAGAGAAATTATTCTGATAGTTCATGTCCCTCTCCACTAAAAGAAACAGCATTCCACATAAACAGCAGAAGTTGCCACACTTCTGCGAGCAAAGGCCCAACTGGTCAAGAATCTTACCAGCAGTAAAAACTGACAGATGGGCAAGCAGGAATTAGACATATGCCCAGTAATTTTCCAGAAAACCACCTCAGAATCTGACAGTTAAGGTCTTCCTAAACCAATCTCTGTAATAGCCACGTGCCACCTGCTCTTTCCAAATCCGTTTAACTCCACTCTTAAGTTATTCTCTTTTCAAACCTTCAAAAAGACTGTTTTGGCAGTGACTTTCAAAATTTCTTCTAAAATTTTACAGGACAGTTGTGACAGATTTAGAATTAGAGAACTATGACAGAGTTTCTAATTGAGAACCTTCTTGATTTTTTTATTCTGTAAGTATTCTCCCTCTGGTTTTTTTCTGGTTTATTTTTAAATAAACCTATAGATAATTAGATTATTCCTCTTAATACTTTACTACCCTTTTCCTTTTTACTTATGCTAAATCCTTTCTAAGACAAAGGAAACAGAACCCACACAAAACTCAAAATACAGACAATAAAGGTAGACAATAAAACATAGTCAGATCATGTTCTGCTATTCCCTACTTCTTTAATAATACCCAACATTTCATTTACCCTTTTCATAACTGCACAGTATTAAGGTGACATTTTCAGAAGACCATCAGTGACAACTCCAAAGCCTCTTCCTGTAATAAAAATACTTCATTGTAGCCTATCACTATATGCACACATGCAGGATTATCCTTCTAACTCTGCTCCTCATTCAGAACAGTACAATGAATGTCACCAGCTATTTTTGTGCCCTTTCACTTTTATCTGCTATTCTCTGCAGCTGGTTTAGTTAACCTGAAAATAAAAGCAAGTAATAAAAATGAAAAATATCAATCATGTGCTCCTGCCTGACAGCTTCCCCCTTATCATTCACAAATATGATCTTTGGGAATCCAGCCCCAGTTAAAGGGACCTGTTTTAACCAATTGAAAGATCTACAAAACATTCTTCCCCTTCATCTCATGGCACCATTATTTTTCAACACACTTTGATCCAAGAACCATTTTTTTCAAAGACTTCTGTAACTATAACGACCTTCTGACGTCCACAGGTTCACATGTAGATTTCAATCTACATGTTCCCTGTTTTCAAAGAAGTATGGAGCATCTCTAAGTCCTTGTTTTCCCTCTAAAAAAACAAGCTGACTTCACTTCAAAGTATCTGTTTATCCATCTACCTGTTAACTCTGTTAATAATAAAGAATTTCACAAAGTTTGCACAATAAGGAAATCAGACCTGCTCAGCTGCACAGAGTACACAGCTCAGAAAGTACAGCTTAGCTCCTTTTAAAAATGAGCTTTTATTTTTTTATTCTAGGACAAAAAAAATTTAAACAAAAAGGTCACGCACAACAGAACAGCCAGTTCAGCCAAGTTAAACACAAGTTTTTTAAGAAATCCTGAACAAACGCGATCTTCTATTGATCACCTGTGCCTCACCACATTCATCTAAATTCTATTGGCACATAAACCTTATTATTTCTAATACAGTAAAATGAGTAATAGGCACTACTTTCAGCCCCAAGGTGGGACAGCTCCAGCTGGCTTTTTCCTTGGAGATAGGAATCTACTTCGGCACTGCACAGCTATCTGAGAATATAGACTTAGGTCTGCACTATCACCATCTTGATCAGCAATATTTCACAGTCAATTTGCATAGCCTTTGATTTAGCATCTCACTACTGAAGTGCTGCTCTGTAACGAGGCTTAATGTGCTCAAATTCTAAGAAGCTGTACACTCCAATCTGCCCCCCCCCGCAGCATTCATCTTTTTAAATTATAGAGTTAAAAGAAAAGTTAAAGGCAACAGCAAAGAGGTGTAATAAAAAGAGTTTTTAAAAAATATACTGATTGTTTTCCAGCAGTTTACAGCTTCCAAAGAGCAGTTTAAAGTCATTATAGTAGATGGTGGACCAGAGACTGTTATGTATTTTGACATTCTCAAGTAGAAATTTTATTTGTCATTATGCTTTTTACATAGGAAATACTAATTTATTAGCCCGCTTTGGCAATTACATCATGTCCCACTAAGCTTTCCAAATGCTTCTTTTGTTGATATCATTCTTTAAAATTAAGTTTCTATCTGACTTGGTATACAGATGCCATTTTCTACTAAATAACCAAGGTTTCTACTTTCTGAAATCTATCACTAGATATTTATAGTCTGTGACCATATCATCTTCCAACTTTCCTTTGGATGAACTAAGCAGAGGTTCTTAAGTTTCTCATTATAAAGCAGGTCTTCCTGAATACTGTCCACAGTTATTATCCCTTTTCTAAACACTCCAAATTTATCAGGATCCTTTCTCAGGCCATGATTTCAGACTGGTTACCATACATGCTACAGACAGAATCCAGAGTTCCTTCTCTCTCTTTTGGGAAATCTGACTCCCTTCTCACCTGCTACACCAAACTGGGTAGTCAGATACAATTAGTTATCTAAGAAAAACAACTACAATTTACCTACTAAATTACATTTGCTTTGAAGTAGAACTGTACATCAGAAGCACAAGCAATCTTTAGTCCCCTCCCTACTCTGTTATGAAAACCAAACATTACCTGGGAGGAATTTAACACAGGCTGCTCAGCTGACTTCCACAGGCATCAGTCTTGGAAAAACAATTTTAAATAAGCAAATACACACACTGTGAGGAGCACTGATAAAGAGAATAAAGGTGGAGAGGCTAGAAGACTTTCCCCATTTCCCACAGTATGGCAGTTTCCAGTAAATACTACACAAAGCAGTGGGAAGAAATTGAAGATTCCATGATCAAAGAAAAATCCTGTACTATATCTGCATCCCAGAAAATATCTCAAGTCCCATTAGAAGACTGACAACTACAAAGATACTAGTCTCCAGTAACAACAATACTACTAACTTCCACACATTTTAAAAGCCATTGGCAACTTAAAAAAAAAAAAAAAAAAAAAAAACACAAACTTTAGCTGACTACAAGGATTAATAAGCAAGTCTATTTTACTAGTGTCCTTGTAGAATTTAAACTACTTTGTCCTCACTTTTTCTTTTTTCTATGAAAAGTATGTATAAGGTGATTTGGGTTTATAAAAATCATGGCTTAGATGTATCATTTAAAAAAAGAGACTGTTGCAAGAGACCAGAATATACACAGGAAACAGTTTAATGGAGCAAAAGACTGAAAATCCATAAACGCCAAGATCAGCTTACAAGAGAGACAAAATGAGTCATAAATGCCTGTTATCTGTCTGGAGAACACGTCAGCTCAACTCCATCCTAATGTGCAGTTAAATGCCAACAAAAAGGAAAGAGCAGCAAATGCACAACAGAAACAAGCTGTGGAGCAAGGCTGATGTATTAGAGAAGTGGGTTATAGGCAGTGAGATGAAATTCAATACTGACAACAAGTCACATGGAATAGCAATAAATGGCACAGAGACACCCTTAGGAATACCAAACTGGAAAACAAGTCCAGAAGCACTCCGGTTGGTGGCAAAGGTTTTTTAAAATTATACAAGATAGACAGCAGGGAATCCTTGCTCTGCATTGGCTGCAGTCCTTCAGAGTGCTTTTTGATACTGAGTACTGTGTGTGTGTGCACAAAAACCTGGTACATGGAAGGCAGCCTTAAGTCTTTCAAAAGACAAGTGACAGAACTGCATTGGTTTGGGGATTCTTGACAGTTTCTTAGGGGATAAAACCACCATGTGGTCATATGGCCACAGTGGTCAAGTGGGGATTACAACTTTAGTACCTACTCTGGCAACAGTTTCCAGTAGGCTCAGAAGTCAGGAAGTGCTACTGGGCTTATTGTCTTGAAGTCCAAGCAGTTCCTGGAAGAAACTCAAATAGTAGCAAAAGGTGACCACAGAAGAGGCCAGTGATGACCCCAAGTAAACAACAGCATAATTTAAAAGATACTGAAGCTTTCTCGACATATCAAAGAGTAGGTAACACATTTTTTTCCTCTTTTTTGTCACAACAAACTATTTTCGGGAAGAATATTGACATAATTAATTTTGACTTGTATAGAAATTACTTGTTATCTGCTATTTTGGGCAAAAGCACAAAAGAGGGGTTCTCAGAAAGTACATTCAGGATTCAGGGAAGACTTGCTGGGTGGTACAATAAAGTCCTCTTGATGTTGTAGACAAAAACGGAAGAACAGGAAGATGGTTTTCACTTTAGATCCAGTGGTTCTGCCAGACAGTAATTCAGTTAATAATTGTATTAATGGAAACATGTACAGCAGCTTTGGCAGCAAAACAGAAATGCTATACCACAGGAGCCGTGCTGGAGCTGTTCAGTAATCTGACAGCTGGTGAAAGACAGACTGGCCTTTCAAAACACTCTGTCAATCAATACAAGCCTCAACTGAGAGGGCAACTATCACAATATAAAATAAATTAGCAAAGTTATATAACAGCCTAAAGAGTCCTACCTCTTTCACAGGCTTCCATGCACATGGCTTCATATGGCAAGACCTTGCTAGTCCAACTGAGTTACCAGTTGGAGTTGAAGACAATGGATTAAGGTGGGATCCAGTCCCTGCCTTGCCTGAAGATTCAGTGTCTTGAGCGCAGTGCAGACAGAAAGCCCCTGTAGTAGCAGCAGTACTCCAAAAGCAAAATATTCTGTGTCTGCTTCTTCTTTGTTTACCAGATTTCTGACTCATTGTAGAAAAAAGTAATTTTCTTGAGATACGATGAAAGAGAAATATGAAGAAATTCTGTTATCAACTCTGAGCGAACAGAGCTCTGAGAGAACAGGAGAGAAAGTGGAACCTAAACCCCTCAGGCAGGAAGCAGTGCCAGCAGGTAGCGGGAGCACCAGTTCAGTGCTTATCGCCACTGCCTGAGGTGATTAACTGAGGTAACCAACTGCACATGCCAGCACAGCAGGCACACACACACACGGCTTGGGAAGGAAGCAGCACAGCCCAGGCACTGCACAGGCCACCTGCTTGGCTTCAGGAGAGGAGGACCATTGGCTACAGAGGGAACCAGGAAGATCCTAACAAAACATACACGACATTACATAAGGCATGTCAGATATTCTTAAGATTTATTGATATTAATATGATTCTAAAATTGCCTGTCTTTAAAATGTCAAGGAAACTTCACAGTCTTGAGAAGTTTCCATCTCTACCACACACAGAAAATGCTTACAAAATGAACCAAAGGTTCCAGAGACAGCCCCTTAATACTCAGGTTTAAACTATTACAAATTTCTTACTTCTTAGCCTATTGATTAGAACACATATTAATGAATTTCTCTTATAGAAAAAATTCATACCGGTTTTATCTCTGCTACAATGCCATCTTATGGAAAACACAATCAGAGGAAAAACTAAGATTTGCAAAATAAATTCATGCTTTTACAAATATGTGATATCTCATAGCTAAAAAACAAGAATAATGAGGAAATTTAGTACAGTAAAACTCATGTATAAATTTCAGAATGTGCTTTCTAATAGTGAAAATCATCTAAAGCCTGTACTATTTAAAGCTGCCTTCTCATTATTTCATCTCAGCATTAGCTGCAATATATAAATACTTAAAGATACCAAAATATAGAAAGGATTATAAATATCACTCTTAAAAATCAATTTTTGCAAGAAATACAATATACAGGGGATTAGGGTAGACACCTGGGTTTTTTTAATCATTATCTTTTTAACGCATCTTACAATACCTGTATGTTGTTGTCTGATTAGACATAGCATTTTCTACTTCCTAGAATTAAGTCTATAATTTTTAGTGACTTTGAAAGCAATAGTCTAGGACTAATTATACAGTAACACTTTTATCAAGATCTTAAAAGGAAGATACATAAAGTCAAGAAATGACTGGGCTAAAAATTCACAAAAGCAGTTGATAAGGTCTGAAATGTAAAGCTAAGTTTTTTAAATGGATAGGAGGGAGTTTCTGTCCTGCTCCATCTCCTCTTTCCTAAAATATGTCCTGGAAAATAGAAGTACAAATTAGCACAGAATACTCCAAGAGCTAAACAATTTCTCAGTATCCAATGCCGGAAGCGGATCATACTCAGTGACGTGCTAAGAATAACCTCAATGCACTGCTGTTAGAACCAGTTTAACAACATGTGAGTTTCACACAAATCAGTTTCTGGATTTGTAGCACAACACGGGCCAAATACTGCTGACAGTTAAAATGCTTTCTGAGACATGATAGCTGGATTCACCGTAAGAAACAGGAGCTTCTGAGTGCTCTGGAAAGACCTCAGGGGGAAAGCAGTGCCCTGGATACAGCTCTCTTCATTGATGCAATCTGCATATTTCTTGTTAGAGCAACACTTCAAATTACCCCGTATTTTTCATTTGCATAACTATGTATTTACGAAGCTCATGGTATATTCACCCTGATGTGTATAAATTTGTTGTATGCTTAGTTTTATCCTTATCTTCTACTTTTTACCACAGATTTGGCTTTTATTACAGAAATTAATAAATTTGCTGACAAAAATTCAAAGACCAACTCCTAATCAAATTCCTTGCTTCTTCTGAGTGACTAAATCAGCTCCCCAGACTCCTGAAGGAGACTGGTGTGGTTAGTGGGGCATAACACATTTGGGCACACAAGTATTCTTTTGGGCATAGACCAAGTGATAACTACAGCAAGAAGCTTCTTTAGGGTACAAGATCCTCCACTCAGAAAATACCCTATTACAAAATCTGAAGTCTCTTCTTTAGGAAAAGTCCTCTGACCACCTTGCTGGGTGAGCGTGACCCCAGCAGGTGCCAGAGAAGGACAGGCATGTGCAGCTCCATCTCCAGAGGTTGTTTCCCTTTCATTGGTTATGAGGAGAACTAAGCAAGTATGACCATTTCATGCCCTCCAAGAAAGCCAAGCAAATGAAGGGACAACTAAAACTCAGGGCTTTGTAGCACATTCACAGGGGAAGCAGGAGACCAGTACTTTGCAAACCATAACATTGATTATGCGTCTGTTAAAAATCATGATGTCACACCAATAAGAAGAAATAATGTCCATGATCACAAGTAGAATTCCAATAGACCAGGCTGAAATGAGAAGTACCTCATATCCAATTATTTATTTGAACCCTGCAAATGTGGTTACATTCCAATGATGGGGATGTATCTTAAATGAACAAATAAAAGACATCAAAAATTTCCAGAATATTACAACACAGAACACAACCTGACAAGAACTGAAAAATAAAATTGTACCACAATCTCCAAATGTCTTTTTCTCTCCCTGAGGCTAAAACAGCTGCAGTGGGAGGATAAGGTATGAGCACAGTACAGCATCTTTCCAGGGGAAGTGGCTTAAACAAGCTTTTATGTTTTCAGTGCATTACTTCTGAATATGCTCATTAAGGTTTTTTTAACAACCACTTCAAAATATTTTATGTTTTTTCCTCTCCTTCTGGCCATGAACATGTATAAGCATTTCTTTTTAACAGAAGAACTGTCGGAGCTATGAGAAAATCTAGCAAGCTTTCACAAAGGTAAGCAGTCTTTTTCATAGCAGAAAAATAGAACAAATACCAGGATATTTACAGAATTACAGCTTCAGTTTGAAGGAATCTCAGGATCTTTATCTGGTCCAACTCTCCCTCAAACCAGAGACTATTCCATATTTTATTTATCAGCAAATTTCTAGGCCTTACTAGTCAGTCCAACTGCAAGTATCAAGCATTCTGACATTACTTCTTCAAGCATTAAACAAACAAGACCAACTATAAAACCTATTTGAAAGGTTAATACTGTAGATTTTGACTAAAAAAATAACAGTACTAAAAAGCTATTATGCCTCCCTAATGCATCACGTCCAGTATAATGAGTCATTAAAGAAACTACAGGATTTGTCTTCCAGATCATGTACATTTACAATAAGAAGCTGAAAATCCCCCTCTACACTCTCCTAGTCATTGTGTACTCCAAATTCATTAGCAAAAATCACGTAACAATAAGCAGACTTCAGAGGAAATGGCAGTTTCTTTGAAACAAATACCAACAGATACAAATTATCCTAATAAAATTACAGTGTCTGAGGATAAATTTTTCCCCTTTTCACAAGTTTCTGTGAAAATTTCACTTGGCAGTAAACAAAATAAACCTGATGTCACATTTTTAAATAATACTGACATCTCAGCATTGTTCCATAGATCTTTCTTTGTCATAATATCCAGATCCACCTATTTTCTAATGCACGTAAGTTTAAATTCCTCTCAAGATCAACCCTAAGAACTCAAAGCCACACACTTAAGATTTAGCTTGCTTATTTTTACCTGATTTTCAGTGACGATTAATAAAAACTTGACTTATAGCAGATAGACACTGAAGCTGAAAATGTCATGTTTTTCTTACAGATTGCACTATTAAATGTACATTCCATATGTAGGGGAGGCATTCCTTCATCTCATTTAAGGATTATTAGCAGCCAAAAAACCTAGAAAGCTGTTGTAGACTAGAATTTTATACGCTATCTAGAGTCAAGGTTTTAAATTACTTAATGCTTTAGATACAATTCCTTAACCATTAAATAAGTATTCCTTATTTCATTTGACAACTTGCTAGAGCTAGAAATTGATATTCCTTAACTACGTTATTCCCCTCCAGAGCCAGGCAGCAGAACGAAAAGTACATTTTTTAATATTTCACTATTTCATTGAAATATCTCATATTTAAACTTGCTGGAGGCTCACCACTCACAAAATAACTTAAATAAAATGAGACTTCATTTAGTATTTCCATTTTCATGCTTTAATGCAAGAAATTATACAGAGCTCTGTAAAGTATGAAAATGAAAGCAGACAGAAAACACCATTCATAAATAAAAGATTATATGAAATCATGCATATATAAATAATTGCTATTTATGACGAGCAAGTAAGCAGAAAACATGCAGACAAAATCATTTTAACAAGTGGCACATTACCTGGGTGGAGCTGGCAGCAACAGAAATGCAGTCAATGAACCCATGTCTCCGAGTGAAAAAGGCCACTATCTGCTGCCACCGGGAAGGCTCATTCCGTAACTCATCTGTTGAGCCTTTCTTTGCCCACTGCTTCTGCTTTGGGCCTACAGAACTGTGGCTTGAGCCAGTGTTGCCTCGACTGGCACGAGAATAGAGGAGTGTGTTATTTCCGAAAATGTAATTCATCTCTGCAGCTCTGCAGGTGGTTGCCAGGCAGTCTTAATTCCCTACCAGCTGCTGAGTGGTGAATGAGCAGGGAAAAAAAAAAATGCAGATAGAATTACAGCAGCATCATTTACTAACCAGGAAAACAAAATTCCTGCTAGCTGATGGTATTTTTCTTCCAACACTTTCCACCCTTTACATCCCCTCTCTACCTGTGGTTAGAGTGATGAATATAATCTTGAGCAATTTGAAAAAAAAAAATTAAAATAAAAAAAGCAAGCAAAGGTTTTCCTTATTTTCCCTGTTCGGAACCCACAGGATGAAAACCTTGCTTTCTCTTCCTAGCTGACAAGAGATATTTAAGGGAAACTGGGTAGCAGGTACAGTACAACGTTACAAATTCACAGCTATGAGGATGGTGGTGGATGATAACAGCTACTGGGTGGAGAAAGCACGGATCAAAAATAACCAAGTTTCAATCACTGCCTGTAGAAAGATCCAATAGCATCTTTTCCTTGCTTGCATAAATTATGAACCTGAAGCAAACAAAACAGGGAGCACACGAGTACATAACTGCACTTGCTCACTCATTTCTGTCTTTCTGAAAACATTCCACAGAGCAGAAAGACTTTAACACCATGTTAAAAACAAGGATTTAAGAACCAACTGTTTGCTTGTTACTTCTTGTTTTCCTCCCTTCTTTAGTGCATAAAATAACTACAGAGGGAGGGAATCACAGTGCCACAAAACTCTAATTTTGTGTTGGGTATCAGAGGATGTCCAGTGAGGTTGTTCTGCTGTGGCTTTTGTTTTTTTTAATCAGCAAGATGATTAGAGAGACTAAGATAAAACACTAAGAGTGCAAATTCTGTATCTTACTCTGTAAATAACATGTCATGTTCATAATCCCCATGTCCAAATTTCTGTGACTATTATGAAAACAATAAATATATATATATATTGTAATCCCAAATTATTTCTCAACAGTATAAGAGCAGTTCAATAATGAAAAATTCTTACTATTCACTAATGACTTTTCAGTAAAATTATTTTGATTTCCGATGAACATGACAAGCATTACTGCTAGAAGTGTGCATTTTCTCTGCTCTCTTCACAATAAAACAGAACACAGAATAATCATCTAAAAGATTATATGGAATTCGAGTTACCTTACAGAACTCATCACTCAAATTTTTATAGCCAACTGTTTTAAAAAAAGCCCTCCAGCTCACATCAGAGATGACTAATGAAATCAGTGAAGTGTCAAGGCTTCAGTACAAGCTTGTCTCTGGAAAGCCGACACAAAATGATAACAACAGTTTGTGGTTTATTTCTATGGTCATAATCACTGCACCAGGGCGAACATTTTGAAAAAGCAGCAAACTCTCCATATGATGAACAAAGGCAGAAAAATTCTTTACAATGCTGTCACAACTTATAACCACATAATTCTAATTCTGACTCATGATGTGCATTTTAGCGTGGATTACCAAATTCCCCTCACATACTTTTTGGGGTGCAATATAATCATCTGCTTAACAAATCCTTACTGACAGCTGTCCTATTCTGTGAAACAATTTTTTCCCGAGAGCTTGTACTACAAGCAGAAATAATAAGTCCATTAATTGAAATCTGTCGTACTAAGATCGATGCACCATTTACTTCTAGTCACTGGTACGGCTCAATAATAAACCACATGCCAATATTCTGAGCACACCTTTCAGACAGACTTTATTAATATTTATAAAATACAATGACTTATCAGTGCAAGTGATACGAAACTCAGTCTGACTTGTGCAGTGTCCTCAAAGCTACAAACATAAGAGAGATAATGGAGGTAAAGAAATGCCTGAGACATAGTAGATACAATGATCCTTTTAAATGGGCAAGCTTTTTATAATGAGAATTCTTTTCACAAGAAGACTGCAGCCCTAGCTGAGCCCTACCTTTTTCCAGACACAAAGAGAATACTTAGTCTGAAAATGCCATGAATTTATTATTGGAGAAATTAATCCTTGGCTACGATTGAAGGTATTTGGAACAAGCTACCAACTACATGCTCTGAGTTCCGAGTCTTTATACAAATCAAGGTGAAAATATTTTTTATCTTTTTTCTACATATGGCCTTGAATGTCCACACTGCTATACATTTTATTAAATATCTTATAGCACAAGAATTAGTATAACTTTTGAAAAAACTTCTTCAAGAATTCATTTCTCTCTCCATAGGCTCCAAATGGAGAGCCACATGGAATGAGTATTGTTTAAAATTCTGAAAGTACCACAATACATGGACAAGCAATGTACCAAATACGTATCTTTCTTAGTATTTTATCAGTCTGTTTGAAGACAACAGAGTTTTGCTGTGTTTTATTGCAGTTTTTTTTCAAGGATGATTCCCACCAAGACAACAATGAACAGTGGTATCACTGACACAGAGATTTTAGAAATCAGCACATCAGGAAAGCATCATATGCACAAAAAAACTTCCTGAAAGTGAAGCAATGATGTTCTAATTTCAATGGAGACAGATATCCAGAAAAGTACTTAAGAAAGAGGTTATGCAATCTCCCTGGTGATGCAAGACAGCAATCTGTGTCACCTACACTCCATATGGATGGTAATGATATCGAGCAAGATTTGCTGACGCCTAAGCAGATACAGTTGCAGTTATTTGCAGAAGGAGCCTGTACTGTAGGGATGAGACAAACCCCGATTTTTACCAGTTACACTGCAACCTGAAGATAAAGGCAAGTCATAGCTCTGGAGATGGCACAACATCAGGATAACACAAGGAGTCCTGACTAGAAGAATCATCACTTGTACAGTTGAAAAAAAACTGGAAGGCCATAAAAACAAGAGGTGTTTCAGTCAAAGAGCATTTCAACAGAGGGTCAAACACCTACAAGGAAAAATTGGAGAAAGTTCTATTTGGACAGAAAAGGCAATATCCAGAAAAAGGAGAATCAACAACACAGATGTGGCAGCTGGAACTGCATCTGTGAATGACTGCATCCAGAGGCAAGAGGTACAACAGGGAGGCTCATCAGGGAACCTCAGGAAGTCCTAAAAGGAGCAGAGAGCATCCATCTATCCCTTTTTCATATGCTGGATATTGAACTGATGATGAGGATAAAATTAAAGACAAAGCAAATAAAAAATGCCACACATCCAGACAAACAAAACAAAAACAAACAAAAAAAAAAACAAACTACTCATTGCAAAGCAAGAATTGAGAACTTGCAGATTCAGGGCAGGAACAAACATATGAAGAATCCCCTCCCCAAACAACACATCACATAAAGACATCCAAGTTAGTATACATACCTTTGTAAAACTTAATACATTTATTGCAAGATCCATCTGCATTTCTAGTGGCTGTAGAGTAATATTATTCATTCTCTGGCCACGATATAGTAATAGATTACATTATATAGTAATCACAGTGGTGACTAAATGTAAAAGTCAACAAATACCTGGACTAGAATTTCTCTGACATTGTATCTAAGCAAATTCATATTATCAGCTTGCTGGGACAAGCTAAAACATGGCATAATGCTGTAGTTTAATCTTTAAGATAAAGGTGTCCTGGATATAACTTTACAAGCAGAATACATACCTACAAAATAAAAAGCCACAGTAACAAAAACTGTTTGTAAAGAGAAACAGCAGTTATATCTCAATTACCCTTTCTAAACAAGAACCAACAATCCCACTGAAGTATTTGAAAGGTGTCTTAGTTTTATCACCATCCAGCTACATTGAATATTGGCTAAAATAAGCATGGACCCTAAGGAATAAACTGATAGACTGCACAGAAAAAAAATTCAACAATCCCCTAAAAATTTGCAGGAACTTATTTTATTTTCAGTATCATATAGGTTTTGACAAAAAAATAGAGATGAAAGAAGCAAAACTCAATTTAGATACTCAAACATAAGACGGCAACTTTAACTCTCCAGTGATGGGAACCAAAACAACACCAAAAATGTAGGTACAAGCCCATGTTTATGTCTTATATTTTTCAGAATTCTAGGTTTAATAAACCTTCACTGGCATAACAAATTTAAGTCTCATTAACAAGGATATAACATATTGCAAGCCAAAGCCCAGGAATTCAGGACTCAAACACTGTGGAAAAAAATTGTTAACCCTTTTTGCTACGATATGCTAGAAAGTCTAACTTAGCTTTCAGTTGAGACAGGACTGAAGGATAGGTCTTGATCAAGTGTGAGTCATATGGGTCACACAGTCAATAAAATGTACAGATTTTACTGCTCAAACTAACTTATAAGTAAACACGCCAGCATGATTATTCTAGAATGACACATTTTAGTATAAATATTTAATATAAAATATTATTACCTTATTATTCATACTCAGACAACCTACCAAACTGTGCAGATTAAACTGCCTGGTCTTCCGCACCCTGTTCATGAATCTCCTGCCCATCTTTTTAGCACGCCAGACTGATAAAAACATCCTGTGTTTAATGCAAGTTTCCTTAGGTTTGCTTCAGTCATCAAAATGAACCCAACTGCACCGGGGGCTCAGGGAAAATCTCAGGCGAAAACAGTACAAGCAGTTATTAAGACAACTTGATGTTGATTACTGTATCTTAGGTTGCTCTAATGTTTGGATTAATCCACAGTCCATCTGTTACAGTTTTTCTTTCTTGTCTCTGTTGACAAGAATTTGTTGAGCAGATCCATATGGAGGAAAGGGCAGATTTGGTCAACTGCTTCTTACTATAAGACACAAACTGACACCCTTGCATACATTTGCAAATTCCTCAATTACAGGAAGTTTAAAAGTAGTAACCTATCAAGAACTCGGGCAATGCATTTTAACTAAATACTGTATGACAACTACTCTCAAGTGTAACCACCAAAGTACCATACCAGTCTAAAAATGACTATGTCTGAGGCTACATTGAAGCTTTTCTTTATAATTCCCTGTATTCTAGGTATGTTCCTGACACCAGAAGCACTGCCTTTCTGCTGAAGATGGCAAAGCTTTACAAAGTTCTCAGTTTAGAAAAAAGTAACAGATTGCAGCCTTCTCACAATCATAACCCATCTTGCAAATTACATGTCAACTGATCTTTAATTTCTAAATGGAAACAGGACCTTCATCTCCAGGATAATCTCACACACCTGCTCAGACTGAAGCAGGACAAGAAAATGAACTAGGGCAAAGAAAAAGTTAAAATTACTTTGCCTGTTGGCCTGTTGGCTAACCTTGAATCTGCACAGTTCAAATCATAAAGACCATTAATCTTTCTGGGCAGAAAAACTCTCCTAATGAGCATAGAGGCCTATTTGAACAGAAGCTTCACAAGCTCCGAAAGACTTCTGGGGAATCCCTTGAGGGAACAGATGGAACTGGAGGGAAGACACATCAGGAGATAGAAAGAAGGGAACCTATTAAGCTTATCAGCACAAGATTCAAGTTTAGGTGGAAAGGAGATTGCCCTGGAAGCATGTGTGAATATGCACATTTATATAACAGCTATTTCCATACAGATTAATAGCAAGGAGCTAAATAAAGGTGCTTGTTTGCCATTGAAGAAATGGGGCAGAAGAGACAAGCCATATATACTGTAATACCTTTACTGGTGTAGCCAGAAACTAAAATACTATCAGTAGGTGAGAGATTATTCTAAAAGTCAGAGGCTGGCTGTAGATCACTGTGTTTAGGGTTATAAGATGGCTAACATCTGCTAATTTATATTTCTGAATATAGATTTTCATTTCTGGAATAACCATTTCCTAGTCATTTCCATAATTTTAGAGACTAAGTGTTACTGACTGCAGTTTCATTGGTATCTCCCGACTCGGCTCTTTTTCAAGCTGGGGGATCAAACTCGTTCATCCTTCAATGTACAGTCACTGCTCTCTGCCTCTGACCTCTTACTCTTTTATGTACCATTTCTAAATTTGCCTTCTAAATCAAGATAATGAATGTGCAGATTTCTAAAGTGATAAGATAATGCAGTTTTACTCCCATTTGCCTCTCTAGGTATTCCTTGTATGCCATTTGCCTTTTTGACTGTAAATTGAATACCGAGATCATTATTCCATTGATTGTTATAACCCTGAGTTCTCATTCCTCCAAGATGATGCAATGAGAACACAAGTTCTTCTGAGATCCTTCTGGTAACCTCCATCCATCAGGACTACCCATCTTCTTTCTTAAGTTTTACTTTCCTTTTGTTGTTGGTTTGGGGTTTTTTAACTGTTAGATCCCAACATTGTTTTTTTATTATTTTGTGACAACTTAAGTTTCTCTGTAAACTTTTTTGAGGAAGTCTATTGCATACATCTAAGAAAACCTAGAAACCTACATCAACAAGATGATTTTTATGCACATGCTTTAAGGGATTTAAGCAGTAGAAATTCTCTTTACAATGCATTCATTGCTTTCTCATCTCTAATTTCTTCACATGCTCATCGGTTCTGCATTTCAGAACAGTTTCACTGTGTTTTGCCAGTAGAGAAATGAGAGCGAGTTCCCATTTCTCCTCTCCCTTCTGGAAGCTATTTTAAGAACAAGCACCTTGCCATATTTCATTCCTATGATACCACAGTCAGGATAAGTAGACTGTTATACAGCACTGCAGCACTAATAGATAAGAAGTTTCAAATCAGGGTTAATTTAAAACCATTAAGCTTAAATGTCATTAGGTCCTGGAAATACTTTTCCAAAGATGACTAAACATGTGAAAAAAACAGGGATACACTGAGTAAGCCAAGACATTTACTTCACAGAGTAAAACTACAACTGTACTGCTGCACTAGGATTACAAAGCCTGTTTGGAGAAGCTTTGGGTAACATTGACACACTGTTAGAAACTTGTTTGAAAAGATGTGTCCACTACACTAAGCACAGGATACAGGGCGCAGAAGCACAAGCTGCTGCTTCTAAGCAAGAGGAAAGGTAAGGCTAAAGGACACACTTCTCAGCCAAGAGGCACATGATTGTAGCACCATGCAAACAAAATGCCCGCCTAATCCACTGCCTCTTGCAGCAGCAAATACTGTAAGCACAGAGCAATCCTCCCCTCCCCAATATACCAACCCAAGCTCCAACAGAGATTCACCGTGCCAAAGAAGGTAAATGCTGTTTTACTGTTTTTATTTTAATAAAGGACTACTTGCACTCTAATGCAAACTGAGCCTGAATAATTTTTGCCAGATCTGACACTATGAGGTGAGCACAGATAATGAATGCCCAGGTGCACAGCTACTGCTTCAAAGGTATTCACCAGGTGCTTCACCTAGTCAAAAAGATTCCTTTAGTCAAGATCTGAGAGCAAAATTTACACCTTTCTTTTCAATGGGGAACAGTATTGCAGCTTAGTTTGAAATATTTCACTGTTCACAGACAGGAAAACAGTAACTCATTTGCATTTAATGTCATAATATTATGAAGTCATAGTGTTATTCACTGCATTCATATAATCACACAAGACTCCTCTAATGTGCTTTAAATAGTTAAACAACACTAGTCGACATGTCTAACACATGTTTAAAATATCTTTGGTACAGAGAAGTGGGGATTTTTAGTACATTACCTGAAGCACAAGAGCTCTAGCAAAATGAAACAGCACTCGGCCAAGAATGACAGGTCTGTGCAGAGGTGAAACAGGCAGCAGTGAAAGAGGGCAATCACTGCTCTGCCCCATCTGCTCAGCATTGTCTGTGCCCAGCACCACTAGTACAGAGATCACCATTCCTGAAAACACGTGAGAATGGGAAAGGAGCCAAGGGCATGAAATATGGACAAGAGTCTACAATTACATAACTCTAAGTTAAGATTAACATATTTCCTACCACCACCTCCAATCTATTTTTCACAGTTCCTGAACTGTTCTGCTACTCCACTGATGATTGCGCAAAGCTATTCTAGAGATACCAAATATTTAACCAATAGAATGCCTTTAGGTCCTTACTATTCAGTCAGTAATTAGAATTTTCAAGTACAGCATGAATAAGCAATTTAAAGTCCCTTACTAGACTAATAGAGCTGGTGCCATGCTCAAGCTAAGACATTTCTGCTCAGCTGTCCATGTCTATGTGTGTAAGGAACAGACTCAGCACAGGTCTTTTCCTCACAGCCTTTGAAGATTGGTGCTATGGTGAAAATCTCCAGAGACAGATCAGCAAAAAGGATTTGATTAAAGTAAAAAAGAATTGCAGAGAGACTTTTCTGAATCAGTAAGTCTAGCTTCCTGTTTTTACAAATTATTACATGTTTTCTTCAGAGCTTCTGCATTACCAGTGAAATAAGAGCCCCAAATACCAACATAATACACAAACATAATACTGGAATGTATGGAAGCCCTAATCAGGGTTTACACTTAAACAGTGAATTGACATGCTGCATCATAAATATAGAGCTATAAATAAAATGTTTTCCCTTTCATGCACAAATTGCTTGAAATAAAGATTACTGATTTATTTTTTTGTCTTATTACACCATGACCTATTATTTTATAGCCTTGTAATAATCTGTTATTGAAAGCTTTCTTCCCTGACAGAAAACTCCAGTTTTCACTCCACAGTTTAAAAAATTTCTTGGTATTATATAATCTGCGACAGATTTCACCTGATTGGAGCTATTTAATAACAGCAGATGTTAAATCCAAACCCTTCACTCTGAAGGTGAGATACAGCAGCTAAATTCAGTGTTACATTGAAATAAACCCTTTTGTAGCATCGCCATCTCGTGGCCAACCTGCAGAGCAACATATTGCTTCAAGTACATCACAGGCGGTCCAACGGGATCCCAACTTCATTTCAGAACTCAAGGAACTTCGCACTGACTTCTCCAAACTACTATCGCTGGATTTGAAATGTCAAGCATATTTAACATATATATTTAAAATTTTAAAAAAACCCTCCTATGATTATTTTATTCATGTAATAAACACATTCTCTATTACGTTTAGTTTCCTTAAGCAATGAACTATTAAACAAACCTAATCAAGATCTCGTGTATCAGCCAAGACTTGACCCTTGCACAGCACATCCGGTCAAGCTACCAAATAAACCACGCAAAGCACTCTGAACTCAGGGCTGGTGTTGCTAAACTGATCCTCAGCACAAGCTATACCTGTGAAACTATGGATGCACCACACACTCCAAATACCTTAAGACTTCAGATTAATTATAATCAATGTACGCAAAGTAAATTCTTCAGGGGAGAAACAAGTCAGCAGTCAATTAGCATCAGAATTCAAAATTCCACAAAATGCTGGTAAACAACTGAACTCTGAAGCACCCATCCTGGTTTTCAGATGAACAAGGCTGAGGAAAAATTTCAGTTTACCATACATTGGTGTGACATTGAGAGAGTAGTCACCTGAAAAGGACCAGATATATGATATAAATGGTAATATAAGCTGCACAGTATTTCCCTTACATATATTCTTTCTTATCAAGTGACTCTATCCCAGTACTTATCAATTTGAAAAAAGATAATAGCAATTCCCCTCAGAGACCTAAGATACACAGTACTTTGAACAGGCCTCATCATATTTTGTAAATATACTTACAGACTGCTTAACTCTATTTCCAAAACACTTTTCTTTCTTACAGACAGTTTTACAGCTCAGCTCTTTGCCTTTTTGATCCCTTTATGCTTCATGAAAGGCAAGACTAACTGCTCTAGGAATCAGGAAAAGCTTGTGAATAAACAGTTGACAATAAGCCTCCAGAGGAAGACAATTTATTTTTTTTTTACTTCTAATGGTTGCATATAAAATGTGTTGTATTACTTTCTGAATATCAATAAATTCAGGGAATTAGACATGTGAAAGTGTGTTCCCCTGTGTCTCTCTTCATAAGCCAGAAAAGACTGAAGTCCTGGCCATTCTCAAAAATGAAAGGTTTGTCATATTAGCATTCTTAGAAGGCACTTCAGAAGTCAATATAGCCCACTCCAAAATGGCTATTCATTAGAGCTTAAAGAATACAGATTTTCTAGCTGAAGACTGTGGAAAAATACAGAGTTCATTATGGAGTTATAAGTAAAAATAACTGTGTTCAACACCATCATATACATTTTTTAAATCTTAGAAAACCTGGAAAACAAGGACTAAACACACACACTATAGCTGGTTCTTCTACAGAATCCTTAAAAGTCAAATATAAAGAACTGACACTTTCAACAAAATTTTTCTTCATAATTAAAAAAAATAAATATAACTGGGTTCAAAACAACTTTTTTCTTAAAATATCCTAGAATCATACAAATCATAGAATTATTTGGATTGCAAAAGACACTAAAGATGATACAGATCTAAATTCCCTGGCATGGGCTTAGACACAACTAGAGGTGGCTCAAAGCCCCATCCAATTTGGCCTTCAACACTTTCAGGGCTAGAGCATTCACAACTTCTCTGGATGATTTGTTTCAGCGTCTCCTCACTATCACAATAAAGAATTTCTTCCTCTTACCTAATCTGAATCTACCCTCTTTCAGTTTGAAACCATTCCTCACCTTGTCCTATCACTACATGTCCTTGTAAAAATTCCCTCTCCAGCTCTCTTGTATCTTCAGGTAGTGGATGGGTGTCTGAGGTCTCCTTGAAGCCTTCTCTTCTCCCCGCTGGACAACCCCAACTCTCTCAACCTGTCTTCACAGCAGAGGTGCTCCAGGTCTCTGACCATCTTCATGGTCCCCCTCTGGACCTACTCCAGCTGGTCCATGTCCTTGTTACTTTGGGAGCCCCAGAGCTGGATTCAGCACTGCAGGTGCTCACCAGGGCAGTGCAGAGGGGCAGAATCCCCTCCCTCAGCCTGCTGCCCACACTGCTTTGGATGCAGCCCGGGACACATTTGGCTTCCTGTGCTGCCAGTGCACATGTCTGGGTCATGTCCAGCCTCTCACCCACCAGCACCCCCAAGTCCTTCCCCCCAGAACTGCTCTCAGTGTAATGGCATTTGTTCTTTCCAGTCACAAAGGACACTATCACACACCAACAACTCATGCTAAAAACATCGAGCTATAGGCCTACTACAATGTAAGTCCATCTCATTCTAAAGCACAAACACTCACCAGTATCAAATCACTTTTCCATCTTTTCCTCAAAACAAGTCACAAAGACTCAGAGCTGTTAAAGAAAACAGCACTTAGTCTGGCACATTGAAATGCTGTGCTATTCAGAAAATTACTAAGCTGCATCTACCTACTAACCCAGTGAATAAAACTGCCTGTTATAACCCACTCCAAAACCTCACAATCAGTTTGTTGTCTTAATCTTTAAATCTGTCTTGAAGTTACCAGAACTGTCTTGAGAATGGTGCAGGATGCTGAAAAACTCCCGACATATATTGCACTTCCTTTATTACATTTTTCAAATAAGGTCTCCATTAAAATATTTACTAGAAACAAACTCAGAATTGATTGTACAGTATGCTAATAGAAAACTCAAAATGTAACTATCAGCAGGAACTATAGTCCCACTCAATAACACACCCAGAACTTAAGTTGCCTATATTTGCTTTCTAGGCATTTTACTATCAGGCACATTGAGTCAGAATGTGTGGAACTAAGTCAATGTCTATAGAGTACATTTCACAAATGAGCAGTTCCATTAAAAACCAGAAGCATGTGTATCACATGTACTTTTGTTACCCCACAAAATTACATTCTGGAAAGCATATCAGAAGACTTCATTCTTATTTTAACTTTAAAAATGCCTACCTTTACTGGTGAAATATGAGAATGGGAAACAAATCCATGAACATTCTCAATCTGTGACAGATTCTTCTCCGATACATGGACCAGCTCTGGACCTGTCACCTCATTGGCAATGTGTGGAGAGCTGTGCTCCTGTGGAGGTGTATCTTCATCCTGATAGCGGTATTTCTGAAGAAAGAAATTATAGTAAAAGATCAGTCCACCATAGAAATGGGAAAAGACTATCCAGAAAACATAAGTCAAACAGATATAGTTATTCTTCTGACCTTGCCTGCTTCAAGGCAATAAAATCTATAACTGAAAGTTTTAATTAGCATTTTTAGTTTCAAGACTCACCCTGTCCAAAAATGTTCCAGCCTTTTTAGTCTCGCCTGGAATTACTACGATGTTACCTAACCCCCTGTAGGGTTTATTGTGTCTGTAAGATGCAACCTAACATTTCCTAACCACTTTCACTCTCACACATAACTACTGTACTCCTCAGTATATCCATAGTTATTATTAGTTTACACAGAAAGCCTGTCACATCACGAAAGGTACAGAAAAACCTTCTAAACGGGTATTCATTTTAAAGTTTTCTTAGTAGTTCATTTCTACACTGTAATGCAGTAGGTGACCGCAAGCAACCCATTTGTGTGTAAGCACAGCAACATCACACCAAGGCAGTACCTGACAAACAGTATATAACTAGTGACCCTTTTAACAGTCACACGCAACTTCAGTTTCTGGCTAGCACGAAGAGCCACATCCTTCATAAAAAACTCCTACAATACTACTTAAGGATAACTACAAAGAAACTGCTTGAAATAATCCATCATTTACTAGGTCCTGTAATGCTTAACACATTCTTAACCCAATTATAAACTAGAAGCAATTCAAGTATATTTTCTCTAAAAATACTAATTGTTAGCAGAAAAGCACAAGGCAGAAGAAATAATTCCAAAGAGGAAAGCAAGAGCATTAAGTTGTTACTACAAGAACCCATTTCAAACACTTCCGTATCTTCTCCTTAGCTGGATGTCAAAGGAGAAATGGTGAAAACTGACAGTTGTGGAAAATTGCAATGGTTACTCCAAAAGCCCTAATTTTCCAAATCTTTGGCAGAGATGTTTGATGAGATAACCAACTTAATAGCTCCCTACTACCAGAAGTTCTTTTTCTTTTCTTTCCCTGCAGCACTGAGATGCTGGATTGCTCAGCCTCAGACTCCTGCCATTCATCAATTTTCTGAGATTGACTTGTTTTTCACTTATCAAAACAAAACCCTGAAAGGAGTTGACATTACTTCTCTAGAGCAGTCATATTAAACATCTGAAACAGAGAAGAATTCTCTTTTAAAGAAAGTGTTGGCCAAAAATACAAGGGAACATTATCAGAGTATTAATTAGATCACACTGCAATGAAAGAAAATAAACATTAGAGCTTCAAGAAGCATAGAAAATGTCTTGCAGCCTCAGAGAAAGGAGGAATTCTGCTGACTCAAAGCAGCCTGCTCCATGGGTGAAGGCAATGTTTGGGTAGACTTGTGATCCAAAACATCCCTGACAGACCTCAGGCTTTGATTTCGTTATGAAATACAGGAAAATCATTTGAAAGTGAATTTAGTTTCCAGATCAGCTCAGAACAGACCCTGTAAAAAGCTGGAAGTGGATCATTCCATTTGTATCGGGGATTTGAGGGGGAAGAGGAGAGGGAAGGTGAGGCACACACAACACACAAACAAACAAAAAAGCCCAAAAACCCCAAACATACAAATTAGCCAAATAGTCACAGGTCAAACAAAACTAATTTCCTTCATAGAACAGCCAATACCTTGGGGGGGAAGCACAGAATTACCTTGCTTTTTATCCTGAAACAAGATACATTTACTACAAACAGATATCTGAACACGCCTGAGTGGAAATGGGCTCTAGATTTCACTAAAAAATATGTTTACATTATATAGTGTATCAGTGCTTATAATAATATAGTGCATATGAAGTTTTATTAGATCAGTATGCCATCATTTTGATTAAAAATGAAAAAGTGTTGCAGTAAGGAATACTCTCCCCTAAAAGTTATTGATCAGGCCTACAAACTTCTCAAAAAAAAAAAAAAAGGCATTTTAAAAGTCAACTGCTAATTGGATTTTGATGTAATATTCAAGACTGACTTAACTATTATTTGCAAAATATTTCCCAACTTAAAACTACTACAAACAACAAAATTAACGTTTAAAATACACTACATGAATTACTTGCATGATAATGTTTCAAAATGCAAATAGAAGACAAGGACACAAAGTGCATGAAATCATAATATCCACAGTACTACTTATTCTCCAAGGTGCCACACTATTCTTGCCCTTTACAGAAATTACTTATGAGCCAAGTGCTTCAAGTGAAGCAAACTACTGTATCTTGTAACAGCCAATTGCCCATCAAAGTGGAAGTGTTTAGTACTGCTTTCCTACGAAGCATCACCTCTGAAATCCTGCCTCTCGTGTGAGGCGGTGCATTCAAGCAATCCAGCTGGTCGAGCAGGCACCACTCAACACTGCCCTTTTCCTTCCTCTCCCAGGAGCTGCCAGCCCTTGAACAAGAATTCAGTCAGCTGTTCCAGTCATGCCAAGTTAATTCTGCTGCTAAATATGAAGCAAAAGCCCATGTAAGTTGCCCTCCATAGGAGTCTAAAGACACAATTTCACAGTACAGCTTGGCTCGCTCAAGGGCAGCCACTGTCCAAAGGAGCAGAATCCCTTCAGTCACTCTCAGTCGAGCTGCACAACTTCATCTCCCTGCCCCTCGCTGTGAGCACACATCTGACTTCAGATGAGGAGAGAGTTCAGCAAACTAATCCAGCAGAATATTTCTTCCCTCTCCCAGCAATCCTAAATTTTCTGTAGTTCCCTGAAGTGACTCACAAGCCGAGACATGCAGCAACACTGTCACAACAGGAAGAACAGCAGGTAAAGGGTAGGGCCAACCCATCTCATAGTGACTAGGGGAAGACCATTGCTCTGCTTACAAGCAAGGGAATCCAGTCCTGCACCCAAACCCAGGCTCCAAGGAGGCCTTAGTTTACAAGGGCCATCAGAGCTATGGACACATCAAAGGAAAGAAAAAGGTGTGACAAAGGAGCTCTGAACTTGCAGACAGACTCCCTCTGCTTCACTCTTGGAAGCCTCCCACAGCACCCAATTACATAGTGGTCAAGCAATTTAGCTACTTTTTAAGAAGCTTTATGGACTGCTTTATAATTTTTAACCATAATTTTAAGTCCAAAGCAACCAAGTACTAAACATTTAACAGAGCCTTCTGACAAAGGTACTGCCACAAAGGATTCTGTTGTAGAACACAGGTGTGTCAAAATTAATTTAAAACATATCTTTTCCGATGCAACATAATTAACAGGATACCTTCAGGCTAGATTTTCAATCAGTTTTGGACTGTCACCAAACTCTATGGACTAAATTACTTACTGATGCAAACTACTGAAAAAACCCTTTAATAAACCAGTGCTAGTTTGCATGAGACGAGAAGATGGCCCCAATTCACCACAGTGAAATCATTGTCCAGATCCATAACCTCACTAATTCAGGTCCCAGGTCTAGCAAAATTAGACAAAAATAACAATGAACAAAGTATCTGCAACAATATAAAGGACAGACAAGGATTTTGTGGACATTTTATAGCACAATTTTTGAGAATAAACACCACCTGTTCACAGAAAAAGCACAGAAAAGTTTTAGGAAACTCATTCTAAAAAAGGTTCACTTTAGTCTGCCTAATCTCTTATCTCTATTTTAAAAAGAAGATATTTCAAACAGATTGATATGTAATCTACCCCCTAGAGACAATTAAGTTGTAGATTTATATATTTTTTAAAGATCCTCTCATAAAAAAACCTTACTGGAACAAAAGGGAAAGGAAATTATTTAAGGAACACCTAAACAATGCCCTAAACTCACAATCTATATCCATCACAGGACATAACACAGTTTTTCCAGAGATTCAAGCCTTACAGAATGTCACATTCATGGACAGAAAATTAATTATGCTAGAACATCCTTAACTACCACACAATCTAATGACAGAATGTGAGGCAGCAATAACTACAATTCTCTTCAAAATGGAATGTGCATCAAAATCCAATTCATAGTAAATGTACATATCAATCCACTACCTTATGTGAAAATAAATGTGAAAGCACAATAATATATCTTCTCTACACACAAAGAAAAAAAAATCAGTGCTAAAACATTTTTAATCTAAGAGTGAATGCACAACTGAAAAAAAATTAGATGTTCATAAGTTAACTTCTTAAACTCACTTGCCTTCTCCAAACTTTAACCGTCCCCACCCACCAGCCATACAATGCCCAAGTTACTGCACATTTCAAATAACAAAACCAACAAACCCTAGGAAAACATGCAGTCTGACTTACACAGTCTGTCCCTGGGCTAGTTTTAACTTTCACTATGCAAGTCCAACTACGTTTTGAAAGAGATAAAGAAAAAGCGAGGACTTCAATAAGCAAATCTAATCATTTTACTTTGATAAGTATACCGAAGCTTACGGGCCAGACCTTCTCTGATGCAGTATGAACAGGCAGAGTGATAAAACAGAGTGACTAGACCATTTGCACATGATTCTCCAAGTTTAAATACTTGTTCTTGTTCAGCCACTACCCCACTTTTCAAGTTAAGACTAAATCTGAAAGGATCCTTCAAAAGATCATTCCAGCAACTGAAGTTACTGTGAAACACTTTGACATGCAAGATCTCCACTCCTGCAAAAAATTACTAGAATGCAATGTCAAAAGCAAATGGGTAGAAAAATCTAAATACCTACAGTTCTCCTTACATCTCCTCAAAACCAACCTTCACAACTCTGGCATCCACATAACTTCCAACAACTCTAATAATAAAAGTCACAATAAAGGCAGGTTTTGCACAATCTTGCTAAAACAAAATAAAGACTATATTAAGATGCTAATGCCTTTTATACAAGTCTTTCCTGTAGCCTAAGGGAAGCACTTAGGAAAATAATAGTGCCTTCTTCTTGAAGGGGAAAAAAAGTACACAAAACTAAAGGTATGCTCCACTTTTGCAGAACTGAAGTCAACTTGAAAAGTTTTTTTACAAATAAAACAGGAAGATTATGAAAGCCAAATAAAACCTCTTTGCAGGTGAACAGGAATTCACACTGAGAAGCTTAAAGCCTGTGAACAACAAAAGAAACTTTAGTAATGTAAGAAAATAGGATGATAGTGTTTGTGTCTTTTTAGCACTTCTTCACTGATCATGAAATAGGACATTCAGTATTATTTTCAATTTAGGTTTCAACATGGGATAAACTGAATGACTTGAAATATTAGAAGAGGTTTTTTGATCTTTGAGTTTGCTATTTTAAACATAAGTTTGGTGCTTTGAGTAACTAACTTCATTCTCAAATAAAAACACTAAGTTTTCTTTTAATAACTAGAGCTATGACAAAGGCACAAGGCATTTCACTCTCCTTGGACAGTTTCAGTTTGACATTGTATCTTGACTGAAACTGCTTATAACATGCTTATTTAGGTCACAGTGTTCCATCATATGCCAAAATGCACAGCCAGTGTTAAATGTAAGTATTTACATAATGCTTCATGTCATGGATGTCCACAAACAATAAAACAAGTTAAGATAAGTAAATACATTTACAAAAACTCCAGAAATATTTGTAGTGAAGTTCACTTGCCCCAGAAGGCCAAGAAAATGAGACTAAAGAAAGAACACTCAGACTGTCAATGTTCTTTTCATGTGGTCAAAAAGGAAACCTGAAAACCCTATTTCATGGGATTACTTGTATAAGATTGTTTCTTTACAGGAAGGACTGGTATAGGTAACTGTATTACTGTTTCCCACTGTCATTTAAATATTGACTTTCAGTATTCAAAGGCTGTATCTTCTCAGAGGAAAGAGCATTTTACTTTCAGTACTATGCAGCACTACAACTTTTATTCAAAACTGACAAGTGCCTGGTGCAAAACCTCTGTGCACTACCACCAAGTCACTATTTGAAGAGAAATCCTTCCGTTCCTTTGGGATGCAGTCAGTATAGACTTAGTACATAGGTAGTAGCATAGAGCACCCATTCTCGATTAGAGCAATACATGTTTATTTGAAGATAGCTAAAGGCTGTGAATAATAAACAGCCCAAGGCATTTTAAAGCCCAGCCCTGCTGAATTAACTACGCTCAGGGAGCTGTGGGTCTGCTCTGCAAGACACCCTGGCTAGAGTGCAGCCGAAGGACAGCAGGGAAGGCAGTGATGAGGAATGGTGCGGGCAGGGACCCGCAGGCGGCCGTGCCCCCCCGCCCTCCGGGGAAAGGTGCGGAGCGGGGACCGCCGCCATCGCTCAGCCCCGGCACAACATGCCCAAAGTGGATCCAGGATGCTGCCTGGGTATTTTTAGTTTGCTCTTAAAGTGAACAGCATCCTTACTTTGCAGCAAAACGGGCAAAATCCAACCCGAGAGTATTTTCATGCCATGGCTTTCTTCCCAAATTCACTGTTTAAACATGAGCATATCTTATAATCAAGGAAAGGGGTGTGTTGTTACACCAAAAAAAAAGTAAAAAGGAAAGAAATCAGTGTTATATCAAGTAGTTTCCAAATTGCTTCAATAAATAGATACATATTTTCAACTGAAAAATGCTTTGGACACAGGAAGGATAAGCAGATTCAAAACAAGACACAGTCATCCTCCTGGAAATAAAGCATTCAACTGAGTTTTGTAATATTTACACTATCAAAATAGCCATAAAAATTTAGACTCCTCCCTCACAACCTAGGTAATATTTATTCAATATCAACATTTTGTGATACATATATATATAGAAAAATGTATCACACATGCATATGTGTGTGTATATGTGCACATACAACCCACCCAACTTTATAAAATAAAATCCAGTTCAGAGTTTGGGGGGGTTTTTTTGTTAAAATAACCTACACTGACTTGAAAACACTGAATATGTAAAGTAAGTTTTGGAGAGAAAGATTTCCAAATTTCTGTCTGAAAAGTAACTTCATACATATATCCCTTTAATTTTAAAAGGGCTTTCCAGTAGTTAGCATTCTCATTGTATCCTTGACATTGCATGTTAATTTTACTGAAAAAAAGCATTTTTGACATACACAAAAAATATTCTGTTTACCATTCTGAGGATTACCAAATTATATATGTTTTATTACTCTGAAACCTAAACAGTTGATGTAGTCCTAAAATGACTAAAAGCCTGAGGGCACTGTTAAAACCCAAACCTGCCACTAACAATTGCTTCCATCAATATGATGTCAGGAGGCATTTCCAGCCCTGCATCTCAGTGCAAGTCTCCTGTGTATTTAATTCTCTACAGCTGAAGAAAATGAAAGCCAAGTGCAATAAACTGATTACATGATGATTAATGCTGATTAATGGAGAATGACGACATTTTACATGCAGCATTCAGTAAATTCAAAATGTTTTTCAAAGGGATCTCTAAACAGTAGGCATGATAATTCATTACTTCTGTCACCATCACTAAGAGCTTGGATAATTGAGTAAGGCATGGAACAAAATACACACTATTTCACCAGAAATTTAAGGTACAGTTATATTAGACACAAAGGCAATCATTCATTAAATGAAGCTTACATTTCCAGGAAAGTCCTTTTATAGACCCACCTTACATCCGAACATTAAAGATATTGTGTTGTTCGTACATGCTACTTTACAGTGGCATAGCATCGGAGAAAAACAATCCAAGTTTTTTATGCTAGGAGACATTTTTTCAGACCCTGTGCACTTCAATCGATCCGTGACTGAGATTCCAGGAAAATGCCTCTGTAAGCGCTGCTTGCTGCCTGTCTTTGACATTTAATCTAGGTCCATAGTGTTCAAAAATAAGCCTTTATATAAATAGGTTGAATCCTTCAGGAAAAATTTTGCTTCATGTTAGAAACCAGACCTTATAAAAAATGCAAAGAAAAAATCCTGTGTCCATTTTTAAAATTTTTGAGTCAGCTTTATATTTAATTACGTTAGAGCCAGCTTGAAGTGACAACTGTCTCACCGCCCAAAGTAATACTCGGATCCTCTCAGCCAGAAGCCCGGGTTAGATCCAAGGCAGCTCCACCTGCTGCAGTGCAAGGACTGCTATCTCCTCCATGAAAACAGAAGCAACTCCAGCAGAGCCACTGCTCAGTGTGTGCTGGTTGCTTAGGGGAGGGGCGAGATGTTGCAGCAAGGGACTCATTACACGGCCCGATAGAGATAAACCCAGCGCTTCCTGCAAGGTGCTTTCGCACTGCACCAATGAGCATGTGAAAACCCATTTTAAAATCAGCTGTGTGTAATTATAAAACCAGGGACGTCGTAAGCCTAACAGCAGGGAATTTGCTGATCTGCAGTTTACACTAGCTTTTTCAAGGAAGTGTCAGCAGACCACAAAATGAATGGCTCTGGGATATTTAATCCTCATTTTCAAACATTAAAAATTCAAGGTTATTTGACACATCAAAAAAAAAATGGTCTTTAACTGCTGAGTAAAATTCCTAATGGTCTACCAAAAGCAATAAAGAAGCAGCTACAGAAATACATAGTCTCCAACTTTAACACACAACAAAATCAGAAGCTCCTATTTTTCCCCCAGTTATCGCTATGAAATCATGAACAATCTGCATCAATTTGATTACGTGAACACAAACAAAAGTGTTGGGGGAGGGGGGGGAAAGCTTTTTTCCTTAGAACTGAAGTAAATACCATCATAGTCTCCTTAAGATTTGTTGTTCTTTGTTGTGTGCTAACAAGTCTAACATGAAAAATTCTTTTTAAAATGTTTTGTTTGGGGTTTGTTTTTTTAACCAAGCTCTATAGGATTCAAACTTCATTTCCTTTTTTACAAGTACATGGGTCCCTGCAGGATATCAATCTATTTATATATTTTAATAAATTGCATCACAGAACTTGATCAAAAACACGTCCTCTGCAAAGACTCTGCTCTTGCACCATAAGCTAACTAGCCTTCACAAAAACTTCAATGAAACAACAGTAGCCATCATTTCTATTTTTTATTGCACTAAGAGGTATTGTAAAAAAACCTGTTTAGGACATGACTGTTCACTTACATTTATACCTGTACCAGCCTTTAGTCATCTCCCTTTTACTTCATTTGGTTTACCTCATAAGCACCCCCTGAGGTACCAAGTTTAGTGTAGTGTAAAATTCATCCACACTTCCAGCTCAGAAACGAGTAACTTCATGAATTATACTGAGACAGTCTTCTTTATATAAATGTGCAGATTGATGAAACCAAAACTAAGGCAAAATGTCTGGAGAGAAATGTGTAACTCGGCCCACAGTAAATCTCAAAATAAACTTCATTTACATGAGGACCTCTTTCTTGGTAGACTATCCAAGGATCACTGATGACAGCATTTCCATATTCATGAGCATAGTTTTCTTTCCACCATGTGCAGTGACCTACAATTTTTCACTAAATAGCCTTAGACATCGTTTCCCACAGAAGGTCATCTTCTGCACGTGAATGCAACAATAGGGGCAGGGCCAATGAAAAATACTTAACACTCAACTTACTTGTCATGGAAAAAGAAACAGACTGTAAAAAAAAAAAAAAAAAAAAAACCAACAACAAAAAAAAACACCTTCTTTATTCAGCTGAGTTAGATCAGGTTTTCCTTGCAAGAGCATTCACATCCAAGGGAAGCCCTAAGTAGAACAGGATGATGGAAGAACCTAAAGCCCTCTTATGTTCCTTCTGCTGCCTGGGGGTCACAGTAAAAAGTCTCCCGTCTGAAGAAGCAGGGCAGAGCAAACTGAGCAGATACTCAAATGCCACACATGAAATAGGAAACACTGCACAAGGAGAAGGAACACAGTCACAGAGCACTGTCTCTTGCCAAACACAAGAATGTTTCTATCCCACAAAACAACCTTTTCTATGCACCATGGATCAACAATCCATCTTACTTCCATACCCCTAATCACACTGTAATAACATAATTTCTCACTGAAATAACACACAGTCAAATGCATGGCAATTTCATGACAACAAATAAAGTCAAAGAGCCAAAAGCATTTCTTGAATGTTGTAGAAATAGCTTTTTGTGATCCAGAAAATATAAGCTCTAATGTGCCATGGGCATAGAAAAATCAATAAGAGGAAGATACAGTCTACACATCTACAGAGGATTCCATCAGTAAGATACAATAAAGAGAAAGCTTAAGTAACTTCAGGCAATTACATCTACATTGTTGATGAAGAACACATAAAACATCTGAATCTTTCAGCCATATATTTGCAGCTGTAGATAAATAAATTGGTTACACTGCAGAATCGTCTCAACCTTTATACAAAGATGAAACTTTTTACACATCTTGCAGCCCACAAGCTTAAAAATACAATATTTAAGCTTGTAAAATTAAAATATATTCTTACATATTTTGCTGACTAAATTTAACTAAAATGAAGGTTTCCCTTGATCAAAACAATTATTTGAGCTCAAAGACTTTTTAAATAAACAGCTGAGAACATAAATCTTTCTGAAATTTGAACATAGTGTGTTATCATAAAGAGAAAAATATGAAACAAAATATTTCTAACCCTACTTTTGAACTCTAAAGAAACATATTCCCACTTAACTATTGCTCTGATTCAAATTCAAAGCTGAATTAACATTTCAAAATACAAAAAACAATGTATTAATACAATGATTAAGTCGTTAATAATAAGAATATGTCCTGAACTTCTTAACTACCTTTCACTACTCATTCCCCATTTGTCAGTCTTTTTTTTATTATCACATAAAAGGTTGGGCTCTTACAGTCAGCGGCCGCCATTCCCATGTTTCCTTAAAAGTGTTCCCAGTAAAAGTGACAGGTTTCATTCTTATGAAAACAGTATATAAAATAAATCACTTTTTTTTTGGGTTTTATTTGAATGATTACTTGGCAATACCACATCTTTATGTATGGCTCCCATGTGTACAATAAAAATATCCATATCATTGTGATCTTTAATTAATGAGCAAGACCAATTTTGGTTTTATCATAAAATAAGAAAGCTACAACTTCCAAGTCTCCCTGAGCACTACGAATATTGGACAGAGAGAAAGAAGAGCAATACAGCATCGAAAAAACCCCCATAGTGTAAGACTTTCATAGAAACTTAATGTTTCAGTTCAGCACTCACCAACTATTCTTGATTGAACACACACAGTACCAAGTGTTATTGATCCATGTGTTCCACCCGTATCCTCAATACAACACAGGTTAGGAAACAGCAGTAAGCATCATGACAACCTCATAAGCAGTAAGACCTGGAGCCTTTAATGAAATGAGTAGTGAAGGTCTGGCTTGACAGATGTACCAACAGTTCAGGCTGCCAAACCAAAGGGGAAAAGGCTTTCATATTTCTTCAGACAGAACACCTCCCTTAAGTGTCACTGCAGGCACCTGTCAAGCTGACAGGACTCAAGTTCAGGTCCATTTTCCCCAGAAGCCTGACTTTGTATACTTCTAGGATACTTAATACAATCCAATTTTCAAAAAAAAATATGCTTATCAAAATTATTTAAATCTAACAGACTTATTTTAACCTCTGCTCTGCATAATCATAGTTCTTTAAAGAGGACACAGAATTCCAAAATCATCAAGAGCTCTGCAAAAAAGCTTGAATACCAGTTTAAGATTAACTGACACCACCAGAGAGCTCTGATGTAATGGCTGCAATGATTTCTCACTCAAGGAGTAGCAATTTTATAAGCGTTTTCTATAAGGCACATGAAATTTGAACACTAGTTTGAGAACAACTGATGTCTGGTGCAAACTGCATCCATCAGCACCCAGGAAACATTTTGGCTCTGCAGTTCTTGCTCCCTGAAGTATCAGATGACCATCCAGGCCAATTTTGAGAGAGCAGTGAAGAAATGTCCTGTTATTCCTGCATGCTCCTAAACTGCCAGAAAAATCATTTGCATGGTTCTTTCAGGTTTATTTACTGAAAACACTGTGAGCTGAACATTCCCTTTCTAAAGAACATTTTTAACTGTATTCCATAGCTTAGGAGCATCTTTTTGTGAGCTTGGCAAGTAAACACATTTGCAGAAGTTAAACCAGCAGCCATTGCTGCACCTCCAGTTCAGAACGCTGATGTGTATCTGCCCATAAGAAGCTTAATACTCTCATATATAAAATTTGCAGTGCCCACTCAATCCAACCCATGTGTGCCCAAAATAATCACCACTGACCTCTCTCAAAAATTGAGTCTTTTCTATTGTTTTGACACCAAAACCAGAAAAATATTTTCTGGGACAATTAGCATACTGTAAATAGAGCTGTCTGTGTCTTAAGTTTTCAAAACCTTGAAGAATACCACAGCCTCATTAACTTCAGAAGGAAGGTAAAATGTTACTTTGGAAAGAGAAATCTGATTAATAGTTGCCTTCTTTGGTTTTTAAACTTGACCTGCAATGGCATTTAAGCCCAGAACAGGTCCTATGAATAGAAAGTTTTCAGTGGGTGTTTGTGATTTTTCTCCCAGTTTATTCCAAGCCTTAAATTTTTACATCTAAGACAGATCTGGGACATCACTTCAATGAGGTCCTTCATAAGCCTTCGTAAGTCAAGCCAAAAAATAGTCAGGAATATTTCCCTTCCCAACTGATTGACCATCACTATGGGCATTTGTAGAAGTTTGCTTTTGGAGTTCTTTTCAGTCCAAAACAGAGGAGGAAAACATAATGCCATACCAGAGAAAAAAGAACAGACATGTCTGCATTATGATGTCCTCTATATGCAAAAATAATCAGGTTTCAAAATATGAGCTGACAGACTGAAGAGCGTTCAGAAGCAAAACTTTACAAAACCTTCCTGACAGTAACCACTATATATTCCAAGTGTGATTTCAAAGATATTTAATCATATCATTCATCTGTCAGTTCCTGTCTCTTAGTAATTCTCACACTGTAAGTTAACTTCATCCAAATTCACTGGACAGATAGAGGTCTCGGAAGATATCAATCACGTGCAAGTTTCCTAGCAGTAGGTAGCAGGCAAGTGAATAAATATCAAAAAAAAAAAAAAAAACAGCAAAGGAAGGGGGAACAGCGAGAGGGTAAGGCTGCCTAAGCAACAACAAGCAGCGTTTATATAATGAGAAATGGATCAAGAATATCAAAGCAGAGAATGTCTAGTAAAATGTTATATAGTGGCTTATATTAAAATAGTAGCCCACCTTGATAACAAGGTAAATAGTTGTGCTTTCTAATGCAGGTATGAGGCCATTTCATGTTTTGGAATTAATAAGGCCCAGAGTGGAATCTCTTCCCCTTCTTATGTTTTGGAAGCATTTTAGCACTACCAAAACATGTTTCACATCTTCAGTTGACACCCAAGAAGTTCCTGAGAATCAGAGAGGTCACTCTCTGAGTCACTACCATGACTACAAAGGAAGTCAAAACTCAGTGTTATTTTTTCCTAACTGAGAATCACAAAAGTTCAAAAAACACCTTCAAAAGAGACTAGGAAATGACTGAAAATAAATTGTCCTTTTTGAAATACTCAAAGTCTGATCCAATAAAGACCTTGTATATACAGCAGACAGACATCTCTCTGACCTCCTGTTAAATTCACAGCAGAAAATTAATTTCATTATATTGGCAACATCAAAAAAGGTGACTATTCTGAATAGACTGTGTACTGTGATTAGAATACAACTCAACTATAAAATTCCTAAAATCAAAATGTAGTACATTGCTTTAAGCATATTTAACATGTCTAAAAACAGCCTGTCATAGGTTGAGCCTGGATGCCCCTACACAATTGCTCATAACTCCCCCCCAGAGGGAAGTGGGAGAGAATCAAAAAGGACAAGCAAGGGGATAAACCTCATAGGTCAAGATAAATAAGTGAAAGGGGAGATAAAAAAACCTAAACTAACCAACCGCACATAGGAAGCAAGCCAAATCACCAGCCAGGTGGTCAAAGGCCAACCTCAGTAGCAACAGCTACTTCCTTCCAATTTTGTTGCTGAGCAAGATATTAAAATATAGGGAGTGTCTTTTCAGTCAGTTTGGGTCAGATGCTCCAGCTGTATCCCCTCAAACCACCTGCCCGCCCCCAGGTCACTTGCCAGGGCAGCAGAGTGAGAAACAGAAGAGGCCTTGACATGGTGTGAGCACCACTCAGCAGTAACTGAAACACGGGTGTGTTTGTCACAATCTCTAACACAGCACCATATGGGCTGCTGTGAAGAAATTATCTCCATCCCAGACAAACCAAGTACCAGTCTGACCTGAAAAGTCCTTTAAAATTAACAACTATGAGATCTTTGCATTCAAAAAAATACTGCCGAAATCACTCTTAGAGTACAAGTATGTGATTAATCTAAAGTTGCCTTGGATGTGTTGCTTGCATCTGTCCAAGCAGGAGAAAAAAGTATTCATATTTAGCCCTAGATGGCTCCATTCAACTCTCAAAAAAAGATTTCTAATGAACAACAGACACTAAATCCCAAAAATTAAGCTGATAAACCAAAAAAGCCCAACAAGCAACAGGCCTTCTGAAAGACCTAAAAGATTTACACCCTTGCCTCATCCCTTCTCCCTCAATAAAGCTTCCACCCAGTCTGTATTTGAAGTGGACGGACTCCAGTCTGAAGTGAAAAAGATCATCAGCCAAGCGAGGTTAGACTGTCAAGGCTATACTTGGTGGGAAAGATTGGATCCAGCAGGGTGTGATTAGTTGGAACTGCTCTCCCCAGTGTCAAGACCAGGCTGGAGGAAGGATCTAATTTATCACTCTGGATTGTTCCCTGTAGGACCTAATCTGACTAGGTTAAGCATATCCTCCAAAACAACATTTTCCTTAAACACCTACTGGGCTGAAACAGAAAGCTACTTTGATTCAGACTGTCATGCAGGAACTATTGGAGGGGGAGTGTGATGGGAGGAAAGAGGGCCATCTTTGAGGTTTATTCCAGTATAAATAACATATGAAGATCCTGCAGCTATTGCAGGATTGCTCAGAATCTGACTCATCCCATCCCACCGTTTTGAAAGAGCTCCTTTAGGAGCAGCAGTTTTCAGTAGTGGAATACCTTCTAAATGGTCCACGCAAAGTAGTCAAGAAAAGTAGATCTGCTGCTGAATAACTCTCAAAGTATTAATCAAGCATCTGTGCCTCTGCTGGAAAAGTAAGGGCACGCTGGTAAAAAACAAGTGAAAATGAGGGGAAATACATTAATAATACATATCTTTTATCTGGCAAAGCCTCACACCACTTCAGATTCATTTCAATAGCTGTTCATGCTTGCTTAACACAACATGAAGAAAAGACTGCAATTTGACGTATTTGGTGCTACATCAAAGCAGCAGAGCAGAAAAGAGTAGAGGCTATCAATCTCTCATAGCCAGTGAAGTGCTTGCACAATACTAGTAACTGTGTTTCTGTCTTCCACCCCTGCAGACAGTGAGAAGGCTGTTCCCAGAGACAAACAAATCAGTCCTCCAGTCCTGCTGTTTTAAAAACAGTGAAAACAGATCACATTTCAATTATAAAATAGTCTATTGAGCTCAAGACACAATCTAGACAGCAATGCTGTTCTGTGGATGCTCAAGTACCTGCCATACATTTCTGAATACCCAGAAGACTGTCACTAGGCTCTAAAGGAAACAACTGTTTGCAAAATGACTTTTTCATACAACAAAGTTCATCATCATGGCTAGGCTTCGAGAACAAAGATTTACAAACAACAAAGTTGGTATCATGCTTAAAGGAGAAATGTCAATAGTATGTCTTATGTTATTCTAATGAATCTGAACATTTCAGCAACAGAAATGACACCCTCCACTAAATGGGAAAAGATTTGTAATGCTACTTTTTTGACTCCAATGGATAGAATAATTTGCTAGCCTACAGTTTCAATTCATTGCAACTCCACTTTCTCCATTGTAAAATGCAGATCCTCTTACAGGGAAGGACTATGACTGCCATCTCAATCCAGATGGTAAGAGTGCTGCTGATTTACACTTTGTAACTGAGCATAGATAAGGAGGCTGTTATTAACTTCAGGTCATTCATTCTTCTGACACTCTGGAAAACTAAAACGTAAAGGGGAGAGTTGCAAGAAGGCTCAGAACAGACAGACAGAGAACAACGCTTTCAAAGGCCTCTGACAGGGCCTCTTGAAGCTTTCTTATCTGTAAGACAAGCACTCACAGGCAGGACAGACAGACTGGCTTGAAAATTTGCTGAACCACCTGGCTAAAAAGGCAGAGTTGATTCTGCTAGTAAGTGAGCATCACTTCTCTCCAGTTTTAAAGTATTTCTGCTGCAGTTAGCAGATTTATTCTCCTCATTAATATGGCAGCCAGTGCAGTAACACATTCAGAGCCTGCAAATAAGGAGGAAATAATTAACAAGCTGAAAAAAAGGAGTTGGGAGGGGGGTGAAGGTGGTCTCATAACTTTTAAAAACTGAAAACACAAGTTACAACTTTATCACCATGACAGAACAGCTTAATCGAGAAGCATGCAAACTTATCAAGTGAAGTTCCAATCACATTTTCTTATAGCAGGTTCAATTATCCTAATGCTAGCTAGCAAAAATCAAAACACTTATTCTTACAGTAAAAATTACTGTCAAATTAGAGCCAAATTTTTCTAAGAATTCAAGCAGTGATGCTTTATACACTTTACTATTACCAAGTGCTGTTACCCTGACCACAAGCTTTTTCCAGTCTGCCTTGGTTACAAATGCTTTCAAATCCTGCTCCTCCACTCCCCCAAAACATCATAATTTCAGAGAAGGCAGAAGGAACAATCCTTCCTATGGCAAAAAAATAACAGTTGGTATTTTGACTGGCAATGAGGTCTACATCTGCTGGAAGAAAACTTCAGAAACAGGTAACAAATATTTGTTACCTATTACCTCACAGCTATTAAAGCATAAAAATAGTGGGGGTTTTAAGCTTGCAATGTTAGCATCTTAAATCAAATTTAACTTTGATTTAGATTTGTGTCCACAGTTTATGAATCAAACTTTCAAAATATTGATTCTGGACTCAAACCTACTTATCAACCCAAGAGTTTTTTGCATATTAATACCTGTTTCTAAACCACAGTGCTTCAGCAGGAATCTAGGGCAACACAGGCACCAGTCCTTAAAAAATAGTCCTTAGCAGCTGTTGGCAAACTAATTGCACAACTGTTCCAAACAGAATATTTCTCCTCAGTATGTGTTAGCAAGCTGCAATACCTTGCCACAGAAAATAGTGCCCTACTTCAGCTTTGAAATGACTTCATTTAGGACCCAAATACCTGAGTGAATGTGACAGCATGTTAAAGCTAATGTAGGTCATTCTCCCCCTCTCTCTCTCCCCTCTGTTGCCTTTAAAACACCTAGAAAACAGTAGCTTAACTAAAATTATAGAGGAGTTTTTCAACCACCAAGTGGAGCAAAGCTACTAGCTCAAAGTTAGAATTTCAATTTTCAAAAAGAAACTTAGAGAAAAACAAAGTATTACTTCTCTGTATAATTTTGAGATACTCACAAATCTTGCCTGTTGGAGACATTTCTGATCACCTCATCTGATAAAAGTGGCCACAAAAATAAAGAAAATATAGAGAATAACAACAAGAATAAAGGTGCTCAGTGCCTTCCATTTGAGAAGACTTCAATGCCAAAACTCTTCACCTCATAAAGCAAGCAGTTGAGTTCGGAATATTGATGATCAATCTTTAAAACGATGAATGGCAGAGAAAAGCATACAAAATGCAACTACTAAGTATTTAAGACAACATAGGCATTAGCAGACAATTAAACTACTCAGCAGATGTTTGAAGCAAATAAAAGAAACTACTGCGGAACTCGTTGTCATAGATATCAAATGTCCAAAAAGAAACTACAAAACAGCAAATCAACAACCCAGGGTCTAATAAAATGTGTAACTGAAATCACAGTCTCAGGAAATCTTTCAGGCACTGCCTGCTGGAATGGGACAGCAATTGAAGTGGACACTTGTCCTTCAGTTACAATCACAAAACAGAATCACTAGGATTGGAAAAGACTTCAAGGTTCATCAAGTCCAACCATCAACCAGGCACTACTGTGTTCACCACTAAACCATATCCCCAAGTGCAACATCCACATGCCTTTTGAACATTTCTGGGGAGGTGATTTCACCTCTTCCCTGGGGAGCCTATTCCAATGCCTTACCGTCCTTTCAGTGAAGAACTTTTAATAACATCTCACCTAAGCCTCATCTAAAGATGAATTACCAGTCATAGAATATCCCGAGTTGGAAAGGACCCACCAGGATTACCCACAACTCCAACTCCATTTTGAAGAAGTACCTGTACTGTGAAGGATTCAATTTGCATCACCTACTACCAGAACATCAGAGACTCAGATCAACTCCAGGCTTCCCCGGGGTGTCATTAGTATTGGTTAGAGACATGCTGATCTAATGACAAACAGGAACAGAAAGGGAAAAGGGGAAGGCAATGAAAATCACCAAAGGTGTAATATCTACAGAAGCCATATAACACACAATGCAAGTCAGAAAGTTTTCACATTTCTTGTATGTTTATGCATTGCTGAGGACACGCACGGTTAAATTAAGAGAGGAAAGGGATACAAACAATACTCGCCAGAGTTGGCAAAAGCCCTTTAAAACATTTCATAGAAAAAACAGGTCAACAAAATAAAAATGGATAATCCAATTTTAACTAAAATTACCACATGCATATATTTTTATAGTGTATGTAGATGGATATTAACTGTATAAAGAAATTTCAAAAATAACATGAATATAAAAAAATATATATAATATTAACAAGATTTATAGCTTCATGATCAACAAGTCAACAAATTAATACCAGCTCTGTAATCTGTAAGTTACGCTACATTCTTGTGATCCCTACCTTTCAAAAGAACATCTCACATACTTCAAAAGGGGAAAGGAAGCTTTGCCAACTTCTCAGAAGTAGCAACCCGCATTGTCCCGATTTGTTAACCTGAGAAAAGCACATTGTACACAGTAGAGGGCAGCAGTTCTCCACTGCCACTCTGAAGCATTTCCCTCTTGGCAACAGCAGCATTTATTTAAAGATAAGGATGCAAACCACTAAAGTCTAGAGTAAATTATATTCCTTTTTCCGAAGTCTGCCTTTTGCAAGAGTACACTTCAAAGTACAAAGACAAACCAACATTAAAAGAATTCACTATGATTTTCAAGCAGCAGATTTGAACTAAAAATAAGACCTGAGAAGGAGCAAATTGATTCTGCCAGAAAGTTTTTCGTTTCCTTCACTATAGTCACAATCTGGCACCAAAGTTGTTTCAATGTGCTGTTTATAAATTGCAGTCCACTCGTGAACCAATGCACAAAAACTCATTTTTACTTTATTCTCTGAATGAACAGATGAAGAAACATTTTAATTAGTGGTGAGAAAAGTAAAGGTTTTCAGATTGCTACTTAGTAGTCAGGAAGTTGAAACAATGCCATTTTGAAATTAATTTTCCTGTTTAATGTTATCAGATATATATATATAAAATTTTCCAATCCTTGTGACAGGAGAGTAGCATTAGAATATGCTAGAAATAGTGTTTACAGGATTTTAGATTACTAAAAATCCTCATTTTTGGATCCAATCCAATCTGAAGATTTTCATTCAAAATCATGCAAAGTGAGGCAGATTTTTCTGCTAAGTCTCTCAAACAACCTAAACCCATAATAAACAACTTAATATGACCTCTAAAACCCTCCAGCTACATCATAATGAGCTCATGCTATCTATATTATTGTTATAAAATCCTTTTATTAACTAATTACTTTAGTAGCAAGGATCCTTTTGATTTCCAGCTTTGATTTATTTTAGCTTAATTCTTATTGTCCCCATTTCAACACCATTTCATTTGAAGGGTCACTGCTGTCTTTCGTTTTTGGAAACACATTCCCTAAGTCCTCAAGACAAGCTCTCGCAGCCTTTTTTTTTATCCCTCCCCCTCCTTCCCAGACAGCATTTCCCTCACTGCTCTAATAGTACTTCCAGCTGAGTATGTACAGTTTGCAGTGGCACTTATGTAACACTGCATAAAGCAAAACTTTTCCATCTCCTCAAAATATCCTGATGGCCCCCAAGGAGTATTTCAATCGATCAAAATAAGATCAGGGATAGTGTTATAAAGACCATGCTGCATCTAGCCCAACTACAGACTTGTCTCCAGTTCCTTGCCTAAAACCAGCTGTGTATATCAGATCCTGTAAACAACCCATTAGGAAGTTAGGAAATAGCTACAAGCAGCTTTTAAGATGCATTTATTAAAACTGGATCACTAAGTTAACTACCCTTCCTCATCCCTACTGGAATTCTTAGAGCATATAATGAGTCAAACTTCAATGAAAAAAAAAAAGTTGCTACTAAAGTATTCCCTAGTCATTTCCTTAGCCTGAAGGAAGAAGAATTACAGCATTTAAAAAAGATTTCATGTAATAAAATAGTCCTACTTTTGCCTTCTTGAGTGACTGTTCAGTTATTATTGAAATTAATTACAAATAGCAGCAGAAAGATGATTGGGGGGGAGGTGTTTTCTTTTAAATGAACTGCAACAGCATCATAACATCAGAATGCTGAATTATGAATGGCATCTCTTCTTCGTTTTGACTTTGGAGGTTTTTTTAAGAAGAACTGTACCTGAATTAACTATTAATGTGCTTTTCTAAACTAAAGCTAAAGCAACCAAAGGAGATTTTTCAGACTCAGTCATGTGATAAATAGTTGCATTTTACCACATGTGAATGGCTTGGCTTTTTTTTTTATTTATTATTTCCTAATAGGAAAACAGGAGATGAAAGAATAAGAAGTTTCCTTCTGGGTAAAACATTTACAAAAATATACAGGAATATACCATAAGTCAAATATGCACAATTTTGAATTACTACATATTTTCAAAGAAATAATGAGTTTACAAAAGTTAAAGGCTATCTTTTAATTGCAGATGAAAAATGGACCAAGTTCATCATGACTGTTCAGTACAAGGACTTCAACAGAGTTATTATACTGATAAATAAAGTACAAATGCAAGAATTCAAGATGCAACTGTTCAGTTTCAGATTCACTGCTACCACATTTGGCCAACCCACCACCCCGGCAGCTGGAAAGCCCAAGTCAGAAGACCCTTTCTAGTCTACTCTGAAGCTTAAGATACACCACTGGCAGACTTTGTGTCACACACAACATGCAAACAAAGTATTCCTCAGGGGTGGGGTCTTCCCCAGGTAAGAAGGTCCCCTAAATGCTGCAACAATCGCACAATTTTTCCAACAGGAAAGAAAGAAAGAACAGGTCACAGAGGAGTGAGAATTCCCTGCAGTGGTGCTCATCTCAATGGCACATTTGAGAGAACTGTGAATGGTGACTGGCACACTCAGCCCCGCCAAGATAAGAAAAAGCAAAAGTCCTCCCTATTTATTATTTGTGGGCACAAGTTACGCTATTGTTAGAGCACAAAGATTGAAAGAAGGAAGTAATTATTCTAATGTTTTAACAAAGTGCAGGGGAGGGACTCAATTCTTCCAGGCAATATGGGCTTGTCACTAAAACCCCCTAAGGCCTGTTCATTCTCTGTTGGGCATTTAGATGAATTCAGAAAATGTTGATGATTCCTGCCCACGCTGACCTTTAAGACAGCAGCTCTCAGTTACGCTTTTAGTGTGTATTAGAAGTTCATTAAATGGGGATGGTCACCACCTGAGTATGTCTTCAATGTTTTACTTTTTTCTGATCTGGTAAATACCAGTCCTAGGAATGAGATTCAGGCAATGTTATTCCCACTTAGGAAAGTATGAGTAATACCCACTGACAAACATCAGAGTATGATTAAGCCTCAAATAAAGTGTAAAAACACCCCTCATGTTAACAAAGCCCTGGTGCAATGCACTGCATTCACAAAAGAAGTGATCAAGCACAGTGCTGGCTAGTAAAACAAATCTGACTAGCAGCATACCGGATAATCAGCCAGTGAGCTCAGCCATCCCAAAATCTCACTTCAAATAAGCAAGGAAGCCTTTTGGGTTTTTTTGCCATCAAGAAATTTAAATACCTCTGCCTACTGAAGGAATCGTGTTGGAGACCATATGCCCAACTATGAACAACCCTACATTTATTCACCCACTGTTTTCATTACAACAGGAAACTATGCCAAAGTTGTTCACTCAGAGTCCAGTTCCATGAGCAGCAGCCAAAGAGAGCAAACATTTTGATTCTCTGCTGCAGAGAGAATCACTGCTCTTCTCAACTTCGCCTTCCAAAAGTGTTGTTAAGTCATATCATTCTACCTGCCTTTCCACAGGCATCTGAATCACTTTAGCTGCTCAACACTTTCCAGTCAGTCCACAAGCTGTATAACTCAACTGCTGAAAATACTGACCTTTTATAGGCATTTATCTACACTTCAATCGATTACTAACCAAACATACCCAGAACTGGTGCAATAACCATATATAACTTATTTGTCACTTATATCTAGTATTAATTAGCAGCTTTTAATTTTAAAACAGAAGGATAAGTAAGTACAAACACAGACAAGAACTAAAGATTCATCAGCTTCATGTAAACACCTCGGATACACAGTATCCAGTTTCTTCAAGCACACAAACTCCAACAAATACAAACTCCACTCATGTGTCTGCCTAACTACACAATTCTAGTAACTTTCGATTTATCAATTCAAGAACCCTACATACTGGCAGTCATTTTGAAGCAGCAATCAAAGATTATCTCTGGAGATGCTCTGTATAGGAAGCACATGCCACAGATTTGTACCTTTGTTTTGTACTCTGTGTGCATTTTGGTGAGACTAGACAATCCATGTAAGAAACAGACAAAGAACACTACAGAGCAATTGCCTCTGGCCCAGGAAGTCCTTAAGTCTAAAACTGTTGCTGGTTGGGAGAATACCAAATAACATGTTAACAGAAAGAGAACTCTGAAATTCAGAGAATTCCCTGAAAAAGAAGTTAAATGCAGAAAATTTATTATATCTTTGTAATCGATACACAGTACAAAGATAAACTTCTACTAATGATTTGCCTCAAGTTAGCCTATTTTCTCATGCGTTCTCAGTACAGCCTTTTGGATTTTGTGTATCAGGTCCCTTTATCATTTCCTCCACTGCCACTCTCTGCCATCTTAATCACTATTGGTGATTAATTGGTGCCATTACTTATCACCTTCAAACCTATTCATCTTCAGAACTCAAAAGAAACCACCTTCAGTTCCATACACAGAATCCAAAAAACATAATTTCTTAAGTTCTTAACTACAACCTCTAGATCTAATCAATCTCATACTATCTGATGCTGCACAGGACTTCTTTATTTGCCATCCAGAGTTCAGAAGTGTGACCCCCCCTGCCAAAGTTCATTCTGTGTATTAAAACTTCAAACTTTTTAAAAGCTTGTTCACAACTACAAATACAGGCAGTTGGGACATCGTTTCTTCTGGAATAACCATGAGATCAGTATTCTCTGCTTGTATTCCTCCTTGTTTTTGTCAAACACCCTTTAAACCCATTTATGGCATCATTCCTCATACTTGGTCTCCCTAAGTGAAAGCCAATCCTTTATACTGCAGACAACCATCCTTGGTTTTGACACTTACCGGCTATCTAGTAGGCAGCTGTTCTTTTGGCATTGCATTATACTTCAAGATTACATGCAACAGCAACTTCATACCATCTGCTGGTGCTGCCAACATTAGTGATGCACCTTTTTTATTTTCACTTCCCAAAGCTTTTATGACTGATTCTGCACCCATTTCTTCAACACTATAACCAGATGGTGTACCGAAGTCAAGCGATGTATTATTAGCACTACTCAACTGGCTCACCAGATAACTATGATATTTATTCAATCAAATATATTTGGAAAGTAATTTGCTTTTTAGTGGGGACATGGAATGTTGGTAAAATTAAATTCTTGGCCAAAACCCATCATTACACGTTATTCACATGTGCCAGCTTGGAAGGACTGTTGTGGACTATTAAGCACTCAGTGTATTTCTTGAACTCTTAGTGTAGTAATTTCCCATATAATTCATTTACATCTCTTCTACAATTTTCATTTCAAAATTCTTTATTTTGTTTCTCCACTTAAGAAAGTATCCTCTTTTGGGCCCACCAAGTAATTTCTCCATCAAGTTTATACATAAAAGATTTTAACTGTTTTCACATAATTGCCTCTCACAGCCTCTCACATTTTATTTCCTACTGACATCAGAGCTTTCAGGTTTTATGCACATAGTAGCTTTAGAAGGTTAAAACTTGCATTGCAACCTCTCATGCTTTTTAAGACATTTGTTAGATCACATCTGGAATATAAGATTAAGTACACTGAAAAGCCACCAAAACTGTTTCAGCTGCAGCACAGGGAAGAAAGGTTCAGGGAGCTGGACTTGTTCAACACAGAAAAAGGTGCTTGGCAGGAGCCTTTTAATGTCTAAGAGAAGAATACCAAGAAAACAGAACTTGGCCCTTGTGCACAGCATGAGGAGAGTCTACTTTAAGCTGAGACAGGGTGCAGGAGGTTACAAAACCTAATCAAAGCCCTAAATGACCTGGGCTAAGTTAATGCTGCCCCTGCCTTAAGCAGATGGTTGGATGAGATCACTTCCAGTGCATGTTCCATTATGCACAACTCAAGTTGAGGGAAATTCCAAAAACTGACAATAACAACAAAGGAACTTTGCACTACAGTGCAATGCACAACCAAGTGAGGAAATCTGCATGAGTCAAACAAAGTCAGTGTCAGCTTTCCCACTTCAGCCACACTGGCTGTTGCTGTGCTCCTGCAGTCAGGCACCTTGCAGCCACATCACTGCACTCACCCACAGTTCATCAGGACTCTTGGCTTAAGTTTAACTACCTAGAAAAAAACCTTCATCATTCTACCTTAGAAATAGGCTGATGCATTATACAGGCTTCCCCTCTCTCAAGGTACCTCTTTTGGCTACTGTCAGAAACAGGTTACTGGACTACATTGATACTGCTCGGGGGCAGTCCAGGATGCTTCTTAGTATTTTGAAATAAAAATGGTTCAAAACAATTGTTTTTTCACACTAGTCAAACTAGAAGCATTATTTAAAGTAATTTTACCTCATTTTCATTTTAAATTCAACTGTTATACTGGAAGTATACTTTGCAACTAACAAGCTAAAAATGACTGTTCAAGAATAGCTTTTTCTGGAAAAATCAATGATTTTTCATATTCTGTATTTTTAAATGCCATGAACTCATTTAAAACTGTGACTTAAATAAAAATCATTACTGTAAGCTCAGCCCACGTGCCTGCTCTTAATAGTATCCATGGTTGCAGTGATGCAAATTTGCCTACCTACATCAAACCAAATGTGCCCACATAAGGAGAAAAAGAATACTGTATTAATCAGTACTCTTTGCACTAAATTCTGGAAAATAAACCAGTTAGACCTTTGAAGACAGGACAAAAGTTAGTTTAAGGACCTGTTCACCCATGTGACTAGACCTTAATTCTGAATTAAGCAAAACAGAGTTATCAAAGAGCAAGTTAGGAAAGATTTCTCAAATTCATTCAGAAATTCCTCTTGCTGGCCAAATCCTTTTCTTCCCTAGTCAGAAATAAAGAGTAACAATGAACTGCTTCAAGTACTCCTCCGCTCAAGATAGAGAAAGGGGAAGAATTTAACATTATTACTAATCTCACCATACATTGCTTTAATGCTGATTTCAAAATTGCCTTACTTACATGCATTGATTTTCCTTAACGTTTGAAAAATAGGTTTATACACAAAACCAAGGAACATACTTTTCATTAGATTACAACTTCCAAGAATCAGATACACACATGTACCTGGGGAAGCAAACCATTATTTTATAAGCGCCACTGAATAAACAGCTTTAGTTGAAGCTACAAGGTACTACAGCAGCATTTAGTTAAACAAGACCAAAACTTCACATGAAGCAAGCAGGAAGGATTAAGTGCTGATAACTCCAGGTGGAAATGCACACTCAGTCTAAGCCCAGGTAAGACTATGCTGTGCAGAGGGGATGATCTCTCCTCTCCCCCCGCAACGTTTCTGTGAGCAGTCTTGCTTCTTTAGCACCCATAGAGCTAGGTTATTCATACTAAAAAAGAACTTTTTTTCTCAGATTATGCTTTCTGTTGGCTTAACTTTCCATAATTTTCTCTCTGCTCTTGGACAAGTAGCTATGGGAAGATGAACAAATGCACAAAATTATAAAAATGACCCTCTCCTAAAATGGGTAAATAAAATTAAAGTACATATCAATATAACTGACTTCAAGCAATTAATATCCAATCCCAACCTCATTGCACAAAAGAGAATATTCTAAAATAAATAAAGCAGAAATGCCACAAATTAATGTTATCACTCAAACATGATTTAAAAGGATATGTTTCACTTCCAAAAAATCCTAGCAGTTCAGACACCAGAAAGACCCCTTTCTGGTGAGGTAACTTCACTCACTCCAGTCAGCCTTTGCTTTCTTGTGTCAAACAGACCAGGAAGAATCTTGAACTTTTTTTTATAAAAGCTATCATTAAATCCACCTAATATTCCCAAATATGTTCAATTTTATTATGCTTCCTGAGAAGGATGTTTATATAAGCACGTTTTATAGTTTCAGATTATCTAGAAGAATGCTAAAAGTCAAAGTAGTTTGCAAAAATAAAGAAATTAAACCAGCAACTATTTAAGCATCCAGGGAGAAGGGAACAATACAGAACAAGTTTACCACTTGAAGGAAAATAAAAAACCTTCAAAAAAACCAAACTCAAGGCAATATTTCACAAGCACGTTACTAATACATTCTGTTTATGTATCAGATTTTCTCTTTAGCAGTTACAAATAGATTGTATTAAAAATAAACATATATAAAACTTTGTCCCAGCACAGAAGCAATGACACTAAGCTGAGTGTCTTCATCTCAAAGCAGTAAAATGTCGAGATAATAAAGCATCTAGAAATATATGTATCCCTAACACGACTTGCCAGATTCATCCTGTTCTCTTTGATCATTATTTTAAACATAAGGTCACGTAAAACATCATTTGGAATTCCTCATTCTTTAATAAAATATAAACTACTGTTTTAGCATGTTAAAGGGAGTGAATTTTTATAGAAGAGAGTACTGAAGAATGAGAAAATAAATCATTCTAATACACTTGAATTTTTCAGTATGTGCATAATTAGCTCTTCAAAGAATTAACATCTACAATTGTTCTTAGCAACAACTATAGATTTAATTTCTACACTATCTGCAGTTTAAAATTTAAAAAATCAGCACTAGAAAACCATCAAAACATTTTCACTACAGGTAGACAAAAACCGATAGAAAGATTCAACAAGAACTTCTGAGATTGTAGGCATTAATCAAAAGCTTTATCATCTTACCTTTGTTGTTACAATGCATAAGCAATCCATCGTTTCAGCATAGCAGGTATCTTTCCAAACATTTAAAAAGGTTTATTTTCAATCACAGCTAAACACCATCTCAGCAGAATGAGAAAGAGCACACTCATTTAATAGTCAAAATAGTAGAGTGAGTGCCAGGTTTCCCTTTGGATTCATTTAGAGGTAGAAACAGCGTGGAGAAAAAGCAGCAAGCTAAAATACAAATGCTCTAAGTTTCATGAAAGATTCTTAACCTACTTGGATTATCTATGTCTGCAAAACTTAAATGTATCCTTGAAAATATCCTACAAAAGATGTCAAATCCTGTTCCATACCAGTTAAGTACCTCCTCGTATTCTATTTCATATACTCCTCTTTCAGGATTACCTAACACATGAGCATCACAGGGAATCATTTGATGAAATGCAATACAAAATTATTTTACAGCAAAAAATCTCAATTCAGCTTTTCTTAGCTGGTTACAATTTCTAAAATGAAGCGTTTGTTCAAAAATAGTTTTGGTTGCAAACAAGTATTTCTCCTCTAACGTCATTTCAGCATTTGCAGCCTGCAAAATAACTGATTTCCTAAGCAGTAATGAATGGAATATTCCATGTAAAACAGGGAGACAAGAATGTGGCAAGGAAAGAGTAATGCATATTGCAAGAGAAACGCTATTTTGAGCCTTGAATTAGCCTAGAATTTCATTTCCTTTTGTAAGGCTGTAAAGGGTGACAAGGCAAAGTTTGTATGCACAGGCATTGTCTCCTCAGCCTGATTAGCACGGCTGGGAAAAGTCTAACACTTGGGCACAAAAAAAAAAACCATCCATGTACTCTGAAACACCAACCTGATAGTTTGATACATTGGTAAGAACCTTATTACATTAATTTCCCTCAAGAGGCATTGAAAGCAACTGGTTAACTCAGTTTCCACTCTCTTGTCCTATTAGGTTTCCTACTAACACCTTTGCTGCAAACACAATTAAGAATATTGAAAATATTCGATAAGTAGTAAATCTTATCTGCATTATTTTGCTTTTAGTCCAAGAGGTACAACTAGCAAAATTGACTGTATTTTGCACCAGCAAACAACTCTAGAATATATTAAGTGTGTATCTAGAGCATTCCCTTTAAGGTTTCTGCAACTTTGCTCCACTTGACTCCCTGGCTCTGCCATATGTGCTGAGGTGGGTGGGGGACTATTGAGGTGGTGGAGGGGGGCTGGGTTGGTTCCCAAAATTACGTGTTTTATTTTGCAGGCAGGTGGCACGTTTGTAGAACAAACCTGAATGGAATTTTAAGATAAATCTTATACTACTCAGCCACCAAGATGAGGATTTTATCCTTGTATGTCCAAGTCAAACCAGTGATATTTTTCTTTTTTACATTGTCTATAAAATCAGGTAAACTTGGCTTGTCCCTCATGCTTGGTCTATGAAGGGCAAAGATTAATGATACCTTCTCATCACTGACATTTCGCTCGTAGCCACCTTGGTTCAAGATGAAGCTTCTGCAGACTAATCCTGGCTACAACCAGCTCATCTTCAGAATCAATCTCTTCCATTCCCCTCATTTTTTTTCCTCTCTTGCCTTCTTTGGGACTCTCTCAGAACTAAGGATCATTGTCACACCATTTTTTCCCCTCCCATCACCACCATCCTTCTAACAAGACTCAAGGCCTGGTTAGTCTTGTCATAGCAAGGAAGTAACTCCCGACACGTTGCCAATGCAGACTATGAAATGTAGAAAAGAGACCCATCCAGAGAGGTGAGGAAAAGGCATTTCTTTGCTGAGGATTTGTGGATTAGGCTGCTCACCAAGAATGGGCACACTAAACACTTCAGAGCAGAGGGCACAGACAAAGTCACCCCATAACAAGTATGCTTGGAAAGTAGTAATGCATCCACTGCATAGATCAGAACAGCATGTACCACCAAGCTCCATTACAGCCTTTTACCAATCACTGCACCACTAAAAGTCCTTCTGGTAACTCTCTCAAAACTGATCTTCAGCTAACCACGTCCATACACAAGAGAAAAAAAAAAAGAAAAAAAGAGAACAATCACACAAACTATACCAGTAGAGCAAAATATTTTGTGGCAAATACACCAATACACATTTTCATAAATATAGTGCACAGACAGATAAGCACTCAAAGAAGAGAGCACTATACATAAAAAAATATTTCCTAGCCCACAAGCAGTTTCTGAACTTTTCACTGGAAATACAGAAGAAATAAAGATTCAGAAAAGAATGAGCAAGACTCAAACATTCAGAAGGTTCAGCATTCTCGTAAGAAAAAATAATACAACTTTTTGAAGACAAATTATAGAACTCTATGAATGAGTAAGCATGTGTTAAATTTTGGAGATCAAAAGAAACATTTTTATCAAAGTAAGAACTAGGTAAGGAAACCAGAACTAAAACTACTGCAGTTAAACAATTTAATAAAATAACTTAGAACCTTATTTCCTTTAAATTCTATTGTGAGAAGCAACAGAAAGATTAAAGAACACACAAAAACTTGAATCAAAATCATGAAATACAAGAAAAGTCACATTTTTAATGCACTCCAGAATAAGACATTTCCACATATTGCTTTTAGCCATTAAAATCACTACTATTCTACTGAATTTGTGGGAAGCATTGCAATCTCTTCAATGTCATTCCTACTTATCAAAACCAAACCTTTCTGTCCTGTCAGCTCCAAGTGATCTCAGTAACAGTCAGTAACAACTACTCTATACAGCTTGGCCAGAAGGAAAAAGTGCATTTCCATCCACCAATATACATGGCATTTATATTAAAAAATAAACACAATTCTCATGTGAGAAACACAAAGAAAAGAGATAGGTTTTTCTTGCTTTGAATTACCTATGAATTCTTTCAGGTTATGCTTGGCAGTCATTTTTTGTACTTTCACAGGCTTATTCTTTTTCCAGTGTGGGAGATTCTATCTACAAAGTCACCAGATAACTAAATAAAGGAAAATTCATGCACAGATAAGATGTGCATAGAAATAAAACGTGCAAATTAGAACTCTTTAGAAAATGCTGATTTTGCAGATAAATAATTTCTTTATCTATCCACAAATCTAAAAGTGCATATGGTTACTTAAATGCTAATGTGCTGAGATTCTATGAGAAAGCCCACATAACTCACAGCTGTCACAGGTGTAACCAGAGCAGCAGGCTCAGCTCAGCTTCAGGAGGGGATGTCAAGTGCCCAGCCTCGGCATGGATCAAACACTCAGTAAAGATCAAGCACTATCATCACTGTAAGCAGTAAAATTGTGAGATGCTGTAACCTAATTTATCTTGGTACCTTTGAACCTGGCTGCCAAGATGTCATTATTCCAAGTTTATAAAAAACATAATTAGACACCAGAAAAAGAATTTCATGAATTTGTAAGTTCTCTATTTACTTCTGAATTGAGAAAAGTGCATTTTCAGAAATAGAAGATTTTTACTGCTTGTCTACGTGTTCTGAACCGAGAACAACCAGAAGCCTGCCCCTCAAAGACTTTTTCATCTTTGGTTCAAAACTTACATTCTTTTCTTTGTACAAACAGATATTAAGAATTGAAGGCAAAACCCATAGCAAGCCAAATACTATTTTCCCACTGCAAAGTTAACACTGAGAAAACAATGAGGCTCCTGAGTAACCCAGGACTATACACTAATGGTTCTCAAACAAAACAAGCACATCATTTTTGCAGAGATGGAGTTGACATAAATGATAGGCAATACACACATACAGACACAAGCATAAAGGACCAGTATGGTAACAGGGAGTACAACAATCAGACAAAGCATATCATCCAGCTAGCCAGTACAGAAACTTCATAAATATTAAGGCAAAGAAGGTATTTGAACACAGCACTGCAGGTCAGGAATTTTCCCAGGAACAGCTTGTTATTACAACAGGTACAACTGATTTGGTAAAAGCCAGGTGTAGACATTGCAGTTAAAATTCAGAATCAGAAAAACAGAACTAGAACATCCTGCTGCTTTAATAATGTGCTCTACATATGCAGGTATCTCCTTCCAAGACTTCCTCTGAGATACTGATTAACTGCTTGAGGTACCACTCCATTCTGAATACAGATTGCTACCAAATAAACAATTTTTTTCCTTCCACTAGAAACCATAGTTTTCCTCCAGACTACATAAGATTATTTTATTAAGAGGTTACACAAAACTAGCAAAATCTTACAAAAGTTAGGATGACATTACTGCTTGCTTTGTAAAGAAAGCTAATTCCCATATTGTAGGTGAAAATGAGGTTAGCTTAACTTTATCCCCCTCTCAAAATATTCATGGTGATGACTCTGTCTTTTGACAGATACTGAGCAAACCTAACACAAGCTTGCAGTATGCCTTAATAGCTAAGGAGGAAAACAGAAGCTGCATTAACAGAAACACAGCCAGTAGTACCATAAAACTACTATTCCCCTTTGCTTGGTACTTCTAATAGGACATCTGGAATACTGCATTCCATTTTGGGCCCCCAATATGGCAAGCATTTTGATACCCTGGAATGAGTTCAGCAGAGGGCCATTAAGACGGTGAGGGGGTTTGGAAGACTTGATCCTTAAAGAGAAGATGAAGGCACAGGGCTTGTTTATGCCTGGGGAAAAAGTTCATAAGAACATAAAAAGCAGCCTTCTGGTACCTACAGTGAGGTTACCCAGGAGACAGAGCCAAGCGCATGTTGCATGATGGAAAAATATTAGAAACTACATATAAATTGAAACAGATTTCAATCAGAAATAAGAACAAGGCTTTTTCACCAAGAGGATAGTCCAACACTGGAACAGATTGGCCAGAAAAGTTTTGAAGTTCTGACTGTTTGAGGTTTTCAAGGCTCAGCTGGTTGAAATTCATTGCAATCTGACCTCACAGATGATCCTGAATTATTTTATAATCCCAAAATGTTTATAGAGATTTTTCCTTTCCACTCTGCCTTGGCATCAAATTTTAGCTGAAATTACCACCATGTCAGCTGTTTCCTTACTTTCTCTTTTGCTTTCTTTTTATGAAAAAAGAATTTGGCAAAGGGCCTTAGAAGAGAGTGAACCAGACAGACTCTCCCCATGTCGGACACTAAACACACGGGCATGTGCAGATAGATGGGGAAACCACAGATCAGACCAAAGTCCTTCAGCTACTATTACTCATTAAATACAGAGATGTGTTTGCCCAGCTGTAAGAGACTCCAGATTGAGTCCCCTCTCCCAAAGCAAAACATTTCCTTTGAGACAGTGTTCTGTGTGGGGAGGGTTTCAACATCTCAGATGAATTTATTGTGGCTGCTTTTAACTCAAACTAAACAGCAAACACTTTTTAACTTCTCAGATTTAAAACAATCACAATATTAAAACATATCCTAGAGATTTAAAAAAAAAAAAAGAATGCCATGAGACAACTATTTCCTTAGCAATACACTACTCAATTAGGTCAGATTTCTAACACTGATTCAAGTTTCCCCGCGTATTTGTCAAACATAAACTGTCCCACCTACAGATGGCACCACAGATCATAGCAAACAGCTTCCAAAGCCGCTCCCTCCTGTACATACACTGCTCTCATACAGCTATCAGCGCTGAGATCTTGCTTCAGATCTGTTACCTTTGCCAGTGCATACCTCAACTCAGTATTTAATGCACACAAGAAAAGGCTATGAACCATTTGTTCTTTTCAAATTGCATATATATTCTTTTCTTTTTTTTTAAACTAGTTCCTAGTACTGAAAGGATTAATGTTCCTTTCCTGATTATCACTGTCTTGAATAGCTCTTGCTTTTTTTCCCCTCCCCTTTCTTTTTCCTTCATTATCACCTTGTGCTGGAGATTGAAACAAATAAAACTGTTAAATAAGGTTCCAGGAATATAAAGCATGGAAAAGAAAACAGATCACTTTGAACAGGAAAACTTGCAGTGTCTAGCTCTTCCTTTCTGTAATAGACAACCTATGCAGACTACAAATTCCTATCTTTTGATTCAGAAGAAGAAAGGCAAAAACAGAATTACCCTATGTCCCATTAGGAGTTCTCAGGCAACCTAAGCTTGTATACCACTATTCTATGTATATACACAAGCACACATTGCTAAAAAGTCATTCCCAAAGTCAGCTGTGTAGAAAGTTCTTGTAATACAATCCTTAATCCCTTTAGGGGAGCATTATATTCCCACTCTCAAGCAGCTCTCACATATACCATCAAAGTGTCAGCTGGAAGAATACTAATTTGGCCCACAGTAACTACAGCAAGAAAATATCAACAAGGTAAAAGAAATGGATTTGAAACCTATTACTTCAAAGACGAACAATTTCCAAGCAAGTTAAAAATGCTCAATTCTTATCACCTACGGACTCACCACCCTGGCAAGCAACAGAATACAGCTAAAATAATCTCCAAGTGCATCTGCTATGCCAATCTGCTTGTATCTGGTTAATGAACTAACACTGAATTAGACAGCAGTCTTTAAAGCCTGAAAAGTGAAAGTTTGTTAAGAAAAATCAGATATATTAAGGTCAAGTCCCTCCCCAGTCTCCAGTAAACTTCAGCAAGCAAAACAAATCATTAGGTTAAACACATACCGTACTAGAATTCTTATGCCCTTGGGTTGGTTAAAACCAATTATAAAATAACTGTAAAAAATGCCTAAGTAGCTTAAAAAAGCATACTATTGAAACCAAAATGCGTAAGTTTTACAGCATAAAAACAAATTTTCACATTGTGCACATAGCAATTATGTGGAATATAAACTGTCAATACGTAAGAATATATCCTCATAATTTTTATTAAATTCCAAAATACTGAAGAAAAGGTATTGCCTTACAGGTATATAAAGAAAAAAAGTCCCTGAAAAAGAAAGAATTAAGGCCAATAAAACATATAAGATTATATGTTTATGTAATAATTTCCATATATATTTGAAAGCTAAACTAAGACATTCAGATATACTAGGGGAAAATTAAATCAACACTGAGCTTTTGAAAATCGTTCGCCTTCACAACTTAACAAGGAAACAGTATTCTAACAAATGAAATACAAAGTAACATTTACTGTAGGTGACCAAGTCTGCGAGAAACACTTGCTTTCAGTTTCACGTGAACTAGGATCCACACCAACATCTGCAACTATGCTTTTAAATACTGGCAGCAAATCTAAAATCTGACCTTCACATACTGAAGGTCAAACAACTGTGACTTTAACATGATACTCAAGACAAAAAATCTGAAGGAATACAGGTAGCTTTGTCATAAATGTTCAAATCTGGACCACTTCAAAAAATAAAGCAATTCACACATCAGGTTAGGTAACACTATATGCCATGGCCACCAGACTGTACTGGAGAAAGGAGCAGTGCAGCTGAGAACAAACACTTACGTCTCTAGCGAGACTTCCCAAATCAGGCCATTCTTCCTTTCAACACATTAGTCACCTTGCCATGACAATGTGCCTGTTGTCACTGGTGCAGTGTCAAGGACAAGTCCTTGTATTACTGGCAGTCTAAGAGCACATGAGAATAGAAACTGAAGATGCAACTTTGTAATTAGGTTACACCTTCATGTACAGTATAGAAAGATACAAGGACAACACTACCCTTGAGCTAATAAGTCTGTCTTTGTTATTATGGACATCTTCGTTGCAAAATAAGTAAACTTGTATAAACTGAAACCTGTTTCTGGAAGGGCTGGCAAGCAAATAATCACAAAGCCTGGATTTATCATGACCCACTATTCTGCACTTCAGGTGTCAGCAAGTTTCTCCTACAGGGGAAGCACAAAAGGTGCCACAGTTGCAACATCATAACACAAATCTCACAGCAGCAAATACGAGCTTCACAGTCCCAGCTGCTAGAATCATGACTGTTTAGCAATAACAAAACGGTTTGGTAAGGACACGAATCCTCAAGCCCATTACACTGCTCCTAGGTGCATTATAGGGAAAAAAAATTAAAATTAAGCCATTTAAGACAGTTACGCTGCCTCAGATCTTCAATAACAGAGACTGCCAATGTACAGCTACACACAAGATAATAGCTTCCTTTTTCTGTTTCCCAATTGAGTGTTCAATTCTTTTAAGCAGCACCAAATCTCTCCAGTCTTCACTTCTTTTGAAGCTTTAAATCCTCCATATCAATCTCTTCTAAGCACTGAAGTTATACATCCTTCTTGGCACTATTAATTACTCCAACTGTCCAAGGCTTCATTCCAGTCTCAGCTGCTGAAGCAGCAACACACCATTCTTTTCCCATCATTTAATTTCTAATTTAATCAGGATGTTTTCATTAATAACTCAAACTCAGATACTTTTTTTTTTTTAGAAACTTTAACTGATATATTATCTCAAAAGATAGCCTGTTAAACCATGCCAAAAGTTTTACTGAAACTGGAATTTATCACACTTACCATTTCTTCCTAGCACAAGAACTATGACCACATTAGAAAGAAACTGTTTGACAAAACTGTCATCAACAACTATGACAGCTATTATTTGGCTCCTTTATCACTTTCAAGGAGCTACCAAAAGACTGTAGACTCATTCCTTGTACCTGTTAAACCTGGATCCTCCCCTCTTGCCTTGCTCCTATACAATTCCCTTTTTAAAAGATAGCACTTGTCCATCTGCAATTTTCTGGAACTTCATCCATCCTCCATGACTAAGGGCAACTGCAATGACCCTCAAATTGCCTCATTAAGTTCTCTGCACATGCAAATATGAAATACATTAGTAACAGCTTATTTCAAAACACCCCAGTAGATAAAATAAGCTTTGCTTCTCCTTGCCTACCCGATTGTCTACAGTTCCTTTTGCTCCTGCTTCTAAGAGATAGCATTCCCACCATACCTTCAAAAAGGGACATTCTACAGCTCTAAGCTGCAGATTTAGATGATTGCATACAAGTAAATAGCACAACTGTCTTTTCCATATTATTTCTGATAGACTCAAGTATTGCAATTCTTAAGAAAAAATTTCATTAAGGTGACTATGACAGTGGCCTTCTCTATGCAACTTCAGGTAACTAAGATTCCACAGACACATATAATTTGAGTTTTCTAGTGTATAATCAAGATGCACAAAAACCAAAGAAAATGTATTCCCACACTGCAAGTTCAACTAGAATTTTAATTCTTTATTATTCAATTACTTATAAACCTGAAAAATACAGCATTCCTAGGCTGCTCATTTTTTTTCTGTAAAGAGATTTTAATGGCTATTCTTAGCCATATATAACTCTTGCCCCTGGTTTGGCTGATCCTTCTTCTAGTAGCCATTTTTTACTTTCCAGAAGAACACAAGTCTTGGATTTCCCCGCTAGTTTTCTTTAAAGCATTCCTGATGTATTTCACACTAGCTTCAATATAACAAATTTGAGACAAACTACCATAAGAACAAGCACTTTCTTTTTTAACTGCACAAACTCGTTAGCACATCACACTTGTGCCTATGATCTGCAGCTAAGTGGACTTTCTTACACAGTCCAAACAGCTTCTGATAATGGTTCACTCAGTAAGATATCCTAACCACGTTACCTTGCTAAGTAGTACAAGCTCCTGAGCTTCTCTACAGGCTGCAGCTCTGGTTCTTTGGCTGGTGTCTCCTAGTGCTCCTCCTGAGCTCTATGATCAGTTCATGAGAACAGATCAGCACAGCACATTGCCTTCAATTACATAAACTCAGACACCTTTTCCAGTGCTATCAGTATTCAAGGCACACATGGAACAAAGCTCATCTCTTTGGGAAAAAATAGGTCTGATGCAAAAAAAAAAAAAAAAAAAAAAATCAAGCAACAGTATAACTTTAACTGGGGCCGGGAGATCTTGATTTAGTGAAAAAAAGTATATCTGTGTGCATTTCCCTGCTCAGTTTTCTCACCACTCGCTAGTGACAACTGGCTGCACATAATTTTCAGAAACAAGTCCTTCCAGAACACGGACATAGAAGTAGCAGGGAATTTCTTACGAAGAGACTCAAAAATTTACTATCAGAAAGATACAGCATCAATTTCCCAAATTATTAATGAAATAATGGACTCAAGAGTCATGAGTATGGATGAGTATAAACATACTAAACCTGTCAGCAAGGTTCCAAAATCAAAGCATAAATCCAATTTAATGGTCACTTAATGGTGCATTTGACAAATGAATTTATAAATTTTTGACTAAGCAAAATGCATACACGTTATTAAACATTTCAATAATTAAATCCCCTATGACTGCTGATCTTAATAATGTACTTTTTCGTTGAAAATTAATATTTTATAAAATGAATGAAACATAGAGAACAATGTTGAACTAATAGTCTCAACAAAAAAAGACAAAACAGGTTTCTCTATCATACCTCTACACTTGGGCTAAGGCTGCTTGGCAGTGTTTCTGATGTCACTGTTGTGCTTGGAAGGCTGGAGAAGTCCCAGGTGTTCACAGGTTGTATTGGTTCAGATGGCTGAGAGTGATCAATGCATTTTGGATTGTCCAATAAGGTCACTTCATAAAATTCTTGAATATCTAAAGATATGAAAATAATTGAGGTTAGGCTTTATAGTTATTATAACGTTCTGAGTTTAACTACATCTTCCCTGTACAAAACAAACTGGATATAGCTTCATCTGTCATCGGTAAATTCGTAGGTATCACCAAGATCAGATGAAGCTTCCCCATCGAACACACAACTTGCTCTCTTACACCCTTGTCTCAGCCTCTGTGTCCCCCACTCACTTTGAGCTTCTGCCACCAACCCTGGTAGCACCATCTGCAGCAGGAAAGGCAGAAGCTTATAGAATAATGGCAGTGGAATAGCGGAAGGGATGGATGTCTATGTTTCAGGTTCTGGTACACGTAACTTCAACTAATGTAGCCTTTGGTTATCTGAAATCTACAGTTCAAGGGCAATAGTAGAAGGATTATTTTGTGGTATATGTTTCAATTAAATGACCACAGAAATAGAAGTACACTGATGAAATCAGCAAGAGAGAAGCTGCAAGCAGTTAGGGAAGAGAAGAATTATTAGCATAGGTCATCTGCTTTTTCAGTCTAAGTAACAGAAACAGGATGAATTAACAGTACAAGTCATAATTATGAGCTAATAAACAGCCTTTTCTATAATCCTGAAGACTCAGATGGAAACTTGTGGGAAACAAAAATTTGGCTGCATTAGTTTTTTTCTTGACATCCTGTCCACTACATGAAGTGACAAAAACACAATCTAAAGAAGCACCAAAGGTGTTTCTATGAAGTACAAGCGCATGAAACTTGCTACCACAACTGTATTCACATCCATAAACACTCACATTTAAAAAAAATTAGATCTGAAAAGGTATAGGCTAAGGGAAGAGCAGACAAATGATGAAGTTGTCCAGTAAAGCTTTTAGTCTTTTATTCAAAGTAAAAATCTGCAAAACAGGAGTTGCAAACGCTTGATTTTTAATTGCAAAGACTTCACAGAATACAAACATACAGACACAGTAAGACAAAGAAGGAAATAGGACTCAACCATGAACAAGGAGTCTAATTGCAGAATTCTGTAGTTTTTCAACAGCTGCCCAGACTCAGTAACAGAGGTATAATAACCATTTCCTTACAGAGCTGCCCCACAAAAAAAAAAGACCACACAACTGAGAGTTGCAACCACTGTTGTTGCTATTCCAGTCTTAGGTGCTTTCATAGACATTGCATTTCTGCTCTCTACCAGCTCAGAAAACTGAAATTCTCAAATTCCACTTGTATCCCTCCTCTGAGCAAGAGTCAAATTCCTATCAACTGCTTACATTAATTTTTAAAGTTATACTTGCTCTTAGCACTGCTGATTGGAAGAAACGGCAATGAGGGTTGCAGAAGATGTTAAGTGACCCAGATATACATGAGCAAAGCAGCCTAAGAGATACAAATTGCCTTTAAATCTATCTTTCACATTAGCTCCCTCAGTTGCAAATTTGTCTTGTAGCTGCATTAGCATTTATACATCAATCAAGCACACCAAGTAAAGATCCCCACCCCACCCCCCACTAGAGAGTCCTTTGTATATTAAAATAGGCAGTGGTTTAAGTTGATTCTATAGCTGCAATCCACAGCAACCAAGCCAGGAAGATCACTACATTATTTATGGGAAAGGGTTATTTGTGCAACTGTTTTGCAACAGAAATCTAGGACACCGATTTTCAATTCTGCTACTCTTCTTTTAAGTCCCTGTCAGTGGAGGTAGCCATTTATTCATACTGCAGAATGACTGCTTTCAAGAAGCACAGTATTTCCCATACATCATCTCCACTTCTCTATGAAGGATGCCAAAATAGACTTGCTATTAAAAGATGTCAGAAATATGTACACCATTTAATGAGGGGACTAGTTTCTGTTTATCCTGAACTTGCTCCAAATCCACAAAGTTTCTAGGAACCTGGTGTCTATATGATAAGATCTACCTTCCTTAAAAAAAAAAGTTTACATTTCTACTATTCAGAATGCAAACATATGTACAAGTATAGGCCAGCCACCTATGAACCCTGAATGCATTAGGTCCATAAGGAATGAATGCTGACATTTACATTTTTTTTAAAGCCAGAAACTCAGATCATACTGAATTCAACCTAAAATAATTATTCTTCAGGTCTATTGCTATATATCAGTTCACAAAAATTTCATTACATTTCAACACACTTGAGTATCTACTGAATACATGTTACTCTGTGGATGCATTATCACATGAAAAGTCCTAACATTTTCCTAATTCTTAAAAATAGCAGGTAGTAAAATACTAATTTTTAGTTGTATTTATGGTCAGAGCCCCTCTTCAAGCTAGATGTGCTATTTTTATGTTTCAGCCCTTTTCTCCATTCCACAGCAGATGCTAATTCCCCAGCAGATTATGTCTCAAACTAAGTTACAGAAAACTGATTCAAATAAGGTATCACACAACAGTAAAAGAAAACACGGACAGGAAACATTTCAAACTAGAGGGGGCACATTAAAAGAACAGACAATTGATGCTTGAAAAATAGGAGCCCAGAGTTTTAGGAAGCCAAAGTGACAAAAAGTGTTGAATGGTAGGTAACACAGAAAACCATCCTGGAATCAGGTCTGCTTGCAAGTAAAACCACATTAAGTAGCCAAATCAGAAATATGTTTGATTGAAACAAGAATAAAAACCTATACAAAGCAAGTCACAGACTACCAGTCCTGCAAAGCAGGACTCTAATTAAAAAGAAAACTATATTTCTTAATCTATTAGTAGTGTGAAAAGTTAAGCACTGGTGACAAAGTGGGGTTTTTTCAGTCTAAAAGCAGTTTTCCGGCATATTATTCATCCCCTTCTCAAATTCTCCACTCATCTTAGTTTTGTTCTTCGAACAGGCTTGTTCACCAGTAACATGATACACCAGAAACTAAACTGCTCACTCTTAAAGCAAACAAGAAAGAATTATCTGCTGAATACAAACTGAAACCAAAATCACCTTCACAAGGGAGTTACAGATTCATTAAAAACCAAAACACATTAATTAAAAGAACAGCAGAACTAGAGAAGCAAACAAATTCTTGTCTTTCCTAAGGTATATTTGAGGGCACTTCAAGAGACTACATCAATTCTGTCTAAAGAATCTGCCTCTGAGGACAAGGATTCCAACCAGCAACATGACACCGTTCCTTCAGATCGATTTCTTCCCTGCTCCTTAGAAATCAGACATAAGGCCTCTGCTTGCCATTTGTACAGGTATGTGCAGTGTCTGCTACTTTTTGCTCTATAACTAGCAGAGAGTACACTTGTAATCAAGGTAACCTAAGATCAGTACATGTTCTAAAAACCTCATTGTCAAGCCCAACTCTCCACAAACACCTTTCCTACAGAAAAGGATAATTAATTTTAATATAGTCATGTAGCAAAGTAAAGCTGAGCAAAATTATTCTCTGCATTTGCATATGTATGAACCTTTTGATAACCGTAACTTTAAAATTCAAAGATGGGATATTTATAATAGAATTTTCTTAAGGGAATGGTGTTGGCATTGCTTGTAACAGGCCATGGGCCTTTTGTTAAATGAGTAACCAGGCCCCTGCACTTGTCCTGTCCTGCCCAGAGCTCTGTTTTATCTTGTCCAACTCTATCACCAATTACCTAAAGACCAGGTGACTCATCTAACTTGCATGGCTTTTACTTAGCTTCAGACAACTGTGAGCTAGCACCTACTTTTATAAATATTTATATATATAATACACGCAACATATACATAAATACTTATTTACTATATATATAATCCATAATAAATATATGTAAAACCATGTGTTACATCACACAATTGTCCGAAGCTAAGAAAAAGCTGTATGCAAATACAAGCACACGCACGCACACAGATTGGATGTCCAAAGAAAAGTGTGTGTGTAATGCCCAATAGATACCAATAATAAGTGGCTATTCTGTAGGGAATGAATTACCTATGACCCTGGAACAAAAAGCTGCACAGAGGAGCACAAGCTAGCGTGACAGCAGAGGCCTTGAACAAAAGGAGACAGGATGGTATCAGAGGCCTCAAGGCTATAAACAACTCATCAGCTGCTAATTACTGCTCAAAGGAAGCCAGCCTTGAGAACAGGGCAAAAAAAGTTTGGGGCACAACAGAACAAAGAACAAGTATCCAGCATATACAAAACGCTTAGTATATACAAGAAATTCAAATGTCACACGGAACTGTAGAGTAAAGAAGGAGGGAAGCACAGAATATATCAGCAAACAAAAATAACCTCAACAAAACACAACAGTGAAGAGAAAGAAACCCTCTATCAACACTCCATATCTCCATGGGAAAGATCCCCTGTATGACTCAGTCTCCCATTCCCCATTCTTCCCTGACCGTACTTTAATATGTTCTGGTTTTCTACCAATTATCAAGCAGCCCACTGTAATTTTTTTACATGATGTTGGTTTCAGGCTTCTGATATTGAACCTTTATATTACTCTATAGAGGGAAACAAAATTTCATTGACATTTACTATCTATCTACTTGAAACAACACTGTAGTTGAGGTGAGTGTCAGTCTCAAAGTAACAAGCAATAGGACAAGAGGAAATTACCTCAAGTTGCACCAGACTGGAAATGAGGAAAACTTTTTTCACCAAAAGGGGTGCCAAGCACTGGAATAGGCAGTCCCGGGAAGTGGTTGAGTCCCTAGAGGTATTTAAAAGACTTGTAGATGTGGTGATTAGGGGTATGGTTTAGTGGTGGACTTGGCACTGCTGGGTTAATGGTTGGACTTGATGATCTTAAAGGTCCTTTTAAATTTAAATGATTTGGAGGATGACAGGAGGTGTTTCAGAAATTAAAAGCATTCCTCTGATGATCACAGTAACCTACTGTTTCTAGGCTTTGCATTTTTACACTTTAAGCATCTTGACCATTTGTGGTTTATAGATGGTTTTTCTTAAATAAATGCCAGGAAATTCCACACAAGCTTAACATTTCTTGAACTAAAACAGTTACACATTTACTATAACGGACTGTATTTTTTGACACTGAGCATGTAAGCCAGGGAACTGCTGCCCTTATATCATATACTGCACAAAGTTGTAAAATGCTACCACAATATATGTGAATTTAACAATCACATTTGTATATGCTGTATTAATGATATCCTCATCTGGAGGTTTTCAGTTTTAATGTAGTTAACAGTTTTGTGCATGAGCAAGAGTTAATTTAGGAAGCTCATGTTCATTTTCTGTTTGCTCATTTTTTATAAACCCTAAATTCATGTTTTGCATTCTAAAATGGAAAGGGGAAGGATCACATCATCCCTCAGCCTGCTGGCAATTCTGTGTCTAACATAGCCCAGGAGACTATTCACCACCTTTGCCCCAAGGGTACAGTGATTGTTCACGTTCAACTTGGTGTCGCCAGGACCCCCAGGTCCTTTTCTACATCAGTGCTTTCCCACTGGGTGACACACAGTATATATTGGTACATAGGATTGCTCCTCCTCAGGTGCTGAACTTTGCACTTCTACTTGTTGAACTCTGTGAGGATCCCATGAGCCCATTTCCTCTGCCTGTGGAGGTCCCTCTGCATGGCAGCATGACCAGGGTTTACATGCTTCAGCTACATAGTTAATCCTGCACTAACATCGATGAGGTGTTCCTTTCTGATAGATGTTCAGCAGCTGAACAAACCAATTTCAGCCCAAGTCAGCAAACCACCAGATGTATTTGCATCTATATAGAGATTTTACCACACAAAGTGTTTCAATTACCACCTTTGTTAAGGAGAACCTCGCAGAGCCACCACCTCAAGCCTTCAAGCAAACAAGGAGCATATGAATTCCCTCAGAAATTGATTTATTTCAGTTTAGAATTTCATTTGAAAATCCATCCATGTGAGCAATTCCTTTGTCATCTCTCGTTTGTCTGCCTCTTCTCAGACATTCATTCACCCAAATAGAGCACATGCAAATGCCTGTGTTTATGACGTTACCTGTGTTTGAAAAAATAGGTCTGTTAAGAATTTGACTACCTGTATGTTGTCGAGGAAGAGGTGTCATCCCATTAAAAATTAAGTACTCTAATTCAAGGAAGGGGAGGGAAAGACATCTTTATTTCTTAGGGCTTCCTGCCAAAGCACTGAAAACTTAAGTCTTAAAATGACTAGAAAGGAAAAAAAAGGTCAACATGTTATTTAAATTCAGAGCAATTTGAGATGCATGGTATCTGCCAAATTCTTAACAGCTCAACATAATGAATATATAGACAAAACATAAGAGTAATGATCACTGTCAGAACAGGCAAAAGAGTCTGCCAACACGACAGACTTTCATTCTTCAGTTGCAAATCGACTCCTATTAATTCCAAGGAAGTCTCAATCCTGCATGCTTACTTCACCTAATATATCCAGCTAAGAATATCCATTTAACACAAATAAACCACAACGTGAAAAATGTACGATTAGTGATCAAAAGAAAATACATCAGGAAAAGCTTCATATCCATTTACCAAGCCAATGACCAGAGTTAACTAAGTATTCCCTTTGTGTATCTGCTGGTTGTGCTGTGTCAAGGGGCATGCATCTTGTCAAAGGTAAATATTTGCATTCATACCATGAAAAGTGAAAACCAGCCTCATCACAACCCCTACAAAGCCCCTTTCAGAGTTTGCTGTTCTGTGGTCTATTTCTTCTTTAAAACTTCTGTGCGCAATTAAGACTTCTTAAAAAATTTGCAGTGCAATTCTCAGTACTCATGTTCTATTCTACAAGATCCTTTGCCACAAGCTGCAGCATCCGGCCACTGATCGTCAGCGCTTTCACTTGTTTCCGCAACTATCCTACCCTTTGAACATCCTTTCTGCATATCATACTTCTCTGTTTAATTCAAATTCCAGAAGTCATTTTCCACTAACATAAATTGTCTTTAACTGGTGCTCAAATGAAACTGTCCTCATATAACCTCAGGTCTAACTGTTTGCTTTTATTTCTCTAGCTGCTTTTTACACTCAGACAAATTCAACTCCTTGCCAACCTGACCACTTACACTTTGCAAACTGCTCATTCATATTTTCCTCTTGGCTTACTAATCACTCCTTCACTGTATCTTTACAGAACCACTGCATCAGTTAGGTAAAGACCTCTGAGATAATCTCATCCAACCTATGACCTAAAACTACCATGTCAACTAGACTAAGTGCCACATCCACCACATTCACATTGCCTCTTTCCAATTTTTCCTCAGAAATCCACCAGGTCTTCTTCTTTGTCCAGAATTAAGGTACCAAAAACTTTAGAAAAATTAAAGTTGCCATCACACAGATAAAAATTGACTCAAGAATCTTCTACTGTGCAAACTTTTTGATTTGATATCACTTTAGCATGCTTAGTCATCAGTGCAAGCCTAAAAATAAAACAAAAAACACCCCAAAACCCCCCAAACAAACAAACAAAAAACCACCAAAAAAAAACCCAAACCAAAAAAACAAACACCCAAACTAAAAATTAATTCCCAGCTATCCACTCTCTCCAACTATTTCAACACCAGTTGCAAACCAGCAGGCAGTATAACAATGTACATTTTTTCTTAAAGGGATGTATTTACTACTGTCTTCAGTGGTAACAAAACCCTGTCAGGGACAAAGAAAGCATTACTATTAAGACTAATTTGTAGTGTGCCCCTAAATAGTGTCAATACAGGACTGAGGAGGTTTCTCACCAGACAAATGCATTAAAATAAAAAAAACTCAATCTAATTTTGGGATGACTTCACCCAATCCTCCAAGCTGAGCTTTCACAGAGGTGCATTGCTTTGCTTAGATGAGACAGCACAAACCTTGGTTTCTTCTACCTACAGAAAGCCCAGGCTCCAAGGTAATTACCTGACCTGTTGGCAACACAAGGCTGAGTGTGCCACACAGTAGCATCTCCTCCAGTGCTAACACTTGTTCCTTTCCTGCATCCAAATTTTAACACAAGTCTCTGAACACCACTAAAATTTGCAATGCTTTTGCAATTTGCCCACAAGTTTTCCTTACTGCACCTCTGTCTTCGGCCAACCTTTTCATTTCAATCCGAAATAAGTCAGCTTTTTTGAGGGCATGGCTGTGAAGATACACATGACAAGATTCCTATAAAAGCTTTACCAAAGAGCTCTAGAGCCTCCCCTAACTCAGAGAAGGAACACGAAGCTGAGGAGGTTATTCTAGTGTCAGCCCTACACCTTCTGCAGTCTCTTCACAACCTTGTAAATTTGGCCTAGTTATAATTCAGGAAGCCATCTGCACAAGGAGACTAGTCAGCTGCTAGAGTTCAGTTTCTTTGAAGAGTCATTCCACCTGCACCAAAACAAGTACAATCCCTCAAAACACAGACAAGCCAGATGCACGGAGTGCACGTAGCATTCCAGCTGCAGAGCTGAACAAGATGTTCTGCCCTTTCTGCTGGGACCACCACAGAAGCAGGAGTAAGATTAGGACAAGTATCCTCTCTCATACTTTCCCCCTTCCTCTACACTGTAGCCAGCACTGAAGCAAATCTTGAGGAAGATCAGGAGCAAAGCCAGGAACACAGCATGATGGGAGGAGATAGGCATCAAAACTAGGGAAAACAGGTGAAAGAACACAGGGAATAAAGTGGAGCAAGAACAGGACAGAATATAAACTTTGCAAGAATCAGGAAACTGTATCAATTATTCCTAACTTCAACTTTCTTTTCAGCCCCTGGATGAACAGAATTATTGACAGTTTTCTTGTCAACAGACCCTTTCAAGGGTAACCCTATGAAGAGAATACTGTAATTGATGAATTCTACAGTGCAGTTATTCAACACTGAATACTCAGTCAGTGTAATGACCACAAGGATAAACTTTTGCCACAATACTATTTATCTGCATACCAGTAGCTACTCAACTTACGCTAGTCTTACTTGCTATTTTAGGCTACCAAAAGCAGCACCTAATCCCAAAAATTCAATACATTGCCCTGTCACACACACGCACATGTAATATAGTGTGGAAAACACTTTAAAAAGCAAGCAAACTACCAAACTGCACTACATACACACAAAATAGTAAATCATTCCTTAAAAAGGAGGAGCAATGAGACTGTCTCACTGACTGTAAGGTTCCTGGGAGAGGAAGACATTAAGTTCTTCCAAAAACTGGGACATTCTTACATTTGGACAAACTGCATGGCAGAAACATACTGATAATGACTAAATTAACACCCCAATCATCTGGACACCAACTGAAACGTTTTATCCTCCCTCCATCTGGATGAAAATAATCAAGTACTTAACTACTTTTAAAAATACAATCCTAGGTGAAATTTTCTAAACCAAAACAACTTCTGTTTATGTTTCAAAGGAGACCATAGCAAGCATAACTATATTTATCCTTAGGAGACTTGTGTAAAAGGCCAGTAAACACCTCAAAGCTGCAAGGATTATCTTGTGTGGATATTCCAGCCTCAAATATAAATGAAGATGTTGTATTACAGAAGCTGCAATCTCAGGAAAAAGCCAAAAAAGTGCAGCATGGGTAAGATTTCAATGTGAAAAATTAGCATCTGCAACAATTTCAGTACTATCCAATATTACAGAAATTCTAATTCTCACTAAACCTTCCTCTAATAAAAAAATAATAATATTAATAAAAAACCTCAACAATATTCACTATCTAGCCTGATCCTCAATTTATTGTGAAGACAATTTCTGGATTCTTAATGTAATATTACTCGAGTCTGAAAGAACTTCCACCAAGGTCTTGGTAACCTTTGAAAATGGGAATGCCTGAGCTAATTTGTAGTTAACTGTAATATCATGACATATGCTCTATTAACTAACTACATAACTGAAATAAAAACTGGTATTCCCCAAGAAAAAGTACTTTTTGTTTCAGTTCAGGAAAGGAGCTTCTGCTTCAACTGTGTTTGATCTCAATTTAGCCAGCAAGTTTAAAAAAATATTTCCAAGGTGGCTAATTGAGAAAAGCAACACCACCTACAGAGATGCCACACACAGCTCAGATAGCTGAGGCCACATGCCAAGTAGCAAGAATGTGGTTAGTCCACTCCAAAGGGTACCAGCTTGGAGGAGTGCTGACCCAATCCAGTCTACTTCAGTCTAAAATCTAGGGTTGTTTTCTTAATTTAGTTCAGAAAGCTGGTGTGAACAGAGGTGAGAACTCTGCAGAGTATGTATTATATTACTAGAATTTTCAGTCCCACTCAGACCTGCTGAGGAACCTGAACAAAGTTTACTTTATGCAGTCATCCATTTTTTCAAAAATTTCAGAGACAAAACTTCCTTTTCTGTGGTATAAAAATGTATTAACAGCATTTTTAATATATTCTGTCCAATTAATAAATCTCACGAATCCAAACTATGGTTAAAAACACTTCATGGTTGCCAAGGGGAAGCTGTTCTTTGGTTTAGTAAGGATTAGTGAAACCACCATATTTTTTTATTAAAAATTTCCCACACTGGATGTGTGTAGTTAAAAAGAGCCAGTGCATAAACACAATTCTCAAGGCAAATTTTCATGCAAAAGGACTCCAAGTGAAATACATGAAACTGCTTACAGATATGAAATTCAACAAATTCAACCTTCCCTAGTCAGGTCTGCCATTTTACACTAAAAAGCCTATATACACAGCTACAAAGTAGCATATACATCAAAAAAACCCACCCCACTTTAGACAAGAAAGGTAGCACAGCCAATTGTATGTGGAGACTCTTCTAGATTTCCCTTTTTCTGACACCTGTGCAAATGGTGTTCCTTATTGTCAGAAAAAGGAATGTTTTTAAAATAGTAAACTACCTCATGTTTCCAGCTATAGCTATAATATTTTTAATTATAGGAGACTATTTTAATATGGTCAACCACAGCATGACACCCATTAAAAGCAGACTTTAATTAAACAAAAAGATTCTGTGTGTAAACAGAAGTCTGCATCACAAGTTTTTCTCTCAGAAGCGTTACTTACTTATGCAAGTGTTTTACCTCCTATATTTTCAAGAAGATACATTTATCTGTACCTTTTCAAGAACCTGTAGCTTCTCAAGAAGGTAAAAGAGCACCTAAACTAGAAACAGAAGTCATCTGCAGAATTACTGCCTCAGTATTTGAGGATAAATACCAAATACTTTACCAAAATGAAAGTCTAACCCATGGTTCTGTGTGTGGATATCTTCTTTTGGTCTCTTAATAAAATGACTCACCTTACCAATGATCAGAATATCAATAACAAGCCATGTCAACTGCAACCAAGAAATTATAAGCTAGAAAAGATACTACACATTTTTGAGCCTGTACAAAACAAAATTTACTTAAAACTGAGACTATTCTCAAGTTGATTTTAATTAAAGGCCCTTGACCTTCATTTAAGTGAAGTACTAGGCATTATTACATATAGATGGTTGAAGCAATGGAAAATATCCCATTACAGAAGACAATATGTAAAAAAAGGGCTTTTGCACAGACTGTTTTAAGGAGGTCATAGTTGGTTACTTTGTTACTAATTTGAACTTCTTACAGTTATCTCACTTAAAATACAACACTGTTGCAATGTCGATCTTGTGACACTGGCTGTTCACACCAACTAACTCAAATCATTTAAAGCCATAATTTAAGCACAAGGTTAAGCTTGCAGGTTGCTGAACTAAAATTTTGTTGGTAGAACTAAAAGGAGAGGACACCATAAAAAAGGTTCAAATGAGAAAAGTAGCATTATTTATTCTTCAGCATCCAAATGGTAACTACAAAAAAAACTTTAATTCCTTTATGTGTATCTAAATACAGGAAATGCTGTCAAAATTAGTGGGGTTTGCAGGAATATTTAATTTCCTCCATTATAAACCCAAAGATAAATTTCTGTGCACAAAGTAACTTCTATTTATTTCTTGAAAGAACAGCATTTGAATGCCAAGTCAAAAATTACACCAAAAAAGACACATGAAGTTGACAGATCTTGACTGCAGCCTTCACAAACCTACCACAAACAGGCAGGTCTCAGATATAGTGCAGTAACTTGGCAGAAAAAGCAGAAAATAACGGATGAAGTTTGGTCATAATTTTTTAGTATCGTTTTATTAAAAAAATTAAAAAAGGAAAGAAAGGAAAAAAAGAAAAGACTCCTTATAAACTAAAAGTAGCACACTTTCTGGAAGAGGAACCTGTAAGAGAAATAACTTGGTATAGCTGAGCGACAAATTTGCTCTCAGAACTGCACTGGCTGTTTAAGTTGGGAACACATCCCAACTTCTCTAAAAGGCACACTGAAAATGCAGCCATAAAGCAATGAGCCATGGGGCATTCCAGGTAAGCCTAACCCACAGCACAACTGAATACTTCATCCAGCCTGCTCCAGATCTTCATGAAAAGAGAACAAGCAGGACCAGGCTCCAGGTCTTCCCAGTAACTGCAGCCATCCTCCAGACCACATCTTTTCCAGGGAGTCCCCCACTCTTTATGGTAGTCACACCATAAAAGTGATGTGTCCAGGAAAATAACAGCTAGGAGCAGACTGCCATAGAGAAGAACTCCACTGACATATTTTCACAGAAAGGAGAGGGTTTAAGGAGAAAAACCCAAGCTGACAGCATAAATTGCTTGGAAAGTACCAGCCTCATGACAAATGGTTTGGGAACATACGCATGCACTCTAATAAACAACCATACAGTGAGCCAGGAAATGCAAAGTTAATGCAACATGCCCAAGAAGCTCCTACTGTGCACACACAGATGAACTGAACTCCCTAAGAACTAGAGTCCTATGGTTGTGAAATACAAGACCAGAAAACAGGCAATGTAGTCCAATTAGGCAAAAACACATTGTTGTTTTCTGCTCTTGCAGAACAAAGCCAGCAGACATGAGGTTGCCTGCTCTTTCAAGTTTACTACTACTAGGTGTAGTTATAAACAATGAAAATTTGTATGTAGATAGTTAAAGAAACTACGTCTTGCAGATTTGAATATCAAAGGATAATAGATTAGTACCTTATCCAATGAAGGGGAGAAAAGAGTACTGCAGGGACTGCAAAGACTAAAAAAACCCACAAACAAAAAAACCAAACACACACAGAACAAGAAAAATGGTAATCAACGTTGCAATTTGCTAGGTGAAAATAAGTTCAACTGCAGTACACTAAGCTTCTGACATAAGACTCCAAGATTCTGATCCACCAATAAATGAATCCTGTTCATAAATGTCCCACAAAGATTATGTCTAGTTCTTCATCATGGAGTTGATTAGCATCAACTGAGTATTGAAGAGAAATACAGAGTTCCTCCAAGGGAAAAGATCCTTGTAACTGACCTATTTTCACAACTACCCTTCATGAACTTGCGTGATAAAAAAAAAAAAACCACAGCACAGTTACTGCCTTCTGAAAACCTAAGAAAGATGAAATAAATGCTCCAGAAGAAAACATTCCACATGCAGCAATGCATATTTATGTTTAGCCTGTCCCTGTGTTTTCACCACAATGCAGATTCAAAGAAGTTGCAGCACTATGAAGGAAGATACAGACCCATACAACACTAACCAGTCACTAAGCCAAATTACAAATATAGCTACGTTAGTACAATTCAGACACTGGTTACTTTGTTAAAAAACAAGGATGCAGAACAAATATTATTCTTGAGGGTAAACTAACATTAGCTGTCATCAAGATAGTGACAACCAATCAAAGCAAAACCACATCTCACTGCTTCACTGGAGAAGTTTCCAAACAAAGACAGGATCCTTCAAGTTTTATTTATGCTCTTTTTTTTTTTTTCCAAATAGACACACAGGATACTCAAAATTATATGCAAGTACTTCTAAGAACTTATGGAAACATTTGAAGTCAAGCACTACAAGTACTCTAAACTGAGAATCAGTAGTGCTTTCACTACACTTCAATATGCAACAAAAGAGGAAAGATGATTGTACTAGTCCCTGAAGCATCAGAGGTTTCTTCTCATTTAATTTGCACTTCATTTATAGACTTTGTGATGTTTTTAGAGATTCTTCAGTGGGAATTGCCTGAATCCTATATTAGATTAAAAACACTTCAACTCATTCATCAACCTGTTACATACAGACGGAAAAAAAACAAACAAAAACAAAACACACAAAAAACACACAAAAACCCCCCACCCTCCTTAGAAATTTTTCAGGTGAACAAAGATACGTGGAAAACCAATCTAAAATAATCTACAATAGCATGTCACAGAAGAAAAGAAGTGCACCACGGTTTTAAGCAGTTTGGGCCAGTCCAAAGCCTCAAATAAAGTAAGTGTGTGTAACAAGTGAACTGTTGATCTGTAACAGCACGTGTGTTACTATACAAAACAAAAACACAACAAGAAGCACATGGCTCCTAAAGGAAGGGCAAAATCTCTTTTCCTTTTAACACTACAAGTGACAGTACAAGCAAGAACCGACTGGCTTGCGCACAAACCGAAAGAAGTCAGCCTTTACCTATGAGCGCCTGGAAAAGGTTACTTTGGAAGATGCTGATGACCCGCTCGATGGAGTTCCGCAGCTGCCGGTCCTCCGCCTGGCTCAGCTTGGAGCGGTATTCCTCCAGGAGGCGCAGGGCTCGCTGGGTATCTGCAAGCGGAGACCAGACACACAGGCTGACCCGGGCAGGAGCACCGGGGATGCAACAAGCCCCGGCGGCCGGGACCGCCCCAGCCCCAGCCCCAGCCCCAGCCCCGGTCTCTTTGTTCGCAGCCGGGACGGCTCGCACTGCCCGGCGCCGCCACCCCCGCCCGTCCCGCGGCACCAGCGGCGGCAGCAGCAGCAGAACCGGCAGCAATAGCAATAGCAGCAGCAGCAGCAGCGGGTGTCAGCGGGGCTCACCTTGTTTCCGGACGGGCATCGCGCTCCCCTCCGCGGGCTCAGCCGGCGGGCTCGGGGCGCGGCGCGGGGGTGGCGCCCCCTGCCGGCCGGGCGCGGGACGGGGCGG